>CM037007.1:6623082-7823082 GCA_020826895.1 Aquilegia kansuensis | reverse complement strand
AGGCAGGTCACAGGTGCAGAGCAGACTAGATCTATAAATCACTTGGTGGGTGAAAATGTGAAATGATGTTTTGGTTTGTGCTCCAACTCAGTAAAAAAACAGGGCAATTTACATGAAGCTGCCTTGAGTACACCGTTTCATAAAATAAAGAGAACTTGTTTACACAGAATATATTTGTCCCACATTAACATACTTTTACAAATAAAATTGTCTAAATCATTAAGATGAACAAGAACAAACAATCCGTGAATACTGAGTAGCCCACTTCATCCAAAATAAATACATTTCTCCAATGAAGTCAGTAAAAAATTCCTGCTCCACAAAATAATTACATTTCTCCATAAAATTGTCTAAATAATTACAGTATTACTATGGAGTGATCATTACACATTTCGATATTGTGTGCATGGTTGGGTTGCAACCAGAAAAATAAATTACACATACTAAGCTAATAGATTATTACAATACCCAAATACTGACTAGCCATATACACTTCAGTCAACCTAATAAGAGAATTTAGTTGTTTAATGACTTTTTTTCTGGATCAGATTACATTAATTACACTAATCACTACAAAGGTAAAGAGAATCACAACAGTATGCTTCAACTTGTCTTCATAACTCAACGAAGGGTCGAAACTGCAAGTATTAGATGATTAAACAAAGTTAGAATAACTCCCAGATTTTGAAACATCTTTTATAATATGAACATCCTAACTGTATCTTATTGGGTCAAACAATAGTGATTCTAACAGGAAATTTGTCGAAATTTTACCATTAGCAAGAGAAAAAGAGCAGATTTTTCGGGCGGCTCAGGTTGGTTCTTCTTCTAACAGATCAGATGTCCAACTTGCACAGACGACGCCCCACTCCCTCATTTTTTCCGATACCACCCATTCCCATACTCTAGAGTTGAAACTGTGTAGTGGTTGAACGGCCATATTCTTTCTTTTGTGTTTGGAGAGAAAACTAGGGTTTTACTTGTGTTTTTATATAGTTTTACTAATGACCTAAAATTACAATCTGCCCCATCTTATCAGAATTGGCATGATTCTGGAATTGGTCGATCTCGTTCTAATTTTCAAAGCCATATATGACTAGAAATTGGCAATGGTCACAGGGTAACATTGTTACATGACCACTTCAAGGCTGGAGAGTGGGAGACATCACTTTTCTAACCAACAATGTCGCACCAGGGCCATGTGTCCACTAATTTTCCAGCAGCTGACCACCAAAATCTCAAGGTACGGCACTGACCACGGCCGTTGTTTGTTTGTTTTTTTTTTGTTTTTTTTTTTTAGTTGGCAAGCGAGGTTGTGGGGACCCCTACCCCTTTTAAATTACGTGTGAAAACCTATATCAACAATCCTAAATTACGTGTGGCACTGACCACGGCCACGTTGTTGTTGTGTTGCCAATAAAAAGGTCTAATAATAATAAGTAAGTATATATCTCTCTTAAAACATCTTTATTTTGCATTCGATTCAATCCAATTGCCATATTTATGTGCCTTACAACTTCACAAGGAGGATAGTAATGTTATTACACAATCTGCTTATCCAGAGCATAATAATTTATGTGAAGCAGGGCAAAGTTTCTGGTTATAGGCTATCCATTAAGAGTGATTCAAGTGAGCGTATGATAAACATGCTAAAAGCTCATTACATATACATAAAGCTAAGATAACATAACTTTTAAGCAAGTAAGGAAAAAAAATTTGGTAGATTTCGAGCAATTGTATCAGGACCATGGTAAAGAACAGATAGGCCAAATACTGTTGTTTCGTGGCAATTCCGAGTTACAACAATCACTTCACATCTTTAGGTACTGGTTCCGATAACTACTCTATTCATTCATCTCTTCATGTTATCCTATCCTATCAATTATTAGTTCTTGAAGTTCATGTTATCCTAACACACGCAGACTCATTGCTACTTGCGGATTTATTTACCAGCAATTCACTAATATGTGTGGCATTTGTTCCTTTTCCAGATTTTTATATACATCTGCTCTGCTAGCAGAACGTTTGATAATTGTTTGTCTGCTTTTCAATTCATTTAGGTACTGGTTCCGATAACTACTCTATTCATTCATCAGACATCTTCTTATTTGTCTTTCCTTTCAAGATTTTATTGGAAATTCTGTTTATTTCTGGAAAAATACTACCAGGAAACAATTGCCCAAATCTGTTTATTTCCGATACCACCCATTCTCACCTTAGGATCTAAGTAAAATCTGTTTAAATCTATTTTTCTATAACCATTGAGAATTTGTGAAAAGATTGGAAATTTTAGTCGCCCATTCAGTCATTCTCCTTGGATAACTAGGGTTGTAGTGCCTTTATATCAACTATTGCCAAAACTAGTTCATAGTTGTGAGTTGTCATTCAAATCAAGGAAAAGATGTGAAGGATGTCATGTATTCCAGGTGAACAATCATACTGTAGTGACCAAAGTCAATTTAAACATGCCAAACTGTCTTAGCCCTTCGATACACCATTTCAGACAATTACAGCTAACACGAGAGACACAGGAAATACTTGTCCAACATGTCTTTATTATGGCCTAGAAATAAGGTATATATTATTATGGAAACAAAAGCACTGCGATAGACAATCCCAGAATACTGAGTATGCCATCGACTTCTATTAAAATAAATACCTCTCTCGATCTCAGATCACAAAGCAGAACATTGCTGCCTCAAGAAACATATCAATTAGGCAAAATAAATACCAATTTGTGGAGAACCAAGTCTTAACTACTGTTCCCATTCTTAACTCAATGAAGGGTCGAAAGAGCATGAACTTCGAGTTATATTTTGTCATTTAACTTGTAGAGTGATGCACTTATATTGTTGCCATGTTCCTTTACATCATCACCATACTGGGTAGGATTATTGAAACCTGAGATTCGATCTTCCACTGAATTGTATTTGCACAGTTGACCCTACATGATTCCTGAGCACAACCTTTGATTTTGGTTGACATCACCATTCCTGCAATAGAGAATAATCTAGTTAACCTCAAATACTATTTATCACTGTGAAGTTAAATGAATTAGTTAAGACTCAAAGCATGTAGTTTCAACCATACATTATGGTCATTTTATGGTCATTTTGCACATGAAAATTAGAGACTCCATCACGGCTTCATTTCTTCTATCACTTAATATTTTCCGATACCACCCATTCTCGCCACCAAGAAACTACAACAAAGAAAAAGTATTTCATCTCACTTTTATGTTGAAAACATATTAGAAATTCAGAAAAGTAAACATATTACAATATATTTTGATTCAATCATTCAAGCATTATAAAGGTTTACCTTACCAGATGAGGCAAATCTTTTGTCATTCAATCATTCAAGCATTTTTTCTCTTTCAGTGATCAGATTTGCAGCTTGACGAAAATCTTTTGTCAATTCATCTCGTTGATCAGGTTAACAAACTACAAAACAAAACCCAGATAAATTAAACATAATCAAAACCCAAATAAACAAAAAATAAAACTCTTTGGTAAAATGCGCCCTAATGATGAACAAGAGAAATAAAAAACAAGAACTAATCAAAACTTTAACAGCCCTAGGCCAAGGATAGTTGTCATTCAAAATATTTGCATTGCCTGGATGCAAGGTTTGCTTCAGTTTCTATTTTTATTATTTATTTTTTCAGGAAACAATCTTACTCCAAACATGGCTTTGCTGCTTTGTTAGTGATAAATACATATTTGGCAATCGTGTTTGCGCAAGGTATTCCTAGTATGCCCCTAAATTCCTGGTGAAAAAATCATACTGTACTAGCGAATTTACACATACCAAGCTGTGCCTTCGATATAACTACACCACTTCAGACAATTACAACTTACACAAGAGCCACACAGAAAATGCTTATTGGCCACCATGTCTTTATTATGGCCTAGAAATTTGATTCTAATGCATAAAATAGATTATTAGGAAAACATGAACATTAAGGTGCACAATCCCCAGAATAATGAGTAACCATAGACTTCTTCCAAAATAAATATATATCTCTGATCAAGAAGCATAAGAACATTGCTGCCTAAAAATACATCCTAATCAGGCAATTGGGTTGTCCATATGTACTGCATCTAACACTAGGACCCCACTTTCGATTCTAATCAGGAAGAGAGTAGATTGATTATCATATGTTCTGTAAGAGCCTGATTACAAAACCGCTAAAAAGTGTGGAAAGAACCAGGTCTTCCACGAACTCAGCTCTTACAGTGGCCTGCTTCATCTTTTGCTCCCTCTTCATAACTCAACGAAAGGTCGAAACTGCAAGCATTATATCAAGAAAGGTTAGTAAACCTTGCAGAATTGTTTATAGCACAACTTGGAAGGATATTTTTTGGTTCAGACAGTTTGCAAGGCTAGTGATACTTTTACACATTCAACCACCACATGTCCTAAGCATATAGTACCTAAATCGATGCCTACAAGTATTTCAGAGAGACCTAGTACTGCAGTCAACAGAGAACATACTATTACAGCCTTACACGTTACAACAATGTTAGTGATAGCAACCCAGCAGGTGTTAGACTAAACACAGTGGTGCAGATCCTAGTAGTATAAGAATGTTGGAGGTAACCATGTTGTTTCATCGCAGAATTATACAAATTCCTCTGTGCACCTAGACCTGCTTGGAAGAAATCGTGGAGGAGATAGTACTTCGTAGTGTTGATCAAGCTAGGATTAGTCCAGAAAAGATTTTCTCTTGACTAGTCCACGTGTAAAACTTTATCAAACACACCCCGAGTATGTTTAGAGTAAATCCTCAAGAATATTATCAATATCATAACAACAACTTACCATCTTAGCTTTTTCTCCCATAACAAGCTAGCTATCACAAACCCTAATTATTAGTAACGTAGCTAGCTTTATAGCGCTAGTCAAAATTGTGGTCCGACTTGTGACTTTGCAAGTACCTGAAAATTGAAAATCCAATTGTCACTAACAAAGAAATCATATAGGATTTAATATACCTTAAATCTTGTCATACCAAGTGAGTAGTAGACAGTTATATACGTAGCTTGATTATTTTGAGCATGTATTATATAGATAATATACACAACACTACATTGGAGTAGCCTATATAGCTGGCTGTGAAGCTAATTTTTGCCAGCATATACACTTCATTTCATGGTATACTAAAATTTCTTTTTAATTTTCAAGTCTTTCCAACCTTTTCTTAAATTACAATTAATTTCAGCAGTACAGTCAATGGATCTATATATGTTGAAAATATATATGGTCATGCCAGTGAACAGTATACTAAAGAACTAAGAATATTTTAAGTCCTTGAAACAGCTTAATTACCTTAGTGCGTGAACTCCACCCTCCATCATCAATATTTTGCCCGTTGAAATTTTCTGATACCACGATTTGATATAGGGTATGTGAGGACAGATTTAAGATCCACAGTCGTGATTTGAACTCTTTTTCAGCTGAATCCCACAGAATAAAGTGAAATCCTTTTCGAAGGGAAGGAGTGCAAAGCAGAATGGAATCAAATCTAGCCCCACAAAATATTTCCGACACCACCCATTCCCACTTATATATTCTGATAACACTATTTTCTCATCTTCATCACTGCATCGCATTTGAAGTGAACACACTCCATGGATTCCTGAGCTTTTCTTATAAGATCTTGCACGAACCAAGCTCTTACAGTGGCCTTCTTCATCTTTTGCTCCCGCTCTCATAACTTGACGAAGGGTCAAAACTGCAGGTATTAGATGAATAACAGTTAGAAAAACTTCTAGATTTTGAAATATCTTTGAAAACATGAACTTGAAATTATATTAGTGGCCCCATTATATTATAACCTTGTTGGACTTATATTATGGCAGTACCTATATTGTTTTCTGCATGTTCCTTAACATGATCTTCATCCTGGGTAGTCCTATTTAAATCGAGATCTTCCACTGAATTGTAATTTGCACGGTTGCACCCTACATGATTCTTGAGTACAGGTACTGCCTCCATTAACTAAAAACGCAGAATCGTTTTTCATTCAATTATAACATTCTATCAGGATTGTAAAGACTAATCATCATAATAAATGTTTTAAATTCAATCAGGATTGTAAAGGTTAACTATTCTAACTATTGTATTTAATTATATAATTAACAAGAAAAGTTAAGAATACTTACTAGCAATTTCCTTATGACTTTTTCAGCATCAGACATCTTCTTGTTTGTCTTTACTTATGTGATTTTATCCTTAGCTTCCAGAAACTCTGTATTCACTACAATGGGAAGAACTGTCAATTCTTCCTTATATGACTCTTTCAGCATCAGACATCTTCTTGTTTGTCTTTCCTTATAGGATTTTATCCTTAGCTTCCAGAAACTCTGTATTCACTACAATGGGAAAAACTGTCAATTCTTCCTTAAAACCCTATAATGATCATTACCAGCTAAGGAAAGCTTGAAAGCTTTTCAAGCCTTGAAGCTTTTCGACTAGAAAACATAAAAACCTGAGGAAATAACAACAAAATCTGTTTATTTCCGATACCACCCATTCTCACCTCAACATATTTTCTATGAAATATGACCCCAACTGAAAGTGCTCACAAGTCTCTGCGCATTTTGACTGGGCGAGATTGCAGGTTAGAGTGGATGTGTATCTGGGCGGCTCATGTAAAATCTCTGCAGAAGATTGGTATACTTTTTATTCATGGGTCGCCCTGTCATGGGGTCTTGAACAAATTCTGCCATATACTAGTTGAAGTCAACTTCCTATCTCTAGTTTAAAAACAACTCTTATAGTATTAGAAATCTATAAATAGGTGAACAAAAAGTTATAAATATGTATGCTTAGTAGTTGTAATAGATTATACATACAATTGTAGTTTTTGGTTTTTATAAGATTAATAAAAGATGACAGATCTTGATGAAGAGATTATCGAATTTGAAGAAGGAGTCGAAATCATTAAGAATGGAATCGCAAAGTTTATTGATTTACAAGAAAATTTTCCAAAGGAAAAGCTCACTCCAAGGGAGTTAATGAAGCTCTATTCATGTATTTACGATTTATGCGCCATTCACTCATACAGCCCACAATTTTACAACTTGTATAAACAAACTATTAAAGAATATATCAAAGTAATAGTTTTGTCATCTTTAAGAGAAAAGCAAGATGTGTGTTTTTTATCAGAACTTGTAAAAAGATGGAAGAATTACAAAGTTATGTGCAGTTGGATGTCGTCGCATTTATTCCAATATCTTGATCGATATTATACCTCCGACGAAAGGTGGCTGCCAAGCCTTGCTAAAGTTGGTTTTACTTATTTCTATGATGCAGTTTCTCAAGATATTAATATGAAGGCTAGAGATATTGTCATCTCTTTGATTGAAAAAGAACGAGAAGGCGCACAAATTGACAGGGTTTTATTGAAGAATGTTACGGATTATTTCGTTGAGGTTGGAGCAGGATGGGATAATTATTTCTTTAAGGATGGACCAGGATTTTACTATGAAAAACACTATGAAGAAGGTATACTTAGTAATACTGCTTCTTATTACTTAGGGAAAGCAATGAGTTGGATTAGTGAAGAAGATAATGGTGATCAATATTACACAGAGAGAGCTAAAGAGTGTTTGAAAAGGGAGGAGGAAAATGTTTCTCATTACTTAACTTCTGTCAGCAAAGACAAGTTGTTGGCCACAGTGCAACAACAATTGTTATCAGTGTATGAGAAACACCAGCCTGACAAGGCTAAAGTGGAGGAGCTATCAAGGAATTTATCATTGGAAAATCATAGCTAGGTTTAATTTTAAGGAATTGTTAATTATTAGGGTTTTCTTTAATTTTGATTCAATGAAGTGATTCTTTAATCAATTTTTTTGTTTCCAAAAATTATTTATTTTTATTTTAGTTTATTACAATGCTACTGCACTCAGTTCCAATTTTCGCGTCCAGTGTGTTGGCAGCACCGATAGTGTTTCCCTACGTTCCATGAACATAAGCTAGGGTCGTAGCCTCCTGGAATGGAGACCTTCCACTGAATTGAATTGTATATGCATCGGTCGATGATTTCATAACTGCAACCTATTGTTTTGGTTGACATAATATAACTTCAAGAGAAGTATCCAATTGACAACATGAGACACTATTTATCACAGTGAAGTTAAATGAAATATAAAAGACTGCCATATGGACTTCCATGTCCTCTTTGCCCTAAGTATGATAACAATCTACTCATATTTTCCGACGTTAACCAAAGCCTGTAAGCCAGGGAGGGTGCATTCTCTTTATCAATTGGGTACTAATCTCTGTAAGACTGTAACTTGACCTGCTTGTCTTGATTAGAAAGCACAATTTATGCAATGTTTTTGGTTAATAGGCTGTCCATTAAGAGTGATCCGAGCCATTAAGGATAACAACACACTAATATGAACTAATGTGATGGAGAGAAAATACTAAACTTCAATGAAATCATTACTTTGTGTCGCGAAAATTAAAATCATCAGCTACATGCCTACATGAAAGTTTCACGCACAACTATTTATTGAAGTGGAACTAGTAAATAAAAGCAGCAGAACATTGTTGCCCCAAGAAACATAACAATTAGGCAAAATGGGTTGCCGATATCTATCGCATTTGACACCAAAGACCCATTTCGGCATGTTTTCAGGGACAGAGTAGATCAATTACCATATGTTTGTGGTTCGTTATAAAAGCCTGATTACACTAATTGCTAAAAAGCGTGGAGAGAAGCAGGTCTTGCACAAATCCAGCTCCTACAGTGTCCTGCTAACCTGCTCCATCTTCTGTTCCCATTATTCATAACTCAACGAAGGACCAAAACTGCTGCATGTATTAGATCGAGAAAGGTTAGAAAAACTCGCATAAATAAACATTAATTTCATCTCACTTTTATGTCTAAAACATACTTAACATTTAGAACAGTAATGAAGCTCTCTCAGATGGGTTGACAAAGACAAAATTCTACTTAGCCAAGTGACTGGAAGAACATAATGAAGCAACACTAGGGAGTAGGGAACCAGGTTTTATTAATTGACCGCGAGCAATGAGCACACATCTATAAGTTGAGCAGTAATCTACAGCAACCATATGTGAACCATTGAGCAGAAATCTTTGTTTCCGATACCACCCATTCTCAATCTAAGTATCTAAGTAAAATCTGATTCATTGCTTCAAGATATATTTTATCTATAAAATTTCTAGATCTTGCAGCTGTGAAGATATGGAACCTCTATTCTTCTTTTTGGATAAACTAGGGTTTTAGGTGTGCACTTGTGCCTTTATATCATGTTGCTTTTGACCTAAAATTACAATCCTACCCCATAATATGGTGTGAAACATCATCATGCCATGTCACCACCACATCTATGTAACACTATTTTATCAAGTTTTTCGTAAACAATCGTAATCGACCGAAGGAGGTCCATTTAGAGTCAGGTAGAACTCAAACTCGTGTCTGTCCGTTTTTTCCAAGGTCTATTTAGAGTCAGGTAGAACTCAAACTCGTGTCTATCCGCTTTTTCCTTTTTTAATTTTTTGTATGGACTATGCAAGGATGGAGGATGGTTGTAACTTCTGTCATTAAAAAATCTTGTATGGACTATGTTTGTAGTGTCAGTTTTTATTGCTATTTACTGTATTTTGAGGAACATGATTTTGCTCGGTTCAACATGTTGGAAGTAAGGGTATTGTGGGCTTTAGGTGTGTAGTTTAGTCCCACATAGCTTAGATATAAAGTCTATGTGGTTTCTCTCTATATATATAGAGTAGAGAGAGAGTTAGCTTCTTTGTAAGTCAATAAACCTAATTATTATCAATATAATTCATCTTTTATATTTCTAGTTGGTATCAAAGCCAAGTTAGGTCTTGGTTTTCGGCCGCCGGCGAGGTGTCGGTGGCCGGAGTTCCGGTAAAGTCTTTTTGTCCAATTTGTGTTCTTGTTTCCGCTGTTTTTCTGCGCCTTGTGTGCTGTTGTTTTTTTTTCGAAAGTACTATTCATGAGTACTATTCACGGCTATTGTTCAGCAAGTACTGTTCAGCAAGTACTGTTCAGCAAGTACTGTTCACCGGGATCGTTGTTCATCCGGAGTACTGTTCGCAGGTTACTGTTCATCGCGATACTGTTCACCTATCACTGTTCATTCAAAAAAAATTATTCTCTTTTTTATTCAGGTTTGATCTTCCTGTTGTTGGTATGCGTCATGCGTTGTTGGTATGTGTCACTCTTAGTCCAACCCTTTCTAGGGTTTTGTTTGCGTTGTTGATGTCATGCGCGGCTTGTCAAGCCCTTTCTAGGGCCTTGTATGCGTTGCTGCTATAGTGCGCCGCTTTTGTCCAGCCTTTTCGAGGGCCTTGTTTGCGTTATTGATTTCATGCGCCATTATTGTCCTGCCCTCTCACTACTTCTCTAGGGCTTTTTCTGCACTGCTACCACTGAAGCTTCTACGCTGTCATTCATGTTTAGCCCTTTCAACGGCTTTGTTACTCCAAAATCAACCTTCTTTCGTCCTGGAGTATCTCGTCTTTATTGATTTTTGAAGTTAAACCAGATGCTTTGTGGAAAATAAACCCTAGCCACCGAAAAGAACATGACCCTAGCAATCACCACCACTACCTCCAACATCTTTCTTGGTTGAGCAGTTGGTATTATTCCTCCCTGCTCCTTTATTGTCTCTGCAGCTGGACATCCCTGCAGACGGTTCTTCTCGCAGTTGGTCATCCCTGCCATTGAACATCCTTCCTAGTGTCGTTCTCAAGATACTTTATGGGGGATGTGAGAGAACTTATTTATATTTCAAGCTAAAATTCAGAGTCTGAATGTTTAGCTTGAGGGAAAGTGTTGAAAGTAAGAGTATTGTGGGTTTTAAGTGTGTAGTTTAGTCCCACATAGCTTAGATATAAAGTCTATGTGGTTTCTCTCTCTATATATATAGAGAGTTATCTTCTTTGTAAGTCAATAAACCTAATTATTATCAATATAATTCATCTTTTATATTTCTAGTCAACACATATTTCGCATGTGTTTGTGCAAAGTAGCATGTAGATGTGGCTACAAAAAAGACCTTAAAAACAATTATGCTTGTTGGGGGCAATTTTCACCTACGCAAAACACCATTCAGAGTCAACTTTACACGAGAACATATGTGTCTACGCAGAAAATATTTGTCTAAAATATTTGTCCAACTTTTATGGCCTAGAAATTTTATCACTTCCACACCTGTGTGGGATAGCATGCTTGTGACAGGCTGTAGCCTGTAGCAGAGACAGGAAAGCAAAAGAAAAAAAGTAATTTCAACTGGCACAAGTTATGACCCTTTAGTATTGCAGTTTCTTCGGTGCTGCTGCCATGAGGTTCGGCAAACTTAGCCCTGACAGAACTACATCTCTCTGATCATGCAGCGGCAGAACATCACTGCCTCTAGAAACATACTAATTAGGCAAATGGGTTGTCCACATGTATTGCATTTAACACTAAGGACTCCATTTCTGCCTCTTATCAGGAACAGAGTAGATCCATTACAATATGTTTGCAATGCCTAATTACACTAATTGCTAAAAAGGGTGGAGAGAACCAGGTGTTGCCTGAACCCAGCTCTTACAGTGACCTGCTTCATCTTTTATTCCCGCTCTTCATAACTCAACAAAGGGACGAAACTGCAAGTATTACAACAAGAAAGGTTAGAAAAAACTCACAGCCATGACCTATTATGACCAGTTAAATGAGGATGCCAGTTTCTCGTAAGCTATACACCTATACAAATGGGAAAGAGAAAGTAACTATTCCGCAGCCTAGGCAGAAGGCATTACTTGGTTTCAGAGAATGACATAAGAACTTCTCTGTAGTAGCAAAACGAATATCAACATGATCAACATGATCAAATTTGACATTATGAGTCCAAAGAAGATCCTCAACAATCATAAAGTTGACCAAGTGGTTTATAGTAGAGTAGTTCTTGGCAAAAGAGAAAAAAACACACCAAGAGTATATGAATAATAATTAGTGTAAGTCAGACTGTCATAGTTGCTGTACTCAACATTTACCAGCAAAATTATACTTGTTTACCACCATATCACTGCAAAAAAACTCGTTCAACAGAAACATGATTGAAGATAAACTGATTTTTAATAAATCACTATTTATGATCGTTTGCATTCCTTGTTAATAAAGAAAAACAAATTAATAAACTTACTTTTACATATACGAAAGACAGACACCATAAGAAGATTTGGTATGAATCCATATCTTATTCCTACGGTCCTACCATCTATGATCAGTCACCCCTTAGTATTTACATTGGGATGACAACCTATACTACCCTTCCATAAATCCTAGATTTACAGTTCCAATAGCATTAGCAACTAACCTCTAACTGCACTCAGTTCCAATTTCCATGTCCAGTGTGTTGGCAGTACCTATAGTTTTTCCCCATGTTCATAGATTACAAAGTCTTTATCATGACCTACAGATTAACTTGAAAGCATTAGATAGATATTATTACAATACAAGAAATACATCTCTTGTCGCCCGAAGAAACATCCCTAATAAGACAATGGGTAGTCTTAACAGTAAGGATTAAAGTAAAGACCCCATTTTTGGCTCATTAATTGCTAAAAAGGGTAGAAAGAACCATGTCTTGTACAAACCCAGCTCTACAAGTAGCCTGCTTCCTCTTCTGTTCCCACTCTTCAAAACTTAACAAAAGATTGAAACTACTAGTACTAGATTAATGAAATTTATCTTTCATAGTATGAACTTCAACTTATATACTGATAATTGGACTTATATATGGCTGCGCCTACATTGTATTCCTCATGTTCCTTACATGATCATCATCCTGGGTAGCCCTATTGGAACAATGATGCAACCTTCCACCGAATCTTATTTGAATGGTTGCACCCTACATGATTCCTGAGCAAGACATTGTTTTGGTTGACATTAACATTTTGTTTTGGTTAACAACCTCAACGACAATTTGTCACAGTGAAATCAAATGAATTAGTCAAGACTATGAGCATGGAGTTCAACAATACCTTGCAAGCAAGTATTTGTGGTCATTTTGTGGATGAAAATAAGAGACCCAATCACCCTTAAAACTTTCATCCCATTCTCGCCATCAAAGAAGGCCTCAAGTTCTCTCATGGAACTACAAGAAAGAAAAGGTATTTGATCTCAAACATATTAGAAATTCAGACAAATTCTACTTAGTCAAGCAGCTGGAAGCCTGGAAGAACAAAACAAACAATTATCTAAAGATACATTGTTACAAAGACACTTTAAAAATGGCTGACCCTTGTGTCAGACATCTCATTTGAATAAATACGGTGGCATACACTTCATATGGATGACCCTAGTACACATAAAATTGACAGGCTAATTGTAAAATCTAGCACAATTTCGATGCCACATAAACAAAATTGGTAAAAGGCGTTGATATGTTGATTATTACATATATGTCTACCAAGGCCGTCATAGATCCAAACAAGCCACTCTTGGATCAAGCTCCATAAATATTGTAAACTAGTAATAAAATTGGCCATTCAAATTGGCAATTGCTTCTCGAAATGTAATAAATTGTAGAAACAAAATAGTATCACTAGTAATAGAGGGTCGTACCAACGAGTTTGGTTGATGGTATAAGCAAGTGATCGTTGTGAGTGATAAGCCCAATGGGGTTAAGGGTAGGTAAATAACCTTCACTTTCTCTTTGTAAGTTCTTAACATACTAAAGAATGATACCATATCCTAGCTTACAATGGTCCATGTTATACTATGTGAACATGCACGTTTGTGCGTGAATAAGGGTATTATTGGATATGGGCATGGGCTTTTATACAGCTTGCTTATATAAATATGGTAAGGGTAAAACCGGAATTATTAGTTTGTGATGGTGACACGTCAGGGTTCGCAAACCACCTCGTTTTGGGGGTGCCAAGTAGTAGAGATATCATATCTTAACTACTTTATAAGGCGCCCCCAAAACGAGGTGGCTTGCAAAGCCTGACGTGTCGCTATCACAGTCACAAACATACTAATAATTCTAGTTTTACCCTTACCTTATTTATATATATAAGGCCCAGGCACATACCCAATAATACCTCCACTTGTGGAGTGCATGTGCATATTCACACAGTGAACAAGAAAAAAATACTTCCTATGGATCATTCTATTTCTTGTTAAAACAATGGAAGTGTTAGTGGGTATATGAGAGTCAAGAAGAAGAATATGACAAAATAACAAGTTTATAAAAGAAACTTTGTTTTTATTACAAAAGAGGACTTCTAGTACTAGAGAACTTCTTTTCTTGATTGATTGATCAAACAACATGTTCACCTCCCTATTTATAGGACATTATAACCGACTTCAATTGTTCTACATAGTTCTGATTTTTCTCATTTAACCGACATTCTAGATTTCTCTATTAACTACTAACTGCTAGATAATTTTTTATGCTTCTGGACACTTCTATGGACTGGGCTTTTCTGGACTTGGACATCACAGATTACATTTTTAACACCCCCACTTAATCTGTAATGTTCATGCTCCTCCTAAAGTGATGAAATTTTTCACCTCCAAGTGGCTTGGAAATATGTCGGCACATTGATCTTCAGTCCTGCAGAATTGTAGCTCGATCTCTTCACTTTCAACCAAGTCTCTGATGAAGTGGTGACGCAACTCAATGTGCTTTGACCTGCTATGGAACACTGGATTCCTGGTCATAGCTATTGCAGACATATTGTCGCAATATATAGTAGTAGGACCTTCTTGCTCTTGTTGTAAATCTGCCAGAATTCTATGAAGCCATACTGCCTCACAAGCTGTACTTGTTGCTGACATGTACTCTGCTTCTGCCGACGATAGTGCCACTGTATTTTGCTTTCTTGATGACCCATGTGATCACCTTCGTACCTAGGAAGAAAACATAACCTGAAGTGCTCTTCCTGTCGTCTATTGATCCTGCCCAATCGCTATCTGTATAGCCAACTAACTTGTTATCTTTCTCCTTCTTGTAGTTGATGCCGAATCCTTTCGTTCCTTTGACATATCTCAGTAATCTCTTGGCTGCTGCATAGTGTAGTTTGCTTGGATCACTCATGTAACGCGATATCATGCTGACTGCTTGAACAATATCTGGTCTTGTATTCGTGAGATAGATCAACGAACCAACCAGACTTCTGAATAGTGAAGCATCGGCCTTAGCTGCTCCATCATCCTTACTTAGCTTTTCATTCACAGCCATTGGTGTCGTCACTGGTTTCCAGTCGACCATCTGGAACTTCTTCAAGAGATCTTCGGCATATTTTTCTTGAGAAAGAAAAAGCCTTCTTGAGATTGTCGTACTTGGATCCCGAGAAAATATCTCATGAGTCCCAAGTCAGTCATCTCATACTCCTTCATCATCGCTCGTTTGAATTCTTCTGCCATTGCTTGCTTGGTGCTGGCATAAATTAAGTCATCAACATAAAGACAAACTATAAGGAAATTACCCGCACCATCTCGCTTCACATAAAGCGATGGTTCGCTTGGACTTCTTTCAAATCCATTCTGGCGAAAGTAGCGATCAATTTTACTGTTCCAGGCTCTTGGTGCTTGCTTTAGCCCGTACAAAACTTTGCGAAGTCGATAAACTTTTCTTTCTTCTCCCTTGATGATGTAGCCTTGAGGTTGTTCCACGTAGACCTCCTCCTCAAGTTGTCCATTCAAGAAAGCTGACTTCACATCCAACTGGTAGACTTACATCCCAATTGTGCTGCAATTGCTAGTATTGTACGAATTGTCTCCATCCTTGCAACGGGCGCAAATGTCTCGTTAAAGTCTATTCCAGGTTGTTGGGAATAACCTTTTGCGACAAGCCGAGCCTTGTGCTTCTGGATAGAGCCATCTTCATTATACTTGGTCTTATAGACCCATTTCAGCCCAATAACTTCTTTCTCTTTGGGCTTTTCAACCAGCTCCCATGTTTCATTTTTATGGATGACTTTCATTTCTTCATCCATAGCTTTTCTCCATTTTTCTTCAGTTGCTGCTTCTTCATACTTTTGTGGTTCACAAGCAAGAAAAGCAACTGGACCGCGTGAGTTGTAAATATCTTGTAAAGGACGTACCTTTCTTGGGGGAGAGCTTGACCCTGATGAAGATGGACTTCTTGGGCTTGTTGGCGGAGTAACTGGTTCAGGTTCTGGACCTGGTTGTTCTTGGGTTGATTCTTCTTCTTCAAGTATTAGTGGCGCCTCGACATTAGTGTTGTTTCCATCATCCCAACTCCATGCATTATGCTCATCAAAGATGACATCTCTGGAGATTACCAACTCATTGGTCCTGGGATTAAGTAGCCTGTAAGCTTTGGATTCTTCGCTATACCCGATGAAGATGAGTTTTTTCTCCCTTCTCATCAAACTTTTCTCTGTGTTTTGATAGAATATGAGAATATGCGATGCATCCAAAGACTTTGAGAGAAGTTACCGTGGGCTTTTGATGATGCAATGCTTCATACGGCGTCCTGCCTCGCACTACTTTAGTTGGCGAACGGTTGAGAATGTAGACCGCGGTGTTGACAGCTTCAGCCCATAGTTTGTTTGGTAAGCCTTTTCCCTTCAGCATGCTCCGAGCCATCTCCACGATCGTCCTGTTCCTCCTTTCTGCCACGCCATTTTGTTGAGGAGTGTATCGAACTGTCAGCTCCTTATTGATTCCTTGATCTTGACAATATTTGTTGAACTCCTTAGATGTGAATTCTCCTCCTCGATCAGTGCGTAACACATTTAAGGAATGTCCACTTTGTTTTTCAACGAGCGCCTTGAACTTCAAGAATGTGGTGAATGCTTCCGATTTTTGTTCTAGGAAGTACACCCACATCATCTTGTTGTAATCATCAACAAACAAAAGAAAATATCTTTAGTTGTTTAATGACGGTGTTCGAACTGGTCCGCATACGTCAGCGTGAACCAATTCTAGAGACTTCCTGGCTCTCCATGACGACTTAGCAAATGGAAATCTATGAAATTTCCCAAAAATGCAGCCTTCACAAACTCTATCTTCTCCACCAATACTAGGTAGGCCAATCACCATATTTTTGGACTTTAGAACCCTTAAGGCTCTATAATTCAAATGCCCAAATCTTAAATGCCATAACTCAGTTTCATCAACTGTAGTTGCTTTCATGGCATAATTATGCACCGATGACATCACCAAAGGAAAAACCTTATTTTCAGTCATCTGTACCTTGGCAGCCACCTGCTTCTTTCTTTTATCGTAAATTGTGCATTCATTATCTTCAAAATGCACAATATACCCTTTCTGGATAAGTTGCCCAACACTTAGTAAGTTTTGAGCAAGACCAGGGACATACAGAACATCATGCATATTTTTAGATGCTCCTTCTCCAATTTTTACTGTAACTATTCCTTTTCCTTCTATTTTCTGAAGTTTACCATCTCCTAGCTTTACTTCAGAATCTACGTCTTCATCTAGACTTATAAAACCTTTCTTATCTCCGGTCATGTGATTACTGCAGCCACTATCTAAATACCAAATATCTTTAGGTTCTTGCATTGCATTATAGCAAGAATAAAATACTTGGTCTGGAGATTCATTTTTCTCCATGTAGTTGGCTTGATTTTTCTTCTTAAGCCAACAATCTTTATCCACGTGATTTAACTTTTTACACGTGGTGCATTTATATCTGCAGTTTTCACTTTTATGACCGGGTTTTTTGCAAACATTGCAATAAGGTTTTGAAGAAGGATTTTTGCCATACCTTCGGTTGTTGTTGCTGAATTTTCCTTCACGTCCCCAGTTAGAGCTTTCTCCTAGGCTAAATTCTCCGGGATTCTGGAAGCTTCTTGAATTTTCTTTCTTGTCCCCAAAAGTCACCTTGGACTGAAATGCCTGCTCCAATGATTTTTCAGCTGACCTGCTGCTCATCCTTTCTTCATGCGCCTCAAGAGAACCCATTAGCTCATTTAATGATAATTTTGACAAATCTTTTGATTCTTCTATGGCGGCGACAATATGATCAAATTTTGCGGGTAAACTTCGCAAAATTTTCTCAATAACTTTCTTATCTTCAATAGTGTCTCCATAACTTTTAATTTGGTTGATAACGTTGGAGACCCTATTGTAGAATACTTGAACTTTCTCATTATCTTTCATGAGAAAATTATCAAATTCTCGCCATAAAGATTGGAGTTTGATAGAAATTACCTTTTGGGTTCCTTGAAATTCTTTCTTAAGAATTTCCCATGCATCCTTAGAATTTGAAGCGCCAAGAATTCTTAGAAAAATTGATTTGCTTAGCCCTTGTTGGATGAACAATAGTGCTTTGGCATCTCTCTTTATTTCTTCTCCTTGTACTCATTTTGCTTGCTTTGATCCCATGTTTGTAATTATGCCGTCGACTCCGGTACATCATAGCCATCTTCAATTAATTCCCATAAATCTTGAGACATGAATAGAGTTTTCATTTGTAAACTCCAATAATCATAACTATCACCATCAAATATGGGTATTAGATTTTGGGTATAATTGAATGTATATGGGGTTTGATTTATGGTCATGGTTTAAGTGTAACTAATGGGAATATAGTGGTTTAAGGTGTAGATGACGGAAAGTGGTATGGGGGGGACCAAAGAAAAAAACGGCTCTGATACCAATTTGTTAAAACAATGGTAGTGTTAGTGGGTATATGAGAGTCAAGAAGAAGAATACGACAAAATAACAAGTTTATAAAAGAAACTTTGTTTTTATTACAAAAGATGACTTCTAGTACTAGAGAACTTCTTTTCTTGATTAATTGATCAAACAACATGTTTACTTCCCTATTTATAGGACATTATAACCGACTTCAATTGTTCTACATAGTTCTGATTTTTCTCATTTAACCGACATTCTAGATTTCTCTATTAACTACTAACTGCTAGATAATTCTTTATGCTTCTGGACACTTCTATAGACTGGGCTTTTCTGGACTTGAACATTACAGATTAAGTGGGGGTGTTAAAAATGTAATCTGTAATGTCCAAGTCCAGAAAGGCCCAGTCCATAGAAGTGTCCAGAAGCATAAAGAATTATCTAGCAGTTAGTAGTTAATAGAGAAATCTAGAATGTCGGTTAAATGAGAAAAATCAGAACTATGTAGAACAATTGAAGTCGGTTATAATGTCCTATAAATAGCAAGGTGAACATGTTGTTTGATCAATCAATCAAGAAAAGAAGCCCTCTTTTGTAATAAAAACAAAGTTTCTTTTATAAACTTGTTATTTTGTCATATTCTTCTTCTTGACTCTCATATACCCACTAACACTTCCATTGTTTTAACATTTCTAGGATCAAGCTACATAAATGTTTATTTCCCAACCAAACTGAAAACAAATACATATATCAAAATATTTCTGGAGAGATTTAGTACATACTGAAGAGGAGGAGCTGCTATTCCATTGGACTCTTCTTGTACTTGACAGAAGACCCGAAACTCCTGTATCGAAACACTTTTACTCTCTTTCTTTCAGGGAAATACCATAAGAACAACTATGTTATCAAATAAATAATCAAATATCCAACTCACTACTTCAGCAGAAAAGAAAGCTAGCAACCCAAAGCAACACAGATCTGCCTCCATTGAGCTAGCTCAAACTGGTTTTGGAAGAAACAGATGAAAGCGCATCATCTGCAGGAGTAATCTGTATGTTTCCGATACCACCCATTCTCAACATACTCAACATAGGATCAAAGTATCTAAGTAAAATCTCCATTGCTTCAAGATATATTTTTCAAAATTTCTAGATCTTAAACACTATTTTTTCTCTTTGGAACTGTGAAGATATTGAATGGCCACACTTCTTTTAAGATAAAACTAGGGTTTTAGTTGTGCACTTTATATGATGTTGCTCTTGAACAAAATTACAATCTGCCCCCACATTGTATGAATATTGTTATCTTATGCCACTTTCAAGTTTCAACAATGTCAGTGGTTGGGTAACTGGGTTCATGGGTTCTCTAGTCTACAGTACACACCATTGGTTGAGTTGGAAACATCATTCATAGCTAGGCTGTTGTGTTGTAAATTTTGATCGGAAGTATGGTTATAACTTTTGTCATTCAAAAATCTAGTATGAAGAATGTATGTGTCCAAAAGGAAGGATTCATAAGTCTCTGGGCATTTTCACTCACAAGTGCCGAGTGGGTAGATGATTTGCGTCAGTTTGTGATCACATATGGTTCGCAACACAGATGTGTTTGTGCTAAGCTAGCATGTGTATGTCGGTATGTGGCTACAAAAAGAAAAGGAAAAAAAAAAATCCTAAAGATCTTCCCTGTTCACGTCAGAATTACATCTTTACATAAGAGCCTGTTTCCGCAGAAAATACTTGTCCAACATATCTTTATTATGGCCTAATAATTTAATTGTCTAAAAGCATAAGATAGATTATTATGAAAACATAAGCATTACGATGGACAATCGCAGAATACTGAGTAGCCATCGACTTCTTTCAAAATAAATACATCTCTCTGATCAAGAAGCAGCAGAACTATAATGGGTTGTCCATATGTATTGCATTTAACACTAAGGACCCCATTTCCACCTCTTATCAGGAACAGAGTAGATCGATTACCATTACCATATGTTCGCTATAAAAGCCTGATTACACTAATCGCTAAAAAGGGTGGAGAGAACCAGGTCTTGCACGAACCCAGCTCTTACAGTGGCCTGCTTCATCTTCTGTTCCCGCTCTTCATAACTCAACGAAGGGTCGAAACTGCAAGTATTAGATTGATACAGGTTAGAACTCGACGATTCCGCGGACTAATACTTTGGACATTTATTATAACCAGTTAGCCATAAGCTATAGTAATGGAAAAGAGAAGACATGGAAAAAGTATTAGTCCGCGGCCTAGGCTGCTAGGCACAAGACATTACTTGGTTTAACCGGTCTCTGTATACCAACAATTATAACTACTACTTTAAAAATTACGAGGTCAACTCTTATCAGTACTACAACACGAATAGAGAAAAACACATTAAAACAATCGCCTCCAATAATGAACAAAAAAACAAACGGGAAATAAAAAAGCGGCATCTAAAACAAAATGACATCTTTTGCTAGATCAAATTGATACTACGAGTCTACAAGAAGATATTGAACCATCAAAGTAGAATAGTATTCCACAAAAAGATACCAAGAGTCTTAGTGTGTCACAAGAGTTGTACTCAACAATTATTACAAAAAAATAGTTTCTAAAGCAAAAGAGGTGTCAGAAATAAAAAGTGTATCCTCTAGAGCCTAATACCGCAAGTTTAATTTTTCTGTAGCTGCAAGGAGAACCCTAGGACCAGCAGATTTTGGGCTAATTACTTGGCTAACAGTTTGCAGAAGTAGGAATTACTGAATTGCCAATTGACATTGGAAAGAAGTTTTAGACATGCTTCATTTCAAGCACTTTGTGAGAAACTAACTTTGCAGCTGATCAAGCTGGAAATCAAGATTCAAGAATGGGTAACTAGACTATGAATGTGTGATAGGAAAACTCCCTGAACGTGTAAGGTTTCTATTCTTACCTACTATCAGTTCAAGTGATGTGTTCAATGAAGTGAACTTCCTGCAAATTTTCCTTTCAATTGTAAGACTTTGAACTCATTTGGTATTATTAAATGCAAATGTGGCTCACCCAGCATCCAAAAGATTACTCAACCTATAATCTCATGCAATTTGAACCTATCTTTATAGATAGGGTAACAAAAACCCCGCTTCACAACTCTGAAGTGGGAAGCTTAGTTGTAGCAAGTATTTGGCTGGCTAGCATATTCTAAAGCGGCTACCTTGCTCTTTGTTTAAAATCATCCTAAAGAAACAGTGGAATATCAAAGGAGACATGGTGGCTGATAAAGACCTGTTTTAATTACGAACCTTTGGTAAAGAAGATCAAAATATGGTCCTTAAATAAACCATTATCTCCATCTTTGGGTTGTACTTTTGTTGGTGGAACGTGGTCTGAAGAGATCAAAAACCACAGGCTAATAATGTGGTAGAGATACCTATACCAGTGACTCAATAAAATACGTATAGATACTTCCCTGTCCTGGTGCGCCTCTTTCTTAAATTAAGACCAAACTTGACCATTTAAGCAGTTTGAAACCACAACATTGGGAACAAGGGTTTTAGATATGGATAGAGTATTTTGGTCGCTTATTTTTATTCAGAAAACCTAGATAAACCTTGAGTAAAGAACATGCTGGAGAAACTTGGAATATCATAGGAGGATATGCCATGGTTTAAAATCTCTGACAAAGAAAACTAAAAGAGGGATCTTGAAAAAGGTCCCATCTTCATTGTGACTCGTATCTTGTTGGTGACAATGGTCTAATAAGATCGAAAAGCAGAAGATACAAGGGAAATTCTTTTCTATATAGTTCAAGCTAGATGATAGGCCAAAACTTTAGAAAGGAGACAGACCGAGCTCCCTAGCTAGTATGATTTGAGTAGCAATATATTTGTAGGAATCAAAATCGAAGAGCAGAAGACGCAATTATGCTGAACTGTGTCTTGACGGTGATCACTGAACCATTACCATTGATGTGGACTATTTTTTGGTTCCAACTCTGTGCAAATCTAGAAATATTTTTGGAAATCCAACCATCGCATGTCCTAAGCATATAGTGCCTAAATTGATTTTTAAAAGTATTTCAGAGAGACCTTGTACTGCAGTCTGAAGTTGATATAGAACATACTATTGCAGCCTTACAACACTGGTAGATCTAACATCCCAGCAGGCGTTAGACTAAACACAGTGGTGGTCTGGTGGAGGTCCTAGTAGTATAAGAATGTCAGGGTTAACCCTGTCGCCGAAGAACATAAATTCCCATGCCCCTAGACCCGCTAAAAAGAACATAAATTCCCATGCCCCTAGACCCGCTAAAAAGAAGGAGATTGTACCCTGTAGTGTTGATCAGCTACTACTAGTCCAGGAAAAATTCTCTTCCGATAGACTGTTTTCCACCACTTGGAAAAGGAAGGAGGAAGGTGAGGTTTATTCCTCAAGAAAATAGCTTTAATAAAGTTGCCTTAGTTAGCCCATTTCATGTCCTGGGAGTTCAGGTGAGGTTGATATGCCCATTTTGTGGTAGCTCAGTCCCATGGCAAAAATTTGGAGATAGAAGTCACCCCTCTTTCAAGATGTACAAGATGTTTCTTCCCATTACCTTGGTGTAAAATGAAGCTGTGAAAAAGAAACACTAATTGACTACTATCAAGCAGTCAATGTAAACTTCTTTACCCCTGAGGCCCTGACAAAGAGGATTATGAAGTGGGGGTTCTAGGGCAATGGTTAAGAGAAGGTTTTTTATATAGTCAAACACGGTAAGATACAGTTGATAACACATACCAGACCCCTTAAGCAAGACACTAAAGAGAATGTGGTCCCCAATGCATCACAAAGCAATTCATCTTGATCAGTAGACTATCCCAATTTCACATGAAATATTTCCACCTGAGAATAACCAAGAGACTTAAATTCAAATTGAGAAGCGCCGATGATGCACATGGGTGGATCTATGGTTGTGGATCATGCTTGCTAGATTTTGCGTGAGTTGCTTAAGGATGGACGAGGAACACCAGAGGATTCTGAAGAAGGTATCAAAAGGTGTGAGCATTCAAACTCGGAGCACGATGCAACCGGAATTAATCACTTTTAAAAGTCCAAGTTTCAACTTATTTGATATCCGGCGCAAAATCCAATAGATTATATTCACACACGTAGCACAGATCTTAAAGACACAAGTGAGAGAATTCTGAAGGGCATATTTTTATCTCAAATATGTTTTGATTGAACCTGGCTTCGATCCAAGGTATTCTGCCATACTGGTGTTGGCTGCAACCAAATATTAGAATGGTAGCTTCAAAGTGTTCGAACAACAACTGAACACAATATCTGAATGTTGGCCATGTGAGTTCGATTGACGCACGGCTAAATAGAGTTTTAACGGAGGGTCTCAAATGTACACATGGTACGGCAGGATCGAGTAAATCTGTACGTCTAACTGGATAACTTGGCCTCCACTTGTGATGCCGTGTAAGCATTACGTGTATAACTACAATTCCAATTGAATTTTTAACTTAAAGGTGAGAAAACACAACTTTTCTTAACTATGAGAAAGCTTATAAGACAGAAACCTAAACCTTCATCAATCATTGGAACTCCTGAAAGAATTTGGCCGTAGGTACAACTGTACAACGTCAGGTCACATAAAGTTCACGTTCTTTTCTTTTGTTCTCTTAATTATTATCTTATATGCATTTTTTATGGTTTTCTACACTGAGTACTTGTTATTGTTTATATCGGCGGTGCTTTCGAATAAGGTGTCACAAGCACAATTATCAGTATGCATTATCTAAAAACGATATGCATAAAGCCATAAACACTATATTAGTGGTAATCATCATAAACAGGGCATAAAATACTAAAGGCAAACAACAAAACTAAACTTTGGTACCTAGTTTTCCAAATTGGTTTTGAGGTCACATTCTTGGCAGAATTGTCCTCAGCACCCAACACCGCAGATTTTGAGATGTCCTCTACTTCAGATGATGGGAAGTTCATCACAAGTGATGAGAGAAAGGAATCAGTAGCTGCGTTAGTCGCATTCACATTCGCATTCCCACTACTTGAGCGAAATCCACCACCACCCAAAAGCACCTGTAAATGAGCCTCGCGAAGATCCCGACCCAGAAGAGACAATGCCTGGCTGTTAGGAAGAGCAACTCTGCGTAACCTTCGACGCCTCTGCAAGTAATCTTTAGTCAAAGAAAACAGCTAGAAAAATAAAATTCTTTTGATACTATGAACATTCATGAGCCGACCTATTAATATCAAAGTGTAATGCTGCTCATTTGTACCTAAAAACTGGAAAGAGATAAATGAATGCTTTTGCAAGTTATAAATAGAAAGGATATCTTAAATAAGTGCCCGTGTTGCAGCGTTATATGATTTAGCATGTCTCTTGTAACCTTAACGGAGCAAATAGGACATACCTGCAAGCCAAAAAATGGAACAAATTATGGAAATTTCCATCCAAGGTAATGAGAAGAATTTCTCAACACAAAAACCCCATTTAAAGGGAAAACAAGATCCATTCAAAGAAAATATCTTCTATCAAGGAGTGCAAAAGCTGCAGTCAGGCAGCCAGAAAGAAATAAAAAATTAAATGGCAAGGAAGAAGACTGGAGTAGTTACTTAAATGGTTTTTTATCCCCTTTGTTCCAAATTTTAGTCCAGTACCCATCTTTTTATTTTTGTGTATGTACTTGAAAGGAGGGGGGACGTATATTTTATTATTTCCAAAATAGTTGTACCACAGCAGCAAACAAAATCTTATACCATGCATCCAAAGGTCTGCAATCTACAATAAAGTCTGTGAATCTACTATCGGTTTCAGATCCATACTACTGGCTCTTACATCCATTGTTTCTCTTATTTTGTAAGATGTTTGGAAGAAAAGTACTCTATGTTTGATGGAGATGAAATAATGGAAAGAGAGAGAGAATTAGAGACTTAGAAAGGACCTTCTTGTTTAGTTTTCAAAAAAGGAATGAAATCACATTTTTTCTTGGTACGGAGATGAAAATAAGGTTTGTGACAACTTTGTTTTAATAACTACTGAAACTTAAGAAAGACCTCTTGTCCCAATCCTATATATGTAATATTTTGGGGCCCAAAGATTATTTGTTGGGGGCGGGATTCTAATAAACAACCACTTAAAAGATGAATTACTACAGCTATCTTGAATTGGGACTATGCTAATACTTTGTGATCAAAGAAGTTGATATCAACTCAATATGAAGTTGTTTTTTTTTTTGATTGGCAAGCGGGATTTTGGGGACCCCTACCACTTTAAATTACGTGTGGAAAATTATATCAACAGTCAGTTGTTGATGCGTTTTGAACCCACGACCTCTCAACTTCGTGAGAGGGGTGCTACCATTGAGCCACAAGCTCATTCGCAATATGAAGTTTAACATAGTTAACAGAACTCGCGAACAATAGCTTTCTTAAATCAACCCCAAACAAGTAAGCCACATTCTAGATGGAAGAATAACATCTCTTTCCTTCACCTTTCCTCTTCTTTTTTCTTCCAGCTATAACCAAATGAAAGAGATCTTCTTCATGACCCTCATTGTTTCTCCCTACTTACTTCCTCCTCTTCTTAATGACTATAAGTCTATAACAGCATGCAGAAAGGGTTCAAACATAACCTGAAGGTCCGCACTAATGGTTTTAACTAATTTTAGAAACACTTTTGTTTTACAGCTAGTTAAATAATATGGAAGGTCAAGAACGATATTCTTTACAGAATGCCTCAACATGCTGTAGTAAATGCTATACAAACAGAAAAGGGGACATCGGTATCATTGATTGATTGGCGGCTAGAAAACATGATCAAATGGGGTCTGCAAATTTCTGTTCTGAATATGTTTCTGCCGTTGATGAGGCTCATACTCACAGTCCTACCTACATCATGGGGATCCATTATATCCATAACGATAGTCTTGTTTGTATTTCTATATATAAAACTTTTCATTTTGTCTTGATTGGTATCTAAGTCTGCCTAACCGATCTTACTTTTCAAAACAAGGGATCAGTTTGCGATAAATTAACAACATACGATGGAAATTCCTTATCAAATAAAAAATTACATGTAGCTTATTTCAAATTAGATACACAAGAACTAACAAATCTATATATAAAATTGAAACAGATGATGTGCTTAACAGTGATTTCAGCTATATGATGATATCAAAACAAGCTAATAATACACCTCCCCATCCCCAGAAATTGATTGAATTAGCCAACTTACAGTGACTTTCGACTCGAATGGATGTTCATCCTCGAGATGTGAACACAGAGATGCAATATCATAATCTTCAAAACAATAAGGACAAGCAAAATCTGGTCGAACCTCTTCTTCTACCTCAAAATCATCAATACTCAATCGATCTAAAAAATCACAAATTCAATCAAAACAATTACAAAAATCAAAAATTAAAAACTACCCATCACATAAAAACTTGAAATAAAATTAAAAAAATCAAAATTATAAAGATCAGATCAATACCCAATTGAGAATTATGATGATGTTGCAAATTGTATTGACGTTTAGCTGCAGCAAGACGAGATGTCCAGAGATCGGAATCCATTGAAGAAGAAGAAGAAAATTAATAAAATTAAAGTAAAAGGGTATTAATAATTTTGATTAAAAAGATTGAAATTATATTAAAAATCAAATCTTATTCTTCTTTCTTCTTCTCTCAAAAAATTTAAAAATGATTTGGGTTGACTTTTTCTTGTTTTTCTGTTTAGATTGATTTCTTTTTTAAAAATAAATAAAAAAGAAATGAAAAAGATTTCAATTTGAGAGAAGAAGAATGGATATGAAAGAGAGAGAAGAGGTGGGCGGTTATGTTGTCTGGTTATGTGGGTGAGACTTGTTGTCTGAAGAAGATGATGTGGAAGATCAGATGCTACTTGTAATATTTTTTCATAGTTTACTTCCACTCTAATTTAATGTCAAGTGGCAAATATTCTTTTGGATTTTTTTTTTCTTAATTTTAGAAAAAGATTTAATTTAATTTAGAATTTGGATTGTGTTTATCTGGTTTTGCTAATTTATATGTTAATGTGGGTTTGTGAGACCAATGGAAAATTGTCCCATAAAATTCATTACTGATTAATATAAAAATAAATTATCTATGTTTCCTCTTGTACGTGGTTCGTGTGCTCCCAAGCACAACATACCACGTGTCTATAAAATAGCTGGATTACTGATTTGGTTAAAAATAAACTTTGGCTTAATATTGTCCCCCTTTAGTCACTGCGGATATCCAACAGTAGAGGGTTTTGGACCAGAGCCCACCCATGTGGTTTATCCCAAAAGGCTTTGACATTAATTAGAGTATGGTTAAGCTATATATACTACCAATACAACCACTTTCTTGGCAATGTGGGACTAACATGGAGTGATTAAAGGGTGGGCCCTGATCCAAAACCCTATACTGCTGGATATCTGCAGTGACTAAAGGGAGACAATATTGACATTAGCGAGCGGTATGGTGCTCGACGTACTGGGATGAGCGAGGACAAAATCCCGGGGCATTACAGATGGTATCAGAGCCGACGACGGTTCACCTATTGCAGGTAGGAAGTACGCTGGAAAGGCCCAGGGAACGCCAGGTACTTGTCTCACTTGGCAGGGAACGTCAGATATTTTGGAACTGTACTTAGTGTACTGTATTCTAAGGTGGTGGGATTGTAACACCCATGAGTTGGTGTTAGTCCTGTATTGGTAGTATATAGAGTTTAACCATACTCTAACTAATGTCAAGGCCTTTTGGGGTAAACCACATGGGTGGGCCCTGATCCAAAATCCTCTAATGTTGGATATATGCAGTGATTAAAGGGGGACAATATTGACATTAGCGAGCGGTATGGTGCTTGACGCTCCGGGATGAGCGAGGACGAAATCCCGGGGCGTTAAGAGGGGGATGTCCTGACATTGGAATATAAGTATAAATCCGTCAAATATTATCACCGATGCTTTTGGGGCTCACTTGGCTCCAAAGTTCTAAAGAACTCTAGAGTTAAGCGTGCTCGGGTGGGAGTAGTCTCGGGATGGGTGACCTCTTGAAAAGCAGGTTGTTGCCCATAAAACCCCACACTGTCAGACGTCCCCAGTGGCTAAGTTGGGACTTACATTCCTTTATATTATTTTCTCATTGTTCATATTATAGTTTCTATCAAAGTGAATATATAGTTATGAATATCATGTTTTAAACTAGAGTTGTTAAAGCAGGGTATAAATTGATTAGTTTATAAATGAAAAAGCTATTGAAGTTTTTATTGCATCTTTTTTTCAGGATGGGAAAAGGGAGTTAGATTTTGTATGTGGGATGTGGGATTCCAGTTGTATGTTGGTATGGTGTGAGGTCCTTGGGTTGGGAAAAAAATTATGATCTGGGTGCTTACACGAACATATTATTACATATCAGATTATAAATCCCTTCGACTGATGCCCGTGTCTGGTAGCCGTGAATAGGGGATAGTTCCTTCGGCTAGTGCCCGTGTCTGGTAGCCGTGAATGGTTGATAAATTCAGGGACTTGTCACACATGCCAGATTAAATTAATTATTATTAAAAGACACCCTATATATTATATCACGAAGTGGTTTGGCAAGAGATCTGTGAATTCCTACAAAAAAAAAAATTGTCGTCATATTCCGGAGACGACAGTTCTTTCTAGGATTACATATGTGTATGTTCACCTTTAAACAGTGAATGTGCACTTTCTAGAGGCGAACTCTATATGATGTTTCTGGGAATTCCTCTTGTACCTTCCTAGATTGTCATGCTTTTAGTGGTACGTTGTTGGTGCTTAGTGTACTGTGAGGATACATGTTACTTCGAGGAGGTTTGGATGCGAGGGGTAAGAGTTAGTCCACTCATGTGCAGTCTGCAGTCGTCAAACGGTTGACCACCGTGATAGGTGATTCTCCCACTGGAGCGTCGTGGTCAAAATGCCCACTTGAGTCATAAATGAGGGTTGGTGTTATCGAGACACAAAACGGTAATCACCCGACCGAAAAATCAGGAATAACGGTGTAGGTTCACATTGGTAAATAATGAACCAAGATATTGCCTGGGACTAGGGCTGAGTTCCAGTCGTATTCTCATCGCTCTAATAAGATGCAACTACCCGACTTATTGTATGATGGTGGGATGTGAATCGTCTTAATTCTGAAATGATTACGAATGAGACTAGGGAATGATCATCCTAACTTTGTGATTTATTTCTGGATAAGAAACCTAGAAGGTTAGGGCAATACTGATTTGATTCCTTTGTAGTCAAACATTTATTAATGATATATGTTTTGGCCAAAGACCTGAAATGATATTTGGTCGTTTAACACGTGAACATTAGTTTAAATAGTCTTTAGCGCTTTAATTTTACTGGTTTCATGGGTATTACATAAATTGAGCTCAATTGTCTTACCAATTACTATTTGCATTCGACATTTCTATGTTTCTATTATACATTTTACAGCTGCGGTATGAAGAACCCAAATTATAAAGTAGGTAATAATCTATACAACAACATTACCAACCTAATTTCTTCCACATTCTCCTCCTATGGTCATAGTCATATAAATCATAGTATGAATCATATTTCACGAGCATTGCCACTAAATTCATTTAGTGGTATAATATGTAAGTAGTCATAGTACACAAAAAGAGTACTCCATGGATCGAATATTTGAATGTGAATGCCAAAAAATAAAGAAATTTTTTCAATGATCGGTGTTTCTTCTTGGTATTGGATGATTTCGAGTGCTCCATGGATCTAGTATTCGAATGTGAAAGTTTTTTTTATTTGACGATCATTCGATTCATTCCCATAAGCCACTCTCAACATAGATTATATATCCAAAACGCGCCCTTTTCCATACACTGTCCACAGACTTAAAATGCATATGTACTAGAAAAATGAGTCCATACCTCCATCACCATGGTTAACATCCATAGTAGTTGGATGTTTATAAAACTTCAATATCTCCAGTCTCCACATTTTCCCCAACCTGTGCTTTGGGTATTTTCTTTTGTCGTTCGACACACGGCCTGTCTGCCATTCTCACATCTTCAAAAAATGGCAGGATCCTGTGCAGTCTGCAGTCGTCAACAACTACCATTCAACTGAGAATGGACTCCACAATGCATACAAAGCCCATCATTCCAATGGACCAACAATACCATCAAACATCTCAGTCATTCAGTCAAACCAAAGAAAAACCAATTCCATTTCCCCAATTCTCATTCAACACATTCCAATTCCCAAAGCTAACTCTCACACAAACTCCAAGACCAAAACAAAAAGAGTTAACTCAGTGAACACAAATCGGCATCAAACCTCCCCAAATAAAAACCCTATTCTCTTTGTTTCTATTCATCTCTTTCAATCTTCTTTCCTCTAAAATTAACAAAAAGAGAAAAAAAAAAAAAAAATTAGGGTTAGGGTTTTGGTTTTTTTATTAACAATGGCAACTACCCAAAACCAAACTACTAGTAATACTACAGATTCATCAACTGGTCAAACTGTGAAACGAAAAGCAGTGTTTATTAAGGTAGATGAATTGAAACCAGGAACAAATGGTCATAATTTAACTGTTAAAATTGTTAGTTGTAAAACTGTTTTACAGAAAGGTCGTGCTGCTTCACAACATCTTCGTCAAACTAGGATTGCTGAATGTCTTGTTGGTGATGAAACTGGTACTATTGTTTTCACTGCTCGTAATGAACAAGGTATATTAATAAACCCCTTTAATTTTTTTTTGTTTTTTTTTTTTGTTTTAGTGAAGTGGGTAGTTGGTTTTGAGTTGGGGGTTTTTTGTGTTGAAATGGGGGTTTTGAGGAAGTGGGTTGTTTTCATTTTTGTGTAGAAATGTTGGGTTTGTTTTAAAATCTAGTGATGAACAAGGTTTAAGCTTTTAATTTTTGAGTTTAAAATTGTTTTTGATGAGTTTTTTTTTTTTTGAGGTTTTTTGTGTTGAAATGGGGTTTGTGAAGAATGTTTTGATGTAAATTTTTTGTGTTTTGCTGAAGTTGGGGGTTTTGTTTTTGGGGCCTTTTTTGTGTTGAAATGGGGGTTTTAAGAAATGGGTTGTTTTCATTTTTGTCTAAAAATGTGGGTTTGTTTCAAAATCTAGTGATGAACAAGGTATAAGCTTTTAATTTTTGAGTTTAAAATGGTTTTTGATGAGGTGTATTTGGGGTTTTTTGTGTTGAAATGGGTTTTTTCGAGGAATGTTTGGATGTATAAATTTTGGGTTTGTTTGCAAATCTAGTGATGAACAAGGTATAAGCTTTTAATCTTTGAGATAGTTTTTGATGTGATTGGGGGTTTTGTGTTTTAAATGGTTTCCGTTGAGCTGGGTTTTTGGGGATTTTATGTTTTGTGAAATGTTGTAATTTTTGAGTTCTAATGAAGTGGGGTTTAGGGATTTTGTGCTTTTTTGTGAGAAAATGTTGGGGTTGTGTGAGATTTTGTTAGAAATGGAAGATTTGTATTGAAAATCAGTTTTGTTGAAGTGGGTTTTAGGGGTTTTCTAATTTGTCTGAGAAAATGTGGCGAATGTGTGAGATTTTGTTAGAGAAGGAAGTTATGTGGTGAAGATCTGTATTGGTGTTGTGAGATTATTTGTGAGAAGGAAGTTTTGTGAGATTATTTGTGAGAAGGAAGTTATGTGGGTTTTGCGGATTATTTGTTATGTGTTAGAAATACTGGGGTTGTGCGATTTTTTTGTTAGAGAAGGGAGTCTGAAGTTTGAGGTAGGTTTTCTGATTAGAAGTAGCTCATGTTTCTGTTATGGATATGTTATATTGAAATAAATTTTAGGGATATTTTTTATATGTTGTTTGACTGAGAATTGTATTTTCCGTTGAGAGTTGTTCAGGGATATGACTATATCATCAGTTTTATGTATGTTTTTTTTTTTAAATCTATCATTAGGTTCTGTTTTTGATTTTTGGTGTGAAATGGTGCTTGAGGAAGTGGGTTTAGGAATCTATAGTTTGTCTGCTAGTCATGTTGGATTTGTTTGGGGATGGTGTCCTTGCTTTGGATATAGTTCTTGTAAGATATGGATATATAGTTTTTATTTGTGTTTCATTTTACATATGTTGGATATTCTTCCTTTTTTGTTAAAAGTAAATATTAGTGCAATGAGCATGAAGTGAGGCTTGATCGTGTATTAATTTGATGTTTCAGTACTATACTGTTATGAGTTTCTGTTCTAGATCATATGCAGAGGATTATGCTATGAAGGGTTGTATTGATTTCCCCTTGATGTTATAAATGTTGGAACTGCTTAATAATCTAAAGGAAAATGGGCATGCATGAAACTCCCCTTGATTTTCTGACCTCACAATATACTTAAGGCTCATCTTATAAAATTTTGTCTTGCATCAAGGTCTATAATATGCATTGAAGTTTGTGTGACTAGGAGATTAGGCTGGCCTCTTTCTTATCTATTTCAAGAGCAGTAAGGGTCATATGAAAATGCATTTGCTAGTTTAGACACATTCTGATTTAACTCATGTTTCAAACTCTTGGTGTTTGCTTACATAGAATATGCAACTAATACATATTCTGTATTACTTTGTTTTCCTTATTTTTATCAAAACCTAAAATCTTCTAAACTTGTTTTCTAGATTAGAATGACTTTACTCTCTACATTCCTGTTTAAAATGTATCTTGGGATGATGTCACATTATCTATCTTGTGGTTTGATGTCAGATTATCTCTTCGTTAGTGTCACATTATCCATTTTTGGGGATACCTATGATTCTTGTTGTTGAACATTCATGTTATAGTTGTGTTTGAGTATGGCTGTTTTCATCTAGTTAGTCTATTTTGTTGTTGTTGTTGGTTCCGCTTGCGTGATTAACCATGTGTTGTTTTCAACATCTGGGCAGTTGACATGATGAAGCCAGGTGCTACTGTGAATCTGAGGAATGCAAAGATAGACATGTTCAAAGGTTCCATGAGGGTGGCTGTTGACAAATGGGGTCTTGTGGAGGTAACTGAACCTGCTAAGTTTGTGGTGAATGAGGAGAACAATCTTTCTTTGGTTGAGTATGAACTGGTGAATGTTGTGGAGGAATGATTCAGAGTTTTCAGTGAATATTAAATATTGGAAGCACAGAAGGTTTTAAAGTGTTAAAGCATGGAGGGTTAATTTATTCTTGTTCTTTTATCACTGATCTGTTAATGAAGTAAAGTGTTTCCATTTTGCTGGTGAAAGAACAGTTGGAGTTGGTATACAAATTTCACTGGAGTTAGTCCCTTAATTTTACTACAAACAGTTAGGTTTGTTTAGTGTAGCTTTTGGGTTTTGGTTGGATGTAAAAAGGATTATATTTACTTGCTTCAACCATATTATCGTACAGGACCTTTGAACTGAAATTGTCATTGTCAATAATTAACTTCACATAGTTTCCTTAAGTTTTATATGCTCTTCATTTTTCTGATACTGTAATTAGCTGCCAACAGGAGTTCATAAGTTTCCATATCATATGAATAGTCCCTTTGTGCTTGTGAAATGTGAAGTTAGTAACATTAGTTAGTTTCAGGAGCCTGCTGTGCCTATAAAGTGTTGACATGTTTTGGATTGATATTACATTGAAATGTTTGTATCTGTTAAGTTTGATTGATGTTGCATTGATATGCCTTTATCTGTGAAGTATTAGAGCAGTTTTGACCAGGGACTTTGGCTTTTGTTGCATCTAGTCTCACGTGTTTTTGGTTGATGTGTTGTTGATCCTACATTGATATGCGAGTATCTGTTAAATATTAGAGCAGTTTTTACCTGGGGACTTGGCCGTTGGTTCATCTAGTCCCCTATTTTGAGTACCCTATTAGTTATGAGAACTATAATCCTTCTGTGAGATATTTTGAGAGCTGCTACCTTTATAATTCAATAATTCATCAGTTCAAGTTATTGACAAGCCTGGTCTACTGTTGGATGGAAACAATTGTTTGTTTTGGTTAAGTTCATGAGCTGTATATTGCTGTTTACTTGTGCAATAGATAGGGATTGTAATGTCTGATGCTCCTATCTTATTGCAAGTGTTGTATATTGGTATATTACATGTGCTATCTCTAATTTTCCTGCTCTTGAAATCTTCTTTTAGTTTGTGTTAAATGTTCATGAAGAAATCAGATTAAGCTGTTAAATTAGATTAAGCTGTTAAATGTTCATGAAGAAATCAGAGAATTTTAAGAGAACAAATTTTTTTAGGGTGGATAGGGTAAGTGACTAAAAGTGCCAAATTAAAAAATGTACTACTTGTTTGAAGAATGTTGGTTGCTTTTTATGTTACAGTCACAGTAGTTCAAATTACCAGATTGCAAATTGGTTTATTGCAAATCCACAATGCAACCTTAATTTATTCTGATCTTTCTTTTGGATATATGTTGGATATGATGGATAAAATGTTTATTTTGATCAGTGTACTTGTTCATTTTGGTCATTAAACTTTAAAACTGTGTCATTAAAGTTACATTTTTTTTTTGGTATTTTGGTTATAAATTTTTTTTATCATCATATTTATCTCAAATTTTGAATTAATTTGTGACCAAAGTGCAAAGAAAATGCAACTTTGATGATTAAACTGATAGTTTTAAAATTTTGGAACAAGTAGCTATTTTGGTCCCCTAACTTTGCGAAAAAAATAGCTAATTTTGTGACAAGTGAAAAAATGGACTACCAGATTTGTATATTAGAAGAGACACTACCAGAATCTATAATGAACTGAAAATGGTCAATCGAAAAACTTAATTTGGTTATCTGAACTGAAAATGGTCAATTGAGAAACTTGATTTGGTACACCGGCTTGGACTGAATGAATCGTTCACTGCAGGCACTGGTGAATTCGTTCCCGGGCCTTGTACACACCGCCCGTCACACTAGGGAAGCTGGCCATGCCCGAAGTCGTTACCTTAAGCGCAAGGAGGGGGATGCCGAAGGCTGGACTAGTGACTAAAGTGAAGTCGTAACAAGGTAGCCGTACTGGAAGGTGCGGCTGGATCACCTCCTTTTCAGGGAGAGCTAATGCTTGTTGGGTATTTTGGTTTGACACTGCTTCACACCCCAAAAGAAGCGAGCTACGTCTGAGCTAAGCTTGGAGATGGAAGTCTTCTTTCGTTTCTCAATGGTGAAGTAAGACCAAGCCCATGAGCTTATTATCCTAGGTCGGAACAAGTTGATAGGATCCCCTTTTTTACGTCCCCATGTCCCTCCCGTGTGGCGACATGGGGGCGCAAAAAGGAAAGAGAGGAATGGGGTTTCTCTCGCTTTTGGCGTAGCGGGCCCCGGTGGGAGGCCCGCACGACGGGCTATTAACTCAGTGGTAGAGCGCGCCCCTGATAATTGCGTCGTTGTGCCTGGGCTGTGAGGGCTCTTAGCCACATGGATAGTTCAATGTGCTCATCAGCGCCTGACCCGGATGATTTGGTACACCGGCTTGGACTGAATGAATCGTTCACTGCAGGCACTGGTATGCTATGATCATCAGTTTCTATTGCCTTCCATTCAGATTTATTCGTTAGTAGTACATGAACCTTATCACCAAACTCACAGTTTTGTGAGTAGCAATCATCTACACAAAAAATACACTCAATGAAGGATACCCTCACTTGCGCGAGAGAGAGGTCCTCACAACAGCAGAAAGTTGCACGAGGCTGCTGGTGCTACTATAACCATGTTTCTTCTTGCGTTACATGTTCTGTTTTCCATATTTGGCATTATTCTGGCCATCTGCAACATACGTTGTATATAGGCATGACCTGGACATTGTCTGAAACTCTGAATCATGAACTGGTGTTCCAATTTGCAGAATTAAGGTTTCTTGAACTACATGTCTGACAAAAGTTTGGCATGGTAATACGCACTAGGAATGGTCTACACCCAATTGGTTTTGCTGATGACAATAAAATACTTCTCTCTTCAGTATAGGTGATTGGATGAACATAACTAAGAACAAACTAGCAAACTATCAGCATTTAGGGTTATCGAATGGTTTCTCCATTTCATATATGATTTTCTCCTCACCATCTCCAAACATTGAATCAAGGGATGCTAATGCAAAGGCAAATCCTAAAAATTAAATAGCCTACTTTGTTTTCAACTAGGTTGCAGTTTCTAGCCTATTTTGTTGCCAATTCTCCTATATAGAATAAAAATGGCGTATATATCATCACATATTCTAGATGTCAAGCCACACAAGTTTCTGAACTGCTTCCAAATACACATCAAGTTCCGCTAACTGGGATCTACGTTCTACTCTTAGAGGTCGACTTTTACACAAGCTCTCAAGGGCAATAGAGTAGAGTGGAAGCTTTCCCAATTGGAATGACATTACGACCCTACAATAATGCGGAAGAAAGAAAAACTTCAACAAAAAAAGAATAAAAGAAGACAAGGGAAAACCATATTCTAGAGGAAAGACTCCTTAGCAACATAAGATAACAAAACCAGGATTTATCGTAGAACTAGTGATCTAGGTATTACAGGAAAACAAATAACATAACAAAGTTCGAAAAATTCTATTTGGTTCACATTTTTTTTGGTGAAGAATAAGATCAAGCCTACTCTACCAATATTTCTAACACTCAGCTACATATTTCCACACCCAATTGACATCCATGGATTTGGAATGTACCCTTCAATACGCATAGCAGCAACCAACAGAATATGAATCATCCATCTACAATACAAGAAAAGAAATACATGCTGCTATTCAGATTCATATAAAACTTAAACACACAATCATGGTTGAAGAGAAGTCATTAACGGTTTTCATAGGATTATTTCAGTTTTGGCTACATAGATAGCCTCTTTTACAAACCATAAGCTCAACTCATACATTAATAGAATAAAAGGAAATGTAGGCTCTTCAGTCAGCAGTCTCGGCAATGAAGAGGTAAATCACAGTCCTATACAAGCAAAATTCAAGTCAACAACCACATAACCATGGAGATGAAGACAGTTACAGATGAGTTTATCTATCCAATTCAGGTGTGTTTCTCATTGTTCAGTTTATTTAGTTATATAATCTTCAATGACAAAATAAACTTGCTCAAAAACCAAAATCTGCAATGAACGTGTTTAAGTTTATGTTGTACTAGGACTAGGAGCACAAGGGTCTGGCTGCAAATCTAATAAAAGGAACCACACAATGAAATACAAAGGACACTCAGATTTCCACCAAAGAAAAAAAAACGACACTCAGAAAATGAAGATAAATATAATAAAAGCCTTATAGACACTGAATATCTTGAGGGTTAAATCTCACAAGTCCTAGTATTATTTAAAAAAAAACTCTCACAAGTCCAATAATCACAATAAAAAATGCTAACAAATTATTAGGATTCTGTCATAGATTGTAGGGAATCTCGTGCATAATACGTCGCTTGAATCAGTTGAAAAGCTGAAGTAGTCATACATCATCAATGGTCACTGCACACTGGTGAAGTCCCCAGATCAGCATTTGATTTTAAGCAATCATATGAAGACAAATATCACATTAAATTAGCAAATTTAATATAGCCATAGGTCTCACATTTCCGTTTAATGTCTCAGATTTAGAAAATATCTATTTAAAGGATAACAAAAACAAGCAAAGGCCAAAACTAATTTACAGGTTCTTGGACAGAGAACTCACAAAACTAACTCAGATGTCTTGCACCTCATTAGGTTTAACCGTTTAAGTTCTAACAATGCAGTTCATAGATAATTCCACAAGCTTGCATCAACCATCGTCATTACAATCTGATTATACAAAGTGAATCAGAACAATGCTGTCCTAGGTTTTTTTTACTAGGAATCAATGAAGTATCTCCAAAAAATGTATAAATCTACACATCCACTAAGGCACCAAAATAGGAACAAAACACGATTTACCATTCATTCCTTCATCCATTTCCACACATACATATTTTAAGTTCCTACAATGCTGATTTTTAAGAATTGTGTGCAAGTTAATAGGATCATGTATGTTGCTGTCCAGATGTCATACAAGCTGGAAGCCCGGAAGCCAAGTAAGACACCGTCCTATCGACTAACCTAAAAAAGCATAACAAGATGGAACGGCATCTTATTTGGTTTCCTGTGCATTTGAAGAATGGAATGGCATGATATAGCAAAAGATGATATTCAAAGGAAAAGGAGGTTTTATTATTTAAGATCTGCTCACACTGATACTTAGTTACATGAATATGCCTTTTTAATCGTTAGGGAATACCATCAATCAACACGACATATGTATATGAAGAAGAATGCAATATCGACTAATAGATGATAACAAAAAATGGGACTAGAAGGTCAGAGCATCATTCCAGTATACACAACTTCATTCATACTTCTAACAAAGATGCCTTGAAAAAGGTCAGATGCTTAGTGACGGGCCAGCACAGTCATGCATCACAGTTACTAATTAGAAGCTAGTTCTGTTTCACATAACTGCTGAGCTGGCTTCTGAACAAAACATGAAGACACAGGACTAATGTCTAAATTAAGGTGGGTTTGCCATAAACCCACCCTTCTTATAATAGAAAAAACTGACAGATCATGGCAAATAAATATAAATCCGTTCAAAACACATACATCGTGCAAGAAAATTCCGGAACAGCTAATGCATTTGCCCCTATTTTCCTATGAGGTTTTTTTTTTTTTCAGAAGCAACTAAGCGTCAGTTATTTTTTTTAAGCAATAAACTTTATTTAAGGACGCAACCATAGAACCTTCAAATAGAGAATAGTAACCTTCAAGGTTAACTTGATAAACCTGATGACTATACAGTCCTTCAGAAACTAGAATTCCAATTTTCCAACAATATTAAGGCAAGGAACACCCATAACATCCATTGCACTAACAATACCTTCAACAAGATCAATGAATCCAATTGTGTTCTTCATTATGTTCAGTTTACATGACATTGCGTGATAACAAGTTTATTGTCCTCACATTTGTAACATAAAACAAAAAATAAACATCTCTCTCAGTGATCCACTTGTGGTTGCACTTCAGCTAGTCTCGTCAAGGCCTACAAGAGGAAAAAGTAGTATGGGTCCTTCTATCATAAGATAACAGAGGAGGAAAAGGAGATCAACAGACTCCACACGAGAATACAGATCTTTTATGGATATGTATTAATTCATTAGCTCAAATGACTATGTTCATACTGACACCACTGTATCTACTATGACCATTGTGTAAAGTGTAAACATTGTCGGGTCCTCAAAGTAATGATTGTATTGTTAAGGTACGGTACATTATCAAGAAAGATCATATTGTCCATACAAAGTATGAAACTAAAGCTTAAATTTGTGAGCGACAAAGTAAATAAAAATTTTCATAATTAAAATACAGAGACACATATCTGCCTCGCCTAGTCCCTAAGCTATTGGAAACTCATATTATTGGATGTGACTTTTAAAAGAATGAAAGGAGGAATGTGATTAATTCAGGATTTCAGGCAACCCCTCAAAGACTCAACAATTTAGAGGCCGTCTTCAAATGAAAACAGAACAACACTCTTTGAGTACTCGATTTCACAGAAGAGTCACAATCTCATCCACATGATCTTAATTTAATCAATCCAAAAACATGCTACCAATCCAACACCAATTTCACATCAATTTACAACCGAGCAAAATATGAATGAAAATAAGAATTAGATAGTACCGTCAAGAAGCCAAGAAGAACGCCGAGAAACAGCAATCATTGAAGTCAACAAAGCAGATGAAGTAGCAGTATGAAATGGCATTAATGAATCCACACAACAACTCAATTCAACAGGTGACCTTCAAATCAAATAAAAAAAAAACAAAAATAATTAACAAAAAAAAATTCTCAAAATATATGAAATAATACAATAAACCCCAGAAACCCAAACCTGAGAAAGCGGGAAGAGAGAGATGGGTTTTGCTTGGGAAGACCAAAAGGGGAGGAAGTTGTGGATTTGGGTTTGGCATTAGTAGCAAATTTGGAAGCAGCAGAACGGAAAGAAGAAGACCTGAAAGCAGATCTAATGGTTGAAGAAGCCATGGAGATTGATGAAAGCTTTGATGGGTTTTCTTTAGATTTTTGTTTTGAGTGAGATTTGTTTCAAGATTGAAAGTGAAATGGTTTTTGAGGTTTTTTTGGGGGGGTTTATTTAGGGTTTAAGGAAATGGAGGACTTTTTAGTGGTGCATCCTTATAGTTGTAATAATTTTATAATGTAACCCAAATGTTTATAAATATTTGTATTATGTCCTTAATATTTGGAGTGGGGTATAAAATTTTGAATCAGTAAATTAAAATGGATTATTATAAAGTATTTAAATTAAGAAAAATTCTATAAAGGGGAATTTCAAATACACATCTCCAAAATTATGAGAAACTTGAGTGGGAAAAAATGAAGCTCTGAGAAGCAATCTTGTTATTAGGTATTCTTGTTTAATAAATATCATTTCAAATACACATCTCCAAGAAGCGTGAATGAGAAGAGAAAAAATCAAGAATACATTTTTTGTTTTGGAGAAACATTGTTACTTATTCCCATTTACTAAATTTCATTTGGTGTGAACACAAAAAGAAAAGTAAACAGCAAAAGCTTTTCTGATACAACCCATTCCAATAAGTTTCTGAACTCTTCACACAATGCAATTATCTCAAAATCCGTTGTGAATTGTGCTACTGAACTCTTTACACAATGCCATTTCGTAGAAGTGTTGTATAAATAAGTAGCGCAAATCTCTCATATTTCACAAATGACTACAATCTAATCATCTTTTCTGCATGATGTTGCCACAATAAACTTACCTTCCACTTACTACTTTCAATGAGGTTTGTTCAACCGGCCGGCTATAGTGATAAACTTACCTTCCACTTACTTTCAATGAGGTTTGTTCAACCGGCCGGCTATAGTGACAAACTTACCTTCCACCTACTTTCAATGAGGTTTGTTCAACCGGCCGGCTATAGTGACTCCTTTAGAATGACTCCTATCTAACTTCAAATCCCAACGACCCCCAGCCTTTACACACGGTATAAATATCAAGAATTAAGACCTATATGTCTACTTTAGCAGGATATTAGTTTTTTTCTTCTACTAATTTTTGTTGGTTTTTTTTTGTTAGAAACTTAACACCAAGAACTCTCTTCTTATTGACTTGCATTTCCTTGACACAATACAAGACTATATATAGGACTCTAGCACACTGTGACTCTCCACATTCTGTAACTTGTATGAAGTTACAACCTTTCATAAACCAACACTAATTAACATTCACACAAATATTATTATTCAGACTCATTAACACTCATAAATAACAAAACTATAACTCATGATTTGGTTTATCTTCCAACATTTTTGAAAGTTCCAAGAATGTGGATTTTAGCTACTTGTTATGCATAGGTATACTTTTATGGTAAGATTGTCAAATAGTAGATTGTTCAGAAGAAATATTAAAAAGGGATTTGAAGTTTTTTTTGATGTACCCCAATCCCAAATGTACTTCAACTGATCCAGAACTTGTATAGTTATTATGCATGCATTTGTGAAACTAGGTCTTTGAATTTTATGATTTTGTAAATTTCGGGCTATGTGGAGTGGAAGCCATGGAGCCAATATAGAAGGGTTAAGTCGGCAGGTTACGATGTAATGGATTCATATCAGGCTGAAAGGCTCACAGTGACTAAATGTATAAATGAAGATCATTGGTCGCCATCTACGCTGGTGGATTAGAACTTAGAAGCTAATTAATCATATATCTACATGAATACATTGGCCATGTTTGAGATAGTACTGATGGGCGATGGCTTTCAGGCCTTGTTGTAATATATGCTTACTATGTGAAAGTGCACGTCGTTGCCATGCAACAGAAGAGAGAAGCCCGCACAATTTTGTAAAAACTAGGGGTGGGCACGGTCCGGTCTGGTCCTAAAAAGTAATAGGACCATGACCAAACCGACTTTAAATTTTCGGTTCGGTTCCGGTTCATGGACCGAAAATATTTGAATATAACCGACCCGAGCCAGACCAAATACAGTCGGTCCGGTTTCGGTTCGAAACTCGGTCTTGGGCTTTTGTTATTGGGCCTTTAGTCCACTAAAATATTAAAGATTATTCTTAAGTTTTGGGCTTTAAACAAAATAAGACATGCACCCAATCAAACCAAATCAAGTACTAAATAGAAGAAAAGGTCCAATGTCTATGTAGTTCGGTTCGGTTTGGTTCCCTCGGTTCTATAAAAACAGAAACCGAGACCGGACCAATATCTATGCAGTTCGGTTCGGTCTTGACCGGTTTTTAGTCAACTCGGTTTTCGGTTTTCGGTTTTCGGTTTTCGGTTTTCGGTTTTCGGTTTTCGGTTTTCGGTTTTCGGTTTTCGGTTTTCGGTTTTCGGTTTTCGGTTTTCGGTTTTCGGTTTTTTTGCCCACCCCTAGTAAAAACAGCTCAGCCCAATCTTTAGCCTAGCCCAGTTTAACAGCTTTGTATGTCGGGATCATGTACTGTGTTGGGAAGGAAATTTTGAATTTTTTTATCTGATATTTGATTCCATAAAATCTGGGCCCACCATAAACTATTTTTTTTTACTTGGTGAAAGAACTATTTATAGTCACATGTCACAGATAGGATGGACTGCAGTTGAACCAAAAATTTATATATATTTTTATTTTCTATCCAATCACTTGCTGCCACATACTCTATTCACTATTCATTAGCACTGCTCTCTTCTAAAGTAGTAAAGATATGCCTCGTTAATCTTGAGATTTGCGTTATTTAATGGTTGTGCTTGTTTTTCAGGAAAAAAACTGGAATGTAAAACCACATCAGCGATTTGATGATTTTTTTGTTTTTTCTGGGTGCTTGGTGATCCGAGTTTGTATGGGTCCTACTGTAAAATAGATTTCTAAAACGTAAAACATGTAAGCCAATATTACAATTTTGATGAATTGGGAAATTTAGGCAAAACAGAAAATCACGCCTCTCATTCGTGGTCCCCACTGGTTCTATGAATTTCTAATCTTGCCACATCTCTCTTTTCCGTTTTATTAATGAAGCAACAATGGTTGTGCTTGTTTCTCGGGAAATCTGGCAGAAAGCAAATCCAAGTCAGATTTTTCCGGTTTATTTCTTTTTACATATGTTTGGTTGGTTATTAGAATTTGTAGGGCCTACTAATTTTTTTTGCAAAACAGTAAACCAGGTCAGATTTTTTCACGGGTTTAAAATTATGAGAATTCTTTAGTCTTTACAACTCGTGGTCTCCGCTCTCTCTCTCTCTTCTCTTTCTTCTAACTAAACCGTGGTCCTCCTTTTTTTCTCTGTCACCACGTGTCTGTTTCTGTTTTAATTACAATGCTTAACCAAGCACTCAATACTGAAATAAATGAAAACTTTTAGAAATTTTTTTCTAAATATTTTTTTACACCTACTAATTACTTAATTTTTCCAAGTAAACAAGCACAGCCAATAAGGAAATAAATAGAAAGTTTTGAAAATTTGTTAACTTCTTTATAAGCACAACCAATATTCTAGAGAAACAAGCACAACCAATATATACAAGATTTTTTTTTTTTTTCGATAAATAAGACAAGAAATGTTTTTCTGATACAACCCATTCCAAGTAGCTAATGTATGATTTTCTATGGGGTAATATCCCAAAAAAGCCCCATGTTTAGATTCCTCTTCCTCAATAGGCCCTCACATGGGGTCATCTTCTCAAACAAGCCCTTTGACTACTTTATAATTTTTAGATAGTTAAAATTACCCTTGTATTACATCCTCTAAAATGTACCTTTTATTCTCTAAAATTATAACGATACAAAAAACTCAGAAAAAATAAAAAACAGGAAAAAAACAAAAAAATAGTTGATGTATAACCAACAGAAATTATTTTAATTTGCACGATCTTTCTATAGATGCATTTTTTCTTATGGCATCCATCAGTGTATGGATACTATTAAGAGAGCACCCAAAGTGTTTTGATGTGTGTTCCTTGGCACTTGATTTGAGCTAGTTGGCATGGATGCAGTTCTTTATAAAATGGGTTGCTTATAAGCACCCTAGAGTCAGAGATAGATTTACAACAGAATCAAAGATGACATAGGTAAAGATCATGCATGTACTCCTCCTTAGAAAAAGGCTGAAACATCTCTGAATTCTGAACATCACAAAGACTTATTCATGAAAAGTTTTAGCTACTGTTACTGTATTAGTCTTGTATACCTTACTTACATGAATGCAAGTAGTGCAAGTAGTAGGTTGTGTGAGATGTTCCATGTGGAATTAATTCAATCAAGTGAAGTCTGATTCAGTGATTCCCTTCTTCCTAGCTACAACACAGTCTCCACTCATTTTATCTTCTTCTCTCCCCCTCTGTTGTTGATTCATGTGTTGTGTTTAGATCTTTTCATCAACATAAAATATATAGAGATATGTTTTTGTTCTTTGGTTTTATCATACATGAGTTTTTTTTATAATGATCTATCCTCTCAGATCCAACTCTCAATGTCCTCGTGGCTAATGGACTAATTTGCAGACAACGTACTCCTACATTGTAAGTTTTAATTTGTTGGTTTTAATTAAGTTTGCTTATGTTGATTGAAACCATCAATTATATTGCTTTTGATTCTTTCTCTGATCTAATGGCTGGTAGCTGGAAGATGCTGATGATAATGCCGAACTGTTTATGAGGTTGATGCAGTTGATGCCACAATACCATCCAATACCGAAAGATGCAAGAACCTTTGTCCATTAAAATGAGCATAGAGCTGAGGAAGTTTTAATTTGTGTATGGATTTAATCTAAACGAAAGGCTATGTTTGTGAAACTATACATGATTTATTAAGCCTAGATTATTGTTTATGGTGGCTTATGTAACCCTAAATTGTACGTGTAAACCAAAATCATTATAATTAGCTTTCTGTAATTCTTGCATTCAAGTTTTGGCAGCAGGAGACGCTTAATTCTAATTGTTTTTGACAGTTGATGTCATGCATGCTCATTATGCCTGTTAGAGCTGCACGACGACAACCGTTTCCCGTATATACATAGTTTTCATAGAGGATGAAGGCATTATTTTGACAGTGGTAACGCACCATGGACGCTAGCTATATATTACCTTTTATATAGTATAATTAACATATATTGAGTCATCGAACGTCTAATTCAAAACATTTTTCTGATTAAGATTATTATAAACATATAGATTATGTAGTTTGGCCATTTTACAAAGTTTTGCAAATTGCAATCAAATAATAATTAAATTCAAATTTTTAAACACCACCACTAGAATCATTTACATTTTGGTACACAGGGACTTATACACTTTGAGCTAGCTCAGTTGGCACGCACAGATGCAATTTTTTTTTTTTAAATGGTTTGCTTATTAGCATTCCAAAGTCAAAGATAGTTATGTACAACAGAATCAAAAGTGATGTAGTAAGGTCAGGTATTCTCTGCAAAAAGCCTGTAACAATAGTTTTGAATTCTGAACATAACAATGACACAAGAAGATCAGATTTGAGATTATGGTGTTTGACTGTTTGTCATGTACACCTTAGCTTAGTTACATACAAAGTTGCTTGACAGGTAAACATTTAACAGGTGTAAGAACAGAATTCACAAACAAAGCATAAGTGATGAAGAGCAGCAAGAGTAAAATATAGAGATTTTTGGACATACCCCCATTTGAAAGTCGAAATTTGAGATACCCATTTGAAAAAAAATTTGAGATACCCTCAATTCAAGATGTGGTGTTATCTTAGCCGTCCATCATAAAACTCACCTACGGATGATAAAACTCAACTACGGATGTAAAGCTCTTTTGTATCTCAAATTTTTTTTCAAATGAGAGGTATCTCAAATTTCGACTTTCAAATGGGGTATGTCCAAAAATCTCTAAAATATATAAGACTACAAAGTCCAAAGTTTATTACCTTCATTTTATTATCTTCTCCTGCTTTCATTTTGAAGTCTACCTCAGCTCCCCTCTCAATTCCATCTCCCTATAATATGTTTTCGAACCTCCATTGTTCGCAACACGATTTAGCCGTGTTCCTTGAATGTAAAAACCTAAAGTTTTCTATCATTTTAACCTACAAACTTACATTTAATGCTTTCTTTTATGGTCTTAACAGGAATTTGTTTTATAATGATCTACCCTCTCAAATCCTACTCTCAGGCCTCTGTGTAAGTAATATTTTTTTTATATATACATCTAAAGTAATCTAAAGTAATCTAAAGTATGTTGTTAAAATTGTCTTTTAACTTTTTAGTATGTTGAAGCTAATTAAATTTTGTATGCATAACTTTATTTTAGAAATTTGCCTGAACGGAGGCGGTTAAGGGTACAACATTCTTGTCATCACTTCATTCCACAGACTCGATTTCCTTGCTATCCCATACCTTTGGACCCCAACTTTCCGCAACTGTCAAATGTTGTTAAGGATACAACTAAATTAGCTTAGGGGCTTCATATATACTGTTTGGGAGGTTCATAACTGTTAAAAATTATCTTGTGTGTATAGCTAGCTGAAATCAAAATGTTACATTTGTATAAGCGAATATCCATTATCATCATCTTGCACAGCAAGTCCTCCTTGTAAGATCAGATGCTGCCTCTTTAGAATCTATGTTCAGAAAACTGTGATGACACAACATGCATTTCTCAAACTGTACGTCGTTTTTTTCAATCAAGTCATCAAGGGTTTATTAGGTCTACTAGCTCGCTCAACATATCATTGTAAAAAATTTAAAAATACCAGTGAATGATTGTAAATAACTGTTATACATAATTTTATTTTAGAAAGTGCCTCAAGAGGCATTGTAAATAATTGTTATCCTGGTGTTGGTCATTCGATATAGTAAATTGAAATATTTGTCAAAAAAATTAATCCTCTCTGTCACTCTTAGTCACTGTAATACTAACGAATGAACACGTTTGTATAAGAAAAGAAGTAATCGATATGTATATTTTTAAAGTTCCGGTGTATAAAGTTCTACTGCAAAAAAATAAAACCTAAATTTTTTATGGCATCCATAAAATTACATGGCGCAAGCTGGTTATATATATGACAGCACATCTGAATCTAGCTAGGTTCATCGTAGTCACATTTTCTCTTTGATTTTATACCCTTATCTCCACGTACGACTCCGCCAGGAATTATTACACAAGTCACATTTAAGATATCTATATGGTTGTTATGGTTATTGAAATGTTACCAGATGGAGAGAGACTATCGTTGTCACATACACTAAGGCAAGTTTTCAGATCACAAAAAAAAAAAAAAAAATAGAGGGTCAAGAACATTGTCATGCACAGCAAATCAACAATCAACAATCAAACCATCGACGACGTCTAATTCAAAAATTTTCAGGTTAAAATTTTGTTTCCACCAACATATTGTTGCCTCCATGGTATCCTGAAATCCTACATTCTTGAACAGCTCCATGAAAGCAATGCTAATGCTAATGCTAAAAGTGTCACCTCGACTTTTATCAGCAAATCAATAAAATTCTAATTTAAAACATTTTCAGGTTAATATTATGGGAAAAGTTTTTTGAGACTTACCATTAATGAAATGATGGTCCATGCATATCATCAGATTTTCGAGCTCCATTTTTAGATGCACAATCCGCAACCGAATTCCCTTCATGAATATGGGATATTCTCCAAAAACTAAACCTTGAAAGAACTCTTCTGAACTTTATTTGCTCTGACCATCCATGAAATATTACCTTGTTGAAATGCTTGACATGTTGCATTCAAATCTGTTTCCCCAAATTGGGAGGGGTTCCAGGGACTCAGGAAATGTTTGACTTAATTTTGACTTAATCTTATTTAAGGTATTTGTATATATTGGATTGACATAATTTTTGGTAGATATGATCTCCTTACTATAAAGATCTACTACATAAAAAATCAGCTCATTTGAATATATTTAGATCTATCAAATGTAATATTAAATTCAACGGTAAAAATGAACGTTCCACAATACATTAACTTGTAATATGATTTTTTTAGAATTAGAAAATTCAGATTATGATAAATTTTGGTGAAGATGTCGTACATAATGAGAACATTCATCCTACCAAAAATCAAGCTAATCCAATATGTACAAGTACCCTAAATAGGATTGAGTCAAAATTGAGTCAAACATTTCCTGAGTTCCTGGAACCCCTCCCAAATTTTAAAATCAAAGGTCAGACTGATTATTCTTGCATGGAAATATGCACTGGTGCAATTTTTCCAGTCATGAGAATGTATTGGGTCTGCTCATCATATCATTGTAAATATAGTGTGTTTTTCAAGTATTGTGGATTAACGTAATTAACAGAGAAAATACATATGTCAGCTTTTGACTGTCAAAACACTCAACTAATAAAATGTTTAGTGGAAGAATTATAATGTCAGCATACTAGTCCTACTGGCTCAAAGAAATCATATTAATGAGGGGTAGCTAGTGCCAATGAGGGGTTCGAGTAGCAGCGCGCTAGCAATACATTCCAGTCATCCCTGATAGATAAATAACGACTGCCCTTTCACACTGTCAGTCATCTTCATAACCAACCAAAATTATTTCAATGGATACCATTGTGTAACATTCTTGTGCTTCCAAACCAGCAAGAGATCGAAGTAGAGAACCAGAGTGTTATGAATCTCAAAACACCATGTTGCACTTGAAGTCTTGACTTGTGCTAGTTGGCATGGATGCAGTTCATTTAAAAGTGGGTTGCTTCTAAGCACCCTAGAGTCAGAGATACTATGGTACAACGGAATCAAAGCCATGACATAGCTACAGCTATGATCAACTTTGATTCGTAACAAAGACTTATACATAAGTTCAGGTAATTAACAGATGTCAGGTTTTAGAATGGACAGATTGGTACAAACAGGTCATGAGGTAATAGGTACTCCCTGCAAAAGCCATCTCAGATTCTCGTGTTTGAACTGACAAAAAACATTTCGTGAAGCAATGGATAAAAAGTTAAGACTGGCAGAAAATATAACAATTAAAAGAAGTTAAAACAATGTTTGTCAAGCACATGCACACTCTTCGATCGATGAAGAATAAATAGAACGAACGAGCTAGCTCATTTTGAATAACTTCAGTTCATCTTTCTTTCTTCCTTTTTCTTCTTCTCTCTCTCTCGGTTAGATTTGTTGCAGTGATGCTCACACTTTTGGGTCTGTTAAAGACACATATCAGTAAGTTATATTGATCTTCTGTTATCTATAATTGTCCAGTTTTGAATTTTTATGGTTTTTTCTTTTTTTTTCTTCTGTATTTGTTTTGACAGGATGGAAGAATTGCTGTTATAATGATCTTTCCTCTCAAAGAAGTAAGTATAAAACTTCATCATGTTGGATTCCCTGTAACCGCAGTTCATAAGTTGCGATTTGTGCTCTCGATTAATTAACTGCCACCATAATTTCAGAGATCTTCTTTTTAATAACATCCATCTGCCAAACATATATTTGTAAATCAAATCTGTTGACACTATTATAATTTGCAAAAAAAAAAAAAAAAAAAAAAAAAAGAAAAAAGAAATACCATAGTACAAGGTTCCATAGCGCCTTCTATTTAACTCTTTTAATGCATATCTATTTGGTATGTGCATCCTGTCAAATCAAATCTGTTGACACTGTTGTCTTCAAATGGCCAGCAACGGAGAACAATTCTCTGAGGCTATGTTAATTTTTCTGCCACTTATCACCAATTAACTGCCCACTGAACAGTAGTTATATCTCTGTTAACTCTTTTTGTTTTTGTTTTCTTAAAAATAAAATTTTAATTATTTATATCTCTGTTAACTTTTTTTGTTTTGGTTTTCTTAAAAATAAAATTTTAATTATTAAGAAAACAATACTTACTCGATAAAAAAACCCACAACATTTTTTTTTTTTTGATAAAGGTAGTAGTATTTCATTCATTCATAACTAGTAACTTGTACATTAAGACCATGTACATAAAAACACACAGGAAAAGAGCCCATACTGTTGATATATGGAATTGTTTGACAGAACTGTTTCATATATATGGCTAGTAATGTTGATATATACTGTTGATATATGGCAGAATTTCTATATACTGTTGATATATGGAATTGTTTGACAGAACTGTTTGAATTCTATGGCTAGTAATGTTGATATATACTGTTGATATATGGCAGAAAATTCTGGCTGCGAACAAATACTTGTTCGAACACTGCAAGCGCGTGGTGTTAATCTTGCCTGGGGAACAAAGCTTCAGGGTTGAAGTTACCGATGATCGTCATGCTTCTTTGTACTTTCGCTATAATGGGTGGAAGAGTTTCATTGATGCAGTCGATCTTAAGGAAGGCGACACCATTTTGTTCGAGTGTTGGAGTCTTTGTTGCACGCACGAGCTGGGCAGGATCAGAGTTCAAATTTATCACTGTGATGGGCGATGATCTAGGCTTTTCTTTAGGCGTTTACTGGCACCAGCTACAAGGACTTGGCCTATTGGGTTTGAGAGAGCCCAATCAGGTCCAGCTAGAGACCAGACCGAACCAGAAGAGGAAGAACAAGAAGAGGAAGGTTCGGGTACTCTAGCTTCACCATATGTTGTCTAGTTGGGTGTTCACCAGGAAGGTTGATTGTTTGTTTTGTTTTGTCTGACTATGGGGGGCCGTGTTGATGACATTTTTAAGATCTGACGTACGGGACGTACGAACGCCCTAACTGCGTACGTACGTTCCTTCTCCACAAAGTTATCTGTCACATTAAACGTACGAACGCCCTAACTGCGTACGTACGTTCCTGAATAAAAAACTTCCCTCCGTCCTGATTTGCACATAAAACCCGACAGTCCCCATCTTCATTACCATAACATGCATCTCTTCTTTCTATCCCTTTTTTTTCTTCCGTCTATTCTATTGTTTTATAATGATCTACCCTCTCAATTCCAACTCACCTTGCTGCCTATATATGTTGTGTTCATGCTGCCCTTTCAACTTTTGGTATGTTGAAGCTGATTGAATTTATATGTGTGTCTTTATCTTAAAAGGTTTTGTGGATGGATAATCATTGTTAGATCAGATGCTGCAGGGAGTTGAGGATACAACAAATCAAAATGTTACGATAATCATTCTTGCACAAGCGGTCCTCCTTCTCCTTATTTCCATATATAAGATGCAAAAAGCTTTTGGTGGGGAAGGTTTTGGTGCAGCTGTGCAAGGATTAATATTGATCACACTTCTTCTCAAAATGTTGTTTGTTTTTTTACAAGTCCACAAAGGTTGATTAGGTCTGTGCGCTCAATTAGTCTGGTGGCACTTTGCTAATGTTCGGAGCCCAAAGAAGCCTTGTATGTTTTTAGACTTTGGTCATAGGTTAATGTACGTAATTAGGCTTTAGTCATAAGAAAGGTTTTTATTAGACTTTAATCACGATTTCTGGTTGAGTCACGATCTGAGTTAAAAAATAAACGATCGAGTTGAATCAAAAAATTTGTCATATTACCAATATTACCCTTAATTTTCCCTCTTCCTTCATTTATCTATACTCTATATAATTAGGGAACCTACCCATATGAAAATTCTCTCTCTCCTAATTGATAGCCCAATTGAAGAGAATTGAGTCTAATTTTAATTAAAAAAAAGTTAAATTCGTATTTTCACAAATGGACCACAACTTAAAGAGAATTAAACGGGCCACAATCTCAAGGCCCATGCATTGCAGACCTCTCAAGCTCTCAGCTATCACAAATGATCACAAGCTAATATTTTTTATGTGTGTTGTGACCACAACAAGCTTGTATGACCCACTCACGTAAATTAAATTCTATCAGCACCTTTCATCAACACATTGAAGTTTGAGTCATTGATTATTTTTCAGTGTGTCGTTCGAATTTTGAGTCATTGATTATTTTTCAGTGTGTCGTTCGAATTGTAATCTGGTTTGATTGTTTGAATACCACATTATTTTTTACTGAAATTTGACAATCTCTTTGTATTTTTAGTTTTTATTGAGCAAGGTTTCAGGGACTCAGGAAATGTGACTCAATTCTATTTAGGGTACTTGTACATGTTGGATTGGCATGATTTTTTGTAAGATGAATGTTCTCATTATGTACGACATCTTCACAAAAAAATTATCATAATCTGAATTTTCTAACCTTAGGAAAATCATATTACAAGTTAATGTCTTGTGGAACGTTCATTTTTACCGTTGAATTTAATATTACATTTGATGGGTCTAAATATATTCAAATGAGCTGATTTTTTTATGTAGTAGATCTTTATAGTAAGAAGATCATATCTAACAAAAAATCATGCCAATCCAATATATACAAGTACCCTAAATAGGATTGAGTCAAACATTTCCCGAGTCCCTGGAACCCCATTACTATTGATGTCAGTTTTTGCACATTTTTGTCTGCAGGTTCATGTTTGTTCAATCTTTGACAATGCTTATTTGCTGCAGCAAATATTTTACTACCTTAAGCAATCTTGGATAAATGGTGTCACTGCATGTGCCGGTTGGGCACCCCCTCTCACTAAATGGAGAAGTTTGTGGGTTCGAAACACGTCAACCGCTGATTGTTGATATAAGTTTTGACACGTAATTTAAAAGGGGTAGGATCCCCTCAACCTCGCTGGCCAACCCAAAAAAATAAAAAAATAAAAAAAATGGTGTCACTTGGTCTGTCAAGTTATTGGTTTGCGCAGATGCAATTCTTCTTAAATGGGTTGCTTATAAGCATTATAAGGTCAAAGATACTCACTATGTACAACAGAATCAAAGGTGATACAGCTATGGTCAGATTCAGAGATACTCTCTGCAAAAGCCAGAAATACAGGTCTGAATTCCTGATAGCTTTGAAATTGTCAAACACAACTTATATATATATATATGCAACCTTGAACAAGAATTGATAAGACCTACTCCAAAATGAAGTCTACTTCTTCAGTCCTCTTCTTCTTTGTTTTTTTTTTTCCATCCTTTTGTTTTATACTTTTGTATCATGTTCTATCACTCCATGAGTGTAGTAATGATCTATCCTCTCAAATCCAACTCGCCCTTTGATGAAACTCCAGATTCTCTTTCATTTAGTTCCCTTTGATCTATTTGTATAGCCACTGTATGATAAGTCGATGGAGCATCTGGGTCACTCTGTTTGGAGAATTTGGCCTATGGTTGGAAGATGTCGACCAATCCTCATGCATGGAACAAACTCCAAAATCATAAGTGAAGTGCACTTGTATTTGTGTCTTCTTTTCAAGCTTTTGATTTGCTTTAGGGCAAACAAAACCCTACTTCATCTTCAGGTCTTTGATGGTTTGCATCGATTTCTGAAGTGAGGATAGATATGGGATTAGGTGGTATCAGAAAATATTGAGCTATCGTTTTACGTTTATGCTCCATACAATTAGGTGAAAAATGTTCCATTCGATCTTCAATTATTATGTAACTTTTCATTTAAAGTGATAAAATATGTATATATTCGTTGGTTATTTGAAAGTTTTGAGAATGTGGGTTTTAGCTGCTTTTGCAATGAATTTTATGTTTAGATTGTTAAAAGGGATTTTAAGTGACCATGAACAATGTTAAGTAAGAAATAATACTCCAAAATGGTAGCACAGAAAAAGGCAAAGCAATTGAGGAAGCCAATGTTGTATTAGAGATGATGCAATCTAGTGAGAATTGGGCTAAGTTAGTTGCTGAAGAGGAAATGGAAGAGGATGATGAAATTGTAGAACCTGAGGGAGGTACTTGGTACCTCAAAACCAAGAAGGGGGCGGTGCCAATACAGAATGTGCAACTGTCTCCAATGAGGATCAGATCTGGCAAAAAGATAGGGGTGCCATCTAAAACTCGCCATTGAGCGAGCTTCTCAACATTCAAAAATTGTTAATTATGAGGACTCTTTATTGGAATGTGAGAGGAATGAAAAAAAACAAGGCAAAGAAAAGGTTTCATAGATTGATGCAAAAATATCAACCTGATATTGTGGGCATTGCAGAACCAAAGGTTAGAACTAGTAATGTTTCTAGTAATTGGTTAAATGCTTTGGGTATGAATATGACTTTTCTTCACAATGGTAGCATGCAACACAAAGCAAATCTTTGGCTAATGTGGAGAAATAATTTAGCTACACCTAACGTTCTATTAGTGGATAGACAACATATTACGATAGAAATTGAAGGGCATGTTGTTTCTGTAGTTCATGCTTGCTCTCTCCATGTCCCTAAAAGAGAACTATGGAGACAACTGTCAAACTTGAATATACATGGAATTCCCTGGATTGTAGCTGGAGATTTCAATGCCCACCTATATGTAGATGAAAGAAAAGGAGGTAGAATTCCATTGAATGCAGCTATACAAGACTTTAGGGGGTTTGTGGATGGGAATTATCTGAATGAAGCTGATTCTACAGGGCTGTGCTACACTTGGACAAATCGACAGAAAGGAATAAGGAAGATTTTGAGTAAAATTGATAGAATTTTGGTAAACCAGGAATGGATGCAGAAATATGACGGATGGTCGTACAAAGTACTAAGTAGAGTGGGTTCTGACCACTCTCCTTTAGTAGGATGGAATGTATCTATTCCTAAACCTAAAAATGCGCCTTTTAGATTTTTTAAAGCATGGACAACTGATGATAGTTTCTTGGAGTTGGTGGAGAACAGTTGGAATGAAAGAATTACTGGAAATCCTATATTCATTCTCACACAAAAGCTTAGAAGACTAAAGCAGCATCTCAAACTATGGAATAAAAATGTTTTTGGGAACTTGACTACAAAGATTGCTCAGGAAACAGAGACCTTAGCACTGATCCAACAACAATTGGAAGCTGATATTACTGATGAAAGAATTCAGAAGCAAGCATATGAACAGGAGGATCAGATTGAAAAACTTTTGGAACAAGATGACATGATATGGAGACAGAAAGCAAGGCTGAAATGGGACCACATGGGGGAAAGATGCACAGGTTATTTCTTTCTCATGAATAAAATTAGACAGAGCAAGACAATAATAAAGGATATAAAAGGCTACAGTGGAGAAATTATAAGGGATCCAAAACAGATTGGAGACTTCATTGTCAATCACTTCGTTGAAAAATTCAAATCTAGAGATGTAGTGATTGATAATGATCTGACAGGACTGATTCCTAAGCTTGTAAATGATGAGGATAATATGATGCTTAGCTCAATGCCATCACATGAAGAGGTAAAGAAAGCAATGTTCACTCTAAATGCTGACAGTTCACCAGGACCTGATGGCTTTGGTGGATTCTTTTTCAGGTTCTGCTGGCACATAGTTGGTATGGACTTAATCTCAGCTGTTTTACATTTCTTTAAAACTTCTAATTTTCCTCCAACTTTTAATTCATGTTTTATAGTCATAGTACCTAAAGAAAAGAATGCATCATGTATATCTAAATTTAGGCCTCTTTGTCTATCTAACTTTGTATATAAGGTTATTACTAAGATTCTTGCAGCTAGGCTCTCCATGGTGGCACCCAAGCTTATATCAAAAGAACAATGTGGATTCATGAAAAAACGAAACATACATCAGCACATTGGCATGGCTTCAGAATTGATCAATGAACTTGAGCATAAAAGACATGGTGGGAATGTAGCAATAAAGCTTGACATAACACAAGCTTTCGACACCCTAAACTGGAACTTTCTTTGGGAGATTCTAAGGAGATTTGGCTTCAGTGAGCAATGGATGAAATGGCTTCAAGGGGCTATCACCAACAATTTAATTTTAGTTATGATTAATGGAGGACCACAAGGACTGTTCAAAGCTGAGAGAGGGTTGCGGCAGGGTGATCCTCTCTCACCTCTTCTTTTTGCACTAGCCGAAGAATGTCTTGGCAAAGGAATTGAATGGCTACTGCAACACAGGAAGATGAAAAGGATGATAAGTAACTCAAAGTATAGCAGCCCTACGCACTTGTTCTTCGCGGATGACATTTTCTTGTTTTGTAATGGGAATACTAAGTTCTTAAGACCACTCATAGAGCTGCTGGACAGATATCAAACTTCTTCGGGGCAGGAAATAAGTAAGAGCAAAAGCAAGCTATTGATGGGGCAAATAACAACAACAAGGAAGGCAAGGATAACATAAATGTTTGGCATTGAAGAGGGGCAACTGCCTGAAAAGTATTTGGGAGTACCCTTAGCACAAGGGAGGGTCACTAGAACTCTTGTTTCTACTCTTGTTGAAAGGATAAGAAATAAAATATCAAGTTGGGCTGGTAGAGCACTATCCTTACAAAGTAGAATTCTATTAGTGAAACATGTGCTTTGTAGTATTCCCATTCACACAATGACAGTCTACAAGTGGCCAAGGAGTACTATGAAGGAGATAGAGCTACACCTCAGAAATTTCATATGGACAGGTAACCCTGAGAAGAGGAAGTTCACAACAGTGGCTTGGCATAAAGTCTGTGCACCAATACAGGAAGGGGGAATTGGGATCAGATATCTTAAGGATATCAATCTAGCAATGCTTATGCAGATGGCTTGGGCTCTTCAACATGAAGACTCTGCCTGGGGAAGGTTCATGAGGGCCAAATATCTTAATAAAAATCAGGAATGGTCTGGAAGTAAGCACTCTACTGTTTGGAGTGGCATGAAATATGCATTGAAGGAGATCAGAAGGAAGCAAGCATGGTTCATCGGTAACGGAAAGTCTATTAATTTGTGGAAGGATCACTGGATTGGAGAACAACCATTATGTGACTATATTAATCCTAGAAGTGGTGCGTGGAATGAATTTCATGCAACATTGAGTTGTTGTATAGAGAATGGTCAATGGTCGTGGCCAACACAGATTGTGGAGATCATAAATAGATTGGGGTTGAATATCGAGGAAGTGAGTAGTCCTAATGTGGATAGGGAGGATGAAGCATACTGGCCATATGAAGATCAAGGAAGAATGACAGCTAGATCAGCTATGGAAGCCATTAGAAATAAGCAAACAACACCAAGATGGAACAAGTTCTTGAGAAGCTCATTGGTGCATCCTAGAACCATGACCCTAGCATGGAAGATACTTCACAATGCAGTGAACACAGATGACAACTTGAAAAATAAAAGTTTCAAGTTGGCATCTAGATGCTCTGTATGCAAGGAAGAAATGGAGACTAAAGAGCATATTTTTTTCAGCTGCAGGGAAGCAATAAAGGTATGGAAGATTGTAACTGGATGGTTTGGACATCATGTATTGCCGGAGAAGGTGGAAGACATTCTGACAGTAAAAGATAGCCACAGTCCACTGGTAAAACAATTATGGCAGGCTTGTACCATTACAACTATTGTCCAGCTATGGAAAAAGAGAAACAAGATGCTATATGAAGAGGTGGTGATACACACAAGCTCTATAATTCATGAAGCGAAGCGAGCAGCAGCAAGGGCCTTTCAATGACCAAAAAACACATGGATAACAACACCAAAGACTTGGAAACCATGAAACATCTTGGGCTACAAACAAGAATCAAGGCCCCTCCTAAAGTCATAGAATGTTATTGGAGCTTACCACCAAAGGGATGGCTTAAGTTGAACACGGATAGTGCGTCTAAAGGAAATCCTGGGGTAGCTAGGTGGGGGGCTGTGCTAAGAAGAGATGATGGAGCACTAGAAGGGGTTTCTATCGGTGGATTGGGGGTTGAAACATGCTTCATTGCAGAGACAACAGCCATCGTAGAAGGTATCCTCATGGCAGCTGAGATGGGATGGCAGAATATTTGGGTGGAGGCTGATTCAGAGGCTGCAGTTGTAGCTCTAAGAGACAACAAGCCTCACTGGAAGTTAAAGCATCAATGGGAAGAAGTAAGGCTTTTGAAATTAAACTTGTTGATCACTACAAATAAAAGGGAGGCTAATTTCGCAGCAGACACATGTGCAAGGAAAGGGACTCATTTACAGGCTAGACAAAGATTGAGATGGAAAACACCTCCATTTCAATTACCTTTAGAGAACCACAATTCTGTCTATTATAGATTTTGTTAATTTTCTGAGGCAGGAATGTAGATATAAATTCCTAACTCTTTTTGTAACTATTTCATTCTTATTTTAATTTAATCACCCTTGAGCAAAAAAAAAAACTCCAAAATGGTATATTTGCTTCGGAAGAAATATTGAAAAGGTGTTTGTTCTTGTTGATGTACCCCAAATGTTTGAACTGTGCAGACTTTCCATGGCTCTTGTGACTGCTTTCACCTCTGGGTGGATATCTTGGCATCTTTTCGCACGATGGAAGCTGGCCACAACCCAGCTAGTCAGTTGGAGACTCACACACACTTACACACACCCACCTATAGGGAGGTTAATTTCGCAGTGGATGCAGTTTCAAAGCGTGGTGCTCAGTTGTAAATGGGGGATATACTATGGTCTTCTTAATGCCCTGACTTTGTACCTGCTATAGAATGTCCTGGCAAAATCTATTACGGATTTGCTTAGCTTTGTTATTGATCTAAGCCAACATTTCTGCTGTAACATTCTTTTATTCTTAATATAATCTCCCTATTTGCTTGTAAAAAAAAAAAAAAATTAAACTGTGTAATTTGAAATGAGATTTCAACGTCCAGGGTGGTTATTCTTGATATTGCTTCTCTGTAAAGATTGGATTGTGTTCCTCATATTTGTTGTGATATTGACTGTTGCAGACAAATGTCCCTCTGAATATGAGTCTGTTCGTTGCGATCTGCACTGCTTAAGAAGTGATTATTGTTGTATATTGGCTCGCCATAGTTGGGTGCACAGGATCATACCTTATAAGAGGTGTGATCCATAGGATCAGTTTCCTATATTGGTTAAGGAAACCATATATGTGCAGGAGTTCTATTTGGACTCGGTTTCCTATTTATCTCTAGTTTGAATTAGTAATTCTATATGGATTTGATTTCTATCCATGGGCTATAAATACCCAAGTAACTTGGTATTTGGAAGACAAGAAAACAAGAGAAGACAAGAGAGAAGAAGGAGAGAGAACTTTGGGAGCCAAGGGTGTATTGGGTTTAAGGTGAGAGATTAAGATCTAGAGAAAGATACTAGGGAGATTATTGTAATCGGTGTTTCTTTTCTTATAGTGAAATCTTCTCATTGTTCCCCGTGGAGGTAGGCATTGCCGAACCACGTATTATCTTGGTGTTATTGTTCTTTATTGTTTTGTTCTTCTTATACTATTGTTTATTGTTTGGTAATCTTTGACTTCATTGACAAAACGGATCCTGTATTGCAAAGGAGGTATTCTCACGAATATCTAGGTTGCGGGTTGTTGGCGTTGTTAGGATTTAATTAATCACTGCATATAGTCCAACAAGTGGTATCAGAGCTTAGGTTGGATTTAAGGTTTTGTCAAAGATGACGGAGACTACAGGTGTTCCTGCAAATAGTGACGGTAAGAAACCATCGGTTACTACTCTTGGCGGCGGTGTAAAAGTTGAGATTAAACCGTTTGACGGTAGAGATAACTTTACACTATGGCAAAGGAAGATGAGAAACGTTTTGATCCAACAAGATCTTCATGTGGTTCTTGACGGGAAAGACAAGAAGCCAAAGGACATGTCAGATGACGAGTGGAACAAAACAGATCTCAAAGCCATGAGTTCCATCGAACTACATATCTCGGACGAGGTGATGTTTAATGTGATGGAGGAAACTTGTGCCAAAGGAACGTGGGAAAAGCTCGAGAAGTTGTATATGGGTAAGTCTTTATCAAATAAACTTTTCTTGAAAGATGAACTCTTGAATCTTCGGATGGAAGAAGGTGGTGATCTTATGGAACATCTAAACGTGTTCAATAAGTGCATCACAAATTTACTACGGGTGGATGTGAAGTATGACGATGAAGACAAGTCTCTGTACCTGCTCAGATATTTGCCTCCATCTTTCAAGCACTTCAGGACCACATTGATGTTCGGCAAGGATACTTTAAAGTATGATGAAGTTGTTCAAGATATAATCTCTCATGTGAAGATGAATAAGAACACAGGTGAAGACTCTCAAGCAGAAGGCTATATGTCAATAATTCTAATGAGAGGGGCCGAACAAATAAGAGAAGTAGCAAATCAAAAGGCAGGGGCAGATCTAAATCCAGGGATAAAGAAGGTTGCTTTGAATGTGGTGCGACAGACCACTGGAAACGAGATTATAAGAAATATAAGGAAAAGAAGAAGAATGCCGAAAATTCAAATTCAGCCAGCGTTGTTACAGATGATAGCGACGGAGAAATTTTGGCGACTTCTTCAGGTAATGATATTTCTTCACCTTGGATTTTAGATTGTGGCGCTTCTTATCATATGTGTTCAAACGAAGACTGGTTTGACACGTTTGAGAAAAGAAAAGGCGACGTAGTTTTTATGGGGAATAATTCCAGTTGTAAAGTTTGTGGAATCGGTACGGTAAAGTTGAAGATGCATGATGGAATTGTTAGGACTCTGGGTAACGTGAAATACGTTCCTGCACTAAGGAAGAATCTTATTTCCCTGGGTTATTTGGATAAGAATGGGTACACATACAAATCCAAATATGGGAATCTCATAGTCTCAAAGGGTTCACTTGTGGTTATGAGAGGAGTAAGACTTTCTAACAATTTATACAAGCTTTTAGGAAATACAGTAATTGGTGGAGCTGCAGTTTCTACACAAGAAGATCACACTCAGCTTTGGCACTTGAGGCTAGGGCATATGAGTGAAAGAGCCATGGAAGAACTACACAAGCGACAATTGTTGAAGGGTGTAGGAGAGTGTAAACTTGAGTTCTGCAAGTATTGTATTATGGGAAAGCAAACTAAAGTACACTTCAAAGCTGCAGATACAAAGAACAGAAGTACAGAAGTACTTAACTATATTCACTCAGATGTGTGGGGGCCTTCACCTACTCAATCAAAAGGTGGAGCTCGCTACTTTGTCACTTTCATGGATGATTTTTCGAGGAAAGTTTGGGTCTACTTCATGAAGGAGAAATCCGAAGTTTTCACTAAATTCAAGGAGTGGAAGGCAGAAGTAGAGAATCAAACAGGCAGAAAAATCAAGTATCTAAGAACTGACAATGGCGGTGAATATAAGGATAGGAAGTTTCTACAGTACTGCAAAGATGAAGGTATTGCAAGGCATTTTACCGTGAAGAAGAATCCCCAACAGAATGGAGCTGCAGAAAGGATGAATAGAACTCTTATGAATAAAGAGAGGTGCATGAGGTTTCATGCAGGTCTGCCAGAAATGTTTTGGGCAGAGTCACTTAACCATGCTTGTCACTTGGTTAATCGTTCACCATCCAAGATGCTTGATTTCAGATGTGCAGAAGAGGTATGGTCAGGTAAACCGGTAGACTACTCTACTTTGAAGGTATTTGGATGTAATGCATATGCTCTTATTCCTAGTGATGAGAGAACCAAACTTAAACCCAAATCTCATGAATACATTTTCATCGGCTTCGAGAAGGGAGTGAAGGGTTATAAGTTATGGGATCCAGTGAACCGAAAGAAAATCCTTAGTAGAGATGTTGTGTTTGATGAGAAGACTATGCCTATGAATCAAGACATGAAGAATGGTGAGAAAAACACTATTGTTAAGAAAGCAACTACAGAGATATCTCCTCTTACCAAGGTATCCAACAGGGAGACTCCTATTCAGGTGGAGGAGTCAGATGCAGGGGTTGAAGAGGATGGGCCAGAACAACAACAGTGTGAAAAGGAGGTTGAATCTAATAAAGATAAGCAACAACCTTACAGCATAGCAAAGAACCGGGGCCAAAGACAAGTCAAAGCACCTATTAGACTTGGGTTCGAGGAAGAAGTTCATTATGGTTTAAACATTAGTGAAGGTGATCCTACTTCTTATCGTGAAGCAGTTGAAAGTAACGAAAGAGAAGAGTGGATTGAAGCTATGGCTGAAGAGATGGAATCTCTATACAAGAACTCCGTTTGGGAGTTAGTTCCTAAACCTGCAGAAAGAAAAATTGTTGGCTGTAAGTGGGTTTACAGGAAGAAGGAAGGAATGCATGAGAAAGAACCACCAAAGTTCAAAGCACGTTTGGTGGCGAAGGGGTACTCACAGAAGGAAGGAGTTGATTATGATGAAATTTTCTCTCCGGTAGTGAAACATACTTCTATTAGAGTGTTACTATCACTGGTTGCTCAGCAGGATATGGAGCTTGAGCAGTTAGATGTCAAAACTGCTTTTCTCCATGGTGAATTAGAGGAAGTCATCTACATGGCTCAACCTCAGGGTTTTGTTGAAGCTGGTAAGGAAAATCTGGTTTGTAGATTGAAGAAGTCTCTTTACGGGCTCAAGCAATCTTCAAGACAGTGGTACAAACGTTTCGACTCTTATATGCTGAACATTGGGTATAGAAGATGTGACTATGATTGTTGTGTGTACACTCATGTGTTTGATGATGGGATGGTGATCCTATTGCTACTTTATGTAGATGACATGCTTATTGCTTGTCGGGATATGTCTAGAATTAAGGAGCTGAAGACGTTGTTAAGCAAGGAATTCGACATGAAGGATCTTGGTCCTGCACAGAAGATCCTAGGTATGGAGATAAGGAGAGACAGGAAAGCTGGAAAGATATGGCTATCACAAGTCAAGTACATTCAAAAGGTACTTGAGCGCTTCAATATGATTGATGCAGATCCTGTGTCAACTCCTTTGAACAACAGTTTTGTTTTAAACAAAAGTCAATGTCCTTCCACAGATGCTGAAGTGGAAGAGATGAAGAAGAAGCCGTATGCAAGCGCAGTAGGGTGTCTCATGTACTCAATGGTATGCACAAGACCTGATTTAGCTCAAGCACTAAGTGTAGTATCGAGATACATGGCGAATCCAGGAAAGCCACACTGGAAAGCTGTGACATGGATTCTCAAGTATCTGAAGGGCACTAAGACGTTGGGTATCTTGTTTGAAAGACAACAAGGGAAAGCATATGTTTCAGGTTATGTGGATGCTGATTATGCAGGAGATTTAGATAAGCGAAGATCCACCACAGGGTACGTCTTCACTTATGGTGGAGGACCGGTTAGTTGGAGATCAATGCTCCAAACGGTTACTGCTCTATCAACTACTGAGGCGGAGTATATGGCAGTAACAGAAGCTTGCAAGGAAGCTATTTGGCTGAAAGGATTAGTAAGCACATTCGGGTTAGATCAAAATTCTATGATGATAAGATGTGACAGTCAGAGTGCTATTTGCCTTGCGAAGAATCAAATGTTTCATGCAAGAACGAAACATATTGATATTCGCTATCATCGGATTCGGGATTGGTTGGACTCAGGTGAAATTACAGTTGAGAAGGTTCACACAGATGAGAATGCTTCAGATTGTCTTACTAAGCCGGTTTCAGTTGAGAAGTTCAGACATTGTTTGAACTTGCTCAATCTTTCTACATGCTAAAGATTGGGTGGAGCACCTCCTCACTTGAGGTGCGTTGAGGCAAGAGGATTCTTGCCAATGTGACGGTGCTTGAAGAAATTCAAGCTGCAATGATCTTGTTTTTTGGTCGATGGCTCGCCAAGGTGGAGATTGTTGTATATTGGCTCGCCATAGTTGGGTGCACAAGATCATACCTTATAAGAGGTGTGATCCATAGGATCAGTTTCCTATATTGGTTAAGGAAACCATATATGTGCAGGAGTTCTATTTGGACTCGGTTTCCTATTTATCTCTAGTTTGAATTAGTAATTCTATATGGATTTGATTTCTATCCATGGGCTATAAATACCCAAGTAACTTGGTATTTGGAAGATAAGAAAACAAGAGAAGACAAGAGAGAAGAAGGAGAGAGAACTTTGGGAGCCAAGGGTGTATTGGGTTTAAGGTGAGAGATTAAGATCTAGAGAAAGATACTAGGGAGATTATTGTAATCGGTGTTTCTTTTCTTATAGTGAAATCTTCTCATTGTTCCCCGTGGAGGTAGGCATTGCCGAACCACGTATTATCTTGGTGTTATTGTTCTTTATTGTTTTGTTCTTCTTATACTATTGTTTATTGTTTGGTAATCTTTGACTTCATTGACAAAACGGATCCTGTATTGCAAAGGAGGTATTCTCACGAATATCTAGGTTGCGGGTTGTTGGCGTTGTTAGGATTTAATTAATCACTGCATATAGTCCAACAACGATGATCTTCAGAAGTCATAGATGTCTCGAAAATGAGGTAGTTCATGTAATGTATATTTGTATGCTTTGAAATCACATTTGTAAAAATTATATGGTTTGATTTCTTTATTATACCCTTTTCGAATGGCTCAGAACTGCTGGAAATGCAAGAGTACTATGCTTGCAATAGTTTGTCATCCCTTTCTTCAATACTAAAAATACAGAGAATGTCATTCCTGCATGTTGAATTGCTTTTAAACCTTCAATGACGAGAAACTTTCTTAATAGGGGAAGCAAACACAATGCCACTAGGGTCGAAATCAAAGAGCTCACCAGTCTTAACAGGTTTATGAAGGTACCATGTTCATGTTCATGTTCATGTTCAAATGCCCAACTTTGATGACAGCTTATTGTAAATTACTGTATTGCATTTCAACCGGTTGAGATGATTATTGCATTTCGACTAGTTCGTGTGATTGTATACAAAACTTGAACTTAAACAATGTTGTTTGCATGCTATTATGTGCTCAACATGGCGGTTACACCCTAGTTTTGGCGGTTTGTGGCTAAAGCCTTCTTCACATTATACTTTTAGAGGTTTCCTCTGCTGTTTAACTGGGTCAGAGCATTTTCCCCCACCCACATACTTCCTCCTGTTCAATCAATCACGCGAAATGAGAACCCCTTCCAAAAGGATAAAAAACGAGCTCAAGAGCTTCTGCTCAGTCAATGACTGTTAAGTGAAGTTTGCTTCATTGTTTAGTTGCCGAACGCCATCTTAATTCTACAAATTTTCTTCCTTGAACCATTATACCATTTTCTTCTTTACATTTATTCATTTTGTGAACAAGGGGTTAAATTTGCTTAAGCAACTCACATAGTTCATAACCATAACTCCATAATCCACTATAGATGGAAAAAAGATATAAATTGCCATTATGATATATGGTCAAATTTGCTTAAGCAACTCACATTGTTCAACATTCTAAACCAATTGGCCTAAAACAAAGTATAAACATTATTAGTCATTAATGTATTTCACTATTTCTCTAATGGATTTAATTATAGTATTAATTATTGGTTCAATGTATGTTTAATAAAATTTCAAATACAACACTACTTCTCTTTCCCAGTTACATACATACAAGTACACAACCATTATATAAAGTCTTTATGCTATCACATTCTTCACAACCAGCCATGGCTTTTCATGCATTGAATCTAGCTTTTGTTTTTCTCTGTCTTCATCACTTCTTTTTACATCCTTGCCTTGTAGTTACTTCTGATCATGTTCTTGATACAAACTACATGACAGTTCCTTCATCAGTTTTCTTATCGGCAATCAATTCAACAATTGAAAATGTGAAGGTGGCACAAAATCTTGCTGTGTTGATGTTTGCAGATAAATCTAAAGATACTGGGATGATGAATGCGATTGGTGATTGCATTGAATTGCTTAATGATACAATGGATGATCTTAGTATGTCCCAATCAGTAATACAGTACCTCGATTGTAAGTATAATCTTAGTAAAATTCTTTTTACCGCTATTTTCGTTTTGCTAATTCTAATGTCAGATTCACCGTAATAAAGTCGTAAGTATGACCTCTACTCATTCAAAAATTTGTGACAGGTGAGTATTGTGGCACTGGAAACAGGAATGTAGATTTAAAGACATGGTTAAGTGCAGCAATTTCAGACCAATATACATGCATTGAAGGGCTTCAAGGTGTGCAAGGTTTAGACAAAATAAACTTTATTAACAATCTCCAGTCAATAATCTTCCAGGTCTCAAACATTCTTGGAATGGTAAGTGGTATTTCATTTGGTGATAATGGTAATTTTCAAACACGACAAAAGCCATCTGAAGAAATTCCAGTATCAACTTTTGTTGTTGTTGCTAAGGATGGATCAGGAGATTTCATTAGTATTATGGATGCTGTATTAGCTGCTCCTAGCAAGAGTAAGCAAAAATACCTTATTTACATTAAAAATGGTACATATAAAGAAAATGTAGAAATTAAAAAAGACAAATGGAATTTGATTTTGATTGGAGATGGAATGGACTCAACTATCATATCCGGTGATCGAAGCGTCATTGGAAGTAAACACAAATTGAAAACATATGCAACTGCTACCTTATGTGAGTATAATCTTATTTTTCAAAAAGAAATTAATCTTTACGTTTTTTGAGTGCTCGTTAATTATTTAATCCATTGGGTTCATCTGCAGCTGTCAGTGGCCAGAGATTTATGGCGCACAATTTGACAATAGAGAACACAGCAGGGCCAAAGTTAGGTCAAGCTGTTGCACTCCGATCAAATTCAGATCTCTCAGTGTTCTACAAATGCCGCTTTCGTGGATATCAAGACACTTTGTATGTGCACTCCAATCGCCAATTCTACCGAGAATGTGAGATCACTGGGACTGTGGACTTCATCTTCGGAAAGGGAACTGCAGTCTTCCAAAACTGCACTATACTGGTTAGAAAACCTGGAAATTCATACATAACAGCCCATAGTCGTATCAGCTCGAATCTAACAACAGGGTTTTCAATCCAATTTAGTAATATTTCATCTGATTTTATACCAAGCAGTAAGAAGTCTGCATTCTTAGGCAGACCTTGGAGGGAGTATGCAAGAACAGTTTTCATGCAGTCTTATTTAGGTGACATTATTAGACCTGAAGGGTGGAAACCTTGGAATGACACAATGAGGTTGGATAAACTTTATTATGGGGAATACAGAAATAGTGGACCTGGAGCCAATCTTGATAGAAGGATTAAGTGGCCAGGTTACCATGTTATGAATTCATCAGAGGCTGAAAGTTTCACTGTCGCTAATTTTATAAACGGAGATCTCTGGTTGCCATCCACGAGCGTTACATATGCTGGTGGATTAGAAGCCAATTAAATTATCTCTACGTTCGCCATGTCCAAGATAGTACCAATAGCTTTCAGGCCTCGTTGTGTAATATAAGAAAAAAGGCTCTCAAATTGTTTTTTTTTTTTACTGCAGCCCTTAGAATAACGAGTTTTGAGTCATGTATAAGTAATATTTTCCAACTCGTAGAGAAACAAAATGCCCTTGTATTCTTTTGTATCTTAGTTGGACAATTTGGATTTCGAGACCATCTTGAAACAGAGCACCCTGCTTTCTGTTGCGCATTCAACTGAATTCTATGCTTCCAACATCATTCTTTCTCTGCATCTAGTTTCATGGTTTGGGTACCTTATATGTTATGAAATGGACTCAATTTGTAGGCCAATGCTACAAGAAAAACCAAATAGCAGGAGTGTAGGACACAATATGTCCTAGCATGGATACACCAAATGTGTAGGATAAATTAGATATTAAAAAAATTAACTTGATATATTAAAGTTAATAATCTAACATATAGATTTCATTGGTGATAATACGACCCTCAAAAGTAAACTTATTCTAACATTTCCTTAATAAATGTTTTTAATTTTCTGGCGACGATGCTCTAGCCTCAACAAACAATGACAGAGAACTGAATTGAATCAAAAGTTCACCTTCTGGATTGTCCCAAGGCTCACAATATCACAGTAGCATATTCAGAAAGTTGCAAGCACAATATCACATAATCACCTGGACTACACCTCCCTTCTTCGTTTTCGTGTTTTTATCTTTGAAGTTTTGACTGAAGTCATCCTTAATTGCCTCAAATATGTACCTGATTTTAATGGAACTAGGCTCGCAACATGAGGCACTATCGCTTCTATTTTACTCCAGTACACACCTTTGTAATCCATATAGGTAAATGTTTTTTGTTTTACGTCATATACAATGAGTTTTCTTCCATTCCTCAATAAATGTTACCACTTTGAGCAAAACACAATCCATATAGGTAAATGTTTTTTGTTCATCGCCCATATATCGATAAACTCACCACGAAACCTGCCAAGATAACATAATTTTCCTTCTAGCAAGCCCAGAGTAGTGTCAGCAGTATATTTAGTAACAGGTGGCAACATCTCACGAAACGTGTTCTCCTTAATATCAAAACAGATTATTACTAGGGCTGAATCACATTTTCTTTTAGCAAGTTTAAGAGAAATCGAGCACACAACCTTATTGAACTGCACCAGTTTGTAATCTTCAATAGTTTGATCATACCCAAATCCATAAACATGTGAGTGAAAGGAACCATATGTATCAAGCTCATCTGTATCGGACATATCTACAATCTTGTATTCTCTTGTAGATGGATTCAATAAACATATAGAAAAACTCTGACCTAAACAAACTATAGCTGGTCATTTGCCCATTTCATATAGCTAATCATATTTATTGCATTCTCACTGCATATAATAGCTGGTCATGCATGGAGTGACAGACACAGTATTCTATAAAGCACACACTGAAACACGACACCAGCATTGGAGCCTTTGGAGGCTGCATTTGTGACTACTAACATCGATCATTGCAGTCATCTATGTGCTGAAAATGGTAGTTGCAAGATCCAAGAGATGATCCCCCTAGTCACTGGCAATGTAGTAAATCACCATAAGCGATGTAGAACTTCATGTCTATGATGGCAGTTTGGCACAGATGCTATTCTTATTAAATGGGTTGCTTATTAAGTTATTAGCAACCTATAGACTATAGTCAAAGATACTATGTTCTATGTACAACAGAATCAAAGGTGATGTAGCTATCAGATACAGAGGTACTCGATCTGGAAAAAAGCCAGAACTGGTCTGAATTCTGAACACATAACATTATTAACAAAGACTCATTCAGAAAAGAAATTTTCAAACATGAAAGCCTATACATATAGAGGCAACATGGAACAAGAATAGGTAAGACTATACTCCAAAGTGAAGTCTACTAATATCTCTCTCTGTCTTTCCTTCATTCATCATTTTGATTTGTACCATGTTCCATGAGTGTAGCCTTAGAGGAAATAAAGGTAAATTTTCTTATGTCTTGACAGGAATTTGTGTTATGATGATCTATCCTCTCAAAATCCAACTCGCGTTTCTGAAAAACCAATCTGGTAAGTAACATTCATATATCATCTGATCTGTAAACCAGAAATTATCTCATAACAATTTTTAAGTAGACCAAGCAAAGAAATGGATTGAACATATACTAAAGTAATACAATATTGACCAAGATTTCTTGATCATGTCTGCAGTGTTTTAATGACAAGTGTGGCTGGTGTGGATAAAATGGATGGATGTGTCCTTATCATTTTATTTACTTGGAAACCGCTGGCTCACTGATCTTGATGGCTTGGAGCGATGATAACACTTCTCGATAGAGTTCAGCCCCTGATCATCTTCACGACAACATTATGATCAGGACTGCAAGGCAACATTTTTTATAGGTTTTCCAATATGTAGCGGAGAACTGATTTGTAATTTTGCCATCATTAAGAAAATTGTCCCATTAGCACAAACAGGGGCCTGGGGAAAAAAGAAGGCAAGCGCCAGCATTATGAATTTCATCATCAAAATTTTAATAGGGTTACACCAGATGGGAAAGTGAGTGTAGTTGTGTAACTTAGATTCAATTTTCCATAGTATTATGGTCATGGTTTCGGAATCCATAACCTTTTCCAACTATTGAAGATGATTTTTAGCTACTTTACATAAACTTTAATTAATCAAACCTTGTTGCAGCAAATATTACACAACCTTATGCACTTATTTAATTTCGATGAATGCATTGCACTTGTGAAAAAACAATACATAGAGCAACACATTACTAGGTTTGATCATACTTATCCTCTGCTCTCCATCTCACTCTCTAAGGGCATCGATCTCCAATAGTTAGGCTAAATGTATAATAGCATTTGGTTTACACTTTTTGCTACCCAATGGTGGTTTGTAAAATAACAGATTTTTAGCATTAGCCTCATTCTGCTAGGTCAAGGGGTAAACCGTAAACATACACGTTAGAATGAGGTCAAGGTAAAATTACCTACCATACCATAACTCTCTTAGGGTATCATGAATAAATGCTTCAGACCACACTCTCTTACGGTTTCGAATTAAGATTTTACCAGACCGCAACTCTCTTGCGGTACGATAGAAGCCACACCCAAGTTACTGGACTGCAACTTACTTGTTGTTTCATTTTTAAATATTAACCAGACCGCAACTTACTTAGGGTTTGGGTTTGGGCTTTATAAAACCACAACTCATATGTTGTACATTATATTTAGGGAAATCATATTGCCACCCCGCTCTTTACGAAGAGATATCCCAAATCTTAATAGCCACCTACCAAAAATAATTTACACCCAAAAGCTCTCATATGTTAAGAGCCACCCGTAAACTGAAATTTTGAATTTTTGATTATATAAAGGGTTTTCATTTACAAGTCTCTTTTTCCAATTTTAATCTTATTCATATACGATATACCCTCACCAATACTCTGTTATCTTCATCTACTTTTTTTTTTTTTTTTGTAGTTTAATGATTGATTGATCTAATCGTAACATTTCTATGTCCCATTCATTTGATTTGCAATGAAGGAATTATATAATAATTTTTTTTAACAAAGCAAAACACTTGAGAATGCAAAAACTATGAGTAGGCATGAATTACTCAAGTACTCATAATTGTGTTTTAATGAAAAGATAAAAATAACAAATTTTATGATCGAACCATTTACATGAATTACAATATTAATTCATTTTAATTGGTTAATTTTAGCAATTTTTTCAATGAAATAAGAGTAAGGTTTTTTTTAGTAATTAAAGAGAAAGAAAAGTTGGAGTTTGATGGAGGCGAAGAAGAAAGGAAAAGAAAGAGACCGGGTGGTACTTAACAATTTGACTGTGCTAATGAGATTGTAATTTTGGGTGGACTGCTCAAAAGTTTTGGGATAGCTCATAGTAAACAGTCGGGGTGGCAATATGATTTCCCTATATTTAATGTAAAATGGTTTGGATATGGTTCATGCATGAAGATTTAATTCGGGTTTGGATCCGGATCTGGTTTGAAGTAAATAAATATGGTTTTGAATATTTACATACTCTGATCCGACCCAAATTCGCATAATTTACATCTCTACCTCCATGGTTATTAAAAGAATGAACTTTATTGAGGTCTATATCCATTATCATAAAGGTGTGATGTGATATTTGGAAGAGTAATTATTTGACCATTTAGGAGACATCTCTATGTCGTGTGTTCTTCGTGGTGAAAAATCAATTTTGTGTTCTGTATCTACCAAAACCCTATAATTATAGTAGAAACTTTTTTTCATTAAACTCTGTAATTATGTAGTGGGTTTTCTCCTAACTCACTGGGCTTTTTCTCCTATAGACCTTTTCTTCTTACAAGTTGGGTTTTTAGACAAATTTTGTTATTAGGTTTATTCAACAAGTAAGGACACAATAGTAAATTAGTATTGAGTTGTATAATGTACACTTTGAAGGTTTGAAAGATGAGTTGGGGCTTCTATTTTAGCCCACCCATTGGAGATGCTTCCATAATGAATTTAATGGCAGTTTAGCTGTATATATTTATGCCATTAATGGATTTAATGGCAGATTAGCTGTATATATTTATGCCATTAATGGATTTAATGGCAGTTTAGCTGTATATATTCTGTCTGCATTATAATTTGGGCAATTTGGTAGACTTTGGAGATAGCAATTTGTGATCTCTATGAGTGATTTTTTTTTTCTCAAGTGAGGATGATGGGATTCGGTGGTATCGGAAAACAATGAGCCATGAGACTTTCTTGATTGAGTTTTTTCTTTTTTTGATTGGTTTTTTCTTGATAAATTTTGGGAAAACGTTTTGCAATTTTGCCTTCTAAACTCCTTTGTTCCATTTCTTTTTGTGGTTAAGAAGATCTTGTAGATGAGAAATGATTTCTAAGAGATGGTTTTTGGAAATCTGGTATTATCGGAAAACATTGACTTGATTGTTTCATTCATCAATCGTTATGTAAGTATTCATTTGAACTGTAGTATGTGTTTTTTTTTAAATAATTTTGTTTGGTTGTTTGAAAGTTTTGAGAATGTGGGTTGTTTGGGATTAGGTGGTATCGGAAAACAATGAGTCATGAGACTTTCTTTATTGAGTTTATTTTTCTTCTGGTTATTTGGGAAATTTTGGTGAACAGTCCTCTAATGGTTATTTGGGAAATTTTAGTGGACAGTCCTCTAAGAGAGATTGTTGGCCTCTTTTTCTCTCATATAGTTATACAACCCATAACCTCGTCTTCAAGAAGAAGCTCCTCAGTCCTCCCATGCATTCATGGGTTGATTGGCTTCCTATTAAGGCAGATTTTGGTCGACAGTCCTGTAATGGTTATTTAGAAGATATACTACAACCACTGCCTAGAAAAAGAAAGACGACGATGGATGGCTTTCTTCCTTATCTGTTGCTTAGCAATGATACCTTTCCTCAGTGGTATAATGACAGGCATCAACAAAGCCCTTCAGAAGAATTTAGTCATATATCTCAACAATCTGATATGTATAAATTCAAAGGAGATTCTGGTATACAGTTCTCTACTGCTTTATCAGAAGATATTCAAAAGATGGATGGCTCGCTTCCTTATCTGTCTTCTAAAGAAAACTTTCGACAAGGGGATGATGACATGATTCAACCTCACCATCCAGCAGAAGATTCTCATATGTATCAGCAATTGGATGTGCTTCCTTTTGATGGAGATTCTGATGGGCAGTGCGATACAGGTTTATTAGATGATATGATACGCCCTCTTCCAGAACAACCAAAGATTGTGAAGCATCTTTCTATACCTAATTTATATGATAATGAGACGTCTCAAGCATCGGACGATGTCATGCAATTACTTGACACTCCACATCAAACTCCAGTCGTGGATGAACGGCTTCATGTGTCTGTCTTTGTTGAAAAGGAGGATACGGAGCCAAAAATTGCAGATAATGTGGCAGGAACTTATTTTGGAAAACGAAAGAAAGTGTATGACTGATCTTTTGACTGCAGAACAAGTTGAGGAATGTATCAAAAATATAAGGCAGCAATTCGGGCAGGTTAGTCCCTTTGTCATGACTCATGGGCAATGCAATTATTTTAAGCTGAACATATATCCTGCATTTAATAATTTGTGTTTTTCTCTTAATAATTTGGTTGGTTGTTTCAAAGTTTTGAGAATGTGGGTTGTAGCTCCTTTGTGTGCACTCCAAGTATGTGACAAAATGTTGCAATAAGTTTTTATATAGGTATACATTTATTTAAAAAATCAGTAGTGATGTTTCCCCTTTGGATGGATCAACATATTGCTAGACGAGAGATCATTAAACATCTGTGTTGGTTTGTAACGTAGTTGTTCTTGAACTAGTAATATCATAATATTGTAATAGCTACTTTCAGTAATGAAAACAAACTAGGTTTAGACGAATCAATTAGGTTCGTCTATCTTTTACTTAGACATGTGAGTTTATCCGAATCTGATGTGAGCCCAATGAACATTTGCTAGCTGACTTGATTCACTGGTTTCCTGTCAATGTTCCCTAGCTCAAATGTGTTTAACTGTTTGTTTATTTTTCAGTCTTTTTTGTTAAATCATATAGTTCGTGGGAGAGAGTTCGTGTCTTGAGATATCCGGAACAAATAGATCATAATTCAAGAGTATTTGTCGGTATATGCCAAATATGCCATTGTAAGTAGCATATAGTTCATGTTTATCCTAGTACATCATATAGTTCAGTTTAGGGCATGACTCTGTTTTAGTATCACTCTGTTTTTTATTGCTTTACCATGGCTTGAGAATTTTGCTTAACAGTGTTCTGTCTGCAAAGAAATGGAGTAATTTGTTATTCGTTAATTGCAGGAAAGTTGTCTATGAATCTGAACTGAAGACAGAGGACAATGATGACGAACTTAAGTCTCTTAAAAGCAGAAATTTTTACGTTTACACACGGCGTTCTTCGAGCATGTTTTGATGACAACAAACATGAGTTCTGTGGTCCTGTTCTCATCCAGAGAGTTAAAGAAGACATTGTTATTAGAAAAATTCAAAGACGGGTTCTTTTCAGCCTGTTTTTGCTTCGATTTCTGGAGTGGGGATGATGGGATTAGGTGGTATCGGAAAATATTGAGCTACGAGTTTTTCTCTTAGTGAGCTTATGTTTCTTAAAATTTGGGATGATGGCATTTGGTAACTTGTTCATGTTTATCCAAGTACATCAATTTACAATACTATAATGAAAGTGGGGAGATGGCATTAGGTACCATCTACCCCGATCTATTGGGATTGGATTGAGTATGCTTTGAGCCATTTCATTAAATCTGATCAGTTTTACAGTACCATAATGAAAGAATGTAAATCAGGGAACCCAAATTTATGCGAGAACACTTTAAACAACCCAATAGATGTTTACAACTACAGTATTGGGTTGTTTAAAATTTTGTGGATGTGGATGTTGTATAAAACCCAATAGATGTTTACAAAATGTTGCAATGAATTTTAATGTAGGTATACTTTTATGGTTGGATTGTCAAAATGGTACAGTATTTGGTATAGAATTTTTTTTTTATTGAATCGCGGTCTGAATCTGAGTCTTAGTCGCGATCTGCACTGTTAGGAAGTGAAAATTTTGTATGCGATGATCCTTAGAAGCCGATAGTTGTCTCCAAAAATGAGGTAGTTCATATAACGTATATTTGTATGCTTTGAAATCATATTTGTATTTGATTATGTCTCTAGGTTTCTTGTGGGCAGTTTGGCACAGATGCAATTCTTCTTAAACCTAAAGTCAAAGATATTCACTCTGTACAACAAAATCAAAGATGATGTAGTTACAGTCAGATAGATGCAGAGATACTCTGTGAATAACCCAGAAACAGGTCTGATTTCTGAATATAACAAAGACTCAGTCATGATGCATGGAAGTGAAGAATCAAACTAATCAAATTGTAACACATGACATGAGAATACAATTAGTAGATTATTTGAGATTTTGAACTTAAATCTGAGGCATGATGCATAAATAAATTTTAATGTAGTGTTAACTGTTGATACCTCTCAGGACTCAGGCTAATCTCGATCATTCCTCAGATTTGACAGTACATGCCATAACCAAAAACTCTGTTGTTTTTCGTAAAAATAAGCAATTAACTCAGTCTGCTGCACAGTTTGGGATGACTCACAGAGGAACTCGGGGAACACAATTTGCTAGGAAACAACGGCACAAGGTTGTCACCTCTCACCTGCGTCGCTGCGTGCATAGTGTAAATAGCACTCGGACATCCTTTTATCACAATAGCAGCCTATATGAGTAGCCGAAAAACACCCACATACATGTGCATGTCCAAGGAAGGCTCAAATAATAGTAGGGTAAAGTAGTCAGCTTACCAGGTTGGGTATCAACTAGCATATTGTTGGCCAATCCTCATGTTTGGTGTCACTTGGTCTTTGAACTTGGTTTGCATTAATGGGTTGCTTATTTAGCAACCTATAGTCAAAGAAAGATACTCACTATATGTACAACAGAATCAAAGGTGATGTAGTAGCCTATCGTCAGATATATAGTGATACGCTCTGCTTTCTAAACAGAACAAAGACTCATGAATGAAGGATGAAAAGAAAGAATCAGAGACAACAGGTTATATATAGGTATATGACATGGCGCAAGAATAGATAACACTACCCCAAAATAAGTCTACTTCTCTCTCTGCCATTTTCTTGTTTTATCTCATTTTGATTTAAATCATGTTTGATGACTGTAGACTTAAAAAATTATTAAAGCTAAGTTTTTTTATATGGTTTGACAAGAATTTGTGTTATAATGATCTATCCTCTCAACCTTCAAGAACTTGAGTTTCTCAAGCGCAGGTTCAGTAGAATCCCTTGCGTTCCTACCAGGGCTTTCTTCGCAGTAGAAAGGTCTTCTTAGTTCTTCACCTTTCCTGCCAGGGCTTTCTTCGCAGTAGAAAGGTCTTCCCAGTTCTTCACCTTGTTTGCAGCTTCTTCACAAGTTCAAACGATCCGACATAGACTTTATAAGCTGGACTTCCTTCTCATCGCTAGCCTTTAGAAAACATTTCAGTTATACTCTGAACTGTTTGCACAAGTTCAAGTATATGCTCTCCCACACCAGTCAGCTGAGAAGATATTATTGTTCCAGAAATCTGGATCAAATGGATTAACAGATCTTGCTGCCAAGCATGGAGTACGTTCTTCTTGCTGCAATCCAACTTCCTACTAGTATGCAAAAAATTTGATAATCTTGTCTGCAGTGATTTTGGTCTATGGACAAAACAATAACAATGCTGCATATAAGGTTCAATGACTTCAATCATGGAGCTGTGGTTCAGGATGGAGATCTTTTAAACGAACTGTTCATGAAAACCGAGGAATTTTTAGTGATGCATCCTTGAAGTTGTGATAATTTGTGAAGTATATTTATGCATTTTTGTAAATTTAAATTCACATTCTCAAAACTTACAAATAATAACCAACAAAAATTTCATTAGTTAAGAATGGTTGTTGCAGTAAATACTTCACTAGATTTGCAATTATTGAGGTGGGGTGATCTTCTATGAATGTATTGTATTTAATTAAAGATGATCGATCAAGTCACATTACTCGTTTGATCATACTCAAATCCAGGTTAAAACTAAGTGTTTCCGTCACATTTTCAGTTGAGAGATCTAGTGCCCATTTATATATGTTTAAACAATGAAGAGACTAACCTGAAGGTAGACTTGGTCTATCAGGTCATTGTAACTGCCAGAGCACTCTCGCCATCATCCCTTTGGAAGGGGACAAACTCGTAGGGGATTGTATATGGCAGTGAGTCCATGGCAGATTTGAACACATCTATACAATATCCAGTAACATTCACCAGTGCGCTAAAGCCATTTTGCACAGGAACACCAATTCTAAGTTTCTTTCCATTCGTTGGAATTACCCAACCTTTTGGGACAGTTGTTGATTCTCCTGGCCAAACAATTCCACGGAATTGATTGGCTGAAGTTGAGTTTCGTACATCCAATGTTGTTCAAATGTGATATGTAGTTCAGTTGTAAATATTCACAGTTCATCTCTCAATATTGTTCAAACTTCAAACTGATTACACAATCTGTAGGTAATCAGTTCTTGCAAGTTTAATTTATATTAAGTGAACATATATTAATAGCGATGACAGTTTTTGCTCATTTTCATTCACGTTAATGTTTGTTTGAGTTGTTCAATCGTTGACAATACTTTGCTGCAGCAAATATTTCACTACCTTAAGTGATCTTCGACGAATGTATTGCATTTAATTAAAAACGGTGGATCAAGCTCATTCTCTCCCTTATGTTATGTGGCACCCCTAAAACCCTTTTACTACTGGGAATGCTCTTAGATAAGTTAATATTTGATCATACTAATCTATACACCTAGAGGTTAACACAAATTAATACTTCAAGTGAAAACTTCATGTTTCCCCAGGAGATGATTCTAAATCCAGGGAAGTATTGCTAGCATATGGTTGGTCACTTGGTCCTAGTCAGAAAGCATGGTGTCACACTGTCACTTGGTCTTTGAACTTGGTTTGCACAGATGGAATTCTTCTTCAATGGGTTGCTTATTAGTAACCTAAAGTCAAAGATACTCACTGTATATATGTACAACAGAATCAAAGGTGATGTAGCTATGGTCAGATTCAGAGATTCTCTCTGCAAAAGCCAGAAACAGGTATGATTTCTGAACATAACAAAGACTCATTCATGAAGCATGAGAAGAAAGAATCAAGGACAAGCAGGTTTGAAATTATGGTGTTAGTCTTGTACAACAGAATCAAAGGTGATGTAGCTAAGTTCAGAGATACTCTCTGCAAAAGCCAAAAACTAACAGGTTGAGATACAAATACAAAGCATAGGAAAAGAAATTTTTAAACAAAGCTTAGGAAAAGAAATTTTTAAACAAAGCTTATATAAAGTGAAGTTTCGTGTCTTCTTTATAAATTAGTTTTAGCTAGATTGTTTGAGATTTTGCCTTGTGCAATGAACTTAACAAGTATATAGGGCAACAAAAGTGAAGTCCACTTCTATATATTTCTGTCTTCTTTCCATCCTTTTGATTTGCTTTAGGGCAAACTGGAAACAAAACCCCAGTTCACCTGATGAAGAACAAATGCTTTTTGGCGCTTCAACTTCAAGGGATGATGGGATTAGGTGGTATCGGAAAATTGAGCTACATTCTTTTGTTTAATTTTCTTTACAAAGAAATTCAAAACGGTTCGTTCGTTTGTTTTAGAAGAACCACTGAGATTAGTTGATCCCACTGGACGATCAAATTGCTGCAACAACAACGCTGGAGATTGTTTGAGATTGTCAATTTCATCACTATTTTTTGTTACCACTTCCTTTTATATTTATCTTTACCTTTTTTTTAGAAAAAATGATGTGTAATAGAAGATCTTGAAAATCAGAAACGTTAAGGTTAGATTGTCAAGTGTTGCAAATGAATTTTAATGTAGGTATACTTTTATGGTTAGATTGTCTTTAAAGTGTTGTATGATTCAGAAGAAATATTAAAAAGGGATTTGAAGTGTTTTTTTATGTAAGTTGAAATGTGGGTACTCAATGCATGCAAGCATTGAGTTTGCAAACAAGCATGTTAAATAAAATTTTGATTTAAATAATTTTGGTCTTGCGTTTCAATTCTCGTCAAATAATGTTCTTATCTATCTTCTGTTTCTGTTTCCTAGCCATCTCTTTCGCAAATACAAGTACTGTAGTAGCAACTAAGCACGCCATATAAATAAACTTTAGAATTTTCGTCATTTTTGTCACTACTAAAAAACAGCTTATTTGCCACTGCTATGGGATGTTGCAGGGCAGTAGCAACAAGTGGGGTGGAGAAAAGTTTACCACTGCCCAAGGGTCGTGGCAAAAGCCCAAATTCGCCACTGCCAAAGACAGTAAAGTGAATGTATTCAAATTCTGTTTAGTTTGGTTTAATTTCATCAAACCAGGTCAAAGAGATGGTATTAATGGGTGAAAAGGGATGGCGTATATTATGTGGTATTTATTTTTTTCTAGGTGGCCAAAATATTATTATTTTTAATTATTTAACTGCGACATCAGATTCCCGTTAATAAAATTTAGATGGTAGCTTAATGTCTGACAACATTGTATGAAATTAAGAAGTTCACTGACCAAATTGATAAGAAAAAAAGTTCACTGATCACTGACCAAAACAACAAATTTTCCAAAAAATAAATTCCAAGTCGACCGATCAACAACCATGATACACACAACCACAGAAAAGAATGAAAATAAAACAAGTTCACAACACAGCATGCACAAAAAAAATTTCTTCTCTGTTGACTGTTGTCGTTCTGTTCTAGTTGGCAGCACCACGTGAGAGATGCAAGTCTAGACATCAGTGCAAAGCTCACCACCCCTACTGGGAATTAGCAAATATACAATTGTTCTTAAATGGGTTGTTAATTAGCAACTTAAGGTCCAAAATACTCACTATGTGTAAGTACCTAAACCCGACACATGTAAACCGTGAGCATCGTGGATTACGAGATAAAAATGAGAACAAAGAGTACTAGATAAGCACATGAGAAACATGTGAGGATAGTTGTAGTATACTACATGATAAGTTGATAAGGAATACTAGGCTTAAAGGATGTCACATGACAGAAGAAGGACCATAGGATCTTATTACATCCAATGGTAGAAATGGACTCACACATTAGGTTAGTATAAAAGGATAAGATAAACCCAAAGAAAGGTATGAGTTCTAGCCTCCATACTATCACTTCTCTCCTCTTCTTCTCTTTACTTCTTGGTTCATGTAAAGAGGTAACTTAGGCATTAGAGAGTTTTCTACCGGTCACAAGGCCAGTGGGCTTTTGCAAGTATGGAGGAGATGAAAAGCTAAAGGAAGTTTATGGATTTTTTTGGGTTCACGGATCTCGACAGAGAACGGGAAACCACTTTTACGGATACTCACTGTGTACAACAAGACTTTGATTGATACACACAAGACTTGAAAGGAAGTATCAACTACAGCTTTTTATATATAGTAAACAACCAAGAAAGATTCACACGACTTGAAGACATTTTATTAGGTTTTTGATGAGGGGAAGAAAGATTTTAGAAAGATTTCTGAAGTGTGGATGATGGGGTTAGGAGGTATCGGAAAACTTTAATTCAGCACTCTTCAGATTCTTTTCGCCTTGAAATTTCCTTCTTCTAGTAATCCCCTTAGCAGTTGAACAATTATCTCATTTGCAAACCCAAATTACCTAGTCTCTCTCCAATTTTTTCAAGTAATCCCAATATCGCCTAAGATTTCTGCATTTTTTTTGCAGCAGTACTAGTGCAACAGGAAGATCAGGTTGGAGATGTCCTAACATTTGTTTAGCTGGAAAATCTCCATGCTAGCACCCTGGTTGTTCAAGTCACATTATAAGAATTACGTAATTGCAGCATCTAAAATCAAAAGATGAGAATGCAAGTGCACGCAATGTGAGGTTCATATAGAAAAATGCAGCATCTAAAATCGAGCTACTTTCCACAAAATTACAAGAAGAAATGCATCTTTCCTAAACATATAGAAAAAGTCTGAACTAAACAAACTATTCCATTACAACAACCCAGTACAACTCTCCCATCAACTGTACTATCAAAATCATTCTTCATAGGGTTTTCGATCTCTACAGTTTCAACAAATGAATCGCCTTCAACACTGTAAAGAGGTGTATTTTCGTTTTCGATAGCTTGATCAAGGTGCATTTTGATAAACCTAGAATCAGATATTAAATTGCACCAACGCTTTGAAACGCTCTTGAATCGAATGAGAGACTTTACAAGCACTCTTGAGAGGATCTCAGTGATGATATCATGAGGAAGATTAGCCATTCCTCCTTACCAATTGAGAAATGAATTAGGGTTTATAAACAAACCAGTCTTTAATCATTATATATAAAAAATAAATTGTTGAACCTGTGCTACCCACCGGGATTTGTGTTATTCGATAAATGGAGAATCACTTATATGCATGGTATTATCCAAAGGATTTCTATTACCTTATTAGATCGTTGCAATTGTGTGATTGTCGAACCGAGATTTTTTTAATTTCCCCTTCTCAACCTAAATTTGTAGAGGTTTATAATTAATAAGTTTTGTATTTAGTATAGTTTTTATAAAAGAATTAAGGATTTTAAATAGAAGAAGAATTTAGTAGACAAAAAGATTTAGAAGTCGGTGAGTTCTAAAAGGTTTTAAGGTTTCTATAAATCTCTGCTGACATAAAGGTGGTTCCCTTTTTAAATTGGGCTCTCACCAAATTTAAGTTTTATTTTAAGTTTTTAAAAAAATCGCCATGTGGTACTTGCCGTCTACAACTATTATATAGCCTATTATACTTTATTAAAGCATAAAATACTCCTAAGAAAATATCTCTTCAATTAGGCTATCAATTAGATTGAAATTGATAGTCTAATTGAAGAGAATTTTGATTAAGTTTGGGTATATTTGTAATTACGCAAAAGTGGACCACCATGGGCATAATTAAACTCAATAAAAAAAAATTAAAGGTATACCAAATCCCAAGTATAATGATCAAGTCCAGCCCGTACCCAGTTGGACCAAATCACAAACATAAAAAGCCCAATAATTTTTTTTTAAAAGTATACGGTATACCTAATCCTAAGTATAATCACATCCAGCCCGTACCCCTAAGAATATTAATTAATCAATGACCTTCCAGGCTTCCACGAAAATATAAAATAGTATATTTACATAAATATAATCCCAACTGAGATATTAATTCATCGATCAATTAATAAACTATTAATTTACATAATTAATAGTATATTTTCATGTATATATTTCTTTTTGAGGGGCTAACATGATGAAGTTGGACAATCGTTTTATTCTAGAATCCGTTCCACGAAAAGAAGCACTAAAATCGATAATGATAATCAAATAATTTTTTCTTGCAACACCAAATCAACTCATCACACTACAAAAATTCAGAGACGAGGTTCAAACCAACATCAATTTTGAGAAAAAAACAAGCAATGATTGACTTTTATTATAAAAAAATATAAAATATATTTGTATATCGAAAAAATATTAATTTATATATTAGTTGGGCCTTCAAAGATTTTTCTAAAATGTATTATCTAATACATTTAGCGAAATATTAATTTATCAACCTATGCGCAAGTTGGGACCAGCCCAAAATACTATTTAAATGAGATAATTAATTTATCAAGTATTATCTTATCGAGGTTTTACTGTATCTCTTCAATTAGACTGAAAATGATAACCTAATTGAAGAGAAATTCATTCAATTTTGGGTATTTTTGTAACTACACAAAATAAATAAAAATGGGTCAATATATAATTTCACATGTTAAATACAACCACTTTCATAAGTAACTTTAACTCGAATTCTTTATAGGTAGTAAACGAAACTATCACCACTAGATCTAATACCAGTAATTGACTACCATTGATAAAATGTCCTAACTCGAATTTCTTTCAATTCAACAATGTTAACTTCATTAAGTTTATCAGTAATCTTTTTTGAATAAGTAATTAAATAATTATCAAGTGGAAGTAGTAATTTACAAGTATCTCCAAAATTTACATTGAAATCACTAGATGATTTATTACGTTTGTACAACTTCTCCATCTTCCTCTTTACTCAAAGTCTACGTCTGCTTAAATGCTTATATCCATGTAATATTTGATGTTTGTTGAAGATCTCTCGATGACAGAGAAATCAAAACTCACCAATATTCTAAGTCAAATGGGCAGGTATGCAAGTTTATTAATAAGATCATTAATATAATATCATTGTGGACACACATCAAACATGTTTGTAACGACCATTTTCATATTTTCAAGTACATTTTCAACTTGACAAAAAATATATTTTACAGAAATATGGAGTACCGGTAATCTATTTCCTTTCCTTGCACTTAGTAGACATTGACAAAGAGTAAATGAAAGTAGAAAATAGACTCCAGTAAAGATGATGATATAATCTTCAATACATTTCAATGGTGGAGATATGAAAGGAGACTCAAGTAGCAGTAAGACCTACTTACTGCAATTTAATGAAATTTGAGTTTCCCTTAATTTGTGATCTAATGTATGTAAATGTGTTGCAGATGGGAGTATATCAAAGAAGGTCGCAAGATTCACACAGACATGGATCGTATGGTTGCCTTTCGGAAAGGCTTAACTACATGGGCCAAAGGGGATCTCTCCGTCACATTACAAGTAAGCCATCTTTTTAGCAAATTCGAAAATTCGAAATATTTAGCAAATTCGAAATACTAGAATTTTTGAATTTTGAATACAAGCCAATTAAGAGACGCTCGACTGCTAAGTGCTAATGGACTACTGTACAAAGATTGCTTCTTAAAGTGATGAAGCCTCAACAACCGAACTAGACCAAATTCTAATTGAGACTTTGAGAGTGCTGCAGAATCCCACTCTTATGGATATCTTCAACTGCTTTGGGTTTAATTTCCATGTATATATAACAATCATTCAATTTCAATACTCAAATTTTTTTTTTTTTTCGTTGACAAGCGAGGTTGAGGGGACCCCTACCCCTTTTAAATTACGTGTGGAAACTTATATCAACAATCCGCTGTTGACGTGCTTCGAACCCACGACCTCTCCACTTTGTGAGAGGGGTGCTACCATTGAGCCACATGCTCATTCGCCAATAATCAAAAATTTATAATAATTCTAAATGAAATCATACCAAATCATAGACTTTTGAAACGGACTAAACAAAATATTACAAGTTACAAACCAAAAGCAACACAACCCCCCCCCCCCCCCCCTCCCCACCCCAAAAGAAAACTCTAAAACAATCATGCACAAGCCTAAGGACAAGTATAATAGATGTGGGAAATGGGAATACGAAATCATAATATCTAATCAAATCCTTTTAGTTTGGACGAAATCATAACATCTAATCAAATCCTTTTAGTTCGGATTTTGTGGACCGAAGAAGTGATTTGGTGGGGGCCCAACGAATGATTTGAACAACACATATTGACAGTTTTAACCTGCAAATAACTTGAGTCAGTTCAATGGTTGCTATTTCATTGAAAAACCACAAGCTGGTTCAAGTTTCTGCAAGCTTGCAAGAATTACCATTACTCACTGCATACAGCAGGTCATGCATGGAGTGACAGACAAGGAGGTATTCTATGAAGCATACACTGAAATATGACACCAGCATTGGAGGGCTACATATTGGCTATACGCACTGATCCGTGTCTAGTCATATGCATTGATCCATGCATGGGAGTTTTTGGACTTATAGGAATTATCATAGACATGGGCGACGTAGTTACTCAACATAAGCAATTAGTGATGTAGAACTTCATTTCTATGATGGCAGTTTGGCACAGATGCAATTCTTATTAAATGGGTTGCTTATTAGCAATACCTATAGACTATAGTCAAAACTGTCAAAGATATTATGTTCTATGTACAACAGAATCAAAGGTGATGTAACTATCAGATACAGAGATACTCTGAAAAAGCAAGAACTGGTCCCATGAATGTACTCAAAAAGCACATTTGATACCCATTTTGTGTTTTATTTGCTAACAAAAATTATTTTCTCTAATGGTTCATCAAACTTGAGCGCGTAACAGAGAACCGCTTTTGTTTGGGGCGGACTTTTAACACCCGCTTGCATGTTATGGGGCGGACAAAAGAGAGCCGCTCATATTCTTAGTAAAAAAAATCATGTTATAGGGCGGGCAATGGGGTGCCGCTCAACATAATGTTTGGTTAAGTTGGACTTGAGTGGGCAACCAAGAGCCGCTTAAGTTAGTTTAAACTTGAGCGGGTAATGAAGGACCGCTCAAAGCGGGTGTAAACTTGAGCGGATAATGAAGGACCGCTCAAAGCGGGTGTTCATGAGCCGCTTAACTTGAGCGGTTCTCTCTTGCCCGCTCAAGTGTGGTATCAAATTTCTTCAAAAACACCAAATTTTCACCAAATGATGGTCCATTAGAGATGAGTTTTGTTGTTTTTTTACCAAATTTGAGTTTGATACCAGATTTTATGGTCCATTAGGGATGCCCTTAGGTTTTTGATTTTTTTTCCTATTGTATCTTTTGCTAAAAGAGCGGGTGACACTAAAACGTGGGCGGACAATCGTGGGGAAACCTAAATAATTTAGGATTTTAATTTTGTAAAACGAAAAAAACATTATTATTGGATTTTTGAGAATTAAAAAAAACACTTCAAGCCACGACAACTAAACCATCGACCCCTAGAAGTGGAGTTATAACCACAACTACTCTTAAACGTGGCGACAACATGTCCTTGTAGCCACGCACAATCTACGGTCACAGCTAAAAATTAACTTTTGGCCACGGACGAAGTTTATGTTGTGGCTAAAAACAATTTTTCGCCACAACTAAGAAAAGGTGTGGCAACAACACACATTTAGCAACACAATAAGTGGTCGTGGAAAAATCTTCCGTAGCGAAAAACTCTTTTTTTAGTAGTGACATTTTTTCGTCCAGAGGCAATAAACCTGTCAGAACTGTTGTCCAGAGGCATTTTTCTTGTCAGAACTTTGGAGCCGTTTTCCTGCCAAAATACATATCTCCAGACGACGTGCCATATACAATTGGAAAGATGAGAGAGTCCTCTTTCCAATCTCAAAGACAGATCGCCATTCGGAATACCGAGCACAAAGTTATAACTGTTTTTCTACAACGTATCAAAACTGAACATAGCAAAAACTGAACAACAATAACTTTATAAGTACTGATAATTTTTTTTCAAAAACACCCTGGGCTAGAAAACCCCTTCTTAGATCCGCCTCTAATGTTAAAAAACTGTGTTCTTTATTGCTTTTCATAGTTAGTTTATTTCTATTATTGTTTATTAGATTATTGCACTATCTGGGGTTTACAGACATTACTTAAAGTCTCAATTACATTAAACTTACGATTCAATGATACAAAGTTTTTGAATTAATTCTAGCAAACTCAGATTAATATGTAGCAGTAATGAGGAGACAAAGGAAAGAAGTAATGAAGTAATGAGAATAGTAATTTTAGAAATAATTTTATGGTCAAGCGACTAAAGATCATCGAGTAATTCTAGCAGTAATGAGAAGAGACAAATGAAAAAGATGAATTCTGCAGGCCCCATGAATACATTGCTTCCTCTGGTCTATTATATGAATTTTTTCAGTGCTTCGAGTTAATTTGTTGTATGTTAGGTTGGGATCATTTATGAGCAATAGAACAAGCTATTGAAGAAAGAAAAGACAGTACTCACTGCCGAACCTAATGGTCCACCACTTCTATTGCTTTCCTGGTCCCCTCCTCGTGACCTTTACTTTGATATCATCCCTTGAGAGCTAAACCCTTCCAACACCAATGGTTGATTCTTGAATCTCGATTTTAACGTGGTTGATGATTACAGCGATCGACAACTTGCAGACAGGGACATTTTATTATTGCTTCCATTTCAACTTTCACATCCTATACTCTATTATTGCGCGTTTTCATTTCAGTTTTATTATCAATGCTTTCGCATCCTAACTCCACTATCTTTATGGCCTAATATAAAAAGTTTCATACCAACTTATCACCAGTTTGTCTTTGTAAAATCTTATTACATTCTATTAAAATCTTCTTACAAGCTAGATTTTGTTGATCAACTTGAAATATTTTTCTCTTTTCATTTACTGATTACAATGGCTGAAGCTTTGGTATGATCTGTTGTCTTGGAGTAATTGACATCCATGAATTCATGTACGTTTCTTTGGACGAAGAACAACACCTTTCATTAGAAGACCGGACTTCCAATCTCCTCGTTGGTATGCACAGAGAGAAAAACAAATATGTTTCTTTATAGAAAAACAATGGTCTGTATAGAATTCTCCAGCTACAAGTTCAATCCATTGGCCTCGAGGTTTGTTCAAAAGATTTGCTTTTCGCATGTTTATATCAGGTTCTCCGTCTCCCACTTGAGCTTCAATCCATTGTTCTTGAAATTTAGGCAATAGACTCAATTTCCTTATCACTTCTTCCTCAGTAAAACGAGTCTTGAGAGTCACCGGAAATTCCCAGCCCTTTGCTTGTTCATACAGCTTGAATATATACACAATTTCATACATAGTCTTTGGAGACAGAAGAGCTGGGTCTAGTGAGCCATTTACTTCAAGCGCATAGACTTTGAGAAGTTCAGGCATCTCAAGCGTCCCTCTGCATGTAATGTACGTATGTCAAACATAAATAAGTATACAATTAGATTCGAATAATGGTTACATAATTAAATGAATAAAATGAAAAGAAGATCTGTGTTTACTCCTCCGGGTCCTCGAATGTATGCCAAGACCAGTATCGCTCATCATTCACCCAATTGATCAATAAACCCTTTGAAAACAGCATAAAGCAATTAAGTCCAGATTCTTTGTCAATCCAGTACTTCTGTATGATCGAAAAAAGAAGAAGAAAATAAACAAATTTATCTATCTATTAAATGGAAACATGCATATAAACTTCAATTCCTTGCTTCAATGATTTTATAAGAGTGAGACCTGCACCTGAACCATAGAGAACCTACAAGCATCATCTTCCAAATAATACTAATAATAAATAAGTGATATATATGGATGAACTAATGAACATATTTTGATAGACTTGCCTGTTTCTTTTGATGCAAGTACACTCCGGAGTGAAGTTGAGCAAACAGCTTCTCTTTAGATGATCGGTCAATTGGTGCATCGGCAGCCTTGATTATATCTTCGTAGTTGTGGGATACTACGGGCTCAATAGGCGACCCTGCAACCAACCCTGCTTTAAGCTCTGTACCAGCTAACTTCAACGCAGCTGCCTTCGTGTCTGCATCAGCTAAATTCAACGGTGTTTTTGGGTCTGAATCAGCTAAGTTGGCGCTAGACTGAAATCCCAATGCACATTGCCCCATTGTGTTAGTTCACTTGGTTGGGCCAGGGGGCTATATAATGTTTGTACAGATTTATATACAGTTCCACACAAGGCACTGCCAGATTTAGAATCATTTTCAATGCTTTACTGGTTTACTGTTTGAATTCACTAATTATGAAAATCAACACTAATTAAATGCACGTTTTTACCACAAAAAAAATAAAAGAAAAAAAAATCCAGAGGTAAGTCCCAGTTAATGAGAATTGAGCTTTAGAATTTTGTCACCTCATTCTGACTTAAATAGACTTTCAATCATGGTTTTTTGGTAAATTTATATAGTACCCTTTAAATTATGGTTTTATCGTAAGTTAACATATTCTTATTTATGGGTTGGATATTTATTTATGAGCAAAAAGTCCAATAATTAAAAAAAATTAAATTAAATTAAAAAATATAATGAACTCCTATAAAATATTAAGAAAAACTACCCAAATTTACTTAAGAAATAATTATTTCGTAAGATTTAATAAATTAGTATAATTTGTAATATTTAAAAAAATTAATAACTTCAAATTTGAATGGTAATCGAAAATGAATAAGTTAAAATTAACGCACCGGCTAAGACACTAGTAAGTCCAAATCAAGAAAAACTGATTGATTGCAAAACTGATTGAATTGATTCTTGTGGTATAGATGTGTAAAGATTCATATTATCCAGATTGTGACATTCTCTGTATTGATAGTATTGAAGAAAAAGGATAACAAACAATCACAGCCAAGCACAATACTCTATATTTCCAGCAGTTTTGGGCCCTTGGAAAGTGTAGAACCAAGAAAATGAAAGCATATTGTTTAATAATGTGATTTCAAAGTATACAAATATACATTACATGAATAATTCATATCCAAGACAATTATCAACTTGTTTAGATCGTCATATACAAAAGAGTTAATTAGCGATTGGCCCCAGATTTGGAAGTCAAAGTTGCGAATCCTCCCAGATTTTTTTTTGTTTAGTGATGCCCCCTAGATTTGCTTCATTTTTCTTTTAATACCAAAACTACCCCTCCATTTTATTAGCACTTGCCCCTAACTTTATAAAACTATCTTAACTGCCATGTATGCAAGAAATTGGTGGTTTTATTTCCAACTATAGATCTAAAATCCATCTCTAGGTTAATCTAACAACAAACAACATAAAGATCTATCAACACAAATCTCAAGGTCAATCGTATGTCTATCAAAGTGTTCAATTAGTAGAGATTTATGGGTTTAATTTAGTAAAGTAAAGCACTTTACATGTGGCATCATGTTATTGGTTGTTTTTGTTTTATTATCGTAGGATAAACCTCGAGATGTGTGCGATTATTTTTATCTATATCCACTGTTGAAAACAAAAACCACCAATTTCTTTTATACATGGTAGTTAAAGGGGTTTCATAGAGTTAGGGGTAAAGGCTAAACAAAATGAAAGGGTAGTTTTGGTATTAAAAGAATAAGGAAGCAAATGTAGGGGGCATCACTAAACAAAAACAAATCTGGGGGCAATCACTAATTAACTCTATACAAAATTAACACTTCCTAAACAGTGCAGAGAGAGACAAATAGACAATATCACAAAAAATATGAGGATCACAAAAAACACTTCTTTTCAGTGCAGGAGACTATTCGTTTGTTGAAACTGTAGAGATCGAAAACCATGTGAACGAAGAATGATTTTGATGGTGTAGTCGTACTGGGTTGCGAGTTAATGGCCATAACATTCTGCTTATGATTTTGTTAAATCAATGTTGGTTGGTTTTTAGTTTGGATAATTTGTATTGGAATGGCCATAACATTCTGCTCAGTGATCAAAATGTATTTTGGCGGGAAAACATCTCCAAAGTTCTGACAAGTTTTTGTAGAATGCATTGCCGTTGGCGAGTTCTGCAAATTTAGGTAAGTACGGAATTGTAAGTGACATTGTTGTTGGACAACAATTTTGTCAGGTGCATTGCCGCAGGAGTTTCTAATATATTGTATGGTGAAGTGTCTATGAGCCCAATTTGAGCCCATGACGTGGAAAACCCAATTCCATTGTAAGTCTATTATATAAGGCCATGATGTAGAGAATAACAATTAGGCTTAGGGAGACATAAAGTTGAGATCTAAGTATTCTTGAGAGATTTTTCTTAAGAGAGTTCTCGCAAAAGATTTTCTTCATTCTCAAGATTGAAGAAAAAAAAGTGGGGAATAACTTGTTCTTGAGATATTTTAGAGCTTGTTTTTGAGGTGAAGGAGTGCGAGTGAATGCTCATTGTATCACCATTTTTTTCTTCATAATAAAACTTTATCATTTTGCCTCGTTGATGTAGGCTTACGCCAAACCACGTTCAATCTTGTGTTGTGAGTGCTTGAATTTTTTTATCTTGTTTTACTTTCTAGTTACATATATATTTGATTGTTATTCTAGTAGTTGTTTCTTCTGGTATTGTCTAGAAGTTAGTCCTCAAGATTAGGGGTGCAATTCGAGCCAAACGAGCCGAGCTAGGGTATGCTCGAATTCGGCTCGCTACTAACCGAGCCGAGCTTAAAATGAAGACCGAGCTGAACTATGAGCTCGAGCTCGGCTCGCGAGCCAACTTTAAAACTCGAGCTCGGCTCGTTTAGCTCGTTCGGCTCGTTATGGCTTGTTTCTTGGGCTCGGCTCGTTAGCTAAATGTTACGGTTTTTTAGGTACAACCCCCATTAGACAAAAAACCATAAAAAAAAAAACCGCAATTAGGTTTTTCTTTTATGTTTGTATTTATATAAAGGGTAATATAGTAATAATTTGACGAGTTGCTCGGCTCGGTTCGTTTAGAGCTCGGGCTCGTGACGAGCTGAAAAACCGGCTCAAGCTCGGCTCATTTAGGTATACGAGCGAGCCGAGCCGAGCCGCTCGGCTCAAATTATAGCCCTACTCAAGATATATCTTTATTGGTGTAAATCATAGTTGTGACCAAATCACTTTCGCGTTCTTTGCATTTTATCCGAACAATCAATCTACAAGAGAATACAAGATTGAAGATATGTTTGATATGAGCTTGAAACATTTGGGGTACATCAAGAACGTGTCAGATAACTAACCATACATGCACGAACATGCATTCTGCACCAAAAATACCCAAAACTCAGATTCTTGATAATTTAAGCCAACCAACTAAACTAATTGTTATTAAATAAAACAGTGTTTTGGGTCAAAGGACCAGATTACTAGTTTTATAGGGTCCAAGGACAATAGAAACGTTTGTTTAGATTTTAGGACAACAACATGTAATGACGAAGATACCCTGCCTTCTTTAGTTTCTTTCTCTTCATTACTCATCTTCGGTGATTTTTCTCTCCGCCATCTCTCTCTGAATTAACTTGACAATCTCTTCTTCCGCGAATCCGCGATCTCTCTCGTTGTCTCTCTCCACCACTATATTTCTTTTAATTAACTAATTTATCATCTTCTCCTCTAATTGTTGTAGTTCTTTCTTTAGATTTCACAAATTTTTTTGTTCTACTCTTAGTTTGATCTCCAAAATAAAAAATTCTTATGAAATAAGACTCCAATACCACAAATCTTTTAATTTTTTTTTATTTTTTTATCCAAATTTTATTGATAAGCTCAACGAATTACACAAAAGTAGAGGACAAACGCGCTACAAACTGCGCGGCAAGTCCTTTCTGGATAGCAAACCCGATTCTCCTAAATACATATTCGTTCGAACCTGCAGTCATCACGTTGCTATCCATTATCTTCTTACAACTATTACTTTTTTTATTATTTATAAATCTAATATCTTTCTTACAACTATTACTAATGAATCTAATAATTTGTATGTATAATCGAATTCAACATATAAAAGCTTGTTTTTGAAATTGATTTTTTTTTCAATTAAAGTGAATTCAAATCATAATACCCACTTCCTTAAACATATATTCATATAGGTTGTTGATATCTGATTGTATATTTTTATTTTTTTGATAAAGATTTTCTATTACATCTTTGTTTACAATTGATAGAAAGACTTAACCAAAAGTTAGAATGAATGTACAAACCCCCATAAATCAGTAAGTTGATTAACACATTAATCAATAAAAACTTATTAGAACATTACTTAGTTCCATTTGTTCTTTATTAATACGATAATCAATATTTTTTTGAATCCTAGTTGGAATATGGTCATATGTAACTTCAATGCAATGTAAGACCTTACACAATTGAACCCTAGTTAGAATATGATCTTATGCAACCATAATGTAATGTAACTAAATTCTAAACCCCTAACTCCCTGATGAACAAAAGAAATATATGAAGAGCTTATTACAAAAGTTGATTAACATGTTAATCTAATTGATCAACGCATTAATCAACTCTTATATCAATTGATTAGCACATTAATCAAGTCTTTTTCACACTTAACTAACACTAGTTGATTAGTATATTAATCAACTCAACAATAGTTTATTAGTACATTAATCAAGTAAAAAACTTATTTTTTTTTCCTTTCTGTTTGTTTAGAATACAACGAAAACCAAACAACATGGCCCATTTAAAATATAAAGCTAAAACATAGAGAAGATAGGCATTACGAACAGATAGACAAGTATTATGCATAAAATGTAAACGAGATAGGCACTACAAATAGATAGACAAATCGATTCAAAATTAAAATTTAAAAGTACATGAAAACAAGAAAGCAAAATTGAGAATGTCAACATCCTGAAAATATGGCTCAACATGTTAAATAATTAATTAAGCAATTGTTCTACACAAGAATATCAGGGTTTGCGAGGAATGGATATAGTGATACACTATGGTTCCAATGTCAACCTCCTGAAAATATATTTTCTCAAAAAAATAGTACATGGCCTTCCAATAGCTAGTACACCTATCCAACTCAGGTGCATGACCCCTGAAAGGTAACTTAATTAATTTATGATTAAACTAGTTCCTCGCTTTAACTCAAGAGTGGTGTCTATCATTCAACTGTACCAAACAATGACTAGCAAACAATGATCCATATGCTCTGCATCATCCAATCAACTTAATTTACAGCTCATTTACTGAATTCCTTCCAAGGAAACACATATTTAGACACCAGTTGGTAAGCCACAATCATACAACACAAAACCTAAAAGGTTTCAAACAACTTACATAACATGGTTTATGCCGGAAAAGTTTTGTACTAATAGAACACTACACACATGTTTGCTGTTAAAACAATGGAAGTGTTAGTGGGTATATGAGAGTCAAGAAGAAGAATATGACAAAATAACAAGTTTACAAAAGAAACTTTGTTTTTATTACAAAACAGGACTTCTAGTACAAGAGAACTTCTTTTCTTGATTCATTTTTTCAAACAACATGTTCACCTCCCTATTTATAGTACTTCAATTGTTCTAGATAGTTCTGATTTTTTCTCATTCTAGATTTCTCTATTACTATTATCTAATGCTAGATAATTCTTTATGCTTCTAGACACTTCTATGGACTAGATAATTCTTTATGCTTCTAGACACTTCTATGGACTGGGCTTTTCTGGACTTGGACTTACAGATTACATTTTTAACACCCCCTCTTAATCTATAATGTTCATGCTCCTCCTAAAGTGATGAAATTTTTCACCTCCAAGTGGCTTGGTAAATATGTCGGCACATTGATCTTCAGTCCTGCAGAATTCTTCTGCCATTGCTTGCTTGGTGCTGGCATAATTAAGTCGTCAACATAAAGACAAACTATAAGGAAATTACCTGCACCATCTCGCTTTACATAAAGCGATGGTTCGCTTGGACTTCTTTCAAATCCATTCTGGCGAAAGTAGCGATCAATTTTACTGTTCCAGGCTCTTGGTGCTTGCTTTAGCCCGTACAATGCTTTGCGAAGTCGATAAACTTTTCTTTCTTCTCCCTTGATGATGTAGCCTTGAGGTTGTTCCACGTAGACCTCCTCCTCAAGTTCTCCATTCAAGAAAGCTGACTTCACATCCAACTGGTAGACTTTCATCTCCAATTGTGCTGCAATTGCTAGTACTGTACGAATTGTCTCCATCTTTGCAACGGGCGCAAATGTCTCGTTAAAGTCTATTCCAGGTTGTTGGGAATAACCTTTTGCGACAAGCCGAGCCTTGTACTTCTGGATAGAGCCATCTTCATTATACTTGGTCTTATAGACCCATTTCAGCCCAATAACTTCTTTCTCTTTGGGCTTTTCAACCAGCTCCCATGTTTCATTTTTATGGATGACTTTCAGTTCTTCATCCATAACTTTTCTCCATTTTTCTTCAGTTGCTGCTTCTTCATACTTTTGTGGTTCACAAGCAAGAAAAGCAACTGGACCGCATGAGTTGTAAATATCTTGTAAAGGACGTACCTTTCTTGGGGGAGAACTTGACCCTGATGAGATGGAGTTCTTGGGCTTGTTGGCGGAGTAACTGGTTCAGGTTCTGGACCTGGTTGTTCTTGGGTTGATTCTTCTTCTTCAAGTATTAGTGGCGCCTCGACATTAGTGTTGTCTCCATCATCCCAACTCCATGCATTATGCTCATTAAAGATGACACTCTGGAGATTACCAACTCATTGGTCTTGGGATTAAGTAGCTTGTAAGCTTTGGATTCTTCGCTATACCCGATGAAGATGAGTTTTTCTCCCTTCTCATCAAACTTTTCTCTGTGTTTTGATGGAACATGAGAATATGCGATGCATCCAAAGACTTTAAGTGAAGTTACCGTGGGCTTTTGATGATGCCATGCTTCATACGACGTCCTGTCTCGCACTACTTTAGTTGGCGAACGGTTGAGAATGTAGACCGCGGTGTTGACAGCTTCAGCCCATAGTTTGTTTGGTAAGCCTTTTCCCTTCAGCATGCTCCGAGCCATCTCCACGATCGTCCTGTTCCTCCTTTCTGCCACGCCATTTTGTTGAGGAGTGTATCGGACTGTCAGCTCCTTCTTGATTCCTTGATCTTGACAATATTTGTTGAACTCCTTAGATGTGAATTCTCCTCCTCGATCAGTGCGTAACACCTTTAAGGAATGCCTACTTTGTTTTTCAACGAGCGCCTTGAACTTCAAGAATGTGGTGAATGCTTCCGATTTTTGCTCTAGGAAGTACACCCACATCATCCTGCTGTAATCATCAACAAACAAAAGAAAATATCTTTTGTTGTTTAATGACGGTGTTCGAACTGGTCCGCATATGTCAGCGTGAACCAATTCTAGAGACTTCCTGGCTCTCCATGATGACTTAGCAAAGGGAAATCTATGAAATTTCCCATAAATGCAGCCTTCACAAACTCTATCTTCTCCACCAATACTAGGTAGCCCAATCACCATATTTTTGGACTTTAGAACCCTTAAGGCTCTATAATTCAAATGCCCAAATCGTAAATGCCATAATTCAGTTTCATCAACTGTAGTTGCTTTCATGGCATAATTTTGTACCGATGACATCACCATTGGAAAAACCTTATTTTCTGTCATCTGTACTTTGGCAACCACCTGCTTCTTTCTTTTATCGTAAATTGTGCATTCATTATCTTCAAAATGCACAATATACCCTTTCTGGATAAGTTGCCCAACACTTAGTAAGTTTTGAGCAAGACCAGGGATATACAGAACATCATGCATATTTTTAGATGCTCCTTCTCCAATTTTTACTGTAACTATTCATTTTCCTTCTATTTTCTGAAGTTTACCATCTCCTAGCTTAACTTCAGAATCTACGTCTTCATCTAGACTTATAAAACCTTTCTTATCTCCGGTCATGTGATTACTGCAGCCACTATCTAAATACCAAATATCTTTAGGTTCTTGCATTGCATTATAGCAAGAATAAAATACTTGGTCTGGAGATTCATTTTTCTCCATGTAGTTGGCTTGATTTTTCTTCTTAAGCCAACAATCTTTATCCACGTGATTTAACTTTTTACAGGTGGTGCATTTATATCTGCAGTTTTCACTTTTATGACCGGGTTTTTTGCAAACATTGCAATAAGGTTTTGAAGAAGGATTTTTGCCATACCTTCGGTTGTTGTTGCTGAATTTTCCTTCACGTCCCCAGTTAGAGCTTTCTCCTCGGCTAAATTCTCCGGGATTCTGGAAGCTTCTTGAATTTTCTTTCTAGTCCCCAAAAGTCACCTTGGACTGAAATGCCTGCTCCAATGATTTTTCAACTGACCTGCTGCTCATCCTTTCTTCATGCGCCTCAAGAGAATCCATTAGCTCATATAATGATAATTTTGACAAATCTTTTGATTCTTCTATGGCGGCGACAATATGATCAAATTTTGCGGGTAAACTTCGCAAAATTTTCTCAATAACTTTCTTATCTTCAATAGTGTCTCCATAACTTTTAATTTGGTTGATAACGTTGGAGACCCTATTGTAGAATACTTGAACTTTCTCATTATCTTTCATGAGAAAATTATCAAATTCTCGCCATAAAGATTGGAGTTTGATAGAAATTACCTTTTGGGTTCCTTGAAATTCTTTCTTAAGAATTTCCCATGCATCCTTAGAATTTGAAGCGCCAAGAATTCTTGGAAAGATTGATTTGCTTACCCCTTGTTGGATGAACAATAATGCTTTGGCATCTCTCTTTTTCTTCTCCTTGTACTCCTTTTGCTTGCTTTGTTCCCATGTTTGTAATTCTGCCGTCGACTCCGGTACATCATAGCCATCTTCAATTAATTCCCATAAATCTTGAGACATGAATAGAGTTTTCATTTGTAAACTCCAATAATCATAACTATCACCATCAAATATGGGTATTAGATTTTGGGTATAATTGAATGTATATGGGGTTTGATTTATGGCCATGGTTTAAGTGTAAATAATTGGAATATAGTGGTTTAAGGTGTAGACGACGGAAAGTGGTAAACCGCTTTGATACCAATTTGTTAAAACAATGGAAGTGTTAGTGGGTATATGAGAGTCAAGAAGAAGAATATGACAAAATAACAAGTTTACAAAAGAAACTTTGTTTTTATTACAAAACAGGACTTCTAGTACAAGAGAACTTCTTTTCTTGATTCATTTTTTCAAACAACATGTTCACCTCCCTATTTATAGGACTTCAATTGTTCTAGATAGTTCTGATTTTTTCTCATTCTAGATTTCTCTATTACTATTATCTAATTATAGATAATTCTTTATGCTTCTAGACACTTCTATGGACTAGATAATTCTTTATGCTTCTAGACACTTCTATGGACTGGGCTTTTCTGGACTTGGACATTACAGATTACATTTTTAACATTTGCAAGCAGATGGTGAGCTCTAGTTGGAGATTATACCTTGAGAATATGCGACATGAAAGAAGTGCCATTAAGTGAAAGTGCAAGCTCTGCTACCCCTTTGCGCGTGAGTTCAATATAGGCAGACCTGAACAAGAGATGATGTTTTAGATTCAAGATTCTACATGATCCAAGAAGAGGTTAGATGATAACCAAAGATGATTCTGTAAGTTGTTCAATGGTATCCTCTTTACAAATTTTATATGAAGAAACAAAATTAAGAACCCTAGAAATAAAATTAGGTAATCAAATAAAAAGATATATTACCGTTTATTGTTTGAAGATAAAAATGGAAACAATGTACGAGGTGCTTATATTTCCTTCTGGTTCTCTCACTTTTCGTTTCTCGTTTGGGTAAATGGAATTATGGAAACAATGTCATTGAAGGTAAGGATCCATATTTTATATTTTCATCCTCATCTCGTTTAAAAGTGATCGATGAACTACCATGAAGCCATAAAAGATGGATAAAAACAAGTGCAGAATAGTGGATTGCACTCAACTGTCAACCGATGTAATTACCCCTACCTACGGTGTACCTCAAATCTTCATGTCTTGTTCCCACAGTTCAGATGTCTAAGAAAGCAAAAACATACACATTCTTTGATAGAATAAATGAGCAAAAACATACACATGCTTTGATAGAATAAATTCTTGTTTTGGTATTATATAAATTCTATCAAGCCATTAATATGTGGTTTTGTCCTGAGAAACTAATTGTTTTCTATACAATTGGACTTATACGATAGTAAACCTTAAACCCGTGTCCTTGGGCCAACTAAATATATGTTTGAGCCTAAAACCCAAACAAACGTTTCTCATTGGACTTGGGACAAGTTTATTGCACAGATGCAATTCTTCTTTAATGGGTTGTTTAGCAACCTATAGTCAAAGAAAGATACTCTCTATCTACAACAGAATCAAAGGTGATGTAGTCTATTGTCAGATATACAGTGATACTCTCTGAAAAATCCTGAAACAGGACAAAGACTCATGAATGAAGCATGAAAAGAGAGAATCAGAGACAACAGGTTTGATATTATGGTGATAGTCATATACACCTTAAATAAAAATACAAGTTAATAAGTGTGAAATGGTCAAATTCAGCTTATATATAGGTATATAACATGGAGCAAGAATAGATAAGACTACCCCGAATGTGAAGTCTACTTCTCTGTCTGCCATTTACTTGTTTACCTCATTTTGATTTAAATCATGCTCCATGAGTGTAGTCTTAAAGGTAATATGGGTGATTTATCTTTAAAAATTTTCATGATCATAATGGTTATCAATGAAATTTATTTTCTGTTTTGAAATTTAGAAACATAATGATTCTCTTTTTTTTTGTGTTGTTATATGATTTTGACAGGATTTTGTGTTATAATGATCTATCCTCTCAAATCCAACTCCCGAAAGGCCTTTTCTTGTTAAAGTATAATGTTCATATATCTATATTTTTTTTTCCTTAACAAATAACAACAGTAGATTTCATACCCTCAATTCTTCTGTTCAGGTTCAGTAGCATTCATGCTTGTCTCAGATTCAGCCAGGGCTTTGTTCGCATTAGAGAGTTTTCCTTCAAGACCTGTTATCAGCTTCTTCATACGCCAGATCTTCATCGTCTGTGATTTCTTGAGAAGCCTTGTTCAAACTGTTGGGTTTTTTACGGAGGGAAGTTTTTGTCTGGGAACGTACGTACGTAGTTAGGGTGTACGTACGTCCCGTATCACAGATAATTTTGTTCTTGCTGAACGTACGAACGTGATTTCGACGTACGTACGTCCTCATTGTGTTTGCTGCATATGGGCCTGTTTAAGCCCATTTCGTGTTTGATTGTAAGGCTATGTTATAAAGCCAATGAGAAGTGGGAAAACCTAATCTTGATGTGAGAGAGATTGTGAGAAGCCATTAGAGAGTTTGAGAGAACTTTTGTGAGGAAGAACACTTTGGTTTCTTCGTGAGGGCTTGTATGATCGTCTCCATCCAAATATGAGAGAGAGTTTGTATCCTCAATTTGTGATTGTCTCTTTGAGAGATTTGATGAGGATTTGAGAAGGGAGGAAACCTAGGGTTTCTCCATTTGTTTGAGAGCTTTGTACTATCTTCTCCAATAGTAAAAGTTCTATTTGTTTGTCCGTGGACGTAGGCAATCAAGCCGAACCACGTTATTTTGGTCTCTCTCTCTCTATTATTTGTTGTTGCTAAGTAGGTATACTTCTTTACTACTTGCTTTGTCATCTTTCATACACTATTTCAATTTTGGGTATTGGTGCATAAGCTTCCGCTGCGCACAACAAGTGGCATCAGAGCTGCAGGCTAGATCTTGAGCGTCTTGAAGGTGTTTGAAGAAATTCCGTAGTGAGTTTCTTATTTGTGTTTCAAGCCAAAAGTTCTACCTTTTATCCGTGGGTTGTCAAGAAGGTGTTTGTTGAAATTCCTGTGTGAATTTTCAAATTTGTTTACCTTCGTTTGGTGATTGTTTGGTGTATGAAATTGATTGGTATCATGTCGGATCATATTTCGGATTCGAGTGAATTTGGAAAGGAGATTGATAGTTTGTTTGATCAAACCTTGTTGTTAGATGTTGACATTCATAAATTTGATGGTAACCTCGACTTTGTTATGTGGAAGACGGAGGTACAAGATTGGTTAGCCATTAATGGCTATGTGGATGTTCTTGATGATAAATCGAGAAATATGAATGATGATGAATGGTTAACTCTAAATTTAAAGGCTTGTGAATTTGTCCGGTATTGTTTGGTAGAAGATTTGTGGTACATTGTCAAATTGGAAACCATTGTAATAGTTATGTTGTCCAAGTTGGAAGACAAGTACGCTTTGAAAAATACAGAGGACCGGCTCTATGTGGTTGATGATAGTATTGGTAGATTGGTTGGTTCTCAATGTAAATTGAGAAGTCGAAGAACTCTTGCAAAGAATGAATGTGCCTAATGTCATTGTTGGGGACATTGAAAAATTAATTGTCCAAAGTTGCAGAAGAAGATTGTTCGTGTACATCGAAGAGATGAGGATTCATGTGTTGGTGTTTCGTTGTTGGCTTCATCTTCAGTTAGTCATTCTACTAATGAGTGGATTTTGGATTCGGGTTGTTCCTATCATATGTGTCCCAATAGGGAGTTGTTTGATAGCTTTCAGGAGCTAGATGCTTGTGTTTTGCTTGGTAATGATCATACTCGCAAAACTTTTGGGATAGGTACAGTTCGATTGAAGTTGGAAGATGGATGCACTCGAAAGTTAGAAGATGTTTGGTATGTACCAGAGTTGACTACGAATCAAATCTCATTGGGTGTTTTAGAGTCCGATGGTATGAAAATTACATGTATTGGTGGAGCTCTAAAAGTTGTTGTAGATGCACGAGTTGTTATGAAAGGCATTAGAAAGGGTAAGTTGTACTACTTGAAAGGAAGTGCAATTACATGTGGTTTGCATAGTTCAGTTGTTGATTTGTCTGTCGATTCTACCAAGGAATTGCATAGTAATATGGGGCATGCCGTTGATGGTACTATGCAAGTGAAGACAGATTTGTTTGCGGGTGGCAAGGCATGCATAGTTGGTAGGCATTTTGTTGAAGCGTCATTTGTTCGGGTGGAGATTGATGTCGCTCCACATTTGATTGGTTTGCTAGGTGACACGGCAAAGAAGAAAGTTGAAGCCACCATTGTTAGTAGCAAAGGTTATCGCCCAAGAACCTTATGAAGCCGTGAAACCTTTATTTGGGGGTTTTGTGTACGTATTTCCTATTGTTGGTAATCTCTCATGTGATGTTTGTTTGGCACTTAGTAAGGAAGACGTATTTGGTAAATCTATGCATAGGGATTTGAATTTGTACCCCACTTGGTTGAACTTCATAGGAAAAACTCTTGAGAGGTTAGTTTTTTGGGGCATTGGATCATCTTCGATGGAGAACTTTGTTGAGGTGGAGATGGTATTTGGTAGCTTGGACCCCATTGTGTTGAAGTTGTTTGTGAGCCCTATAGGGCATTGGTGGGCATTTGGTTTTGATTTGGCCCCTTGTGGGAATTTGACCCTTTGGGGTATGGTGGGCATCGTATAGATGTCATTGGAGTGAACTACGATGGCTTGATTCCTTAGGAGAAGGGTACGTAGGCAACCATGAGGTGGTGCAGCCGTTTTGGTCCTTCGGGACATGTGTGGGACTTTGGGACATGATTTATTCTTGGTGTCGGCTTAGTGATTGTTGGTGATATTTTTCTTCGACCTTTCAAAACATTGGGTGGCCGCCCTCGTGACGTACTATTTCTACCAATCATATTTATAATTCATGAACCTAATCAGTCTGCAACTAGTTGGCCATTGTATAGTTTACAAGACAGCTTGGCCATTGACTCCACGATAATCATGGTGTAAATACATGTGACATATACACTAAAAAAAGTAGATTAGGAACCAGTCTGGAGTCTTTAAAAAAAAATACCTTGTCATACCTTACGCAGTGGTGGTGGTCCTGGATGCCTAGCTAGTTGAATGCACACAGTTTGAAGGTAACAACAACTGAGGAACAAAGGCATTGAAAACCCTGAATAATTGTTTATTATTTTATTTTTTTAATACTTTGAAGCATTTCATCAAACAACTAGTCTGTGTCCTTTTCAGAAAAAATAGAAAACATCTTGAATTTCTTAAACTTATACAAGCAATTGCTGTTCTCTGGGTGGTGTGGTGCGGAACATAAAGGAATGAGATTATTGAAAGAAGAATGACAGTGTTGAATAAGAAGAAGGAAGAAAAATATTTTGGAGTGTTGGAGAGGGAGAGGTGTTGACAACCAAAAAAAAAAAAAAAAAGGAAAATAAAAAGTGGACCTCCAAGAATTAGTCATTAAATATTGGGTGAGTAAGTGAGTTGTGTTGTCTCTAGATGGGTAAATTTTTCCGAATTTAGAATGGATTATTGTAGTTCCGATTTTTGATTTTTTCGAAAAAAGATGGAGTAGCATTGGAACTACTTCTGTGAATCCGATCCGATCCGATTTTCTTGATTGTTAATCTGATTTGATTTTTCGATAAATATTTTGAAATTTCCAATAATTTAAGAGAATTAACTATTCTCATTTTTAAAAATATAAGTACATATAGGCATAAAAATAATATACCAAGTTTAAAATCACATGAGGACTAATAACAAATTATAATTAGTCTCAAATCTTAATGTTATTAAATGTCAATATATGGTTCAACAAAATAAATAATGTAATAGTAAATTATTGGTTAGTTTATTCCGATTGATCGTCCATGCTTATTAGTTAGATTAATTATTTTCTTGTTCAACTTCATACAATTATATTATTATATAAATTTTACAGTATAATTATGTTTTATAAGGTGCTATACTCAAGAACTTTGATCCATCGTATTGGGGTGGTGTGTTACTATGTTAGATAAAAACACCCCAATAAGCAAATCAACTCAGTAGAAAGAGTGGATTTTCAAGTTTCCAAAAAACGAATCACGTCCACCATTTTTTATTTGGAGTTCCAATCAATTCCGATATATTTTCAAGTTAGAATTCTGATTTTTTTATGTTGGAATTCCGATTGATCAGAATTTAGATTTTTTCCGATATTCCGAAATTGAAATAAATTTTGTTGTTCCGAAAAAACATGGAATGGAATTGAAAGAAATTTTTTGATTCCGATTTATTTTTTCTGAACATGTCATTTTCGATCTGTTCCGTCCGATTTCCACCCCTAGTTGTCCCCAAGGACACAGTTCCTGTTTGGTTGGGCTAATAGAATGCCGGTAGTTTTGCATCAGTTTGCAGGAAACATTCTTTCCGCTAAATCGAGTCCTTGGCGGTGGTTTCCAAAGCTAGTGGGGAATGCAGCAAGGGGAAAACGGCTTGTCAGAAAAAATCTGTCCGATCCGATTTTTCTGCTTGTTTTGAGCTAGGATCACGTTCTCCTCCACTCGGCTAAGGCTGCCCCCTTGCCCAAAGCCCGCTAAATCGAGTCCTTGGTCTCGATTGGTCAAGGCTAGTGGGCGATGGTAGCGAAGGGACAACGAGCGCGAGGGAGTGCAACGCTTGACGCCGGCTTTGTTAGACTATATGATATATAAGGGTATAGTTGTAATAGTTTTAGGTTGTGTAATGTATATAAAGAAATGTGTCTTAGGTGTTTAGGTTAAGCTCTTCAATGGAAGAACATCATTTCTCTGCCACTCTTACTACTTTGTGTGTATCAACATTATAGTAGTTATCGGGCTTAACAAGAAAAGTTGCCCGACCGGATGGGAACCGCCTAGTGCCATCTTCCACGCCCCCAGTCGCGGCCAGTCTCCTACATGCCTAAAAGCGGAAAAAGGGGATGGCGGGGGGGTCAATATGGCTTCCCCACCCCTCTACAATGAGTCTGTCTATTGCCCGTTGAAACGAACACCCGCTTGCGGTTGTTCAAGTCAACTTGCAAAGGCCAGACTGATTTCTAGAGGTGGAGATGTCCCCAACAAACGGCCTGCATCCTTGAAGCCTGATGACCGCCTCTAGTCAAGGCTAGTGCACTTGAGGGCAACAAGGGGGATCGCTGGGGGCATTATTGAAATGGTCGCCCCCACATCCCACCCTCGAATCCCCTCTAGAAAGTCGTCCGCCGAAACAAAAATAAATTTTGGGTGAGTTGTATTTTTTTTTTTTTTTAACAAAAATAACACCCAACTTGTCGCATTGTTCTTTGAAAATCAAAACAAACATGAAAATGATCTTTACGGAAATTTTGGCAAATGAATGAATAATAGAAATGAAAGTTATTTGTCTAAACCTTGAGTTGAACAAAACTGGACATTAACGTTTGAGATGACTAATAACTATTGGGTAATTTCCCGAATATATAAGTACAACATTAGGCACAACATTCCCAAATAAGCAACAAGTCTAAAGTTTTTCCCAAACAAGCACAAAGATTCTCTTTAAAATTTTGTTTTTGTCTTTTAGCTAATTTTTCTTCCTATATTACCCTTAGTACTTAAATAATACTTTTTGTTTAATTTTTTTGTTTGAATGACCGATGTGACATGTGAGAAAAGGATTCTTCTTTAAATAAGGACTATTGGATTTGTATGATGAACTGTGACCGTTGGATGTAGAGTTTAGTTGGGCTAATCTGTAAGAAAACCGAAATTATCTGCTAATCTGCTACACGTGGCAGAAGTTGTTTAGGTAACAAAGAGGCGGGGTTTTAGTTGGGGAAAACGAAAATTAGGGATTTCAATTTCGCACAGCAAACGCTTCCCTCTCATCTTCTCCTTCCTCAACCGTCGCCACTCTTCCTCTCATCTTCTTCTTCCTCAAGCGTCGCCACTCTTCCTCTCATCTTCTTCTTCCCCAACCGTCATAACCTGAATTTATAACCCAAAGTTCTCAAAGTTCTAATTCGACAAAACATGAAGGAAATTAAGAAGAAGCAGCAGCAAACTAGAGATGATGAAATCGAAAAAGGTAGGCGATTTACTCTCACAGTAAGGTGTTCAACAACTAAATTTTTTGAACACTTTCAACATCCAAGTGATAAAATTCCACCGGAAGAGTTAGAATCATTTAGAACTTCGCCCTTCGGTCAATTTCTCGATTTCAATTCCGAACATGTTCACATGATAACATCCGTTATCACAGAAATTGTGAGATGTAGAGTAGGTAGGTTAAAGTATGGTATAGGAGGAAGAGTTGTCGAGTTCAAAATGTCAGATGTGGCCATGATCTTAGGCCCTTTAAAGTTTGAAAATGTTCCAGTTGATTTTCTGATGAGGAAGCCGAAAGAATACACTACATTCAGGAGCAAGTACTTCGGTACAAACCTTCACATAAGGGATGATCACATTTCAAGTGCAATTACTGAAGCAAGGAGATTTATTGCTAAGGGAGAAGCTGATCCAAACGATGTTCATCGTTTGAACAGGTTGTATTTTCTGTGCATTTTTCTTTTTGCCGAGTCATCAAAAAAATTGAGTGTAAAGTACATTGATTTAGCCGAAGATTTGAATGCATTTGATAATTTTCCATGGGGTACTGTTACTTTTCAATTGCTTGAGACTTCTCTTGAAGAAATTTATCCCAAAGTCATTGAGGATAATCCTAGTTATTGCATCAATGGATGTATGTTAGCTTTTATGATTTGGGCATACTTGCACTTCCCTGATTTTGGTGCTAGAAGAGATAGAAGTGTTGGATTTCCATGGATGTTTGGATGGTCTGAGTTGCTCAACAGGAACAAAACTAGGAATAAAATTTCTTTGAAGCTGTTTCCCAAGAAAGGTAAATGTACTGTGGCATATCCATTAGATCTCACCCAGGAAGAAAGAGATCTTGCTAATCTACAACATGTTGCAGAGGTAAATCCCCTTGAATTTTGTTTTTATCTTCTACAAAACAATGAATCCCCTTTCTGTATTAAGTTGATCTGTTATATTGTACTATCTATTTTCTAGAATACAACTCTTATCTGCTACATTTTATTTGAAGTTTGAAGCTCAATACAAAGCAGAACATGAAGAGTCTGCTTCCTCTAGGCCATCTATGCCTTCCATTCCGTCTTATCCAACATCTTCAACAAGAAGTGGTGGAGGTTCAGATTTGCTTACAATTAACAAGGATTTTCTTGAGACAATTCTGAGTGGAGTAGTGAAGGCATGCATGACTCAGAAGGTATGTTGTTTGCTACAACAAAATTTTCCATTTTTATGTATCTGCTATATGATTCTATCGTATCTGCTACTGGCAAGACCTGTTGCTTTACATAGACAATCTATCTGCTACCTACAAACTGAAATCTTAAAATCATTAAAAAGGAAAGTTTGCATCTTTAAACCAAATTGCATCTTCAACAACAACGCTTTCATCTTCAAATCTTTCAAAATCATACCTTTCAAAATGAACATATACAAACTAACTTACTTTTTGTTTTATGATATGTTCCATTTGTATGATACTTGTTGTATTATATCTGCCACTTGTTATATTGATGAATTGTACTGTTAAACTGTGATATCGACTACAATATCTATTGTTAACATATCTGCTAGAAAAGTAATTAAATGTGTTTGTCAATTACTGTCTGCTAGAAACTTGGCCTTTGTTAACATATTTTGTGTTATATCTGTTACCTATATAATGTTATCTGCTACAATGTTTTGTCCTCATTTGTGCAGAGTGGTCAGCAACTTGATGCAAAACAATTTGTGAGTGATGCCTTAGGTCAGATTGGAAAGGGGGCATCCAAATCTAAGGCAACAACAGAAAAGAAGTCAAGTACCTCATCAAAGGCAACACCAAAAGCCAAACCTAAGACTAACTTGCCAGTTAAAACCAAGAAACCTGGTTCTCACAAACCTTCAAGTCACAAACCTTCACCTCACAAGCCTTCACCTAAGAAAAAAGTTGCAGCCAAGAAACCCATTGTTCCAACCCCAAAAGCTAGTGTATCACCCAAACCAGTTGGGAGAGTGAAACTTCCACCTAAGAAGAAACCCCCTACGACCAACCCCAACAAGGATTCAAAATCTAAGAGTGATTCATCACAGCTTAAATCCCAGAAGAATATTCCAAAGCCAACAACATCACCAACTTCAGTTAGAACTACCAGAAGGAAATCCTTGGAGGATAATGTTACAACAGTTGGTAAATATGAGTTAAGAAGAAGGGAACCAACAGAACCAAAAGCTCCTGAAGTTAAGAAGAGGAAAAGATCAGATAAACAAGATAAGAAGGAAACCAAGAAGGTGAAAGTGGGGGATAAAGTTGAAGAAGTTCAGAAGGGTAAAAGGGAGGGTAAGAAGGGAAAAAAGAAAGGAAAAAGTGGTGATGAAGAAGTGAAGGAGGGTGGTGTTTATGTGAGTGAAGAAATGATAGACATGGAATTCTTCAAGCCCCCTAAAGTCCTTCTACTTGGCTGGTATGAGCAAGAAGATAATGATAATGATGGAGATGGAACAAAGATTCCAGAAATGGAGGTGAAACAAAGAAATAGGAAGAAAACAGAAGTTGGAGTTCCTCCTTCAAGGCTACAACCTAATAGGAAGGTTAAGCATGAAACAGAAGAACTGACATGGAGGAGAGATATTAGAAGGAGAAATGAGGCAAGAAAGAAAAGGGCACTTGAAGCAAGAAAAAAATAATCGGATGATGATGATGTCCCAAGCTCCAGGAAAGCAAGGAAATTGAGTTTTTGGGATGATGGTGATAGTAGTGATCGTGAAAGTTTTGACGCTGGTGAGAGTTTTGACGCTGTGGTGAAAAAATTGAAAGAAGGAGGTAATCCTCTTGACACAGAGATGTCAAAGTTGAGTCAACTTTCTATTCTTGCTTCAATGAAGGTTGATTCATCAACCATAGGTAGTTCATCTGCTACATCTGGGCAACCATCTTCGACATCTACTCACCCATCGGTTACAGAAGTTCATCCATCTGCTACATCAAGTCAACCATCTTCCTCAGATACTCTTCCGTCTACTACAGATGTTTGTCCATTTGCTACTGATGCGCCTCCATCGGCTTCAACAACACCAACAGGAACACCACCAGCATCTACAACCTCTAAGACTAAAGACTCAAAGGATGAGGAGTCCACTGATGATGATTATGAACAATCTGCAGGGGGGGTTGATGCTATGACTGATATTGTGATTGACAAGGAGAAAGTTCCAATAGATTATAGACTTGAAACTCCAGAACTTTCAGATGAAAATTCTAGTCCCATCAAGGAGCCAACAGCTAGTCCCAACAAGGATCCAATAGCTAGTCCCAACAAAGATAAAGCCTCCATCAACCAAGATTATGGGACGTAGAGTCTTCTTGTAAGCTCTAATTGTAATACCATATGTCCAAAATATGCATTCAAAATTACCCAATGGATTGGTAAGAATGTCTGTTACTGCATCTGGATCCACCTTCTTCAGCTCATTGCAGTATGTTTCAAGCATTTGGTATGAGTGGCTGTAGCTTCCTCTTATCTGTAAATAAATAAACAGTTAAGCTCTTTGAAGACGATATAGTACTTAATGTAGACGATTGTAATGACTATGTAACATATAGCTTTGTCTTTCTAAGGGATAGATTTAATTTACCTTCCTCATTGCTTTCTTTTTAGCTAACCATGCAACTTTGTAAGAAATTTTGACCATGTATTCTTCATTGATTGCACTCACCAATTTTAGGGGTGGCAAGTCTGGGTTGTCCCTCAACCTTCTCATACAAACTCTTGAAACCCAATCACTGTTTGCTTGGCGGTTTTTACTTACAACCCTAAATTTACCGCACGAGTGGTCATCTCTAAGTGTTTTTATAATCCAACTTCCATCAAAACCATTTGGGGTTGCATACAGATACCATTTGCACCCACCAGCTGGACACCTAAAAATCATCCTCTTACTGTTTGTGTTTACACGTTTTAGATCTTTTTCCATTTTAATCGCGTATGTTTGGACATCCCTTTCAAGCTCATCACGATTGTTGTAGATTACTCCTCGTTTAGGTTGCACATAGTCATTGTGTGCAGGCTCTGTGTGAGGAGCACAACCTACATTTTCCCTTTTAGTCGCAATATAGGAGGAAAAAATATTGTTAAGTTCGCGTTTTACCTCATCGAAATCACAATTTTCCTCAACCCTAGTATTATGTTGCAGTGGTACATTGCGAGGAAAAGGTACATTGTTCTGAGGAGGCACATTATTGGTTTGAGACGGCATATCGTGTTGTGATGGCTGATTGTTGTCCATATCGTCTAGATTGGCAAACCTATCGGCTAGATTGCACCTGACTCCCTCTTTCCTCTCATTTTCATCGGCCACATTGTCACCTTGCTGCGTGTCTGCGTTATCACCAACATTTGGGCAGCCTTCTTCGGAGATTGGTCTAGAAGGACCAAACATTGGTTGACTATCATCCCACATTTGATCCTCGAGCTCATCTTCAGTATTCCAAGATGCAGGTGAGTCGAAAACTTCTGGATCTGTATCCCAATGGTATTCCTCACACTTAAGAGATTGAGAGTCCTCCTCACTATCATCATCTATTAATGTCGGTTGTATCTTCTGTGCAGATTGAAGAACATCATCAACTTCTTGTAATGAAAGTGAATCCCAAAAACCATCATCTTTTTGCATGGCAGAAAGAATTCCAGCTGCATCCATGAAACCTTTGCTTTTAACAGATAGGGGTGTACAAGTAGTGGCTGATAATGAATCGGTAGCAGATGTGGGAGTATGTTGGATTGGAGGGGTTTCCAAAACTACACGGTCATTTGCATGCCCCATTCCCTTGACTATCATATCAGCACTTGGATCTTGAGTAGGAGTCTCCAACCTATATTCATCTGGAATATTAAGAGGTTTGGTGGGTTTATGATAAGTAGAGTAATCGGGTTTACTTTTAGAAGCCTTCTTTTGTAACTGCATTGGTGGTATCTCTCTCTCTTCACTCAAAGGTGTATAAGAAGGAATAACTTCAGGAAAAAGCTTTCTTTTCCCTTTGCTTTTGGGAGCCTCGTAAAACAAATGGTATCTCCCTCTCTTCACTCCTTGCTATTTCAGGTACAATCTTCAGTATAGGTGGTTTTCTATGATCAACAATCCAAACAGATATGCACATTGTAGCTGAATTGGATATGGAAGCTAACATTGCCTTATAATGATCTTCACATTCAAGTTTGGATACCCTGAGGTTGACTACTGCTCGAAGTGACCATGTTCCTTTTGGAGGATTGCATAAGGAAGATACCTGTTTGAGGAAGTCTGTATAGGTCGTCTGAATATCAACAATCCTTATTCTTGACTCTCCATCCACATATCCAACCTCTTCCCCCTCAGTTGTGACCTCCAACAGACCACCAAATCGATAAATTACATTGAAAGTATTCGCTGAAAGTATCCACATGTTAATAATGTTGATTAGTATCACAGTGTTATAGTAGTTATTCAAAGTGTTTCATGCATTCTAAAATGTATCTGCTACATGCTTCTATTGTATCTGCTACTGGCAAGAACTGTTGCTTTACATAGACAATCTATCTGCTACCTACAAACTAAAATCTTAAAATCTTTAAAAAGGAAAGTTTGCATCTTTAAACCAAATTGCATCTTCAACAACAAAGCTTGCATCTATAACAAACTTAGAAATCAAATCAATTCAACAACAAAGTTTGCATCTTGCATCCTGGCCCGGCCAACTTTAAAAATCAATTATTTCAAAATCAAAGCTTTCATCTTCAAATATTTCAAAATCAAACCTTTCAAAATGAACAAATACAAACTAACTTAAACAATACCAAGGGTTACCAAACCATGAGGAATTTAATTCGAAAACAGTATGAAATTGAATAGCAAGCCCTCTTAAATATCAATCATTACATTAAGGGTTTAAATGCATACCAGGTATGGGTATTTCCTCGAGAACATTAACTTTCTTCTTGGTTGTCTTTTGTTTCCCCATTAAAACAGTACCAAAGTGTCTTTATGTTGGTGATGGTACCACGGAAAAACCGAAATTGTAGGTGATAATAACACAACAACCTAACAACTAAGTGATAGATTAAAACCTTGAAATAGAAAAACCTTTTTTATATAATAACAGATGAAGAACAACAGAAAAATCAGTGAAGAAGAAGAAGAAGAAGAAAAAGAAGAAAAACCTTGTTTAAGGTTTAAGGTTTGCAAAAGAGATGGACGGTTGAGATGAAAAAAGGAGATCTAAGGGATAGTGTTTGTTTGTATGTCATTATCATGTTTAATGTTGAAGTACTTAAGAGAGAGAATGATGATGATGTTTAAAAGTTATGTACTTAAGAGAGAGAATGTGTAAGAAGGGTAGAAAAGGAAACAAAAAAGTCTTTGTGCTTGTTTGGGAAAAACTTTAGACTTGTTGCTTATTTGGGAATGTTGTGCCTAATGTTGTACTTATTCGGGAAATTACACATAACTATTCATGTCCAACAAATAATAAATTTTATCTATGTTTCGTTTTGTATGTGGTTTGTGTGGTCTCAATCACATCATGCCACGTGTTAACAAAAATATAACCTATGTATGGGTGTAGTTAACCTAGGGTTTGAATTAGTTACTCAACTAATTTATAGGCACGTGACATGTTGTGATTTGGACCACACGTCCACACCAACCACATACTAGAGGAAACACAGATAAATTTTTTTGGTCCAACAAACATTTTTTTCCCCCTGAAAGGATGGTGGGCTGGTGGCCACATTGGAACAAGACTGGACATGAACGTTTAAGATGACTAATAACCCTTGAATTGACCAGGATTTCGACTTTGGACATCCATAACAGACCACTGGACTCATTGTTTGTCACATTGGAACATACCACTGAGGTTCCAATATTATTTTCCCGGCCAGGCCATCACACTCACTCTAGCTACCAGCTCCAGGGTGTGCCTAGATTCCCTAGAAGATTCAGCATCGAGTTTACAGAACGAGTGCAACAATAAATCATTTTCTCCACTCTACCCCTGTCCCCAAGCTATGAATACCATAGTGATATAATTCCAAATTATTTGGTTGTTGAATGGAAGTTTGTAAATCATTGATAAATATAGAACTAAGAAGACAAATTTAAACTATTAATAAGAACAAATAGTATCACGGGATCGTCTCCTCTTGCAGAAGAACTTTTCTTTGACTCTGCCAGAACCCGATTATTGCCCAACTGGATTAATATATGATCCCTTGCCATTAAGATTGTTTCTTAATATATTATAGATGTTTACAGAACTCCAAAGTTGACATCCACAACAAAATTAAACTTCATACCAAACCATACAGTAATACCAGATGTACCATTATAATGCCCTTTTCTGTCCTAAGATACACAAACAGTGCAAGCAACTTTTTTTCAATGGGATGAGCAAAATCGTCAAATTTTATTAATTAGGTTGCCACGAATCCACGATGCACTCGCTGAACTTGTTGTTCACGAAACTTTTAGTTATGCCAATGCTAGCAACAAGCCCTTGTCTTCATGCTTGTCAGGTACTTCTTTCAACCTCCTTAGCGTCATTTTTGAATTCATCAATACACATCGTTTTCAATCTGCTGAACGAAATTGACAACCAAATCCTCTTCTGAAATTCCCACTCCAGCCATGTAGCACCCATAACAGCACAGATATTAACGTTCTTGGTCGAGTTAGTCATAGCTCCATTATTATAACTAACTGTCCTAAAAAAAAATTAAAATGTTAATATCACTACCAATTATCTTTTCATTTTAACCAGTAAAAGTGACGAAATCAATCTACCCCAAAGTATATAGTTCACAGACACACCCAAAAAGACGTAGAATATGACATATTCCGAAAATATTTTTCAATCATATCATGACAAGAAACATCGTCTTTTCCCATCTTTGATTACAATTTGTGAAAAGGGAAACAATATGATATGTACACTACCACTCTACAGTTGCATACCTCTTTACAAAGCGACAAGGCCACATTAAGTCTAGATACACATCAAGAAGTCTGCAAGAAGCGCACAATAATAAAAACACATCAAGAAGTCATGACAGAAGTAGAACCTTGCATCTGCTGCAGCACTGAAGATACACTGAAGCAAGTTCTTTGCATCGACCATGGTTCACAATTTGTTGCAGTGTCCACGACCAGTAAAGGCTCGCTCCCTTTTTTCAGCCTCTGAAAGTTGTGATGCCATTGCTACTAGTGGATTCGAAGATATGCTCAGCATGTTTTCATGTGATGCAATTCCTGCCATTTTTTGCATTTGGCGAAATGGAGGACGACATTCTGAACGTGTAAAAAAATCAGTTTATGAGTGAATCAATCAATTCCATTAAAAAACTATGTGAACTTTTATTTTGCAACTTCTGGAGTACCATCTCCACTAGCATACCTAGAACACGCATTCCTTCCAGCAGTATGCCCCTTTGACACAAATTCATCGACTTGCTTAAGTACGGCCAACTTTTCTTGTTTCTTCTTTAGATCCGAAATCTGAAGATTGGTTGTCATAGATTTTTTAAACATTGAAATAGCCTATGGTAAAAGATAGATATCTCGGAGAAAATCGAAACTCACCTGTGCTTCAGGTGCCTTCAATTTTTGGAAATGAACATCTTGCATTTTCTGAGTATGCCCATCTGAAGTAGCAGCAAGGCTTTCAACCTCGGCCAATAGGCGGTTCCTCTTTTGCTGTAGTTGCATTTAGACAATATACAAGTAGACATAAAATGCTTATTCCCGCCAGGATACTGAATTGTAGTAACTTCCAGATAAAGGATGGCTATATAAACCTTAACCATTCTCTTCTCATCCTCAATAAACTGCGTAAGGCCTTAAAGGCCACAGCGTCAGATCCTCCAAAGGATTTTATCTCTGACTGCACAAATAGAGAGCATATCATGAGAAAGAGATTCACAACTAGGAAAAAAAAAAACGTTAGAGAAGACAAAGATGCTAATATTGCATCTCTACATCTCATCAAGGATAGCAAATAAAACAAAGTTGGAGAAACAACAATCTAATCATCATGATCATAAAACCCCAGTAGATCAATGGAGGATGCTTTTACACAGAAAAAACACATTTTGCTCAAAGTACACAGTTATCATCATTTTGCAGCACACCTGTTATGATTTCATTCATTGGATAATCAGACGAATCCATTCTCTACAAGACCCTCTTTCACCCATCACTTTTCATAAAACAATCTCTATCTTCCTGAGATGCGAATTGCATGTGAGCAGTCAAGTTCATAGCCGAACAGACTAAAAATAATGTACATAATTGGAACAAGAATATACCACATCATATACTCATTCTCTAGCCAGAGCAAGAACCAATCAATTTTTGCAAGAAAATACACGTCATATACACATTATTGGAGACAAAATGAGTAGCTATTGACATACTTAACAATCTCTTTCACATTGATCTACTGCAGAACATCATGGCTTGCAGTTGATCTATGCATACAGTATCAAACTTCTGTGAGTTTTGTTGTACTAAGATTAAAAATTATGAAATGAACTGCACAATGATAGAAAGGCAGGGACGGCATGGTGTCGATTGAAATCAATTGCTCTATCAACACATATTAAGTCAATATTATTATTTTAATCAGTGATCTGCCATTTTTAAGAAAACAATCCGAAGAAGCAAGAAAACAGGTGTTAGCGAAATATTAAAATAATGAGAAAATATCTACCCTGAAGCCCACAAATACGATCAATAACATTTCTTAAGGCTTAACATTCAAATCCTTAAAAGTGGATTAAGAGTCATTTCATAGACTAGCTTATCAACATGATGTTTCCTAATCATCGCAGTTAGGTTACTACAATACCAAGTGAATTCTACAAGTAGTGCAATCTGTCGTTGCCAAAAGCCAATGATACTTTTCGCAGTTTCACCTACAAAAATTCTGACCAATTGCATGAATTTATAGCAAATTTGTTAAATCTAATTAACTATCAAAAAGACTGTCCAACAAAAACTATAAACAGAATTTCAGAGGAAAAACGGCAAAAAAGTAGAAACAGCTGAGTAGGTACCTCTGAAGCAAATCAAAACCCTCTTAGAAGTTCCACGCCTCCACGGTTCCAAACGGACACTTTGTATTGGGTTTTTGTCATTTTACTGTACAAGATATCGGTTATGATTCAGGTGCTAGTTTTTCAAAAGAAAAAAAAATGTAGAAACTACTTTGTTCGAAGAGAAAAGGAAGAGTTTTGTAAATAACATGCCTATTTATAATTTGTTCAGTTGTAATTTGGATGTTGTAAAGTGTGAACTAGAGCTTGAGATTTCTCCTTTTCTGAATCGCTAAGCCAAAATAGGACAATCATAAGTTCTCAGTTGTTCAAGCATAAAATATGTACTAAATTTCTCTTTCTCAGTTTCCATTATACCTCCATCAACTGAGATGGTGAGGTGCAAGCCTGCAAGGTGACGGGTAGTTGGTTCTCTCTAGATCATGTTCGATTTCCAGCATATAAGAAGTGCTTCAGTGTAATGATTTAACTCACTTGGTGAACAACCTTGACGCCAGCTTGGTGAGCTTCAAGTATTAGCTCCTTTTGGTAGTCAACCCCAGATAATCTGAAAATGGACCTTTTCTTGATCAGGAACTTGGTGATCATCAACCCCAAACCGTCAGTCAAGGCTCTTTACTTCCTTATTGGTTCCTTTATAATCAGAACAGTCCTGTAACAAATGGTGGAATGTCAAAGGGAGACGATGAAAGAGTCAAAGAGCTAATATGAAAAAGCTACTTTCATTCCTAAGAAAAAATTCAGAAGTGCGCCAGAGAATTTATGAGAAAGTATACCCTGGATCTCTAGATTCTGAGTAATTGAGTGAATTTATAGAATTCTTAAATTTTACTATAAAAATGTCAACAAAACATTGGGTAGACGTAGACGGTAGACCACAAAATAGAAGTTCCCACAGAAAAGAAGGGAAATAAATGGCAACCAATATCATATATATATTGGAGCACATATATACCTCTGGAGGATACTCTGCACGACAGTGGAAAATGGCGCTTTCTATGGCTCAAATAAGATGTATTCTATATCATAAGAAGATAAAAGGATACTGTTGTTATATGATTACATATATGCATTTCTCAAAACTAAAGAGAAGACAAATAAAGAGGCTTTAGAAGAATACCTGATTCCACTGCTCCAATGGATACTTAAGAACATTCGATTCCACCAAATGGCCGGAGATCTTGTAAGAGTGTGACTTTGAGCTAACACAGCTTGAGATTTCTCTTTCTCTGAGTCATTTAGCCAATATAGGACAATTGTTGATTGTCAGTTGTTCGAGCGTGGTGAGATGTTTCAAAACGAGGTTCCATTCACTTTACCACAGATAAGCAAATTCAAATTGAAATCAGTACATAATAGGCGAGGAAAGATAAAAATAAAAGATTTAATATGTACCTGAAAAGGAAACTGTACACGCAGGAAAATGTCGTTTTGATTGCTTCGCTGCCTGCTTTGTGTTGCTTCATTGCATTATGTAGCTTATCAACATGAAGTTCCTAATAATGACAGTATGGCAAGTGAAAATCATTTCATGGTTTACTAAGTGAAAGCATGCTAAGTTATTATAGTAACCTAAAAAAGCATAGAGATATGGCATCATGCCTTCACTGTAGTATTTATTCTTATACTAAGTAATTCAATTTCTACGGTTCTAATTTATTTTCAAGTACAAAAGAGACCCCAGTCATCATTAGTCGATAAAAATAAGAGATCTACATGAGTCCATAGACACTAATATCTCAAAATTGTTTATATTCTGTGTCCTTCAATGGTTGTTTGCCAAAGATATCATCACGATCAGTTGTTTTAATAATGCTTGGCAGGTTCTTAAGTCATATTTCTCATTCCAGGTATCCAGTCTATCGGGGTGTCAAGGTAACCATTGCTCAGATAACTCCCATCTGCAACATTTGTATTACAGAATAAATCATTTTTAAGTATAGTAGAAATAACATTACGTTGTTCTACAAAACCTAGCTTTATATGTTGGAAGGTCTATGCAACTGTTCGCTGATATAAGAGTAGCTTGAGGGCTCCAACAATCTAGTTAATCTACAAGAACTCTGGGAAATTTACTGACAACTCTGAAAATAGTGTTCATTCAAGTAGCTAGAACAATAAACATGTCTATTTATTAAGAGAAAAGCTTTCATTGATTTAGGTGTGAATCAACATGTTGATATAAGCATAAAACATAAAAGTTAAAGTGAGGAAATTCAAAAATGGGTAAACTTACACTGGTTCAAAGATTGATGTTTAAGCCGTTCATATTCATTTCTTCTATCATCCTATCTTAGCTGTTTGATCATATGGCTAATCAGATATACAATTAAATTTTAGTTGGAAGAATAATATGAACCAATTAATATGTAATAGAATCACACCTCTTTCTGCTCCAGACGTTTATTCAACTCGTTTAATTCTCTGTCAACTCATCAATTTCCTTGGAACTATCATCTGCTTAATATGCAAGATGTTGCTGTCAGCCGACAGAAGCACTTCCACAGTTTTTAAGCTAAAATTATAAATTGATATTTGTGACTATTTTGAAAATAAATCTGGGGCTCACCTGTTATGTAATAGAATCAGCGAATCCATCCTCTTCAAGCCCCTCTTTACTCCATCACTTTTCATGAAACAATTTCCATATTCCTGAGATACAAATTGCAAGAAAATACACATCATATACTCATATACTTGAATTGCAAGAAAATGACTAAGCTTCCTGAGATTTATTAATTCACAACAGTAATTAAGATGCACCTCTTGTTATGATCAACACTAGCTAAGTGTCCATTATGCATGGAGGAGCAGCAGGATTACAGGAGTAATATTTACCCCTTCAGCCCACATATATGATCAATAACATTTCCGGAGAAAAAAGTATCCTGTACGTGTGTAACATACTTAACATTCCAATACTTAGAGATTTCCACGATATTAGTCAGTCAAAGCTCTTGTCTTCCTTATTGGTACCGTTATGATCTCAACACTCCTGTAACAAATGGTGGAATGCCAAAGGGTGAAAATGAAAGAGTAAAAGAGATAATGATAAAGCGACAGAGAACTTATGAGAAAAAAATCCCCTGGATCTCTAGATCCTCTGCAACCTCATAAGAAACAACAAGGAAATAACTTCAATAAGTGTGATCACTGATCAGTACCGACCTCAATAAGCTTGACCAGGAATTTTCCCCTGCATCATAGAAAAAATTGGGGCTAGTTAGTGACGTTGGAGTACACCATAATTTAACAATTAATTAATATCCTTGAAACATCATATCCACCATTGCACAAGTATTTTTCATTTTTCTCTGAATGGTGGCCAAAACCACAATTCATCTACACAACAAATGTCCTGTATTATGAAACTCATGCAACTCCATGAGATAGATTAGAATTAATGTGTAGCCTCCACTGGATTGTTGGATAGTAGAATGAAGTATTGATTTGGAATAGTTTGAAAAAGATATATGCAATACAATTTATTAAGAGAAAAAAGGGGTTTGTGAATGATGTACCTAAAATGTCGATTTTGTAAGAGTGTGAACAAGAGCTTGATATTTCCCCTCCTCTTCTAAAACGTTTAGCCAATATAGGACACCCTCTGATATTCAGTTGTTCAAGCACGGTGAGATGTTTCAAATCGTCTGGCTCGAAGTCGAGGAATTTGCAATTGAAAAATTCCAATTGTTGAATTGATGTGAGTAGGCTAAAGCCTTGAGGGAGAGACGATTGTGAAGAACTAGAAATTCCAAAATAGTTGAGATTTGGGTAGTCATCCTCACGGAGAAAAGGCAACAATGAGCTATTAAGAACACCTACGTCCCTATACAACTGAAGACTCTTTAATACTGGGAATAATACGTTTACATTGGGAGTTGTAATCGGTTCCAATTCCCCTCTTTTATCATCACTCATCATTGGAATCCTCGAAAACGAGAAGCGTTTCAAACCTTCTGTATTCCCCAAATCAAGCTTTTCTAAAGACTTGAGATTTCCCAAAGCCGGTAATACCTTCAATCTCTGCAAGTCTTGAATTGTTAACTTACAGAGGTTTGGAAGGAAATCTATACCGTTTTGGAATGGCAAATCCCATTCTTCCAAACCTTGCATCTTGTATAACAACAATTCCTTCAATTTTGGGAAAATCATCACCACTTGTTGTTGTTCTTGATTATGATTACCAAGAGTTTCATCATCAAGCCCATAAAATTCGCATCCAAGTCTTTTCACAGATTTCAGCTCTTTTAATTCAAGAAATTCAAGAGACGGTAGCTTCCCCAAAGCAGGCAATTGCAAGCATCCAGGGAGCCCACACAAACTCAGATAGGTCAAATTGGATAATGATAAAATCCAATCTGGTAATCTGATTCCTTCATAATCATTTATCATCAAATTTTCCAAGTTTATATATGGTTGGAGGCCTTCTAGAATTTCAAAATCAATTCTCATCTGATCATCTTCTTTTTCTTCTAACCATTTTAAACCAAAGTCCATCATCAATGACGAAAGCTTTTCCTTCTTCTTTAGCTCAGCTTGTGCAACCTCACCTACATCTCCAACTTGCCTTAACCCTGCTATTTTTAAATGTCCCTGGAGATGGTTTAGCAATTTCAATTCTCTGATCGTGCATCCTTTTTCTTTGTTCTTCTGAGTATCAAGATTACCAACTATAAATACATCCAACGTACGAAGACAACTTAATCTCCCAATCCCGGACGGAAAATAACTTAGCTTCCCTGAATTATTGAATTCACATCTCTCCAATTCAAGATGTCTTAAGTTAGATAACTTTCCGATACCTTCTGGGAGACTTATAAGACAGATGCAATCGTTCAGAATTAGAGTCTGCAGATTAACTAGATTACAAACACTCTCTGGCAATTCCTTCAAGCTAAAATTATAAGACAAGTCCAAGTACCTTAAAAGCATCAATCGTTCCACCTCACTTGGAAGTTCTTCAAACAGATAACCCCTCAAACTCAACACTCTAAGGTATTTCAACTGGTGTAACAATTCAAAAGCCACTGCACCATTTTGCCAATCCTGGAATTGTCTTAATGTGCGTAGATTTTTTTGTTCATATATAGATGACCAATTCAAATCCCGTGCACATAAATGGCGAACCTTGATGCTACTAATGACTTCTTCCTTCTCCAAAATAATCGTTTCAGTTTTAGTGAGAAACTGAACAAAATCATGCATAAGATCGTGCATTTTGCAACTAGTGATGTTGCCTTTGTCATCTCTTTCAAAGTCCTGTAAAAATGAGAGCATCGCAAGATTATCAAAATACTCTCCACCATTCCTCTCGAGATCTGCATTTCCATCGTGCCCAAGATAACCTTGTGCCATCCACAATCGGATCATTTCTTTCTTTCTGTAAACTGCATCTTTAGGAAAGACTGCAAAATACATCAAGCATTGCTTCAAGTATGACGGTAATGCGTAATAACTGAGCAAAATGGAAGGTAGAAAACCTTCCCCTTCTTCTTCAACGTCCCAAATGTTGCTCGCTAATACTTCTCGCCATTCCTGATTTGTTGTCTTCAGACACATCGTACTTGCTATAACCCTGACGGCTAAAGGAACCCCTTTGCATTTTTTCGAAATTTCCTTTCCAATATCTTCAAACGTACCAAGATAGTCTTCCCTTTCCGAGAAAGCTATGCACTTGAAGAGTGACCAACAATCGTCGTCTGACAATTGTTCCAGCGAGTGTGTATAGCTAGAATTAATCATTTTGGCGACCCTTACACTTCTTGACGTGACTATGATTCTACTTGTCGCGGCACCACAGTCTAGAGCATTCTTCAGTTGCAACCATTCTTTGCTAGGAAAAGACCACACATCGTCAAGCACAAGGATAAAACGCCTTCCTTGGACACATTCAGATAAGTTGTTATGAAGGGCTTGCCATCCAAAAGTATCAGGAACATTTCCTTTAACTTGTTGAATAATTTCTTTGGCAACATTTTCAACAAGAAAAGGATCAGATACACAAACCCATATAATCTTCTCAAACCTTGCAATCACCTTCTCTTCTTTCAAAATCAGCTGAGCTAGAGCTGTCTTTCCGAAACCGCCTGTCCCAACTATAGAGATAACTGGGACACGTAAACTGGGAGCACTACTCTCACTCAATAGCTTGCTGATGAGAATATTTTTATCCTCAACCCGGCCATAAATCTGGGGAACTTCAGGCACAGCTATACTTCTTATTTGAGGGATGCCATTACTTCGAATTTTATTGAGATTAAACGACTGTTTCTTTTCAATAATATCAACAAGTCGTTCATTCAACTCCTTTATGTTCATTCCAATACCATGACGGATGACAATGGGTTTAAAACAAGAGAAAAGGTTGAACAAATAGGATCGTACCTGCTTTATAATTGAAGCATTCAGATTAGGCTGTTGCCTGTCTGGAACGAGAGATCTAGTGCACCATTCATCCAATATGTCCTCTGCATCGTAGGAGATGTCTTTGAATTCTTCCAACCAAACCTTTACTGCTTCATTCTTCACTTGCTTAGCCTCAGCATCCTCAAGCACACCTTTGATGATAATGAGAGTATTGGTGAGGCTTTTGATTTCTTTTTTAACACCAGTTACCAGTCTTACTTCTTGTTCGAGACCATCTAAGATGATGGATCCCAATTTCTCCAAGACAACAGAAACCAACACTTCAGCCATTGTATTGAACAAATGAATCACACAATGGAAACAGTAAAACACAAACAAGAAACAATGGTTTCTAAATGCAAGTCTAAAACACTTCGATCAGCTATTGTATTGTTTCTAAAAATGCAAGTCTTTCTCTATTGTATTGTATTCTTGTTCAATGATCATGCTGATATAGCTTTCACTTTCACTTTATATAAATTATTAGTAGTTTGGCCGCCCTCGTCTGCAACTAGTTGGCCATTGTATAGTTTACATTTTACAAGACAGCTTGGCCATTGACTCCACGATTATTAAGGGAATAAAAAAAAAAATGAATAATCATGGTGTAAATACATGTGACATATACACTAAAAAAATACACAGTGGTGGTGGTGGTCCTGGATGCCTAGTGCAAAAAGATTGATTGAGCAAGCACATAGTTTAAAGGTAACAACAACTGAGGAACAAAGGTAAAAACCCTGAATAATTGTTTATTATTTTTTTTTTAATAAAATAAAAAAATAGAAAACATCTTGAATTCTTTTTGGTAAATTAGACTTACCCCACAGATTTATCAAATTTTTTTAACTAACTGTTGACTAATGTTTGTAACAAATCTGTGGGGTTTCTCTAAATAAGTTGAAATCTATGGGGTAAGTCTAATTAAATATATAAATCTATGGGGTAAGTCTAATTTGCCCTTTTTAAACTTATAAAAGCAATTGATGTTCTTTGGGTGGTGTGGTGCGGAACAAAAAGGAATGAGATTATTAAAAAAAGAAAGAGAGAATGAGAGTGTGGAAGAAGAAGAATTTTGGAGAAATATTCCAAATATAATCAAATTAGGGGGAAAATAATAACACATTTCACTTTTTATGTTGTCGTGAATTTTACTTAGGTAAAATTTTGAGTTTTTTCTGGCAAAAAATATTTTGCTACGAAAAAGTAAAAAAATAATTGCATCCATACTAATATTTTTACTTTTTTACTTTTCACGTGTAAGCCAAACACCCCCTAACTCGGTAATATATGAGTATGAAGGAGAAATGAACCAAATATATGTATGAGTATAGTATAGAAGAGAGAGATAAGTGGACGATAGTTATTTCTTATTCACATCATATTGTTGTGTATCTCCTTTTCATATATATACACGTGTCTTAGCCGGTGCTACGCATCGGTTAATTTTAATTTATCCGTGTCTGATTACTATTCGAGTTTTAAGTTATTAATTTTATTAAATATTATAAATTACATTAATTTATTAAATCTTATGAAATAATTATTTCTTAAGATTCTCATTATTTTGTTAATTTAATTATCTTTTTAATAAAAATTCAGACCAGAAATTAAAATGTTAAATTACAATAAAACCATTATTTAAAAGGTATTATATAAATTTACCAAAAACCAGACTAAAAGGGTATTTTAGTCAAAATTAGGTGATAAAATTTTAAAGCTCAATTCTCATTAACCATTATTTAGTAGTATAGTTAATTTTAATTTATCCATTTTCGATTTCCATTCAAGTTTGAAGTGATTACTTTTTTAAAACATTATAAAATATAAAACCGTGAAACGGTGGGGACCGGCTTTAGGCTGTTTGGGAGAACAAAGAGGGGTTGAAGCAGGGGAAGAAGAAAGAAAGAGGAAAAACAAAAAGGGGTTAAAGAGAGAGAAGTAAAAAAAACAAGTGGATGGACGAACACGAATTTTGGTTCCACCCGAAGTATAATAGACCTCCTAAAGTCGGTCGATTAATCTAGGGAACAAGTCAGATGATCATAAAACCACCGTAATGGATAACCATGGCCGAAGTTAGCTCACAAGGACCGCCATTAAAACTTCCAGCAGAGAGAAGTCAAAGAGAGTGTGAATCCCTAGCCACCGACATCGTCTCCGATGACTGGTGGCTGGTTCCTTTTTCCTCCCCTTTCTCTTTCTAATGGTTGTTTGTGTTTTGTGTTTCTAGATCTTGAATTTCTTCTTCAGATCCATGTTTCTCTCTTTCTCAATTGAAGATGAGTGTTTTCTTTTCTTCTTTTCTCTTCAATTAAAAACAACTTTCAAGTCATCATCTATTCCATAGTTTGTTCTCCAGATCAGAAATTTCTTCCAATCCATGTTTTTTATTTTTCTTGGTTGAAGATGCATTTACTCTTAAATCTTTTAAGTCTTCAATTGAGAAAAACTCCCATCTTTCACTGTCTTCCATGGTTTGTTCTTCTAGAAATGGATTAATTTCCAGATTCTTGTTTTTTAATTTTTCAATTGAAGAATTTTTTTATCTTGTATCATTTATCCCTTCAATTGAAAAAAGTTTTCATCTTTCACCATCAGCAAAGGTTCCTCTGAGTTTTTGTTTCAGACCTGTTTGATTTTTTGTCTCGATTTCGACTTTTGATCGTGGTAGTACTCTTTTTTGCTTCAATGGGGGTTTTGAAGCGGTGCATTGCGCGGTACTTCTTTTGATCATTATGTTGTCTTTGACTCATTCTATCAACCATGGTTTGGAGGGATTTCTTTTGAGAAATTTTTGTGTTGGGCCTCTTCTTCACTTTTCAGCCCCTTTCTGGTGCATCAAAGTTACTTCTTGGTTTAATCTCTCATTTCTTTTCGGCTGTATTTTCATCCTTGATCATGTTGGTGTCGCACAACCCTTTGGGGGATGGAGGCGTAGTTGCACTGCAGCATATAACACTTTCTCACCTCTGGTCTAGGATTGTTTATGCGTGCTTGGGCGGCTTGATTGGTTTGGTTGAGCTTAGTTTTAATTTTTTGTTCTTTAGTTGGGTTGAAATGTGTTGTTGAGTAGGTTTTTAGCTATTTCTTTTTATGGATAAGTCTTGTTTCTATAATCCCTTCAACGAATATTCTCTTGGGGATCTTGTATCTGTTCTTGTTTTTATTTATATAAAATCAAAAAGTTTAACAGAAAAAAAAAAAAAAAAAAAATTGGTCGATTATAATATTTTATTAAATCTTATAAAATAATTATTTCTGAAGTAAAACATTTTTTTGTAGGAGTTCATTATATTTTTTTAGGGGGTGTTTGGCTACACATAAAAAAATTACTTTTTTGCTGTGAAAAGTAAAAAAAATCAAAAAGTTAGCATGGATGCAATTGCTTTTTTACTTTTTCGTAGCAAAATTTTTGCTGCCAGAAAAAGCTCAAAATTTTAGCTTTTTACTTTAAAAAAGTAAAATTCACAACAACATAAAAAGTGAAATGCTAGTATTTTCCCCCCTAGTTAGATCTTGTTTGGGACATCCTAGTTGTTGTAGAAATCTACCCATAGGATTGGATTTTGTGATAGATGAAATCTAATTCAAACATCTTGAATGTTATAGTTTTATCTTCATTGTTTGCCCTTCTCTTAATTTACTATTTTTTCTCTTCTTTTAATTTCACCATGATAAAAATACCACTACACCTGTGTATGTATATACATATCGAGCTACATCGACTTAAAGCTTATTTTCATCGAGCTCACCCGAGTTCAAGCCTATTTCTAACTACTTGGTCCACCTGACATGCAGTACAAAGTCATAGTATAACTTCGCCCAACTCAATGACTTGTGACTCGTGAGCTCATGTGACAATTCCTATTATTGCCAACAATTACAAGATCAATACAAAATATATTCTCTTTATTATATGTCCGTTATTTTCAGCAAAATCAATGTGATTTATATCACACATGTGTTCAATTGTAATTCTCTATCTATATAAAAAGATCTATTTCATGTAAAAAGACACAAGCTCTCTAGCTCTTATCATATTTTTTGATAATTGTAATTGAGATTCATGTAAAAAATGGGTTATTTTTTCTTATTTTTTTGTTTAATTTTAATTTATAATCAAGTATAAATTTCTCTTCAATTTTTCTTATTTTTTATGTATTTTCGTCATTATTATTTTTTTACTTTTTGCTTTTGTTAGGATGTGTTGCCAAACTAACTTTTTGACTTTTTAAACTTTTTAGTTAGTACATTACCAAACTAACTTTTTGCTTCTTTATTTCTACTATAAACAAAAGTAAATTTACTTTTTGTTGCTAAACACCCACTTAATTTAATTTTTTTTAATTTTTTTTTTAATTTTTTTTTTAATTTTTTTTTAATTATTGGACCTTTTGGTTATAAATAGCCACGGTCATTGGCCGTGGTAATGTAGGTATGGTCCGTTGCAATAATGTTTTAATGTTTTAATATATTTTGAGAATTTACCTACGGTTTTCAGCCGTGGGGAAGGATATGATTTACAACCCTTTGATTTTTATTTCAAATCACTAGGATTATCAAGGGTATTATCTCAATAATTTCGAAGAGAAGTGTTTTCTTCTCTAGCTCTCTTCCCCTCTCTCCGTCTCTGCAACCTCTCTCTTTTCCCCTCTCTCCGTCTCTGCAACCTCTCCCCGTCTCTCCGTCTCTACAGCCTCTCGCCGTCTCTACAACCTCTCTTACAAAGAGAAAAGTCTTTCGAAGAGAAAACTTTTTCGAAATCGCAAAGTCTCTCCGTTCTTGCACTTCCTGATTGCCCTAGTTCGAATTTGGGTTTGGTGTCTCAATTTCCGAAATCGCAAAGTCTCTGTTGAATCATCTGCTCGGCGTAAGTTGTTCATCCAATCTTAATTTTCTAGAATTACTTGTTTAACTTAAGTTTTTATTTCTCAATTTCAAAAATCGCAAATTCTCATTGTAATTTATGTTGAATCTCATTGTAATTTCTGTTGAATCGATCAAAATCGCAAAAGTACTTGTTTAACTTAGGTTTATAAGGAGATTGAAGATGGATTAAATGAAAATAGAAAGTACTCAATATTCATGCCCTTGTAAGTGCTTGAAACTTTGTAACTTACCTTAACTGTAATGCGGGATACTTTTCGGATTGATCTACAAAGAAACAAGTGATTAACTGTGTAAATTTCAATCATTTTCTTAAACAGTTGATTCTTAGCTTCAGTACACTTCTGAAGTTTTATAGTCATTAGGTGGATCAATACCGTGCATGTGTACATTCCATCTTGACTCACAAACATGTGTGTGCACGCTGGAGTGTCTTATAGATATGAAAATGGATGTCACCATTATCATTTCGAAACAAACAATTTTAACACGATTTAACCAACATCACTAAATAAGTTTACACTTTACATACTACTAATTACATTCAAATTCCAAATAAAAGCAAAACAGAAATTACCTTTGCCAGGAATGTACACAACCCCACTTTCACTACTGAAATCCACATTAGGATTATACCCTTGAATTAATTGAAGATCAATACTAGCATTTGCAGCAATAGAATCTAAAGTCTCACCAGGAAGAAGAGGGTAAGTAATAAACAAACCAAATCTTTAGAAAGATCTTTATCCCCACAAGAACAATTAACAGTAACATTCAACTGGGCATTTTTCATCTAGTATTCTATCTGCAGGATAACTATTTGAATGTTTGTAACCAATTAACTTGTTACCACTTTCCATTCCCATAATGCTTCTTCTTGGTATTCAGGTCGTTTACGTTCTCGCTTTAGTTTCATTCCAACGCGGCTGGTTATTCTCTCTTCTCTACTGCAATTACCCAAGGTCGTCCTGTAAGTTCCAAATGACACGATGAGTTGATGACAATAACAAAACGTCTCTGATATGTCTACAAACAACAACTCCACCATTACAATATAATGTGGACAGTAGACTAGAAGCTGGTTAATTTGCTGTGAATCTAAGCTGCCTTATATTTGTTTGTAGACATATCAGAGACGTTTTGTTATTGTCATCAACTCATCATGTTGCTTTGTAAAATTATGCTATTTTACAGTTTGGTATTTTTTTTTCTTTCTATTTACAGTTTTACACTTTGATGTGTTCTTGCTTGATGTTGCTTTGATGGACTATTATTACACATCCACTTGCCAACTTATGCATTTAGAAACCTGCAGGTTTCATCTTATACAGCAGGCAATGGCTGGCAAAAGGGCTGCATACTATGAAATTTCAGATAACGAAGCTACAAACGTTGAAACCACGGATGACGAAAGTACTGTGGCACCAATAGCAAAGAAGAGGAGAACTACTGAAGAATCTGTACATATCAGTATTCCTTTTATATCTCGACAATTGGTTTACTTGGTATCTATGATATTATTGATTTTCAGATATGAAATATTACAAATTATTAACAAGGTTAATGCATGTGCAGACTAGGAAACGTGCAAGAATTGCATAAATCATATAAAGATGAGCTCAGTAATACGAGGATGAGTAACATTCATCAAAGGAAAAAGTTTGATGAACTTAATAAAGTGCTGAAAACAATTACCAATGATTTGGAAGGTATAAAGGCTAAACTCGATGGTTTTTTTTTTTGCACACATATAGGGAATTATATTAAGAATAAAAGAATATTACAGCAGTAGAGATGTTTTAGATCAACCAACAAACAAATTAAGCAAATCTACAGTAGATTCTACTAGGACATTCCAAAGCAATAAGACATTGTTCAGACCATAGAATTGAGCCCATGTCCATCTGTGCACCATGCTTTGCTGCTGCATCTGCTGCAAAATTCACTTCCCTGTAGGTGTGTGAAATTCTCCAACTAATCAACTGCTCTATAGCTTTCCTCCATCTCGCACGAAGGTGCCAAGGTACCCTCCCTTTAGAGAAAGCACGCACTAGCGCCATGGAATCTGCTTCAAACCACACCTCCCTCCACCTCCCTCCATTCTTTCTCTGCTGCCAGTTCAGCAGCAAACACAAGAGCTTGGCATTCCGCTTCATAGCTAGTAACAATCCCAAGGTCTTTGGCTATAACCCCAAGAACCTCCAAGTTTGAATTTCTACTTACTATACCTGCTCCACCATGTCCAGGGTTCCCCAGTGAGCAGCCATCTGTATTGATTTTCACTATGTTACCATCAGGTGGTATCCAAGAAACCTCTTTGATCAGCTGCAGAGGTCTTGGCCTTCCTTTCACATTCAGATTACTCAAAAGCTGGAGATCTTGACAATCATTGTACATTGTCCCTGGTGCCAACAATCCAGCTATACTGATGCATTTGAGAGTTTCAGTTTTGAGTCTATGAAACTCAAAAGAAATTCCATCAAAGTGCACTCTGTTCCTTGCCTTCCAAAGCTGCACCATGAGTGAAATCACTGTTGCACTCCAAAGCTGCCTCACCAGTGAGCTTCTTCCTCTAGCTGCTTTGGTGACATTACAAAACTCATAAGAGTTAAGGTTGACCCTGAAAACTGCAGCCAACCAGTCCCACAGTTTCCTTGAGGTCTCACACCCCCAGAAAAGGTGATCATAAGTCTCTTCCTCCTTCAAGCACAATCTGCATCTAGAAACCACTTAAACTCCTCGTTTCCTGACCTGGTCGTCAGTAGCAACAGCCTTCTGAATGATCTTCCAACCCATCCCAGCAATTCTTGGATGGATATGTTTAGCCCAAACCCAAGAGTGCCATGCCACTTTTTCCTTATAGCTTCATATGCTTCTTTTACTGTAAACTGTCCATCTACACTACTTTTCCAGACTCTGATATCTTCCCCTTGTACAAGAGGAGGAAGGTCATGTTGTTGAATACCAAGCTTATTGAAAACCTCCAACAAAGTAGCAGGGATGCTCCATTCATTGCCTTCTATGATATCAGCGAGTTTTGCTTTGAAAACCTTCCAGTTAACACCCTGCAGTCTGTCAGAAATGGCCTCTCCAATCCAAGGGTCCTGCCATAGCTTAATAGAATGCCCATTGCCCACAATCCAACTAAGATGAGGTTTCATCTCAATTAGAGCCCACCTGACGCCAGGCCAAATGGATGAAGCTTTGTGATAGCTGATCCATTCTCCTTGCCTGCTTGTAAACTTGTTAAACATAAATTTACTCCATTCTGTCTTCTTCTCCAGTAATTGCCATGCCAACTTCATCAACATAGCTAGATTTAGGTCTCTTAGTTTCCTAAGACCTAAACCTCCCTCTTCCTTAGGCTTGCACACCTTCTCCCACTTGAGCGTGATTGCTCTTCTCTCAGTAGGGTTACCAGACCACACGAAGTTTCTTATTGCAGCCTTCCCTTCCTGAATACACCTTCTTGGCCATTTGTAGATCCCCATGTTGTAGATGGGAATGCTACTAAGTATGGATTGAGCAAGAACCACCCTTCCTTGAAAAGATAGTAAACCTCCTGCCCACGCATTTGCCCTCTTCTTGATTTTGTCGACCAAAACCTGAATCCATTCACTTCTGACCCTTCCTTGAAAGAGAGGAACTCCCAAATATTTTTCCGGGAGAGTGCCCTCTTTGATGGAAAACAAGTCTTCAATTCTCTTTTTTCTTGTTGAAGTCATTGCTCCCATGAACAACTTACTCTTTAAGGGATTGCAAATTTGGCCTGAGCTCTGTTGATAAGCTAACAATAACTCTTTCAACCTTCTCAAACCTCTCATCCCACCATAAGCTAAACTCGATGGTAGGGAAGCTTTAAATCAAGTTCTGACGGTGAAACAACGTGAGGCTAATGATCAACTGAATGAATCTCGAACTGCATTGATTAATGTAAGTTTCTTCTTTTAACTTAAAGAAATATCAAACACATGTTCTTATTATCAAAAGCAAAAGTAGTGGGAGAATAAAGCAGAGCCTCGGTATCTCATTATACAAGGCATGAAACTTGCACTGTTTGTTTGTTTTGTTTTTTTTTTTTTACGCGGTTGAAGTTGATCTTGGTGTTTATGCCCTTATTCACATTATATTGATCAATTCCAATTTCACTTATCTAGAGTGTATAAATTTATAGTAATTTTTTAATTTCCATTGTTTCTAGCTATTTATCAAAGTGTTTAATATTATAATAACAAAAAAGATGTCATTCCAGCCATGCATATTCGAGCTTGATCTCATGTGGAAGCAAACGCAAGTGTGTGTGTGTGAACAATCAAGGCATCAAGCTGCTTTAATTAATTGTGTTGTATATATGATTTACATCTTGAAGTGATACAAATACTTAATTTTGTTTTCTCTTCTATTTTGGGGCAGGGTTGGAAAGAATTTTCTGATAAGATGTATGCAATTGGAATCAAAAGGATGGGAGAGCTTGATCTCGAGCCATTTAAAGTTGCTTGCTATAAAAAATATCAAGCTGCTGTTGCTGAGACAAAAGCTTCACAACTCTGTTCATCATGGCAAAATAAATTGACAGACCATAGCACAATGCTAGAGCAATTGTAATGTTAGTAGAAGCTTTATTTGAGGTAGTCTTTGTTATTTATTTTTTATAATTGTTTCACTCTTGTTAATCTGGGCTTACAAATTAAACCTCTGTGGGTATCAAATTTTAATGTTAGCTGAAGTTTTATTTGTATCCAGTGAGAATATTATTTTATATTATGCATTATGGAGGTGAAAAAAATTGTTCGGTATTAGCCAATTTTTTATTATGCAGGGCAGGTGCAAAAATAATAATAGTTATTTTTTTCTGCAAAGAATTCAGATTTCCCACGGCTTCAAACAGTAGTAAAATTATTTTTTCAAAAATTCCAGATTTGCCACGGCTAAAAACAGTAGCTAATTTGAAAAATAAATTAATTTCAATATGTTTTTCAAAATAAAAAAATATTCACCACGGACCCGAACCGTGGGGATAATGAAAGTCGCCACGGTTGATATCCGTGGCAAGGCCCACGGTTCAAAACCGTGGCTAAATACAGCTATTTGCCACGGACCCGGACCGTGGCAAACAAATTAGCTACGCCCTAAACACCCACGGTTTTGCCACGGTCATCGACCGTGGGTAATCCTGTTTTGCCACGGTTCCGGTCCGTGGCAAATATGATGTATTCTTGTAGTGAGATTTATTGAATCTTCGCCGAGGTGGAGAATTGTTGGGTTTTTTACGGAGGGAAGGTTTTGTCTGGGAACGTACGTACGTAGTTAGGGCGTACGTACGTCCCGTATCATAGATAACTTTGTTCTTGCTGAACGTACGAACGTGATTTCGACGTACGTACGTCCTCATTGTGTTTGTTGCATATGGGCCTGTTTAAGCCCATTTCGTGTTTGATTGTAAGACTATGTTATAAAGCCAATGAGAAGTGGGAAAACCTAATCTTGATGTGAGAGAGATTGTGAGAAGCCATTGGAGAGTTTGAGAGAACTTTTGTGAGGAAGAACACTTTGGTTTCTTCGTGAGGGCTTGTATGATCGTCTCCATCCAAGTGTGAGAGAGAGTTTGTATCCTCAATTTGTGATTGTCTCTTTGAGAGATTTGGTGAGGATTTGAGAAGGGAGGAAACCTAGGGTTTCTCCATTTGTTTGAGAGTTTTGTACTATCTTCTCCAATAGTAAAAGTTCTATTTGTTTGTCCGTGGACGTAGGCAATCAAGCCGAACCACGTTATTTTGGTGTCTCTCTCTATTATTTGTTGTTGCTAAGTAGGTATACTTCTTTACTACTTGCTTTGTCATCTTTCATACACTATTTCAATTTTGGGTATTAGTGCATAAGTTTCCGCTGCGCACAACACAAACGCCCGACATCGACTTTATAAGCTGGAATTCCTTCTCATAGCCTTCAGAAACTTTTCACTTATACTCTGAACTGTTTGCACAGGTTCAAGTATATGCTCTCCCACACCAGTCAGCTGAGAAGATATTACTGTTCCTCACATCAGGATCAAATGTCCTTACAATATGTAGCTGTAAACCCTAGAAATCAACTCAACTGCATCCAAGGTGTGTTGGTATGGTGAGTTTGTCAACAAGAAATAATTATCTCATAACAATTTTAACTAGACCAAGCCTCATCTCTAATTTGAGCATCTCTAATTTGAGCATCTCTGGTTTGCTAACCCAAATTATGCTTGACTGAAATCATTGTAATTTATTCATTGGCAGTTGGTCAATGTTTCTACAACATCTGGTTTTGAAGACTACCAGGGCAGCTTCATAATCATTCACAAGGAAGATATAACGACGGAAGCTTACGAACATATATGAGATTATGAGGTGAACATAGAAGCTAGAAGATCTTGCTGCGAAGCATAGAGTTCTTCGATCTGACTGCAATCGTGGAGCGGTGGCATGGTTCTTGCTGCAAATAAGCATGGAGTTCATCTTTTCTGCAGTGATTTCGGTCTAGGGACAAAACAGTAACAGTGTTGCATATAAGATTCAATCATGGAGCGGTGGTTCAGGATGGAGATCTCTTGAAATGCCTCCATTTTAAAATCTCTGCCAGCAGTATCATTTTAAAGGGGTTTTTAGACTTTGGTCATAGGTTAATATGCGTAATTAGGGTTTGATCATAAAAAAGGCTTTTGTTAGGCTTTGGTCACGATTTCTGAGTCAGACTCAGTTGAGTTTGATAATTTTTGAAAATGGCAAAAATACCTTTTACTTGAAAATGCTCCTCCATTGCCAACACCAAAATGCTTCCATTAACAACATTCTTCTTTTTGCTTTGAAACCCTCCATTACCAACACCAAAATGCTCACTTTGCTCTTTAATTGTAACTTATGGGTGGAGAAGTGGGTATGGGGATAGCTAGAAATTAGTGGATCAAGAAAAACCCCACCACCATGAATTGAGCAAACTGACATCATTTTTCTTCTCTTCCAAAAATGGGTTCTTTACTTTCTTTTGAAGATCTCGATTACCCTCCACCATCATTTCTTTCTGGGAAAATTGGCGATCCCCCCAAGTTTTGGTCACTCTTGGCAAGAACCCCCTCATTTGTCCATTTTTTGCGTTAACCCCCCCCCCCCCCCACTTCAACAATTTTTTTGTCTAATATACCCCTATCACATATTATTTGACTAAACCCCCCAAATTTAAGTAACAGAAGTTCACTAACAATCGTTAACCTCCGTTAACGGAACATATATTTGTGAAAACCCCCCGATAGTTAAAAATTTAAAAACAAAAGTAAAATCAACTCTGACCGACCTAGTCCAATTTCATCCCACGTAGGAAGCTTGCATTCACGTTAAATTTTAAGTGTTTTTTTTTTTTTTTTTTTTTTTTTTTCAGTTTTTTACTTTTCGGGGGGTTTAGGCAAATAGGGGTTCTGTTAACGCCGTTAACATGTGTTAGTAAACTTCTGTTAATGATAAATTAGGGGGTTTACTCAAATATGAGGGGTCAGGGGTAAACTGGGCAACACAAGGTCTAATTTGGGGGGTTGGGGGGTTAACGCCAAAAATGGACAAATGAGGGGGTTCTTGCCAAGAGTGACCAAAACCTGGGGGGTTATCGCCAATATTCCCTTTCTTTCTCCCTTTGTTGAAACTTTGGATGACCAAATTCATCTACAGCAACCCAATTTCTCAAACACAAGTAATTATATTCAAGAACAATTACTTGTACCTGAAATTAACTTTGAAGAGCAATTAACAAGTTTATACAAAATGAAACCAATTCCATGAACTTCTGTTGTTGATGGGTTTGTTACTGATAATTGGGAATGTTGATGGTTGGAATGGAAGAATTGGTTTTGTTGCTGCTGACTTTGCTGAGATTAGTGTAGAAGGTAGAAATTGTGTTGTTACTGATGAAGAAGGTTGCCATTGTTGTAGAAAGAAGAGAGAAGATGAAGAACAAGAGAGAGAAAGAGATAACATCTCTTTTAACCGTTGGATTTTAGATGTGGTAGTAAGATGATGCCATGTGGTAGTAAGATGATACCATGTGTTTTTAATGCCAACTTTACCATTCCTTTAATGTTTAGCTTTGCCCCTACATTAGTAAAACCACCTAAATTGTGATGTAGGCAACATATTGTGGTATTATTTATGCTTGTCAGGACGTTAATCCTACGGTGGAAAAAAACTAAAAATAACCAATAAATGTGTAAAGTAATTTACTTTACCGAATTAAACTTACAAAGTCTATGAACATCTTGTTCATGGTTCCAACATCAAAAGCCTTGTCTTCATCTCATCATCTTCACCCCCATTTTCGGGTTGGACTTAGATTGAGTTCTTGCGATGAAATCCCAATTTTGTTTGGCCCAAAACAAAATTGTCCAAGTAGAGCATCACATTCAAGATTTTGTTATAATAAATTTGTTAAAAGTAGATAAATGATTTCATTGGAAAAGATTATAAATCATATCCCTTATAATTAACTCCCACCAACTCATTAAACTCTATATAATCCACGGGAAATGTAACATATTCATCAAAATGAAAAAACAAAAACTAGCAGTTTACAAAGATTTCTCACTGAGCAACATATTTGTTCTTGTCCTAAACTGTCATCACGCTCACGCTCAAGTTCGTCTTCGCTTCCTCTTCACCTCAAAAAGAAGGTTAAACTCGCTTGGATGCGTGATTATGTTGCACGTAAAAATTCATATAGAAGAAAAAAGAATAACTTAGTGAAGAAAGTGGATAAATTGAGCAAGCTATGTGTCGTAAAAGCTTATGCCATCTACACTCCATATGATCCCATTCCTTCTGTTTGGCCCTCCAATGATGGGGCTTGTCGCTTGTTTTTACAGTTTTTGACTTTTCCAGATAATATGCAAACTAAAAACTGTTTAATTTGAGTTATTCCTAAAGTAAGAGATTGTGAAGTTGAAAGGGAAGCTTGAGAGAGCTGAAGAAAGTGAGCGCGAAGAGGAGATGATAGACTTAATAATGCGAAGTGCAAATGGTGAGGTTCTCCATGGTTTAAAGCATGAGGATGTGCAAGACATGGAATGTTACATCGAACAGAGGATGAAGGAAATTTATGAGAGAGGTAATGAACAACCAAATCGTGGTTACTTAGGATGGTGAATGACCCCATTGAGGCTAACCAGTTTCAACCAGTGTTAGTGGACATGAGAATGGACCATTCTCATGTTCAAGAACCTCGTTGTTATTAATATGGACCATACCAGACCGAACCCGGTTTCATCGTATCTTTGATCCACAACCTTTTGCTTACAATGGTGGCGATCTAATCATCCCAATGCAATTCAAGCAGTTCAGCCCAACAGTTTCTTTCTTTGAAGAAATTTAATCGTTGTTGATTATTATTATTTTTTTTCTTGTGTCTTTTCTTAAATAGTTGCTTGATATCTTCTATTTATCTATTTTGAGTCAATCTTGTTCTTCCATTTATTTAGGCTATATGGAGTACATGTAAGGATGGATTTACTTGTTTTCTCCCTTTAATTTAGTTGTGCCAAGCTTAAATGAATCATTTTCTCGTTCAAAAGATTAATGCCTGCATTTTAGAATTATATCAATGTTTTATGGTTGTTTATGTGTGTCAAGACCCAGAATTGTCCAATGTGGGACTAAACTTCTAAAACACATAATATTGTACATGACCACTATTATGTAAAAGGCAATATATAAAATGTTAAGTATGATCAACGACAATCACATTTTTTGAAGAAAATAGATTTGTGATTTATAGTAGTGTGATCTTTTTTCACTTCTTAAGGTAATAAAAACATATTTTTTCTTCAAAACGTGATCTTTGTGATAAAAAGATCTTAATCTGGGATTAAATATCTCAATACCAAATATGTGGATTCAATAAACGGGTCACATGGAAAGTATGGAACAAACGTGGGCTTTTGCGGTTTTCCACCTAAATAAAAACCCGTTCTTATACTTTCTGGGGTCCACTCAAAACTAATTAACAAGGTCCAACTCTAAACTAATTAGCAATGAGTAATATAACCCATGAACAAATATATTATAGGAAATCATATTGACATGCCGACTGTTGCCAAGAACTATCCCGAAGTCTAAATACCACTAAACAAATTTTATATGCACCTAGATGATAAGAGCTACCCGTCTTATTGCAGCAGAGTTGTCGCGCGGTTCAGCATACCAGACTGAAACAGTTTTCAGTCTGGATGACCCAACAATTTCCTGTTTTAAAAAGACTTAATCTTTGTTGGTTGTGTTTTGTGTGTGTGTTTTAAAACAGTGGCTGGTTGTTTGGATTTCATCAGCTTTTCTGAGTTTGATAGTTCTTCAATCTATCTATTTAGGCTATGGAGTGATGTAAGGATTTATTTGTTTGTTTTCTCTTTCTAATTTGTGTCAAAGTTAAATGAAGAATTTTCTTTTTTAAAAGATTAATGCCTACATTTTCGAATTGAATTAATGTTTCATGTTTGTTTATGTGTAGGTGTGTCAAGGCCCGAAATTGTCCAATGTGGGACTAAACATTTCAACACATATTGTACGTAGCCACTAGACCTATTTTCTAGGCCACTAGGCCTGAAATTGAGCTATTTATTCAATACATTTTAACTCAGTACATTACGGTGCGAGCAGCATTTTCGTCCACACAATGTGACTAGGACAACTTGGTAACCGGTTATGCAATTTTTATTGTTTCTTTTAGTTTTTCAATCAAACATACAGGTGGATGACAAAATTCAAGAAACAATAAAAGCAAATTTTTGTTGACTTTAGACTAACCGGTAGCAAGTTTCCACTTGAGTCCACGTGGCTCTCAAATGTACCGTAATACACCATACCGAAAATGTACCGAATAACAGCTCCCGAAATTGTCCAATGTGGCTCTCAAGTTGGGAAACCCCAGACACTATCTATTATAGATTTAACTGATATGTATGCTGCAAATTAAGTTTTGACAGGTGAGGGGTAGTCTGTTACCGCCCACCAACACAGTGTATTCTTGTACATTTGTTTTTAATACATTACATACAACTTACCCAGCAAAAAAAAAAAAAAAAAAATCTGAAACTTACTAATGCTTGAGACTGACCCAACCCAATCAGGCCCAAACAAAAATCTTTTTTTGGGTTGGACTCGGATCAAATTCTTGCATTAAAATCCCATCCATAGCAGATGAGATTTCGTCCAAAAACAAATTGTCCAAGTAGAGCATCACATTAAAGATATTGGTTTAATTAACTTGCTAAAAGTAGATTATAATTGATTTCATTGCAAAAGATAGATTTTGTCAAGAAGAAGATGGTAGATAATCACATTGAAGATTTTGTTTTGATTAATTTTCTTAAAGTAGATTAATAAATCATTTCATTGTAAAAGATTACAAATAATATCCCTGATAATTAACTCCCACCAACTAATTAAACTCTATATAATTCACTTGAAATGTAGCATTTCCTGCAAAGTGAAAAACCGAAACTAGCAGTTTACAAAGGTTTCTCACAGAGCAACATACTTGTGTTTGTCCTAAAAATGTCATCAGGCTCGCACTCGTCTTCGCTTCCTCATAACCCCAGAAAGAAGGTTAAACTCGGTTGGATGCAAGATCATGTTGCGCGTAAAAATTCATATAGGAAAAGAAAAACTAACTTAGTGAAGAAAATGGATGAGCTAACTAAGTTATGTGATGTAAAAGCTTGTTCCATCATCTACAATCCATATGATCTCGAACCTTCTGTTTGGCCCTCCAATGATGAGGCTCGTCGCTTGGTTTTACAATTCTTGACTTTCCCAGATTATAAGCAAACAAGAAAACTTTTTAATCTAGAATATTTCCTAAAGCAACAGATTGTGAAGTTGGAGGGGAAGCTTAAGAGAGTAACAAAGAGTAAGCGCGAAGAGGAGATTATAGACTTGATAATGCGGAGCGCAAATGGACAGGTACTAGATGGTTTAAAATATGAGGATGTGCTAGGCATGGAGTTTTATATCGGACGGAAGATGAAAGAAATTTATGAGAGAGGTTATGAACAACCAAATCATGGTTACTATGGTAGGATGGTTAATGACGCCATGGATGGATGACCATTCACGTGTTCAAGAAGTGTTGTTGGACATGAAAATGGATGACCATTCACGTGTTCAAGAACCTCCTTCTTGAGCATTACCATGGAGCACACTAGCTTACAATGGAGGCAATCTAACCATCCTGATCCATGCACTTAATCCTGGATGGCCCAACTATTTTTGTTTTTTAAGAAACTTAATCTTTATTGTGTGTGTGTTTTCGTTCTGATATACTTGTTGGTTGTTTGTGTTTCACCAAAAAAATTTATCTGTGTTCCGTAATTATATGTGGGTGTGTACACCCACTTATAAGACGCCATGTGTTTATAAAGTCGTTGGGTAATTAATCAAACCCAATAGAATTAATTAAACCCATACATAGATTATATTCCTATTGACACATGGCGTTTTGTGATTGGGTGTATACACCCACATGTAATTAGGCTACACAGATAAAATTCTTTGGTGTTTCACATGTTTCTATTTGAGTTAAATAATTGTTCGTCCACATTAATGTGGACGGACAATCTGGACCTTTGTATAGAAGACACTCAAAGTTGGTTGATTCATGGGTCAATCAGGGAGGTTCATGGGAATCAACAAAAATGGTTTTTTTCTGCAGTTTATGGTTCAAGTCACTCGAGTACAAGATCAAACCAGTGGGATTACTTGTCCTTCTTGAATCAAAATATAGCAGGTCCTTGGGTGATGTTTGGAGATATGAATGAGGTACTCAATCAAGGGGACAAAGATGGCGGCAGACCAATTACACAAAATCGAAGTGCAGCACTGAAGGAGCTTATGGCAAAGTGTAAATTCATGGAAGTGGCACCTTTTAATTCTCGGTTCTCATGGAGTAACAAAAGAAATGGGGTAGAAAGAATTCGTGAAAAACTTGATCGATTTCTATGCAATCTTAATTGGCGCATAGAGTACTCAAACGCAGCCATAAGCATTGAAGTAACTACAACCTCTGATCATAATATGTTGGTGATTGATTCAAACAAACAGGCAGCATCAAAAGGAAGATCTTTCAAGTTCGAGAAATGCTGGTTTCTTCATCCACAAAATCATGTTCCTATGGAAAATTGCTGGAGAAGGTACGTCCGAGGCTCACCCTCTTTTAGATTGGTTAAAAAGCTGGATTATTGCAAAATTGCTTATAAACATTGGAGTAGAATTGAATTTGGTAATTCTGAAAAACAGCTTGAGGCTGTAAATTCAAAACTTGCAGTTCTCTATGACTTACCAAATTCAAGTCGTACTGGTAGTGTTGAATTAGAAGAATTTGGTCTCATGAAGTTGCAACAAAAACTGATGCATAGACAAGAAGAATATTGGGCCCAAAGATCTAGGTTTTCTTGGAGAATTGAGGGGGATCTCAACACAAAATTCTTTCATCTTTCCACGACTCAAAGGAGATATAATAACAGAATTTACATCATCAAAGATCAATTTGATGTGTGTCATGAAAGTTTTGAGGGAATCAGCAACACTTTTCTGCACTATTTCAAAAACCTCTATTCCACAAAAAACATCAACATTGAGGAATCCTTCTTTTCAGCCCTACAACCAAAAATCAGTTCCTTAGAGAATATAATCCTAGAAAAAGTTCCTTCTTTCACTGAAATTAGATCCACTTTATTCCAGATAGGTGCTGATAAGGCACCAGGCCCAGACGGCTTTTCGGCCATGTTTTACCAGAAATATTGGAATTGGGTGGGAAATGATGTTTGTCAAATGGTTACCACTTTTTTCCGCACATGTACCTTCTCAACACAACTCAATCATACAAATCTTGTTTTAATTCCTAAAGCCAAAAATCCCATGTTCCCAAGTGAGTTTAGACCGATAGGGTTGTGTAATGTTGGGTACAAAGTTATTTCTAAAATCTTTGTCAATCGACTTAGGCCCCTGTTACATCAACTAATCAGCCTTAACCAGAGTGCTTTTATTCAGGATAGGAGTATCCATGACAATATCCTAATAGCCAATGAACTCTACCATCATATCAAAACAAGAAGGAAAAAAAATAGGCAAAAGTGGGCACTAAAGTTAGATCTTTCAAAAGCTTATGACCAACTGGAATGGCCCTTCATTACGAAATGCCTACATCACTTGGGTTTTTCAGATAAAATCATTCAAATGTTATCCTTTTGTTTTTCTTCCGTTTCTTACTCTGTTGTCATTAATGGGAGTCCCACTGGCTTTTTACTTCCTCAAAGAGGTCTCCGTCAAGGAGACCCCCTGTCACCCTATATCTTTATTTTGTGCATGGAGTCTCTCTCTTCTAACCTTATTAGAGCCCAACAAACAGGAAACATTTCTGGTATTTCAATAGGTAGAGGTGTATCGTCAATTACACATCTTTGTTATGCTGACGACCTGACTCTTTTTGGCAACAACTCTCTCCCAGAAATCAGGAATACCAAGACCATTTTGGACACCTTTTGTAGGAACTCTGGCCAGGAATTTAATAGAAACAAGTCCTCCATAATCTTCAGCCCTCATACCCATGTCAGGTTTCAAAGAATCATCAAAGCAACCTTCGGTGTGAAGGGATCGAACTTAGCTAACATTTACCTAGGGGTTCCTACCTGTACCAAGCAGTTGCTTAACAAAGATTTTCAACCTCTTGTTCAAAAACTTCAATCAAAACTTAAGGCTTGGAAAGCTGCAACACTCACACAGGCAGGAAGATTGGTCCTTATAAATGCTGTTACTTCTTCCATTGCGGCTCACCACATGGCAGTTTACAAAATCCCAGGAGGTGTGTTGGAGGAAATGGAAAAATTGAGAAGGAGTTTCTTTTGGGGCCATGACTCTAAAGAGAGAAAACTTCATACTCTATGTTGGGATAGGTTACAAAAATCAAAAATTAAAGGTGGAGTGGGGATTAGAAATTTGAGTGATTTTAATACAACATTTCTTACAAAAAAATGTTGGGAACTTAGCAGCAACAAAAATTCTCTTTGGGTTACAATGATGAAGGAGAAATATATCAAAGACAAAGATTTTAAAGATGTGCAGATCAAGAGTTCAGATTCAAGACATTGGAGAGATATTATTAAGAATAGGGTGCTACTTTATAAGGGTGTATGTTGGAACATTGGAGATGGTGCAAAGGTAAATCTTAACACAGATAAATGGATTCCAGGAGAAGGTATTTTTTTGCCTAACTCAAACCCAACTCTCGTCAACTTGCCAAACACCGCAACTGTATCACAACTCATTAACCCATAATTCTAAATCTTGGAATAGAGATTTAGTTACACAATTGTTTCCCACCAACATAGCCACAAAGATATTTTCGATCCCAATACCAATTTCACCCCAGGAAGATACCATCATTTGGGAACCTTCTAAAGCCGGAAACTTCACTGTCAAATCAGCCTACACATTGCAGCACCTAGACCAAACACCTCCACAACCACCAAACTTCAACTGGAATTGGATATGGAAATTAAATTGTCCACAGAAAATCAAACTGTTTTTCTGGAAATTTTTGTGCAATGCTTTACCAACTGCAGATCTACTTACATCTAGAAACATCATGGTAACTCAGGTGTGCTCTCTTTGCAATTTGTGTGATGAATCAAGTGGGCATCTCCTGTTTGACTGTGCTTTTGCTAAACAAATCTGGTCTTGGACTCCAATAGGCCACATAGTTTTACAGTTTAACTGCTCAACACCTTTGTTATGGTTCTCCGCGGTACGATCTAAAGTGTTGAAGGATTTCTCAAATGGTGAAGACTTGTTGCTCATTGTTCCTATTACATGTTGGAGGATATGGCTAGCTCGGAACAATCAGATATTCAAAGACATTAAGCCATCTCCACAAACTGTCTCTAAACTAGCAAGTTGTCTGTGGAATGAATGTACCAACCAAGTTTTGACTAATGAGAACAAATTTCAGAAAATTTGGACTTTCATTAGGTGGAAACCAGCTTTATCTCCTTGGTATACACTGAATACTGATGGTTCATCGTACGGAAATCCAGGTGTAGCAGGATTGGGAGCAGTTTTAAGGAAACCAGATGGTACGTTTAGTGCAGCAGTAGTGGATTCTATCCCAAATGGAACGGCATTTATGGCAGAAGCAATGGGTGTGAGACTGGGTTGATGATGGCGCGACATTGCAACATAACTCACCTTCAACTTCAAGTGGATGCAACAAGTTTGCTGAAGGGAATTTTGAAGAATGAAGTTGAAGTTCCCTGGACAACACGATCAGTGTTCAAAGACATCAATAGCTTAATTTCTGTTTTTGTAAGTTTTGATGTGATTTCTGTATATCGAGAAGCAAACTATGTTGCTGATGCTCTCGCTAAGATAGGGGCAACTACTTGCTCTTTTGGTTTCTGGAACGAAGCTCCACCTGATATCATTAACCAACTTCTAGCTGGTGATCTCATGGGGAGAACAACTCCAAGATGTATCGTTGTTCCTTTTTATTAATATAAGTTGCACTTGTTAACCAAAAAAAAGAGTTAAATAATTGTTCCATCTATTTAGGCTATAGAGTAAAGATGGATTACTTGTATTCTCTTTTTAATTTAGTTGTGTGAAACTCAATCAATGAATCAATTTTTCGTTCAAAAGATTAATGCAAATATTTTAGAATTGAATCAATGATTTGTGTTTGTTTATCTGTATTTGTATCATGACCCAAAATTGTCCGTATCTGCAAAAATAAAAATGCTTACAATTATACTACCTCAAGTCCTTATAATATTAATTATTATTATTATTTTATGGATCATAATATTAAATTTGATAAATATATAAAAACACAATGAAGAGCTAGTAATGATTATCAATTCTAATTAGTATGTATCCATAGGATTGGATACACACTATTTTTTTACCGAGGTTTAGTATATTTTTATTTGGGTCAAGCTAATAATATTGTAAGTTCAAAATCACCATCTTTTACTAAAATATCCACAGTAGTACTGCCATCAAAACTTTAGGATCAAACTAACATAGTCTAATTACTATTTGGTAGATTTCAAATATATTACAACAAATTTAACAATAAATCTTGTTTTAGTTAGAGCATCACATTGAAGATCTTGTTTTAATTAACATGCAATACATAATTTTATTGCAAAATCTTTTAAATCATACTCCATCGAAAAATTTAGACTATGGCCGCATTTTGTATGTGGTCATGATGGGCCAATCATAAAATGCCACGTGTTATTTGGATTATTAATTGAAGCCCATAAGGGTTTACTACACCTATACATAGGTGATATTTTAGTAATTAAATAATATTTTAGTTACATATGGCGTATTATGACTTGCCCTTATGACCACATATAAAATGGGGCCATAGCAAAAACAAATTGGCACTCCACTAAGATATTTTTTGCTGTGGCCCCATTTTATATTTTTTTCGCTGTGGCCCCATTTTATGTGTGGGCATGAGGGGCGGAGAGGCCAATAAGATAATACCATGTATATATAAATTACTTGGGTAACTAGTTAAAACCCATAGCGTTCACTGCACCCAAACATAGGTTATATGGGTCATAAGAGACTCGCATTATAAACGAACGCTACAAATAAAAGGATTCTTGTTGGTCTATTAATAATAGTGCAGAAGTGGTAACAGTTTGGCTAATGGGGTCACTTATTATGACAAGCGAAAAAGACTATTTTTTAGTATAGTTCCCTGTTACACGAAGGGAGGAAGGTGATTGTATGAGGGGGGTTTAGTTCCCTTTTCTTACGCATGTATTATGCGCCCAAAAAGTCACTACACTGGCTGTATATGGCATTACTGTAAGCTCTACACTTGATGAGCTTACTTGAGTTCTTCAACTGCTTCACCGCAAGTACCTGCAATGACCACCGGACAATGACCGGTGGATAAAGCTCCAACGATCAAGTCAGTAAGCGGCTAGGTTTAGAAAATAGGTTTTAGCAAGGAATGAATAGTTACCTTTGGCGAACCCTACATGATCCTTTTATAGTGATATTCACCACCTTCCTTTAACCGTAGGATTCCCCTACGCATCCTATGGTTCTCCCTTCTCCTACGTGTTCCATTCTCCATCTCATACTATAGAGTGAGTGCTTGCCAGCCAGGCATCACGTGCTCTATCCGTGATACTCTAGAATGTTCATATAGAGTGAATGCTTGCCAGCCAGGCATCACGTGCTCTATCCGTGATACTCTAGAATGTTCATATAGAGTGAATGCTTGCCAGCCAGGCATCACGTGCTCTATCCGTGATACTCTAGAATGTTCAGTATTCCGATTAGGCATTTCCCGGTTTGCTCTTCTTATTTGGCTCCTATATCCTCAGCACTCCACCTGGCATGGTTTGGTACTTACATCGCCCCTCCTTTGACCGTCATCTATGCATCTTAGAAGGCGGCTCAAAGGTTTTTTCTCAACCTAAACGTAGACTCCTTATGATGACGGGAAACCGTCATGATTCCTTTCCGTCACTTAATCTATCACCTGTTTTTCACGTGCCTTTAGTCTTGCCTTATCCTTATCTTTCCAGTTGTTCATTAATTACGCATGCCCTTGTGTCCCGTGCTTCTGACGCATGCCTTTTGATTTTCCCTATGCGCAATCATTCCTCCGACTGCTACCCTTCTTCCCAATGCAACTGTCTTGTTTTACACTTTTTCTTTCCCACCTTACCCCTCCATCTACGCTCGTATAAAAACAGATTTTTAACCTACTTTCTCTATTTGCTTTCATCTTCCTTCTCCTCCTCTTGCCTCTTCTGCCTTCAACTCATTTACAGCATCTCGCACTATCCTGGAATCCTGCAAAAGCTCGATTTCTTCTTTATTTCTCATCGCCGACTACTTCAGGTTATTCTCTCTCACTTATCTTTTTTATTTTCCCGATTTTATACTTAGATTTTGTTTTTTCTAGATTTAGTTTCAAACTTTCTTCTCCTCGTTTTTAAATTCCGAATCACAGTTGTTGTAGCTTTCTGCCGTTCATAACTTGAACCTACTACTTCGCTCCTCTTCTCTTTTCTTCTTCCAAGAATCTCTCTATACACGCCCCTAATCTTTCTTTCCTAAGATTTTGCTGAACCTTTCTCCATATCCATGGCTTCTCATCAAAATCAGAAGAAGAAAGATTCGTCAAAGAAGGCGGTCGAAAGAGGCCCAGGTGATGGCGGTGTCCATCCCTCTCCTTCTGGCTATTACCTTGATCTGCACGAGCCTAACACCTACCCATATCGACCCGATATAGAATCATTCTGTGAGCTTTACGACATCCCAGATGACGTAGAGATCTTTAATTTCAAACCTGCCCTACGTTTTGCACATCACGATTTTCGTCGGCAAGACGCCATTATAGTTACGGCCCACCAAATAGCCTTTGGCTGTCGATTTCCTTTTTCCAACCTGGTCCGTGATGTGCTTAACTTTTATCAAGTCGCCCCTGGTCAATGTATTGGAAATTTCTGGCGGATCTTACGGGCCGCGGATAATCTCAACAGTGAGGAAACTGTTGTTTCCCTTGATGACATACGTCAATGTTACTACCTCCGAGTCTGTGAAGAGAAGTGTGGTCAACCTTTACTACTTCGTCAAGCGACCCGGTAGGCGGTCTATCATTGAGAAACTACCAGAAAGTGACAAGGAATGGCCTGACTTTCCTATGATTGTCTTTGGTAACTTCGGGGGAAAAGGACCTGGCATTTCTAACCCTTTAAAATACTGGCGGTTTAATCTAGGAGGTTTCTTCCTTACTTTTTCTATTTTGCTCATATTTTGACATTTCTAAGATGAAAATCCTTTTGATTGTGTCTGTCTAACTCTTTTCATGTTTCCTTTTTCCTGCTATCCCAGAGGTTCGCGGTGACGGCAAAGCCTTTAGACCCCGCAAAGACGCCCCTTGGGAACCCTTGATAGGATCTGGAGCTGACGGTTACTCCGCCATTCGTGAGCTTACTTCATCACGGAAAGACGGTACCCCGATTACTAAGGATCTTGATCTAGGGGAATACGTCTTACCCGTCTGCTGCCATAAAGATTATCTCAAGGATAAAAAGGGCAAGTCTTCTACTATCCCTCCTACTTTCCGACCAACAAAAGGGAAGGGTGAGGGTAAGGTTTCTGTTGCTGCCCCTACTGAGTCGGAAGGATATTCTGATGATGGCGGAGACAACATCCCACTTCAGCAAGTCTTAACTAAAAAGAGAGCTCGCGAATCTCCTTCCACAGTTCCAGCACCATCCGAGAAGAAGAAGCAAAAAAGAGTAACAGCCCAACTTCCTCCTTTCTTATCTGCTCTTCGAGTTCAGAAGATTGTCAAACATTGTAGTCGTGATCTATCTTCTTCTTCGACTGAAAGTTCTGAATTTCAGGCAGTCCAAGGTGAACCAGAGACATTGCCGGAATCTCCTGAAGTTCACCTGGCGCGTTCAAAGCAACCCACAAGGTCTGGTCCAACCATTCCTAAAGTGAAAAGGGCCAAAATGGCTGAAGCTCCTTCTCCCTTCCCGGAATCCCCGTCTGCTTCCTCCAGCGACTCCATGGAGGAACCTGGCCAACCAGACTTTAGCAGAATCAAGGTTTCCGTGAATCTTGACGAACTTGGGTTTGATGGTGATCTTATATTTGACGATATCGGCATGGACAATATCGCCCAACCAGGTTCAACTTCTCATCCTTCATCTTCTCCCCCTAGGGACTTTTCCATGGCTCTTTTTGATCCAAATGAGCCCCCTATTATTGGTGTGATGCCTCCACCACCTCCTGTTGATCACGAAATTTTTGATGTTGCTACATTTGTTGCACCTATTCGTGAAGCACCTAGGTACACCTTCCATCGTACTCCTAACTACTCTTCATCTGGATCAGGTGACCAAGCCGGAGATGACCAGCAATTTTCTTCAACCCCTGACGCTGAGACTAACCCGGTACCCGCTGCTGGCGAGGCTCCTACACCTCCTACCGGTGTTATTCCTCCAGGTCCTTTTTCATTTTCAGAGTCCATGCCGGCCCCTGACCCTGACAAGGTTGGCTCCTCTTCTCGCGGTAAAGTAATTGCTGATCCTCCATCCCCCCAGTCTCCAAGGCAGACTCCTGCTGTTCCCCTTCCTCGTGATTCATCCGATTCAGCTTTTGACAATGGAGCAACTGCTTTCTCAGCTATTCACAATTCTATTTTCCCTTCTGATCAAGCTAGAATTGATCAGATGAACTTTGATGAGGGCCGTGATACCTTTTTTCGTGGTCTAGCTCTCGTAAGTCTCCCCTTTTTTTTTTTTTTTTTTTTTTTTTTATACTATAACCTTTCTATTGAATTATAGGTTAACGGTCTCGCCATCAAGTCTTTTTCGCATGCTTCTAGCCTGGAAAGAGAGAAAGAAAAAATTGCAAAAGAGAAGCATGACCTTACAGTGGAAAAGAACCGACTAATCCGCGAGAAATGGGCTCTTCAAGCCGAGGTCGAGCAACTCAAGATTCAACGGAAAGAAGCAGCCGCGTCTCGTGATGCTGAAATCGAGAAGAACCGGAAAAGGCTTGAGGGTGAACACCGTGAGCGTATTGCTGCACTTGAGGCTGCTCATGTCACTGAGGGTAGCGAAGTGGGAGGGAAAATATCATGACGGCCTAATCAAAATAGATGAACTCAACGCCGGTCATGAAGCTGACTATCAGCAGTACCTGACCGACCTAAGGGAGCAAAGGGAAACTCTCCTGGCTGAGTATAAATCAAAATATGAGGAGATGGTGGCGAAATCCAAAGAGCAGATCGCCATGCAAGTGAAGGCGCAAATGAAGGAGAACTTGTCTGCCATTCTTGCTGCCAAGAAAATGCGGATGACGTCTTCATCTCCCAATGCTTCCACCCGAGACCCCTTACCTTGAAATGTAATTTGATTAATACTCCTTGGCAATTGCAAACTCTTATTTTAATTTGAAACTTTTATAATTGTTATTCCTTAATGCTCCCTTCTGTTACTGGTTTCTCATGTGCTAACATTAGGACACACTTCTTCTGATCCCGTCGTCACGGTTCAGCAAGTGCAGCCCTATTAACACATTAGCACTATTGCTCTTCTCTCTTAGAGGCACCCCATTGTATTGGCTAAGTCAAACTCAATGGGGAAGAAATAACCATATAGAGACTTTAACATTTAGTTAACGGCTTGCCCAGCCAAGTTTACACTTACGGTATTTCTCACCAACCTTAGTTGGATTTCTATTATGTCTGACCTTTGGCCTGGTCTCAGACAATACTAATATACACAACTGGATAAATCAACAAAATCTTATATTTTCATTGAAACTTAAACATCGCTACATACTTTCAGCAAATCTATCTTTATAACACCTACTGTCCTGTTGATCTAAATACATCTCTGCCCTCTAGGCATAGTATTTCTTTAAATTGCTGATACTCCATGGCTTGTCGAGAGGAGTACCGTCTTGGTAGGTCAAGTAGTATGCTCCATTTGCTCCCACCTTGTTTACCAGAAAAGGGCCTTCCCAGTTTGGCTCTAACTTGGCTGGTGGCGGATTCTGTTTCCTTAACACGAGTTCCCCTGGAATAAGGCTTCTTGGCTTGACCTTTTTGTTGTAAACCCTCTCTAGTTGTCGGTGATAGCTCTCCAATCTGACTTTGGCGCGGTCCCGGACTTCCTCTGCTAAGACTAGCTCTCTCTCTATTATCTCATTATTCTTCCCCAGGTCGACTACCATTCTTCTAGCCGTATGCACCAACATTTCTTGTGGTATCACAGCTTCCATGCCATAGGTGAGAGAAAATGGAGTCGCACCTGTGGATCTTCTGGGTGTCGTCCGGTAGGCCCATAGTACTTCCCAAAGATTTTCGTACCACTTCTCTTTCTTATCCTCGAGCTTCTTTTTCAACACCTCCAATATGGCTTTGTTTGATGCTTCTGCCTGGCCATTTCCCTGCGGGTGAAATGGTGTTGCAAAGAGTTGCTTTATGTTATAACTTGTCAGAAACTGCTTCAATTTATCTCCACGGAATTGAGCACCGTTATGTGCCACTATAGCTCTTGGTAATCCAAACCTGCAAATGATGTTGGTCCAGATAAAATCTTTGACTTCTTCTTCTCTGATTCTTCGCAACGGTTCTGTCTCAACCCATTTTGTGAAGTAATCTGTAGCCACTATTAGATATTCTCTTCCTTGTGACTTCTCAAGCTTTCCTACAATATCAATTCCCCACATTGAAAAGGGCCACGGATTACTAATGAAGTGAAGGTTTTCTGCTGGAGCATGTATTAGTCTCCCATGAATCTGACAGCCGTGACACTTCTTTGCATAGTCACAGCAATCTTTGTACATGCTTGGCCAGTAATGCCCATGAATCATTATTCTGTGCGCCATGGCTCGTCCCGGAGAATGATTTCCACAACTTCCACTGTGACATTCCGCCATGACTCCTTCCTTTTGGGATGGGTGTACACATTTCAATAGCGGTCCAGCAGGCGATCTTCTATATAGGTCTTCCCCTATCATTGCATATCTTTTGGACTGCTCCAAAATGGATCTGGCTTTTGTTCTTTCTTCCGGAAGCGAACCACTCTTCAAGTAGGCTATTATTGGATCCATCCAGCTTGCTTCCAAGCTCTGAATGAGGTTGACGGTCATTTCCTCCACCTCTATCATTGGCTGAGATCTCTGCATGAACGTTATGGTTTTAGTTGAGTTTTCTTCTGTTGCCGTTGCCAGATAAGCCAAGGCATCAGCATGTCGATTTTCTCCCCTGAACAGATGCACAATTTCTACCTTTGAAAATTTAGCTACACTCTTTTTAATGCCTCTAAGTACAACGCCATCTTCCCAGTTAAAGCTCTATATGTTCCATTGAACTGTTCTACCACCAGCTTTGAATCAGTGAAAACCGTCACCTCCTTCGCCTCTAATTTCAACAATACTTCCAAGCCTTTCAGTACTGCCTCGTACTCTGTCTCATTATTGGTGGCCGGAAAAGCTAAGTTTTCTGCTATCTCGATCTTGGTATCTTCTGGTGTTACCACTACTTTCCCGACTGCGGACCTCCCTTTATTTACTGACCCATCAGTGAACACCTTCCATCCCTTCACATTTTTCCAACCGGTATCTTGAATTTCTAGAGTCTCTAGTTGCTCCTCCTCTTGTATTTCTGTATCCCCCGCTGCGTCCTCCACTGGAAAATCTGCTAAGAAATCCGCCAGTACTTGGGATTTTTCCGCCCTCTTTGGTTCATACTGAATGTGATACTTGCTCAGCGAAACTGCCCATTTCTCCATTCTTCCAGAACGCTCGATTTTGGGCATCACTTGATTAAGTGGAAGGTTTGAGACCACTGTGAGGCTATATGCTTCAAAATAAGGTCTCAACCTTTGTGCCGCAAAAAGTAAGGCTAGGGCATACTTTTCAACTCTTGAGTATCTCGTCTTGGGGAAGTCATCTTTTTGCTGAGGAAGTAGACTGGGTTCTCTTTTGCAGCCTCTCTTCTAGTTAGGACTGCACTTACTGCAATGTCGGATACTGCTAAGTAGACGTAGAGTGTCTCTCCTGGTAACGGCTTTGATAGCACTGGTGGCCTACTCAAATATTCTTTTAATTTTTGAAAAGCCTCTTCGCATTCATCGTTCCAGGCAAAAGATAAATTCTTTTTTAAGAGCTTCAGAATTGGCTTGCACTTATCTGTGGATCTTGATATGAACCTTCCCAATGCCGTAATTCGACCAGCTAACATCTGTACTTCTTTTTGTGTTCTTGGAGATGCCATGTTTGTGAGTGCCCTGATCTGCTCCTGACTGACCTCTATTCCTCTCTTGGTAACAATGTAACCAAGGAACTTTCCCGACTGTACTCCAAACGTGCATTTTTCTGGATTGAGCTTCATGTTGAATTGACGCAATGTTTGGAAAGTTTCACCCAGGTCTTTTAGATGGTCAGTCGGTTCTTTGGATTTGACCAACATATAATCAATGTATACTTCCACCGTTTTCTTCAGTTGATTCTCGAACATCATCTCTACTAGCCTCTGGTAAGTTGCACCTGCATTTTTCAAACCAAATGGCATTTTGGTGTAACATAGTGTTTTCTTACCAGCATAGAAGGCGGTTTTTTCTTGATCTGGACCATAAAGTGGGATCTGGTTGTAGCCGGAATAGCCATCCATGAACGACAGTAACCCAAAGCCTGCTGTTCTGTCTACGAGTTCATCTACCCTGGGCATGACGTATCTGTCTTTGGGGCATGCTTTGTTTAAGCTTGTGAAGTCTATGTAGATCCGAATTTTTCCATTCTTCTTTGGTACCGCTACTATGTTAGATACCCATTCCGGATATTGAACTTCTCTTGTTATTCCAGCTACCTCCATTTTCTCAATCTCCTTCTGCACTGCCTCTGCTAGTGTTGGTTTCACAGTTCTCACCTTCTGTGCAATTGGTTTGAAATTTGGATCGACATTTAACTTGTGACATGCTATATCTGGATCAATCCCTGTCATATCGTTCATAGACCAAGCAAACACATCTGTATTATCTTTCAAAAATTGTAAAAGATCTTGTCTCACCTTTGGATCCAAGCTTGTTCCCATGTAGGTGATCTGTTGACCTCCTACTTCATTGAGGTTGACGGGTTCCGTTTGTTCCTCTGTCTTTATAGCTTCCCGTGATAACCCGTCATCCTCCTTCTGTCGTTGCTATGCTGAGACTGATGACGGCACAGCACCTGTTGTGCCATGCCTCATGCTTTTTACTGTTGCTATCTTCAAATTTTTAGCCATAGCTTGATTACTTCTTATCTCATATTGCCCATCTTCAGTTGGGAATCGAATTTTCTGGTAGTAACTTGACGGAATTGCCTTCATTAGATGAATCCATTCTCTGCCCAAGATTGCATTGTACTCTGTTGGCGCGTCTATGACCACAAACCTTGACATAACAGTTCTGATATGTGCCGTAACCGGTAAAACTATCTCTCCCACTGGCTGCACAGCTCCCCCATTGAATCCGTAGATATCTCCAGGAGAACTTGTCAAGCTGCTTCTTTCTAGCTTCATTTGATCCAAGCCTCTGGTGAATAAAACGTCTACTTCACTTCCACAATCTACTAGAACTTTCGTGACATTCCAGTTTCCAATGAGTATGGAAATGACCAATGGGTCATTATGTGGCGTGACTACTCCTTTGAGGTCTTCCTCTGAAAACCCGATAGGATCATTCTGATGCACCGGTCTGCCATTACGCATAACTGGGATAGCTCCTACTGTTTGCAAGTCTTCTCTTATCTGCATCACTCTTCGTATCTTTCTTCTGACCTCGTTCATGGATTCTCTAGCTCCTTCCAAGATCATATTAACAGTTCCTCTGACTTGTACCTCTGCCTTGGCTTCCTCCCTGTTCTTTTCCACAATAAATTCTCTTAAATGACCTTCCTCTATCCATTTCCAGATCAAGGACTTGAATTCGTAGCAATCCCCAGTTGGGTGGTTGTAAGTCTGATGATATTCACAGAAAGGTTTTCCCCTGACTGTCCTGCATCTTACTGACGGTTCCTGGAAGTACTTTCTTCCTCTTATTCTCTTCAAGATTTGGTCCAGAGACATGGTAAGTTGAGGGTAGCGGTTTCGGTGGCGTCAACTTTCTTGGCGAAGTGTCTCTATCCTCCCTCCTTTCTCTTTTGTCCTGGCCTCTCGATCCATCTTTGTTTCTCCTGGTGCCAGAATCTCTTGGTGGTGAATCACTTCGTGAGCTAGCTTCTCCTTTCTTTCTTTTCTCCGCCACCGTGTGAACGGATGCCGATAACACTTTAGGAGCTCTCCGTGATGCTATGTCTTCTAATCTGATGTATTTCTCTGTCTTCTGAAAAAGTTCATCCAGAGTCGTCATCCGTGAGGACACAATTGAATCATATGCCGGAGATTTCTTATTTATGCCTTTCTGAAATGCTACCACCGCTGTTCTTTCATCAACTCCGCCATCTGTTCTCAAAATCTCATTTTTGAAGTTAGTAACAAATTTTCTAAGAGACTCACCTGGGGCTTGTTCCAAATCAAATAATGATGCTATATCTGCAGCCTGCCTCTTCTGATGAATATAGTGTTTGACGAACATCTCACTTAGCTGAGCAAAACTTGACACACTCCCTGGTGATAAACTGAGATACCAGTCTGTAGCGTTGTCCTTCAAACTGCTAGGAAATAATCGACACCACATTCCGTCATACTGACTGCCTTCCCAAGCCGCCATTTTTTGCTTGAAATTGTTCAAGTGCTGCACAGGGTCAGTTGTTCCATCATACTCATTAAACTTAGGTGGTTGAAACTTACTTGGGAACCCATGACGGTAGCACACTTCAGCTAATGGCCTCTTGCCCAATCTCTCCAGGTCTTGAATCACCTCTATGTTTTTTCCCTTAGTCTGCGCCCTCATATCCTCTTGTACCTTGCAAATCATATCGAAAAGCCTGGTGTACGGATCAGCCGCCGGGATCTCTTCATCATTCACCCCTTCCTTTAGATTCCCCTCGCGGGCTCTTACCCCTGACTCATCCGACCCTTCCTCTTCATTCACCCTTGGACCTGGAATCCGACGTCTTGTTCTTTCTTCTCCTTCTCTTAGTGCTATTCCCTCCATAGGTCTCTGATGATTTTCATCTCTGATCACCTCGTTCTCAGCTTCCTGAAGGTTTTGACGCTCCATCTCTTCCATCCTTCTTAGTTGCTCTCTTAACCTTAAGTTCTCTTCCCTCAACCTGCTTGTTTCTTCTTGTCCTTCTTGGAGGGTTTGAGGATGGTCAACCTGAGGAGCTTCTCCACCAGCTGCACCTCCAGGATATGTAGATGATCTAGTTTGTGTCACCATCGCTCGCTTGTTTGCTTCTCTCAACCTTCTTCTCAAGACCCTAGATCTGGAAGCAGTTGCCCTCCTTCTAGCGCCAAATGTAAGCTCTACACTTGATGAGCTTACTTGAGTTCTTCAACTGCTTCACCGCAAGTACCTGCAATGACCACCGGACAATGACCGGTGGATAAAGCTCCAACGATCAAGTCAGTAAGCGGCTAGGTTTAGAAAATAGGTTTTAGCAAGGAATGAATAGTTACCTTTGGCGAACCCTACATGATCCTTTTATAGTGATATTCACCGCCTTCCTTTAACCGTAGGATTCCCCTACGCATCCTATGGTTCTCCCTTCTCCTACGTGTTCCATTCTCCATCTCATACTATAGAGTGAGTGCTTGCCAGCCAGGCATCACGTGCTCTATCCGTGATACTCTAGAATGTTCATATAGAGTGAATGCTTGCCAGCCAGGCATCACGTGCTCTATCCGTGATACTCTAGAATGTTCATATAGAGTGAATGCTTGCCAGCCAGGCATCACGTGCTCTATCCGTGATACTCTAGAATGTTCAGTATTCCGATTAGGCATTTCCCGGTTTGCTCTTCTTATTTGGCTCCTATATCCTCAGCACTCCACCTGGCATGGTTTGGTACTTACAATTACCTTGCAATTTTAAATGTTAATATATTGGACATATACCAAGTTGGTGTTGTATATTGGCTCGCAATAGTTGGGTGCACAGGATCATACCTTATAAGAGGTGTGATCCATAGGATCAGTTCCTATATTGGTTAAGGAAACCATATATGTGCAGGAGTTCTATTTGGACTCGGTTTCCTATTTATCTCTAGTTTGAATTAGTAATTCTATATGGATTTGATTTCTATCCATGGGCTATAAATACCCAAGTAACTTGGTATTTGTAAGACAAGACAACAAGACAAGACAAGAGGGTAGAAAACAATAGAAACATAGAGATAGATAGAGTAAGTGAGAGAGAACTTTGGGAGCCAAGGGTGTATTGGGTTTAAGGTGAGAGATTAAGATCTTGAGAAAGATACTAGGGAGATTATTGTAATCAGTGTTTCTTTTCTTATAGTGAAATCTTCTCATTGTTCCCCGTGGAGGTAGGCATTGCCGAACCACATATATTTTGGTGTTATTGTTCTTTATTGTTTTATTCTTTTTATACTATTGTTTATTGTTTGGTAATCTTTGACCTCATTGACAAAACGGATCCTGTATTGCAAAGGAGGTGTTCTCACGAATATCTAGGTTGCGGGTTGTTGGTGTTGTTAGGATTTAATTAATCACTGCATATAGTTCAACAAGTGGTATCAAGAGCTTAGGTTGGATTTAAGGTTTTGTCAAAGATGACGGAGACTACCAGTGTAACGACGGTAAGAAACCATCAGTTACTACTCTTGGCGGCGGTGTAAAAGTTGAGATTAAACCGTTTGACGGTAGAGATAACTTTACACTATGGCAAAGGAAGATGAGAAACGTTTTGATCCAACAAGATCTTCATGTGGTTCTTGACGGGAAAGACAAGAAGCCAAAGGACATGTCAGATGACGAGTGGAACAAAGCAGATCTTAAAGCCATGAGTTCCATCGAACTATATATCTCGGACGAGGTGATGTTTAATGTGATGGAGGAAACTAGCGCCAAAGGAACATGAGAAAAGCTTGAGAAGTTGTATATGGGTAAGTCTTTATCCAATAAACTTTTCTTAAATGATGAACTCTTGAATCTTCGGATGGAAGAAGGTGGTGATCTTATGGAACATCTAAACGTGTTCAATAAGTGCATCACAAATTTGCTACGGGTGGATGTGAAGTATGACGATGAAGACAAGTCTCTGTACCTGCTCAGATCTTTGCCTCCATCTTTCAAGCACTTTAGGACCACATTGATGTTCGGCAAGGATACTTTAAAGTATGATGAAGTTGTTCAAGATATAATCTCTCATGTGAAGATGAATAAGAACACAAGTGAAGACTCTTAAACAGAAGGACTATATGTCAAAAGTTCTAACGAGAGGGGCCGAACAAATAAGAGAAGTGGCAAATCAAAAGGCAGGGGCAGATCTAAATCCAAGGATAAAGAATGTTGCTTTGAATGTGGTGCGATAGACCACTGGAAACGAGATTGTAAGAAATATAAGGAAAAGAAGAAGAAGGCCGAAAATTCAAATTCAGCCAGCGTTGTTACAGATGATAACGACGGAGAAATTTTGGGGACTTCTTCTGGTAATGATATTTCTTCGCCTTAGATTTTAGATTGTGGCGCTTCTTATCATATGTGTTCAAACGAAGACTGGTTTGACACGTTTGAGAAAAGAAAAGGCGATGTAGTTTTTATGGGGAATAATTCCAGTTGTAAAGTTTGTGGAATCGGTACGGTAAAGTTGAAGATGCATGATGGAATTGTTAGGACTCTGGGTAACGTGAAATACGTTCCTGCACTAAGAAAAAATCTTATTTCCCTGGGTTATTTAGATAAGAATGGGTACACATATAAATCCAAAGATATTAATCTCATAGTCTCAAAGGGTTCACTTGTGCTTATGAGAGGAGAAAGACTTTATAACAATTTGTACAAGCTTTTAGGAAATACAGTAATTGGTGGAGTTGCAGTTTCTACACAAGAAGATCACACTCAGCTTTGGCACTTGAGGCTAGGGCATATGAGTGAAAGAGCCATGGAAGAACTACATAAGCGACAATTGTTAAAGGGTGTAGGAGAGTGTAAACTTGAGTTCTGCAAGTATTGTATTATGGGAAAACAAACTAAAGTACTCTTCAAAGCTGCAGATACAAAGAACAGAAGTACAGAAGTACTTAACTAATTCACTCAGATGTGTGGGGGCCTTCACCTACTCAATCAAAAGGTGGAGCTCGCTACTTTGTCACTTTCATGGATGATTTTTCGAGGAAAGTTTGGGTCTACTTCATGAAGGAGAAATCCAAAGTTTTCACTAAATTCAAGGAGTGGAAGGCAGAGGTAGAGAATCAAACAGGCAGAAAAATAAAGTATCTAAGAACTGACAATGGCGGTGAATATAAGGATAGGAAGTTTCTACAGTACTGCAAAGATGAAGGTATTGCAAGGCATTTTACCGTGAAGAAGAATCCCCAACAGAAAGGATGAATAGAACTCTTATGAATAAAAAAAGGTGCATGAGGTTTCATGCAGGTCTGCCAGAGATGTTTTGGGCAGAGTCACTTAACCATGCTTGTCACTTGGTTAATCGTTCACCATCCTTGATTTCAGATGTGCAGAAGAGGTATGGTCAGGTAAACCGGTAGACTACTCTACTTTGAAGGTATTTGGATGTAGTGCATATGCTCTTATTCCTAATGATGAGAGAACCAAACTTAAACCCAAATCTCATGAATGCATTTTCATCGGCTTCGAGAAGGGAGTGAAGGGTTATAAGTTATGGGATCCAGTGAACTGAAAGAAAATCCTTAGTAGAGATGTTGTGTTTGATGAGAAGACTATGCCTATGAATCAAGACATGAAGAATGGTGAGAAAAACACTATTGTTAAGAAAGCAACTACAGAGATATCTCCTCTTACCAAGGTATCCAACAGGGAGACTCCTATTCAGGTGGAGGAGTCAGATGCAGGGGTTGAAGAGGATGGCCCAGAACAACAACAGTGTGAAAAGGAGGTTAAATCTAATAAAGATAAGCAACAACCTTACAACATAGCAAGGAACCGGGGCCAAAGACAAGTCAAAACACCTATTAGACTTGGGTTCGAGGAAGAAGTTCATTATGCTTTAAGCATTAGTGAAGGTGATCCTACTTCTTATCGTGAAACAGTTGAAAGTAACGAAAGAGAAGAGTGGATTGAAGCTATATGGCTGAAGAGATGGAATCTCTATACAAGAACTCCGTTTGGGAGTTGGATCCTAAACCTGCAGAAAGAAGAATTGTTGGCTGTAAGTGGGTTTACAGGAAGAAGGAAGGAATGCATGAGAAAGAACAACCAAAGTTCAAAGCACGTTTGGTGGCGAAGGGGTACTCACAGAAGGAAGGAGTTCATTATGATGAAATTTTCTCTCCGGTAGTGAAACATACTTCTATTAGAGTGTTACTATCACTGGTTGCTCAACAGGATATGGAGCTTGAGCAGTTAGATGTCAAAACTGCTTTTTCTCCATGGTGAATTAGAGGAAGTCATCTACATGGCTCAACCTCAGGGTTTTGTTGAAGCTGGTAATGAAAATCTGGTTTGTAGGTTGAAGAAGTCTCTTTACAGGCTCAGGCAATCTTCAAGGCAGTGGTACAAACGTTTCGACTCTTATATGCTGAACATTGGGTATACAAAATGTGACTATGATTGTTGTGTGTACACTCATGTGTTTGATAATGGGATGGTGATCCTATTGCTACTTTATGTAAATGACATGCTTATTGCTTGTCGGGATATGTCTTGAATTAAGAAGCTGAAGACGTTGTTAAGCAAGGAATTCGACATGAAGGATCTTGGTCATGCACAGAAGATCCTAGGTATGGAGATAAGGAGAGACAGGAAAGCTGGAAAGATATGGCTGTCACAAGTCAAGTACATTCAAAAGGTACTTGAGCGCTTCAATATGATTGATGCAGATCCTATGTGAACTCCTTTGAACAACAGTTTTGTTTTAAACAAAAGTCAATGTCTTTCCACAGATCCTGAAGTGGAAGAGATGAAGAAGAAGTCGTATGCAAGCGCAGTAGGGTGTCTCATGTACTCAATGGTATGCACAAGACCTGATTTAGCTCAAACACTAAGTGTAGTATCGAGATACATGGCGAATCAAGGAAAACCACATTGGAAAACTGTGACATGGATTCTCAAGTATCTGAAGGAGACTAAGACGTTGGGTATCTTGTTTAAAAGACAACAAGGAAAAGAATGTGTTTCGGGTTATGCGGATGCTGATTATGCAGGAGATTTAGATAAGCGAAGATCCACCACAGGGTACGTCTTCACTTATGGTGGAGGACCGGTTAGTTGGAGATAAATGCTCCAAACGGTTACTCCTTTATCTACTACTGAGGCGGAGTATATGGCGGTAACAGAAGCTTGCAAGGAAGCGAAGATCCACCACAGGGTACGTCTTCATTTATGGTGGAGGACCGGTTAGTTGGAGATAAATGCTCCAAACGGTTACTCCTTTATAATTCTCCTACTGATTATGCAGGAGATTTAGATAAGCGAAGATCCACCACAGGCGTCTTCACTTATGGTGGAGGACCGGTTAGTTGGAGATAAATGCTCCAAACGGTTACTCCTTTATCTACTACTCAGGCGGAGTATATGGCGGTAACAGAAGCTTGCAAGGAAGCTATTTGCCTAAAGGGATTAGTAAGCACATTCGGGTTAGATCAAAGTTCTATGATGATAAGATGTGACAGTCAGAGTGCTATTTGCCTTGCGAAGAATCAAATGTTTCATGCAAGAACGAAACATATTGATATTCGCTATCATCGGATTCGGGATTGGTTGGACTCAGGTGAAATTACAGTTGAGAAGGTTCACACAGATGAGAATGCTTCAAATTGTCTTACTAAGCCGGTTTCAGTTGAGAAGTTCAGACATTGTTTGAACTTGCTCAATCTTTTCACATGCTAAAGATTGGGTGGAGCACCTCCTCACTTGAGGTGCGTTGAGGCAAGAAGATTCTTGCCAATGTGAGGGTGCTTGAAGAAATTCAAGCTGCAATGATCTTGTTTTTTGGTCGATGGCTCGCCAAGGTGGAGATTGTTGTATATTGGCTCGCAATAGTTGGGTGCACAGGATCATACCTTATAAGAGGTGTGATCTATAGGATCTGTTCCTATATTGGTTAAAGAAACCATATATGTGCAGGAGTTCTATTTGGACTCGGTTTTCTATTTATCTCTATTTAGAATAAGTAATTCAATATGGATTTGATTTCTATCCATAGGATATAAATACCCAAGTAACTTGGTATTTGTAAAACAAGACAAGAGATTAGAAAACAATAGAAACATAGAGATAGATAGAGTAAGTGAGAAAGAACTTTGGGAGCCAAGGGTGTATTGGGTTTAAGGTGAGAGATTAAGATCATGAGAAAGATACTAGGGAGATTATTGTAATCGGTGTTTCTTTTCTTATAGTGAAATCTTCTCATTGTTCCTCGTGGAGGTAGGCATTGCCGAACCACGTATATTTTGATGTTATTGTTCTTTATTGTTTTATTCTTCTTATACTATTGTTTATTGTTTGGTAATCTTTGACCTCATTGACAAAACGGATCCTGTATTGCAAAGAAGGTGTTCTCACAAATATCTAGGTTGCGGGTTGTTGGCGTTGTTAGGATTTAATTAATCACTGCATATAGTTCAACAGTTGGCATGCATCCAATTGATATCCTCAAATATATTATGGGACTAAAAATAAATATTTTTGCTTTGGTTGCATTTGTTCATCAAATTACAAAAATGTGTTAGTCTCAATAACATATAGGATTAATTTAGAATTCCATCAAATCATTCATGCATAATTAAGAAATGTTTTTGGAAATGTTGAAATATATGGTAAGAGCTCAAAAATTTATTATCAAGAATATTCAATGACGTGTATAGATAATGATGACTTCAAATATATATTGTCACGCGTAAATAGTTGGTGTGATAGATTTGTATACTATATGAATACATATGGTGTGTTCATCCTTTCTTTAACACCAAAATGTTTAGTGAATAGTTCTTCGATCATTTCTTAGTTTTTAGTCTTAATTTGTTCTTCATTTCTTAGTTTTCGGTCTGAATTCATGGAGATTGGTGTGGAGCTTAGCTATTTATGTTCAATTACTTTGAGGTCACAGGTCTGATCCCAGTTCTATCATAGCATAAGTAAGGCTTTTGTCTAACATTTTTTTTTGTACACCTTAAAGGCTATAAATATAAGGTCTTAGGGAATTGTGTAGTATCCTCAATAATTGTGTATCTCCTTGAGAGATGTGAGATTCAGATCTGTGTGTGATGAAAACCGAAATCTTGGTTTTCATGCATGTGTTGTTCTCCGTCTTCTCTATATTAAAAAAAACTCTTTACTTTGTTCTGTGGACGTACGTAAACGTCGAACCACATAATTTTCTTGTGTTTTTGTTATTTGCATTGTTTACTATTCTCAATTGTGGTGTGTGTGTTATTTTCTATTCAATTATTAACGATGTTTAGTGGTTACGTTTCCGCGAGGTGGAACAATTGGTATCAGAGCTGAAGGTTAAACCCCTGGGTTGTGTTTGTTGGTGATTGGTTTAGAAAATTGTGAAGAATATGACGAATTCTGCAGATTCAAGTTCAAATTCTAAGGTGGCTATAGTTGGAAAATTTGACGTCGAAAAGTTCAATGGCAAGAATAATTTCGGCATGTGGCAATCCGAAGTTATGGATGTATTAGTTAAAAAAAATTTGGAGGAAGCTTTAGGCCGGTGACAAGCCGGATACGATGAAAACAGAAGATTGGAAGAAATTGAATCAACAATGATGCAGCGAAAGCTAATATAAACTTAATCTAAGAATTTAGATTGCAAGGAATTGAAATAACGGAAAGGAATTGCAATAAGTAAAAGTTGAAATTTAAATAACTTAAAGGTAAATTACGGAAAATAAAGAACTTGAAGTAAAAACTAAATTGAAAGACAATAAACTAAATAATAAACTCTTCAATCATCAATTTTGGCTAAGAATTCATTTTTGGAGCTCTTTATATAGATAACTCCCTTGACACAACTAGGAAACCTATTAGAACTTGAATTACTACTTTTATAGACACTTCTTAAGTCTATTAAGACTCAAAATAAGACTTCTAGACACTTCTAAAAACACTCTAAATGATAAAAACGAAAATAACAATTTAAAAATACTACCCAAGCTCCTAAATAAATCATAAACCTAAATAGGAAACCAATTAACGTATGTGTTATGTCCTACATCAAGCAAGCGTGTGGGTCTATATGATTGTGTTTGGCAAAGGAACAAAAGTACTTTGTTATGAAGGAAACCTGTGCAAAGGACCTCTAAAAGAAATTGGAAGATAAGTATATGACAAAAAGTATTCAAAATGAATTCTTCTTGATCAAACAACTTTTCCGAATGAATTTGAGACCAGGTATTAGTTTGTCTGAACATATTGATGAATTCAACAACCTACTTGCTGATTTATTGAATCTCGATGAGAAAGTCCCTGAGAATTATCAGGCTTTGTGTTTACTACATTCCCTTCCAGAAGAATATGAACATCTCGTTACTACTTTGTTAACGGGAAAATAAGAGTTGGAGTATTATGAGGTCGCTACAGCTTTGCTTAATTATGAGTACAGGAGAAAGGATGTGAAGATCCATAGGGATGCATCGTCTGAAGCGTTGACTGTAAGGGAAATAAGTAAACACCATAAACCTAGTGGTAAGAGAAGTAAATCTCGATCTAAATCGAGAGGTGGTTCAAAAATTTCGGCTGATGAATATGCCTTCTGTCATCGAAAGGGACATTGGGTTAAAGATTGTCCCAAAGCGAAAGCTAAACACAAGAAAAACACCACTACCAACATTGCCAAGAGTAATATTGATGAAGATTCTGATGAATATTCCTTTTAAATGTCATTGTTGATTTGTTCTGCAGACATATGGATTGTTGATTCAGCCTGCATTTATCATATGTGTCCAAATCAGAATTGGTTTTCTAGCTTTTCAAAGTTGGAAGGTGGATCTGTTTATTTGGGTGATAATCATCCTTTAGCAGTCAAAGGGATTTGTAAAATCCGAGTGAAGATGTTTGATGGTATGGTTCGGGAATTGTGTGATATTAGGTATGTTCCTAACTTGAAAAAAAATCTCATCTCTGCGGGTGACTTGTATACCAAAGGTTATAAAGTAACTATCGAACAAGGTATTCTCAAAGTTTTGTTTGGCGCGATGGTTGTGATGAACGCAGTGAAAGAAGGTAACTTGTACTTCTTAAAGGGGAGTACTATTACAGGTGATGCTTCAATTACTGAGTCTGCAGGTGATTGTCTCAATACTACTAAGTTGTGGCACATGCCTTTAGAGCATGTTAATGAGAAGTCTTTGCAAAATCTAGCCAAGAAAGGATTGTTGAAAGGTGTCAAGACATGCACGTTAGATTTCTGTGAACATTGTGTTATGGGCAAGAAAACAAGAGTTAAATTTAGCACTGTTATCTATCGTACTCGTGGGACTCTTGATTATGTTCACTCAGACGTGTGGGGACTTTCCAAGCAAACATCATTGGGAGGTATCTCTTATTACGTCACTTTTGTAGATGATTATTCAAGACATGTATGGGTACCATAAAGCATAAAGATGATGTCTTGAATGTGTTCATGAAGTGGAAGAAGATGATTGAAACTCAAACTGGCAGAAAGATCAAAACGTTCCGTACAGATAATGGAGGTGAATACAAATCTGATCCGTTCTTGCAAGTATGTCAGGATGAAGGTATTATGATATACTTCGTGGTTAGAGGTACATCGCAACAGAATGGGGTGGTAGAGCGCAAGAATCGTACATTACTGGAGAGGATACAATATATGTTATCTAATGTTGGGTTAGGCAAGGCGTTTTAGGCTGAGGTTGTGACATATGCTTGCCATCTCATTAATAGGTTGCCTTTCAGTTGCAATTGATGGGAAAACTCCAATGGACGGATGTGACTTTTGATGAGGCTTCCATGTTGAAGTCGAAGAACTCTCGGTAGGTGGAGAGTAAGACCATAGAGGATTTGCAGCGGGTGGAGTTTGATGTTACTTCACGTGATCTAGATGGTATTGTATCTGCAGATGAGGTACCTACTGATTCCACAGTAAGTACAGATGTTTCAGGTGATCATGAAGACACAGATGATGAGACTGCAACATATACAAATAATAATGTGGATACTCCAATGCAAGAGTCAATTGCAACACATAAAGGAAAACGAAATGTTTCAATTTTTCCAAGGCTAAGAGATTGTGTCCTATAGAGAAGCAATACAAAGTACCGAATGTGACAATGGAAGAAGGCTATGAGTGAGGAGATGCATTCTCTTCATAAGAAGGCTATGAGTGAGCTATGTGTGTTACCGAAAGGTAAGAAAGCTATTGGGTGCAAATGGGTCTACACAAAGAAAGAAGGATCTCCTAGTGATGGTGTGGGTTTCAAGGCGAGCTTAGTTGCGAAAGGTTATGCTCAGAAGAAAGGTATTGATTATAATGAGGTTTTTGTCCAGTTATGAAAAATTCCTCCATTCGTATTATCTTGGCCTTGGTTGCACAGTTTGATCTTGAGTTCGCTCAACTTGATGTCAAAACTACGTTTTCGCATGGTGATTTAGAAGAGGAGATCTATATGACTCAACCAAAAGGGTTTAAGATTGCAAAGAAAGAAGATTGTGTGTGTAAACTGAAAAAGTCTTGTATGGGTTGAAGCAGTCTCCTAGACAGTGGTACAAGAGATTTGATGGGTTTATGCTAAGGCAACAGTACACTCGAAGCCAATATGATCCGTGTGTCTACTTCTGTAAGCTTCGTGATGGTTCCTTTATATATTTGCTCTTATATGTTGATGACATGCTAATAGACTCTAAGAGCAAGTGTGAGATTGATAAGTTGAAGAGCAAGATGAGTACTCAGTTTGAGATGAAAGATCTAGGTGAAGCTAAGAAGATCCTTAGCATGGAAATCAAGAGAGACAGGGTGAATTGCACTGTGAGCTTGTCTCAACAAGCATATTTGAAGAAGGTGTTATAATGTTTTGGGATCAATGGTGACACTAAGTCTTAGGAAGCTTAATGTATGCGATGGTGTGTACGTGGCCCGATATTTCACAGGCAATCAGTATGGTTAGTCGGTACAAGCATGATCCCGGTAAAGGATACTGGCAAGCGGTGAAATGGATTCTACGATTATGGAGGAGATCTGGATAAGAGGCGTTCTACTACTGGTTATGTGTTCACTATTGGTGGAGGACCAATATTGCAATCTGGGGCGCTAAATTCTATTACAACTAAGCGCTATTCAATATAAGTTCATTCAATCAACTTAATTTAGTGTACAAAGGACTGAAAGCTGACACTAATTACTAAGGAAATACACCGACCCGGTCTAATAAGGCCTAAACCTAAGTCATTTTCGGGTTGGACTCGGATTGAATTCTTGCGATGAAATCCCAATTAGCCCTTGGGTTGGGTGTTTTCCATATGTTTGGCCCAAAACAAAATTGTCCAAGTAGAGCATCACATTGAAGATTTTGTTATAATTAACTTGCTAAAAGTAGATTAATAAATAATTTCAATGCAAAAGATTATAAATCATATCTCTTATAATTAACTCCCACCAACTCATTAAACTCTATATAATCCACGGGAAATGTAGCATATTCATAAAAGTGAAAAACTAAAACTAGCAGTTTACAAACGTTTCTCACTGAGCAACATATTTTTTCTTGTCCTGAAAATGTCATCACGTTCATGTTCGTCTTCGCTTCCTGTTAGCCTCAAAAAGAAGGTTAAAATCGCTTGGATGTGTGATTATGTTGCGCTTAAAAATTCATATAGAAAAAGAAATAATAACTTAGTGAAGAAAGTGGATGAGCTGAGAAAGCTATGTGATGTAAAAGCTTGTGCCATCATCTACAGTCCGTACAATCCTATTCCTTCTGTTTGGCCCTCTAATGATGAGGCTCGTCGCTTGATTTTACAGTTCTTGACTTTGCCAGATAATATGCAAACCAAAAACCTGTTTAATCTAGAATTTTTTCTAAAGCAACAAATTGTGAAGTTGGAGGGGAAGCTTAAGAGAGCTAAAGAAAATGAGCGTGAAGAGGAGATGATAGACTTAATAATGCGGAGCGCAAATGGTGAGGTTTTGCATGGTTTAAAGCATGATGATGTGCTAGACATGGAACATTACATCGAACAAAGGATGAAGAAAATTTATGAGAGAGGTAATGAACAACAAAATCTTGGTTACTATGGTAGGATGGTGAATGACCCCATTGAGGCTAACCAGTTTCAACCAATGTTAGTGAACATGACAATGAACCATTCTCACGTTCAAGAACCTCGTTGTTAGTATGGAGCATTCCAGACCGAACCAGGTTTTATCATATCTCTTGATCCATAACCTTTGGCTTACAATGAAGGCGATCTTATCATCCCAATGCAAGTACTTTAGCGTGGATCGCCCAACAATTTCCTTTTTTGAAGAAAGTTAATCTTTGTTGATTTGGTTTTGTGTGTGTCAGTGTGTCTTTTCTAAAATAGTTGCTCGATGATTGGATTTCTTCTACTTTTCTATTTTGAGTCAATCTTGTTCTTCAACTTAGGCTATATGGGGTTCATGTAAGGATGGATTTACTTGTTTTCTCTTTTTAATTTAGTTGTGCTAAACTTAAATGAATCATTTTCTCGTTCAAAAGATTAATACCTACATTTAGAATTATATCAATGTTTTATGGTTGTTTATGTGTATTTGTGTCAAGACCCGGAATCGTCCTATGTGGGACTAAACATCTCAATACATAATATTGTACATGGCCAATATTACATAGAAAGCAATATATCATATTAAGTAAGATCAACGACAATCATATTTCTTGGAGAAAATAGATTCGTGATTTATAATAGTGTGATCTTTTCTCACTTCTAAAGGTAATAAAAACAATTTTTTTTTCTTCAAAAATGTGATCTTTGTGATAAAAAGATCACAATCTGAAATTAAATATCTTAATACCAAACACGTGAATTCAATAAACGGGTCACATGGAAGTATGGAACAAACATGGGCCTTTTGCGGTTTTGCACCTAATTAGTTCTTATACTTTTTGGGGTCCAACTCAAACTAATTAGCAATGAGTGATATAGCCCATAAACAAATATATTATGGGAAATCATATTGGCACCTCAACGGTTTGCCAAGAACTATTCTAAAGTCTAAGTACAGTTGAACAAATATTATATGCACCTAGATGATAGAAACTACCCGTCTTATTCAGCCGATTTGACGTTTTCTACTGTCACTTTTCAAAGTTTTTTTTCTTTAATCTTTATCTTTCTTCAACCTTAATCCTAACTTACATATTCTCTTTGTTATATTTAAATTGCACTATATTATTAAGCCTAGTAACTTGTTTGTCTAATCAAATTTAGTTATATAAACTGTTGATTATTGTTACGACTCCTCCAAATCTTGTTTGGAAATTGGATAACAAAATAATAAGATTTTAGGTTATAACAATGTGTGAAGTGGAGGGGAAGCTTGAGAGAGCAAGAAAAAAAAAGCGGGAAGAGGAGATGATAGATTTATGAGATAGCAGCAAAAAGAAAGCTGCAAAATGGAACACAAATGGTGAGGTACTGTGGTACTTCAGACAAAGGATGCACGATAATTTATGAGAGAGGTTATGAACAACCAAACCTTGGGTACTATGGTAGGATGGTGAACAACCCAATTGAGGCTAACCATTTTATACCAGTGTTGTTGGATATGACAATGGACCATGCTCATGTTCAAGAACCCTAACAGTAAATAATATGAACAAGGAAGCTAGACTGCATATTGGAGCGCAAGAAGACTAAGACACGAAGTAGGAAACAAACAATATTTTGTATTGGGCGTGTAGGTCAAGTTCCAAGCAAAGTTGGATGGTTCAGGAAAGTCCAAGGAGATCTTGAATTCTCTAATCTCCGTTTCTAGCTTAAACGAAAATTTAAGTTCCTAAATTGGGGAGCCATGATACAGGTGTATTTTACTTGGGAATTTAGTAGTTATTTTAGCTTGTTTAGAGAAACAACTGGTACTTAGTTGTTTAGATAACCACTAAGGTTTAGTGTGTTTAGATAAGTGAGACGGCTAGGGCTTGGCTTGTCAAGAGAGTATTGTGAGGCAGAGATTTGTAATCTTCATAATATTCAATAAAGAAGATAGTTTGTGGGAGATCTTGTGTTTTGTTCATCTTATTTACTGCTATTGTTTAATTCTGCACTCAATAGTATATTTGCCTAGTAATTTATATCAATATCCCTCAGTTAACTGTCCATTTTTCAAATTTTTCTTGATACTCAGCCACGGAAGAAGTTTGAGCTAACTTGTGGAAAGCCCCCACATTATTTTCCAAAGCTTCCTCTGAGAACCTAGCTTGAATGGTTGCAAAAAACTCCTCCCAAGACAAATTTGCAAAAGAGTTATAACACGATTGAAACCAAATATCAACTCTACCACTCAAATGTAGTGAAACGAATAAAGCGAATAAATCTGGTATCTTGACAAGATACCTATTGGACTTGAATTTTACAATGTCATATAAACCTTAACTAGTTACCTTCCAGTAAATTAGTATAGTCTATGATTGGCACTTGGCACTTGGCACTTGGCACTTGGCACTTGGCACAGATGCAATTTTTCTTAAATAGGTTGCTTATTGGCAAACCTAATTGAAGTCAAAGATACTCCCTATCAGACTATGTACAAAAGTACAACAACATCAAAACTGATGTATGGAGATACTCTGTGAATAATGCCAGAAACAGGTCTGATTTCTGAACATAACAAAGACTCAGAAAATTTAACATGGTCCCATAGAATTTCCTGGGCCCATGGTTATGTTGTATCATGTCTTTTGTACAAATGAAAGGGGTATTCATGGAAGTTTAGCTGTATATATTTTGTCTGCAGAGATGATTTAGGTCAAATTGGAAACATTGGTGTTTTCAGTTTTCACAATTCACATAGCCCTAGTTCTTGTTGATTTGTAGCATGTTCCATGAGTGTAGTAATTGGAAACATTGGTGTTTTAAGTTGTGTTTTGAAATTTAAAAGGTTTGATTGCAGGAATTTGTGTTATAATGATCTATCCTCTCAAATCGAAACTCGCCAGAATAGAAACATCATCCCAAGTAATATCTTCACCTTCCTTTTGTTTTTGTATCATCTCCACCTCCTTATAAGAGAAGTATTATTACTTTCAAACCACCATCCACCATAAAAAAACGCAACTTTTTCTTAAGAACTCATCATCTGCCTGACTGCTTGTTTGATTCACATCCATGGATGATAGCAACATCATAGATAAAGATGATGATAATGATAAAACAGGTATAAATAATAATGGTTTATTGGTTTTTGAATCTTGTAATTTGTCTGTGTTTCAAGGATTCTATATATCCTTCACCATGACGATGTTTAGATGATATGTGTTTATTTGGGTGTTTTTTTTTTTCAGATCCACAAGCTAGAGCTGGTAGTTTGATTTTTTTTGTCGGTATAAAATTGTTGTGAAATATGAATAATCATAATGCAAAGAATTCATTGTATATCTTGCCTACACATCTTGGCTCCATGGTTACAATGCAAAGAGTTAGTTGCGCACCTTGTCACCACTTTTAGATGTAACGTTCCATCAAGTCCCTAACAAAGTTTCAAATCTCTTGATGAATAAAATATGCCATGAGTTATTCGCATACCCAACACAGTTATTTGCATATATTGCATATATTGGTAGTTCGATTTTTTTATGAAAACTTTGATGAAAAGTGAAGTTCAACTTTAAAATTTCATGGCCATATATTCTGCCTGTGACTTCTAACATCTCTGTTGGAGTTTGTTCTTGTTCCGGTAAGCTTTTGCCAGTGACATTGCACGTTTACATCAGATGGTGAATTTCACGCATAATATTGTACAACCTTATGCACTAACTTCAAGTTACTAGATGAATGTATTGCACTTAAAAACCATGATGTCAATTCAGATCCAGGTGAGGTTAGAGCTCCTTGTATGGCCAGGAGATATAGATAGATGAAACTGTGGAAACGATAGAAAGTGAATCTTATTTAATATCTTAATCTTCCAGATAATTCAAAGAAATAGCTTGGCATCCCATTCCAAAATTCTGAAAAGAATGTAACAGTGAAAATAAATGCACTCGTACTGGAAAAAAGAAAATCCAAAGTAAATGTGGTTGAAATTATGTTCTAAGGATCATCACATTTTAACATTACTGTATTCAATTTGGGGGTATGTTTTCTACACTTGTTCCATACTGCCTATATATAAAGCTGTGAGTTTAGTTTATGTTCCTTCACTTGTAAGTTTATTCCACATTGCAAAATCTCAAATAATCTTTATTTGAAATATACATGACTAACACCAGGATTTCAAACCTGCTCTTTTTTATTCTTTCCTTTCAACCATGAGTGATATATGTTTCTGCGTTTACAGAGAGTATCTCTGCATCTATCTGATCTTTAGCTGCCTCAGCTTTGATTCTGTTGTACATAGTGAGTATCTTTGACTTTAGGTTGCTAATTAAGATGAGTTGCAATTAATTTAGAAGATCTGAGAGGTTTTGAACTAGCTAAGGCCAAGAAGTATGCCATCGCGTGTACTATGGCTGCTGCGAAGACTGTGATTCATACTAAAAAAGGAGGTGTTGGTTTGAAAACTGTTGACAAGTTTTCGTAAGCTTGGGTATTACTGGCTTAGTACTACTTAGTAGTAGAGTGGCTTGTTACTGTTACATTCTATTTTCAGTTGCTTTTTCTTTGAATCACCAGGAAGATTAAGATATTAAATTTCACTTTCTAGAATACTTCAATTTATAAATTAAGAAAAATGACTAATTGGTAGTGAAACCAGTGAAGTATTAAGCCAGTGAGCCACCTTTCAACACATTAAAGTTTAAGTCCTTCAGATGTGTCTTAAGAATGACAGTTTTTCATATGAATCAAAAAACTCGCGCGCCTCCGTTGCATGATCCTAATTTGAATTGTATAGTGCTTCCCTAGTAACAAAAAAATATCTCATTACAAATTAATACTTTTGTAATCTGATTCGAAAACCACATTAAAAAAACTTCGCTACCTTAGTTGGTTTGTTATCCCTCTCAAACACTCCTACGAGTGAGGGGTTGTGAGTTCAATTCCCATCAACAATACGTGTTTAGGGGAATTTCTCATGTAATTTTTAGGTGGGTCAGCCATGATGATGTGGCTAGGTGTTCTTCAACTAAAGCAAATCCCTGAGTAGCAGAATTGCTCGAGTTGTAAGGTGGCGGTGTGGACGCTTAGATGGTAGCATTAGTAGCCTTCAGACCATGATTAATATACCAATTTTTTTTCTTCTTGAGAGTTAAATTTTTTTTTTAAGCAAACATATATACAGTATGTAATTATGTACTAGCATATGGTTGGTCCTAGGCACAAAGCATATATTGTATATGTCACACTGTCACTTGGTCTTTGAACTTAGTTTGCACAAATGCAATTCTCTTGAATGGGTTGCTTATTAGCAACCTAAAGTCAAAGATACTCATATGTACACCCAATCAAAAGTGATGTAGCTATGGTCAGATTCAGAGATTCTCTGAAAATGCCAGAAACAGGTCTGAATTCTGAACATAACAAAGACTAGAAGAAAGAATCAAACTAGGAGATTATTGTATATGAACAGAAATTGTCAAAAGTTTATATATAGGTAACACAATGGAACAAGAATAGATTAGATTACTCCAAAGAGAAAGTCTACTTCTTTCCATGTGTTTTATTTACTCCAAACAAAATCCTAGTTCATCTTGAGGTCTGTGACTCTTCGATATGATTCGATGAGGGGATGATGGGATTAGGTGGTATCGGAAAATATTGAGCTTTCACATTTCCAACATCCGGATTTGTGTGCTTGAAAGGAGCTGTTTTCTATCTCTACTTCTTGGAATGCAATAATCACCGGAGGTGTTGCTGTTGTTTTCTGTGCACTCGAAGTTACTTCGACAAATTGTTGCAATGGTTAGATTGTAAAATGGTATATTTAGTTCAGAAGAAGTATTGAAAGGGAATTTTAATTGTAGGGTTTACTTTGTTTGTCTCTTAAGTCTTACCTGACGTTATACTCTAGCAATGTAATTTTTTTTTTTACATTGATAATAAATGTATATTTGAAATCACATTTTTAAACTATATGCTTTCATTTTATGTTTATATACGCTTTCCCACTTCCCAGCCTCCCTTTTAATTTCTTCAATACTAAAAGTTCAAAGGAATGCCATTTCTAAAGTTTCAGCCGGTTTTCTAAAAAATTGATAACAATTGCTTAGTATATGTTAGAGAAACAGGTCTGACAGACTCTGTCAGACCATTTCCTTGATTGAATGAACTAAGTGTGAAAAACACTTAGTCCCACATGAGTAGTGGAAAGTAAATAAAGATGTATAAATACAATACCAATAATGATATATCTATGAAATTTATGTTGTCTTTTGAATTTTACAAACATAGTGCTTTCTTATATGGTTTGACAAGAATTTGTGTTACAAACTTATAATGATTATCCTCTCAAATTCAACTTCATTCCCCGCCTCTTCTTTTCATCCTATTTTTTCGGATGCCTTGTCTGTTTTTTTTCTTGCAGTCGCCATTGCTACTGTGTCATTGACTCATTGTCATTTGTCAAAACCTGCTGCGCTGCGATAGCTCTCCTTGCATTTTGCACAGTGCCATTCTGACTTCTGTAAAAACAATAGTTGTGAGTGTAATGTTTTAGCATGTGAATGTAATAATTGAATATAGTTCATCTTGGGGTCTCTGAATCTCTGATATAATCGATGAGCGAAAGCAAGATTTTAGAACTCATACGGTTTTTGCAATGATTTCTGAAGTGTGGATAATGGGATCAGGTGGTATCGGAAAATATTGAGCTATGATTTTTTCCCTGGTACTGATGTCTTTAATGGCGGAAATCGATGGACACAAACAGAATTTGGGTTCCCTTTCATCATGATCATCAAAATTCATTTTATTTGCAGTCTCGGTGAGGAATTTATAGATTTCAGAACTTAGACTCTTTTGGCATCGATTTCTGAAGTGAGCAGGGACTAGGTGGTATTGGAAAACATTAAGCCATGTCTTCTTCTTTATAAACATTAGTTTTTTCAAAAAGGTTATAGCTGATAAATTTTTAACACTAATTTTTCCTACCACATCACTTTCAATTTTCGTTCCTTTTCTTCTTGACAAGAACAAATGCACAAAGTAGTTTGAAGAAATTTTGATGTGTGAGAGAAGATCTTGAAACTCAAGAACAGTAAGGGATCAAATCATTTTCCAGAGAAGAGTGATGGAATTGGATGTTATCGAAAAACATTGACTTGATGTTTCATTTTCTAATGGTTATACGTAAGTATTCATATAAAGATTACTTTAGCATGGTATTAGTGTAGTGTTTATCTTCTACTAATTTTTATTTTTTTTGTTTGTTGTTAAAAGTTCTGAAAAATGTTGATTTTAGTTGCTTCTTGTTCACTCCAAGTAGGTTGAAAACCCAACAAGTGCAATAAAATACTGATAAATAAACAATAACAAATAAGTAAAAGTAAAGAACACGAGATTTTTAACGTGGTAAAACCGAAGTAGGAAAACGTCCACAGTTGTTCTTGCAAGAACAAAACAATTCATTATAATACAAGAGATTATTACACACCTATCAAGCAATACCGCATACACCTGCTACTTGACAATACCGGCTATCTCTAACACCGTGACTCCACCGGAGTTCCTTGCTGCACACACGAGGACTCACGAAGTCAATCTCACAATGAACACAAGGATGATTGAGTTGAGAATGAAGGAAAGAGAGAATGAGTTCTTGAAACACCAAAACACTTGAATCGAAAAGAGAGGAAGAAGACTACCAAAGAATTGCCTTGTTTTGTTTTTCCAAAACCTATTTAACTTAACAAGAGAGAAGAGCAATTGGGCCTCATGCCCAGGAAATTGAATGTGGATGTTTGGACGTCAAGAGAGACATATGGACGTCCTGAACAAAAAACAAACTTTTGACAATTTTAATGAAAGGAACAAGACCGACTGAGGTGACGCAAAGACACATGCATCAAGGGACAACCTAACCAATGCGAGTCTGGCAGTATGCTATACTCATGTCACAAAATAATGTCAAACACCGCATTGCTAGCTTTTGGTATCAAAGCTTTAGGTTACCTTAGGCTGGTGAGAGAGTCTAAGGGATCCTCAGAATGTGAAGTTGGGTGCTTGAAGTTTGAAGATATAAGTTTAATATTTTAAGTTGTGGATGAACCAGGGGTTCATATAGAAAGTGGATCTTGGAAACAAATAAATGTGATACATTGAAGATGGGCATTGACGATCGAAGACGTCGATGATGTTACTATAGTTACTCATGGAAGAGATATCTGTGGGGCTTAGTGGATATATAGTGGAGTCAATGCTTTAACGATGTAACATTGAAGATTGGCGAGAAAATGGAAAGACTTCATCCCGAGATGTGTTTTTAGTATGCTCGGACGAATCACGAGGACGTGATTCTTTTAAGGTGAGTATAATGTAGTGAGTATAATGTAAGAACCCGAATTTTTCTTCCTCTTTAAATAATATACATTTTTTTTATAAATTTTCACTTTATAAAAAATCATAAACGATTATAACTAGCCCCCCCCCCCCAAAAAAAAATAAAAAAAAAACCTAACAAACATTACCCCAGTAAGAACGCATAAAAAAAAGTACACAAATGTTTAGTATATGCTTTTAATTCCTTTCCAAGGGCCAAGATCTGCTGAATTTTAGAGTACTGTGCTTGGCCGCGATTGTTGTCGTCCGTTTTCTTCAATACATACTAAAAATTCAGAGTGTCATTTCTACATGTTGAATTAATAATATTCAGCTTATTTTTTTTCAATGTCGTTAAACCATCAATGAGAGGACAAACTGTTAGCAAACATCATGCCTCCATGGTCGAAATCAAAGATTAATGGAAGTACTCTGTTCATGTTCAAATGCCCAACTTTGATGATGACTTTTTGAACATTATTGTATTTCGACGATGATGATGGCATATATAAGGTTTTCTCAGCTTCTGCATGCTATTATGTGTTCAAAATTTGAAACTCACGGCGGACACGATTTGCCAGGAAACAATGACACAAGGTTGCTACTTGCCACCTGCATAGTGTCAATAGAATTCGACATCCTTTTTCATTCACTCGTAGTAGGGGCATATATGAAAGGCCGAAAGAAAACCAACATATAATGAGTAAAAATTCATTTAATTAAAATTTTGTGTGTGAACAAAACTAAGACATCAATCTAATCGATCAATTCTCATACGATCATAAATTTCTACCAGTCTTAAAACTCATATATATTTTGAACAACAACTAAAAATATAATCAATATTCAAACATTGATACATGGCCGGAAAAAAAAAAACATTCATACTTCAACATCCAAGTGAAATCCATGGATCGTACCCTTCATTATACAAAGCAACAACTGCCAGGTTAGGTATCATTGGGGTATGAAATGATTAATATATGAGTATATGACTATGATGTATATAACTGATTAACTGAAGCATGAGTCATTAATTTGATTTTCGTTTCGCAAAATTTTGCTACATTGGAGAATATTGCAGCCATGTCAAAACAAGAATCGGTCTTAACGGGTAACTTGCAGATTACATTGAGATAATCAGGTGTCATGTGACAGACCATATCGGGTTCACAATTTTCTGTTGCAACCCATTTCAAATAGTGTTTGCATACACATACAGTGTCCCCATAATATACGAGTTGTGATATAACTGTTGACAATTTTATGTATGTTGGCAGTACCACGCAATTTCTATGGGCACCTTTAAAGTTTGAACACATTTAACTAAATATCTGTTGTTGGCAGTTTGGTACAGATGCAATTCTTCTTAAATGGGTTGCTTATTAGCAACCTAAAGTCCAAGATACTCATTATGTACAACAGAATCAAAGCTGATACACAGAGATACTCTGTGGTGTTAGTCTTGTACAACAGAATCAAAGGTGATGTAGCTAAGTTCAGAGATACTCTCTGCAAAAGCCAAAAACTAACAGATTATATAAAGTGAAGTTTTCATGTCTTCTTTATAAAGAATCAGTATTTACATCAGAATCAAAGATGATGTAGCTAAGTTCAGATTTGCAGAGATACTCTCTGAAAAAACAGGTCTAAATTCTGAACAAAACAAAGGCTCATTCATTATTCATTAAACAGGTACAAAAACACACCTTAATTATATATATATATATATATCATTGAACAAGAATAGATAAGACTACTCCAAAGTGAAGCCTAGCTACATCTCTGTCTTCTTTCATTTTCTATATTCTTCTTTGCATCCTTTTGATTTTGATTTGTATCATGCTCCATGATATATACAAGGAAAACAAGGGTACGGTACATTAAGTTTGCTTTGAAAACTCTCATGATTTCATTGAAATTTTATTTTGGTTTTTAAATTTAGAAAACATAATGATGATTCTTTTTGTGTTATGGACAGGAATATGTTTTATATATAATGATCTATCCTCTCAAATACTCAAATCCAACTAGCTCTTTTGTGCCATTTGGTTGGTAAGTAAAGAACTTTCATAAATCTAATGCAGAAACATTTACTTTACCGGAAAAGTAGTTGCTGAAGATAGAGCGAGAGAAGCAGGACTTCGAGAAAACATCATGATTAGACTGAGAGGAGCAGGATTTCAAGACAACATTATGATCAGCCGGGAAGGAAGACCACCATGTCTCAATAGAGTTGAGCTACTTGAGCCTCCTGATGAATTGTTTTTTAGAATTTCTAATATGTAGCAAAGAACTTATTTGTAATTTTGCCATCATTAATGAAAACTGTCACATTTAGCAACAAAAGAAGGCAAGCTCCTACAATATGAAATTCATAATAAAATTCATCTACAAATTTTAATGGCGATTCTACCTTCTTTTTTAGGTAAATGGGAGAATGACTAAAACCTTCGATTTATTCAGAAAATCATCTAACTGGGGCGTGCTCAATCAGTTTGCTGAATCTATTCCTTTATTAAATAATATTTTCATGTTTATGCACATTTAGCATATGAACAGATTGGGATATGTATCCATTCTTAATCCAATTCATCCATTTTTTATGACAGCAAGCTAGCTTTGGAACAATTGGTTATGTTGGTGTGATGGAGGAAATGTTGTATTTGTTATGGATTTGTTGATTGATTGTCCACTTTATAGTGGCTATGTCTATAGTGCAACTATCAAGTTTTACCAAGTAGTTGGTATTGGTCAAAACCCTCTATATTGTGACCGGCCTTGGCGTAAACCCCTAATGTTGTCCAACTTTGGCGTTAACCCCCTTCTGTTAAGCAATCCCCCAAGTTTCTGTCCATTCAAAGTTTCCTTGATAAAGAGAAAAAATAGAGGGAGTTCATTACATATTACATGAGTTCTGTGGTTCTGTTCTCATTTAGAAGCTTAAAGAATAAAGAAGACATTGCTATCAGAGGAATTCAAAGACGGGTTCTTTTCATCCGTTCTGTCTATATGGAAGAACAAAAGTATGATGTGAGTACTGATAATGATACTTCCCACATTATCTCAATAAGCACCTTCCAATGCATTAAACCTCTAGGTTTGAGAACTTCATATTTTTATGTTGTGTGTGTTGAGAATAACAATAGTTCCTATTGATCCAAACTCGAGTTTCATCACCCTTACACGATTGCATCCAAGGTCTATTTGTACAGATTGTTTGTAAACAAAGATATTATCCAAACTCGAATTTCTTCCCAAAATCAAGCATTCCATATCATATAAATAAGTTGGTTGGGAACCTCTCAGACCAATCCCAATGGGAGGGTCATTTGGGAAGGGCAGTAGTGCTAAATGCCCATTTCAACTGTCAGTAGAAGCTCTAATGTCATTTAAAAGGGAAGAAAGTGTCATCCAAAATGACATGGTAATAAAATAAACGGAATACAATATTCCGTTTAAAGTGCTTTTCGAAACTACCAGTTCCGTCTTATTCACTTTTTATGTTTTGGAAACTGAAGTTCCGTCTTATAAACCCAAATATGGCGAAACTTGTAGTTCCGTACTTCCGTCTAATACTCTAATACCAACTTCAATCTTACCGGAACCTACAGTTCCGTCTAATAGTATACATAAGGGTTGGGTTTTTAAAACGGAACTTAGATTTCCGTAAAATTTAAAATCGGAACTCAGAGTTCCGTCTTATAAGACCATTTACTTGTGAAATCTGACATTGCCAAATTTTCTCATTGGCATAACTTTAGTGGGGATTTTGACTACCATATTCAAAAGGTGATTTCAAAGATGGTTTACCTTAAGTGGCACCTATGTGGAGGGCAATTTTCTTGCTGTACGTGGCCACAATAAACTTTACCTTCCACTCAATTTTTATGGTTGGCAGATATGCAATTCTTCTTAAATGGGATGCTTATTACCAACCTAAAGTCAAAGATACCCACTATGTACAACAGAATCAAAGGTGATGTAGTTATGCTCAGATTTGCAGAGATGCTCTGAATAAAATCCAGAAACAGGTTTGAATTCTGAACAAAACAAAGACTCATTCAAAGACAGCAGGTTTGAGATTTGTTTGAGATTTTATCATGTGGAATAAACTTACAATGGTAAGTTATATCTTTGAAAACTTTCATGGTGGATGTCAATGAAATTTATTTTGTGTTTTGAAATTAGAAACATGATGATCTATTCTCTCAAATCCATTGTTTTGGTATATAGTTTTTGCCAGGAATTGTGTTATAATGATCTATTCTCTCAAATCCATTGTTTTGGACTGTTACACTATCACTGAAGTCTAAACCCTAATAACAGATCAAACGGATGCCTTCTCGAAAACTTCGAACTATTATTATTAATGCCATCAAAGCGAAACCGATATCTCGCACTTCCATTCCAAAAACCATCAACATCAATGTGAAACTAAGCGGTGGTGTTGACTTCTCACAATCTGTGAATGAAAGCTTTGATGGAATGACGGCATTGATTGGAACTATAATTCTCTTTGTTGGAGTATTGGTTTTACAGGCTGAGAAATTGAAAAAGGTTTTTGATGAACGTAAGACTAAACTGTTGAGATCAGAAAACAAAAGTTGAAACTCTGAAGGCCTACTAAATATGTCTTTATAGCAGCTGAAGCATGGGATGCTTCAAAACAATATAAACTTCCTAAGTAATGGTCTGTTGATTTGTTTCCTAAGTGATCAATTTTGTAGTATTATTTAGTTATCCTCACGATCATGTGATTATAGGTCTGATCATAGGATTGTTTAAGATTGCATTCCAACTAAGGTTAATTGGGCTGGGGTGTAGCTTTATTGCATTTAGTGTGTATATAGTATATGATTAGACATGTGATTAGAAAGGGTATTTCTGTCTAATGGAGTGAATTGTTATGATCAGACCCGTGATCATAAAAATGTTATCCTTTTAACTAAGTGAAATATTTTAATGTCCTTTTGGCCTAACCAAATTGGAACCGTGTCCTTGGCCCAACTCACCCATAGAATAATGTATATAAACTGGAATAGTGGATAAACTAGGTAGGTAGATACCTAAACAAACATAGAGGTGGACTTTTCCACTCTCTCAACTGGGTCATGGGCTGCACACACAGTTAGGCCCACAGTCCTAACCAAACATTGGGTGGATCCACCAACAAAAACTGTCCCATTTAGCACAATCAGGGGCCTGGCAATGAAAACATGAAATTCTTCTTTAAAATTTTAATTGCCATGCTACCTACAAATTGTATGCTAGAGTTTGTTCTCTTGGTCGGTGAAGTTACTTAAACAGTTCTTTTGTGGCTGTTCAGTTATCTCTACTACTTTATAAAGGCGCCCCCAAACTGAGGTGGTTTGTGTGGCTTGTCGTGTCAAAATAAGTCCATCATTTCTCTAATTATATTTTTTTTCTCTAATTATATTTTTTTTTCGCACGCATACGCGTGCACATTCACATAGTTAATATTGACAGTTCATTTTATTTTACTAGCTGTAGACCCCGTGATATGCACCGGGATTAGAGATTTTGCAAGAGAAATTTCTTATAAATTTTAAATTTATAGAAATTAAATTTATCTGTATTAATTTTTTTTATTTATATGTACATATAATAAATTATTATGTTTGGTTATATTTGATTATTAATTTGTGTTTTGAGTATAATTGTTGTTTTGATTTTATTTTTATTGAATGAAAAATAAGGAAAAAGTGTAGAGAAATACAAAATTTAATTATAGAACCAATTAGTATAAATTATTATTTTATTTTATTTTGTTTTTTGTTTTTTGGGAGATAATTTGTGAGAGATTGCATATAGAGTGCCACATAAGAAAGAGAGTGTGGGACCCATCGGGTCTAGCTATTATATAGATATATAGATTTGTTTAATAACAATTAATTTAGTTGGTTGGCTTAAATTATCAAGAATCTGAGTTTTGGGTAATTTGGTGCAGAATGCATGTATGGTTAGTTATCTGACACCTTCTTGATGTACCCCAAATGTATCAACCTCATATTAAACATATCTACAATCTTGTATTTTTTTGTAGATTGATTGTTGGGATAAAATGCAAAGAACATGGAAGCGATTTGTTCACAACTTTGATTTACACCAATAAAGATATATCTTGAAGACTAACTTGTAGACAATACTAAGAAGAAACAACTACTAAAATAAAAATAAAATATATATGTAACTAGAAAGTAAAACAAGATAAAAAAAATTGAAGCACTCACAACACAAGATTTAACGTGGTTCGGCATAAGCCTACATCAACGAGGTAAAATGATAAAGTTTCATTATGAAGAAAAAAAGGGTGATAGAATGAGCATTCACTTGCACTCCTTCACCTCAAAAACAAGCTCTAAAATCTCTCAAGAACAAGTTATTCCCCATTTTTCTTTCTTTAATCTCGAGATTGAAGAAAATCTTTTGCGAGAGCTCTCTTAATAAGAAAAATCTCTCTCAAGAATACTTAGATCTCAATTTTATGTCTCCGTAAGCTTAATTATTATTCTCTACATCATGGCCTTGTATAATAGCCTTACAAGGGAATTAGGTTTTCCAAGTCATGGGTATAAATTGGGATCATAGACACTTCACCATACAATATATCAGAAACTCCTGCGGCGATACACCTGACAAAACTGTTGTCCAACAACAATGTCACTTACAATTCCATACTTACCTAAATTTGCAGAACTCGCCAGCGACAATGCATTCTGCAAAAACTTGTCAAAACTTGGGAGCTGATTTCCCACCAAAATACATTTTGATCACTGAGTAGAATGTTATGGCCATTCACTCACAACCCAGTACAACTACACCATCAAAATCACTCTTCGTTCGCATGGTTTTCGATCTTTATAGTTTCAACAAACGAATCGTCTTCTGCACTGAAAAAAAGTGTTTTTTGTGATCCTCATATTTGTTGTGATATTGTCTATTTGTCTGTATCCGCACTGTTTAGGAAGTGTTAATTTTGTATATGACGACCTACACAAGTAATTGTCTTGAATATGAATTGTTCAATGTAGTAATGTATATTTGTACACTTTGAAATCACATTATTAATTAAACAATATGCTTTCATTTTCTTGGTTCTACACTTTCCAAGGGCCCAAAACTGCTGGAAATAAGAGTATTGTGCTTGGCTGTGATTGTTTGTTATCCCTTCTCTTCAATACTATCGATACAGAGAATGTCACAATCTGGATTATATGGTTCTTTACACATCTATATCACAAGAATCAATTCAATCAGTTTTGCAATCGATCAGTTTTTCTTGATTTGGACTTACTAATGTCTTAGCCGGTGCGTTAATTTTAATTTATCCATTTTTTATTACTATTTAAGTTTTAAGTTATTAATTTTATTAAATATTACAAATTATACTAATTTATTAAATCTTACAAAATAATTATTTCTTAAGTAAATTTGGGTAGTTTTTGTTAATATTTTATAGAAGTTCATTATATTTTTTAATTTAATTTAATTTTTTTAATTATTGGACTTTTTGCTCATAAATAAATATCCAATCCATAAATAAAAATATTTTAACTTACGATAAAACCATAATTTAACAGGTATTATATAAATTTACCAAAAAGTCATGACTAAAAGTGTATTTAAGTCAGAATGAAGTGACAAAATTCTAAAGCTCAATTCTTATTAACTGGGACTTACCTCTAGATTTTATTTTATTTTGTGGTAAAAACGTGCATTTAATTAGTGTTGATTTTCATAATTAGTGAATTCAAACAGTAAACTAGTAAAGCATTGAAAATGATTCTAAATCTGGCAGTGCCTTGTGTGCAACTGTATATAAATCTGTACAAACTTTATATAGCCCCCTGGCCCGAACAAGTGAACTAACACAATGGGGCAATGTGCATTGGGATTTCAGTCTAGCGCTAACTTAGCTGATTCAGACCTAAAAACACCGTTGAATTTAGCTGATGCAGACACGAAGGCAGCAGCGTTGAAGTTAGCTGGTACAGAGCTTAAAGCAGGGTTGGTTGCAGGGTCGCCTATTGAACCCGTAGTATCCCACAACTACGAAGATATAATCAAGGCTGCCGATGCACCAATTGACAGATCTTCTAAAGAGAAGCTGCAGTAACAAACTTTTTATATTAGACCACAAACATAGTGGAGTATAGAATGCGAAAGCATTGATAATAAAGCTATGAAATGAAAGCAATAATAGAGTATAGGATGTGAAAGTAGTAATAATACTAAAGTTGAAATGGAAGCAATAATAAAATGTCCCTGTCTGCAAGTTGCCGATCGCTGTAATCATCAACCACGTTAAAATCGAGATTCAAGAATCAACCATTGATGTTGGAAGGGTTTAGCTCTAAAGAGATGATATCAAAGTAAAGGTCACGACGAGGGGACCAGGAAAGCAAGAGAAGTGGTGGACCATTAGGTTCGGCAGTGAGTACTGTCTTTTCTTTCTTCGATAGCTTGTTCTATTGCTTATAAATGAACTCAACCCAAATACAGCAAATTAACAGGAAACACTGAAAAACTTAACTATGAAAAACAATAAACAACGTCAGAGGCGGATCTAAGAAGGGGCTTCCTAGCCCAGGGTGTTTTTGAAAAAAAATTATTAGTACTTATAAAGTTATATTTTCACCCAAGCCCAACTCATACTATTTCCCTTCTCTCTCTTCTATTTTCCTTCTCTACCAAAGCATATTGAGACGAGTTATTATGATGCCTCTAAGAGTCTGAGTTCTCCTCTTTCTCTTGAGTGTTGATCTCTTCGATTTTTTATTTGAATGGTGGATAAATGGATTGATAAATTCCAAATTTTGGTTGCTTCTCAATTATGATTATGAACTATAGATTTTATAGTGATTTGGTGATTTCGATTTTCATAATATGTTTTGATAGCTAGTTTGATCACATCGTAATTGAATTGAATTTAATTAATTTTCAAATTTCAGTTATCAAATATTGCAATTAGGGTTTTTATTGTTCAAAATTTCATTTGTTCATGTTTAGGTTTTAATATATCTAAGCGCAATGAAACCTTTGAGTGAAAACAATTTAGTTTCTTCCGTCCATTAAGTAATACACCACAATGCAATGAAGAACGAGCAACAAAAATTCAAAGAATTGACCACAAAGAAGCTAACATATCTACGACTCAAGTAGTTAAGCTTCAACCTGTAGACGTCAATACTTCCTTCCCTGTCTCTTACTTTGAGGTTTTTGCTTGTAGTCAAATAGTCTCTTTCTTTGATAAGTTCATATATTGACATCCAGTCCCCGATAATTTAACATAACAAGTCTTATTATTTTAAAATTCTTTTGATAGTGTTTGGTCAGTATGAGTTACTGTTGTGTTTATTTTACGTATATCTATGTCACATGTTGTCGGCTATTATTTTCGAGATATGTTATTTTTTTTATTTTTCTTTTTGAATTTTCATCCAAGCCTACCCCGACTTGAAATTCCTGGATCCACTACTGTGTTAACGTGATAAAACCCAATCACTGAGAAACATTCACGACCATCCTCACGACGATAAATAATCCACTATATAAAATACAAAAGTACTCATTACTACAATCTCAGATTAACCCAATCACGGAAGTTAATATTTGTAATAGTACTCTGCGTAGTCTTCTATCTCTGCAATCACTGCAACACTAAAAAAAAAAAGATAGAGGAAAAAAGAGAGAAACTGTTGGAGATGGTCTTACTCAGCCAAATCGAGGGAACTATGTATATATTGCTAGTCCATATATTTAGCCAATCCTAATGCATGGTGTCACTTGGTCTTTAAAAATTGTTTAATTCTTCTTAAATGGGTTGCTAAACCCACTATGTACGATAGAATCAAAGGTGATGTAGCTAAGTTCAGATTCAGAAATACTCTCTGGAAAAGCCAGAAACAGGTCTGATTTCTGACAAAAATCAAAGACAGCAGGTTTGATATTATATGGTGTAAGCGGTTTTACCTTACATGTACAACAGAATCAAAGCTGATGAGCTAAGTTGCAGATTTTTGAACATAACAAAGACTCAGATTTCTGAACATTGTTTGAGATTTTGCCATGTGAAATAAATTACTAGGGTAGGAACAGTAATTGTCAAGCACAGTTTCATTACTAATCAAAGCAGGTAATTAACAACAACAACAAACACAAAATTACGCAACAAAAATTCTAAATAAACCCTGCAGAGCAGATATTATAAAATCCATTAGTCTAACACTAACTGAGCACCCGCAAAACATTGTGACGTGCTAACTATCATCACTAAATAGTAAATGCTAACAGTAACATGCATGATTTTTGTTCTTGATTCCAAAGAAATTCGAGGAATTAATAATAAGCTAGTCAACGTCAAATTTCACAAACTAACTTAAACGACGATCATTGTTAAATTTCCGCAGTTGCTTGCCTGTAACTGCAGTAAGAGCTCCAACAAGGCCAGCATAACCAACAGCCCCCCTGAGTCGCTGCCAAGAAAACCACTTGTACAAAACCCCAGCCCAAACCAGCTAGAAAGGGTCAAAAGGGTAAGACCTCTTTGTCAAATATACATATTACCATGAACACCCATTGTACCTCCATACATCATTCCTGTCTCTGGATTCGCATCCCCAGCTTTCTATATATAAGCAACATGAAACAAGAAGTCTACAGTGTCTACTTCTCTCTCTATTTTTTTTTTTTTTTCATTTATTTTCTTCTTCTGCTTTCCTTCCTTTTGATTTGTATAATGTTCCATGAGTGTGTAGCCTTGGAGATAATAATTGGGTAAGTTTTCTTTTAAATATCTCATGATTCAATTAAATTTTGTAGTGTTCTTAGATTTAAAAACGTAATGATTATTTTTTTCTGTTATGTGGACAGGAATTTACTTTTATAATGATCTATCCTCTCAAATATCCAACTCGCAGGTTTGAATATTACGTGTGGTAAATAATATTCATACATCTATGTTGTTAATATATTTTTCAAACTCAAAAAAAATATTACTGAAATCTTCTGACAGGGAAAACGAATTGACGTTTACTGAAGTAATACGAGTTTGTCTGCTGTTGTGGTTTTCTTGAGTACTGTGCTTTGTTTAGAAAAGTTTGAGTTAAGGAACATGGCTATTTCTAAGCGCGAAAACAAGGAAATCTAATGATTGTGACTTTGTTCCTACTGGTGTTTCTTTCGCTGAATCTCCTGGTCGGATTTGTTAAGGCTTCTGGTGGTGCTCCTGCTAATGTGTCTTGCACTATTACTAAACATGGTAGTTCTTCTGCTTTTATTGGCAAGGTTTGTCTTTTTATTGTATTCAATGATATTTTTTCTTCATGTAACAGTAGTCTGAGATCATATAGTATTCAATCTTATTCATGTAGAGAAAAATTGAATAACCGAACGGTTATAACATTTGTGCTTTGCAGACAACCTTATGGTCTTCTGCTCACCAGATCTCAGTACAGCGGAGGCTATTCAGGAGGCCATGATACAATTTTATGAGAAGACAGGGCTGCAGGCAAATCCAACTAAAAGTTTTATAATCTTTGGTGGGGGGGAATGCACTGATGCAGCAGGAATTTGCGGAGAAACTGGGTATGAACATCACAAAGCCACCAATCACTTACCTTGGATTGCCCTTAATTGCATCAAGGCTGTCGTTGAAGGACTACCAACCTTTGATTGAAAAGATAGGAAAAGCGGTGGCTCAGTGATCCTTATTGCAAGGGAAGGAAGACAACAAGTCTCGATAGAAGTGAGTCTTCTGATCAGCTTCAGGACAACATTATGATCAGCTGTCTCCTGATGAATTGTTTTGTAGATTTCTAGTATGTAACGGAGAACTGATTTGTAATTTTGCCATCATTATGAAAACTTTCACATTTAGCACAAACAGCAACTCCTTCGTCCAGCCCAGCTCCTTTTTTCGCAGTTGCATCCCTCCTATGTGTGTGAGTGTCGAATGTAAAATTTCAGCAATAGCTCTGTTCCATCTAGCAACCAGGTGCCGGGGAACAATACTCTTGTTGAAGGTATTAACCATTGCCATAGAGTCAGCTTCGAACCAAACTGATTTCCATCCTTGATTCTTTGCCACCTCAGCTGCTGTCACCATATGACATTCATTATGAAATTCATCTTCAACATTTTAATGGCCATTCTACCTGCAACTTCTCTGCTAGAGTTTGTTCTCTTTTAGGTATAAGATTTTGTCAGTGAAGTTACAGGGTTACACTGCAACTTCATGTTTTTGGAATCAATAACTTTTCCCAACTATAAACTATTGAAAATGGTTTTAGCTACTATTCACAAAAATTTTAAATCAAGCTTTGCTGCGGAAAATATTCACAACCTAGTGCACTTATATAAGATCAATCTACTTCAAGTGGTCATCGAAGAAATCTTTCAATTAAAAAACAATCCATAGATCAAAACATTACTAGTTTTGTTCATACTAGTTTCATTGATGATTTTTAACTACTTTCCACGTAATTATCTAAATCAAGCCTTGTCGCCCAAAAATATTACACAACCTTGTGAAGTTATGTTAGTTTGGATGCTGTTGGTATTATAATGCGTGAACTCAGGAATACAACTTACACGAATTACAGAAATGGAGAATACACTAGAACAGAAAACAAGTAATATCTTTACTAATTGAATTCAACAAAAAACAGTAACACTTACTACACAGTATGAAGGATTAAGGAGATGAACAGAGGCTTGCCAAAGCAATATCCTTAAGACAATATTACTTCCCTGCTACTGGTGCACACAGGTACTGGACGATAGTCTCCGAAGATACAACTGTTCGACACTCTGCTAGACTGCACTGTAATAGCAGAGTTCTGGCGAACAAACAAGAAGAACCTTCGAATGCTTTTGAGAGAGAGAAAGAGAGAGAGAGAGAGAAGCAGACTTAGTTTGTATTGATTGTGTACTTACTGCCAGAACAATACGCAATTTATAGGCTAAGTCGTGCCTGTTCGCAACAAACACGCACCTGTTGGAAAACGTCTTTTCTCAACAGGTGCAACTCTTGGCAGACTTATGAAACGTTTAAGGCCCAAGGGACGTACTGTTTCATTTTGAACAGATGTTAAGGCAAAGATGTAACATGATCCTGTGAACCCGTTCACAACTTAACTAAATAAGAGGTGGACCAAAAAGATAACATAACTTATCAACCACCATATAGCCCCAAGCCCAAGCCCAAAACCGAACCGAACCGAGCCGGTCGGACGGACAGACAACGGCGGCGCGCGCGTGTGTGGTGGACCACTAAGTGTATAGCCTTGCGCTATCGCGCGAAAACTTGGTAACCCAAAGGGCTACACCCTTAGTGTTATTATTTTGTATTTATACATCTTTACTCACTTTTCCACAACTCATGTGGGACTAAGTGTGTTTCACACTTAGTTCATTCAATCAAGGAAATGGTCTGACAATGACTGTCAGACCTATTTCTCTAACAATCCCCCACATTGAATGAAATCCGTCTACACATTCTCAGAAAAGCTTCTTCGAAGAGTATGTTGGAACAACATTGCCTCGGGATAGGTAGATATTTCACTTTGAACCTTCCGTAGCATAGACCTATCGGATTTACTTAGCTAATTAGTGAAATTTTTCATCTTGAACTGTCAGTTGTTGGTGTAAACCAAGACAATAAGCCATGCACAATGTTATCCCGATTCTTGTTTAATTCTCAATTGTGTTCATTTTGGCCCTGAACAATCTTAGGTTTTGCGAGTGCTACTAGAGATATTCTACCTTTAAGAAATCTCATAGAACCGACCCAACTCTCACTAACATAGGTGACCGCTCCTATTAAGGGTATCCTACTATACCCCACTTGTATTTCACAAGATATAGGCGTCATTAAAAGCATCGCTTAGCCTGAACGACACTGTAGGTTGCACTTGTTGCATCATGGGAATGGGATAGAGAAAATTCTCCCAAGTGCTCCTGGTGAGTTACTCAGAACTAGTTGTCCTGTTGAACCTAGTCCGTGGGATCTCCAGTCGCTAGGTTAGGTTTCCGTATAAGGTAACTCGTGGTTATTGAGTAACTGGTGGAATATCCACTTATACCCCTCGATGCGCAGTTAATTTTCTCTCTAGATAAACCTTTAGTAAATGGATCCGCAAGGTTATCTTTTGATTTCACATAATCAATGGAGATGACTCCATGTGAGAGTAACTGCCTCACGGTATTATGTCTACGACGTATATATGGTGATTTACCGTTATACATAAAGCTTTGAGCTCTTCCTAGAGCCGTTTGATTGTCACAATGGATACATATGGTCGACACAGGTTTCGGCCATAATGGGATGTCTTCTAAGAAACCCCTAAGCCACTCAGCTTCTTCACCTGCTTTATCTAAAGCTATGAATTCAAATTCCATTGTGGATCTTGCTATGTAAGTTTGTTTTGCAGATCTCCATGATACTGCACCACCTCCCAAAGTAAACACATACCCACTGGTTGCCTTGGATTCTCCTGAATCAGAAATCCAATTTACATCAGTATAACCTTCAACAACACTTGGATATCTTCCATAGTGTAAGGTATAATTAAGTGTATCTTTTAAATACCCTAATACTCGCAGAAGAGCATCCCAGTGTTTTTGGCCTGGATTACTAGTAAACCGACTTAGTTTACCAACTGCATAGGCAATATCTGGTCTTGTACAGTTCTTGACGTACATTAAACTACCAATGATTCGAGAGTACTCGAGTTGATCAATGATAGGACCATGATTTTTATGTAACACCATATTTGGAACAAAAGGTGTTTTTGTCTTTTTAATTCCATGATGTTTGAACCTCTCTATCATTTTCTCAATATAATGAGTTTGAGATAGCCCAATTCCATTAGGTGTTCTAATTATCTTAATTCCCAAGATAACATCTGCCACACCTAGATCTTTCACTTCAAAGTTGTTTTTGAGCATCTTTTTCGTAGACAGAATAACTTCATTATTGGTCCCGAAAATGAGCATGTCATCGACATATAAACAAACTATGACGTAAGCCTCGCTTACTTTCTTGAAATAGACACACTTGTCACATTCATTGCTTTGGAACCCATTCTTCATCATGACTCCATTAATGGTTATATGCCATTGTTTTGGAGCCTGTTTAAGACCATAGAGGGATTTAACCAGTTTACACACTTTGTTTTCTTTCCCTTTGACTTGAAAACCTCCTGGTTGTTCCAAATAAATCTCCTCTTTTAAGTCACCATATAAGAATGCAGTTTTAACATCCATTTGATGTATTTCTATATTAAATATGGCTGCAATCGCGATTAACATTCTAATTGATGTTATCCTCGTTACTGGTGAATATGTGTCAAAGTAGTCTACACCTTCCTTTTGACGATACCCTTTTGCTACTAGTCTAGCTTTATACTTATCAACCGAACCATCTGGTTTTAGTTTTCGTTTGAATATCCACTTATACCCCATGGTTTTACTTCCTGGTGGAAGATCAACCAATTCACTTCAAACGCCCCACATCGATTTTATAAGTTGGACTTCTTTCTCATAGCCTTCAGAAACTTTTCACTTATACTCTGAACTGTTTGCACAGGTTCAAGTATATGCTCTCCCACACCAGTCAGCCGAGAAGATATTACTGTTCCACACATCAGGATCAAATGTCCTTACAATATGTAGCTCTAAACCCTAGAAATCAACTCAACTGCATCCAAGGTGTGTTGGTATGGTGAGTTGTCAACAAGAAATTATCTCATAACAATTTTAACTAGACCAAGCCTCTCTAATTTGAGCATCTCTGGTTTGCTAACCCAAATTATGCTTGACTGAAATCATTGTAATTTATTCATTGGCAGTTGGTCAATGTTGCTAGAGCAACGTCTGGTTTTGGAGACTACCAGGGCAGCTTCATAATCATTCACGTTGAAAGAAAGCCACAAGGAAGATATAAGGATGGAAGCTTACGCATATATATGAGATTATGAGGTGAACATAGAAGCATTTTCGTTTTTTTTAAAAAGTTTAATGCCTACATTTTAGAATTGAATAAATGTTTCATGCTTGTTTTTGTGTAGGTGTGTGAAGACCCGAAATTGTCGGATATGGGACTAAACATTTCAACACATATCGAACGTGGCTACACTACATCAAACACAATATATCAAAGTTATATTATGTATGATATAAAAGGGAATCTCCTTTTTTCGAGGAAAATAGATTTGTGATTTATGGTAGTGTGATCTTTTCTTGAGGTAATGAAAACATAATTTTTATCTTCAAATCGTGACATGGAACCACAGTACCAAAATACAAATTCAAGGAAAACAGATTTTTGATCTATGGTAGTGTGATCTTTTCTTGAAGTAATGAAAATATAATTTTTATTTTCAAAACTTGACATGGATAGTACCAAAATACGGATTCGGCAATAAATCAAAATGGCCAAATTTTTAAATTTTGTTTCAACTCAAAGTAAATTCGCAGAATTTTGTCAATTTTGTTTGGCCCAAAACAAAATTTTGTCAACTAAGAAATTGTCCAAGTAGAGCATCACATTCAAGATTTTGTTTTAATAAACTTGTTAAAAGTAGATTAATAAATGATTTTATTATAAAGATTATAAATCATATCCCTTATAATTAACTCCCACCAACTCATTAAACTCTAAATGTTTTTGAATAGTTCATCATTTCTTAGTTTTCGGTTTGCTCGAATCCATGGAGGTGTGAGTTTCGCAATTTTGTGTTCGATGACTTTTAGTACAACATTTTTTATTTATTTTTTTTAAATTTCACTTATAATTTTAGTCTTTTTGATTTCATACATATTTCTTGCCCTGAGATACATACAAATTTGTCAGTAGATCTAATTGATTTAACAAATCCATTATTCACCGTTCAAACACATTCAAATGATTGTTGGTAGGTATCTCGAGAATGTATACACAAAGAAATGAAGGATGAATGAGTTGTCTGCCAAGTTTGTCATTTTTGTGTTTGAAGCAGCAAAATATTCCTAAACCCAAGAATGTGTGTCTGCCATTGCCAATATTCGTCACCAGGAAAAGATTAGAATGAAAGGGAATTGCTCTCTCACAAAAGAAACTTCAAATATCGAAGGTCTAGATCGAAATCTAAATTTTTCACCATAACAAAATATTCTGCCAGATGATTGTTTTGACATAATGTTATTATGCGAACTCTTCAATTCATATTACAATTTTACAAGGGACTGAAATCTGACAAAGCTTCTAAAGTTGGGTTAAGGATGAACTCTCAGGCGATTAACATTGTTGATGGAAGACTAACTTCGCTCTCAAGTTGGGAAACACCAGACACTATCTATTATAGATTTAACTGATGTATTCTTGTACATTTATTTTTAATACATCTATCTATATATACTATATAATAGTGGAGCCTAACAAGTGCCATGTGGCGTGTTCTCAATAACTTGAGAATAGAATTTAAGCCCAATTAAAACCCAATTGTAGTCAAAAAGGAAATCCACCTTCTATGTCAACAGAGATTTATAGAAACCTTAAAACCCTTTAAAACTTGATTCTAAATCTCTTTTTTCCTACTAAATTCTTCTTCTATTTAAAATCCTTAATTCATGTATAAAAACCATACTAAATACAAAAAATATTAATTATAAATCTCTACAAATTTAGCTTAAGAATACAAATTTAGGTGACTTCTATTCGAATCATTCCCTCTACTCAGCGCATGTAAATTAAGTTAATGTTGGTCTGACTCATGATTTACTGAAGAGCTATTGGCAATTAGAATTAGCTAAAATACAACCTGTAACTTTAAAATTATATTATCTAAACCTCGAAGCTAAAAAAACAACTTCGCCCCACTATTAAAATCGAAATTATAATAGCTACTCCTACTCTACAAATTTAGGTTAAGAAGGGCATTAAAAAAAACTCGATTCAACAAATCACTTATAAAGTCATTATAAAATCTTTACAAATTTAGGTTGAGAAGGGCATTAAAAAACTTCGGTGATTTTCCATTTTATTGAATAACACAAATCCTGGTGCATAGCACGGGTTCAACAACTTGTTACATACAACTTACTCAGCAAAAAAAAAAAAAAAAATCTGACACTTACTAAGGCTTGAGACTGACCCAACAACCCAATCAGGCCCAAACCAAAATCTTTTTTGGGGTTGGACTCGGATCGAATTCTGGCATTAAAATCCCATCCATAGCAGATGGGATTTCGTCAGTAGAGCATCACATTGAAGATTTTGGTTTAATAACTTGCTAAAAGTAGATTAATAATTGATTTCATTGCAAAAGATAGATTTTGTAAAAAGAAGATGGTAGATAATCACATTGAAGATTTTGGTTTGATTAATTTTCTTAAAGTAGATTAATAAATGATTTTATTGTAAAAGATTACAAATATTATCCCTGAGAATTAACTCCCACCAACTAATTAAACTCTATATAATTCACTTGAAATGTAGCATTTCTTGCAAAGTGAAAAACCGAAACTAGCAGTTTACAAAGGTTTCTCACAGAGCAACATACTTGTGTTTGTCCTAAAAATGTTATCAGGCTCGCACTCGTCTTCGCTTCCTCATAATCCCAGAAAGAAGGTTAAACTCGCTTGGATGCAAGATCATGTTGCGCGTAAAAATTCATATAGGAAAAGAAAAACTAACTTAGTGAAGAAAATGGATGAGCTAACTAAGTTATGTGATGTAAAAGCTTGTTCCATCGTCTACAATCCATATGATCTCGAACCTTCTGTTTGGCCCTCCAGTGATGAGGCTCGTCGCTTGGTTTTACAATTCTTGACTTTCCCAGATTATAAGCAAACAAGAAAACTTTTTAATCTAGAATATTTCCTAAAGCAACAGATTGTGAAGTTGGAGGGGAAGCTTAAGAGAGTAACAAAGAGTAAGCGCGAAGAGGAGATTATAGACTTGATAATGCGGAGCGCAAATGGACAGGTACTAGATGGTTTAAAATATGAGGATGTGCTAGGCATGGAGTTTTATATCGGACGGAAGATGAAAGAAATTTATGAGAGGTTATGAACAACCAAATCATGGTTACTATGGTAGGATGGTTAATGACCCCATGGAAGGATGATCATGGATGACCATTCACGTGTTCAAGAACCTCCTTCTTGAGCATTATTATGGAGCACACTAGCTTACAATGGAGGCAATCTAACCATCCTGATGCATGCACTTATCCTGGATTGCCCACTATTTTTTTTTTTTTTAAGAAACTTAATCTTTCTTGTGTGTGTGTTTTCATTCTGATATACTTGTTGGTTGTTTGTGTTTCACCAAAAAATTTATCTGTGTTCCGTAATTATATGTGGGTGTGTACACCCAATTATAAGACAAGACAAGACGCCATGTGTTTATAAAGTCGTTGGGTAATTGATCAAGCCCACTAGAATTAATTAAACCCATACATAGATTATATTATTATTGACACATGGCATTTTGTGATTGGATGTACACACCCACATGCAATTAGGCTACACAAATAAAATTCTTTGGTGTTTCACATGTTTCTATTTGAGTTAAATAATTGTTCCATCTATTTAGGCTATAGAGTAAAGATGGATTACTTGTGTTCTCCTTTTAATTTAGTTATGTGAAACTCAATCAATGGATCATTTTTTCGTTCAAAAGTTTAATGCAAACATTTTAGAATTGAATCAATGTTTTGTGTTTGTTTATCTGTATTTTTATCATGACCCAAAATTGTCCGTATCTGCAAAAATAAAAATGCTTACAATTATACTACCTCAAGTCCTTATAATATTAATTATTATTATTTTATGGATCATAATATTAAATTTGATAAATATATAAAAATCGTAATGAAGAACAATGTGATGATCATTAGGTCTAGTGATGATTATCAATTCTAATGAGTATGTATCCATAGGATTGGTTTTTATATCAAATATCTTTAATTATCAGTTTCAGTGAGTAGTATACTATCATCACTATTTTTTACCGAGGTTTAGTATATTTTTATTCGGATCAAGCTAATAATATTGTAAGTTCAAAATCACCATCTTTTACTAAAATATCCACAGTATTACTGCCATCAAAACTTTAGGAACAAACTAACATAGTCTAATTAATATTTGGTAGATTTCAAATATATTACAACAAATTAATTTAACAATAAATCTTGTTTTAGTTAAAGCATCACATTGAAGATCTTGTATTAATTAACATGCAATACATAATTTTAATTACAAAATCTTTTAAATCATACTCCATCTAAAAATTTAGGCTATGGCCCCATTTTGTATGTGGTTATGATGGGCCAATCATAAAATGTCACGTGTCATTTGGGTTACTAATTGAAGCCCACAAGGGTTTACTGCACCCATACATAGGTGATATTTTAGTAATTAAACAATATTTTAGTGACACATGGCGTATTATGACTTGCCCTTATGACCATATACAAAATGGGGCCATAGCAAAAAAAATTGGCACTCCACTAAGATTTTTTTCGCTGTGGCCCCATTTTATATGTGGGCATGAGGGGCGGAGAGGCCAATAAGATAATACCATAGTGTATATATAAAGGGAAATCATATTGACACCCAGTCTTTTACCAAGAGTTATCCAATATCTTAAGTGCAGTCCATCTGAAAACTAAACTATATTATGAGCACCTAAGTGTTAAGAGCCATACATATCTTAAATTATTAATTATTAGAAAATTATATATCTTTCTTCTTCTTCTTCTTTATTTTCCTAAATTCTATCAATATAGAAATTAAATCTGGATGGATCACGCTCAAAGCTTCTTAATAATAGAATTACATGAGATTAAGTATATCATGAAACCAATTTTTAACTATATTTTCTTGTTGGGTTTTGTTTGATTCTTCTTATAATAACAATTTAAAAATTTCTTATTTCAAAAACATGGTGAGAATCCATATTCTTTGTTGCAAATCAACACTGTAGATATGTTTAAGGTTTCTAATTACTTTCATCTTTTCTTTAGAATACAAAAATTGTAAACAATTTCAATCTCAATTAAGGTTTAAACCAAAGAATTCCAATCTCATGTTCTTAACATTTCATAACTCTCTAACATTCAAACAAATTGTTTGAGAAAAATCTATATGAGTTGTAGTTGATAAATTTATAATACAAACTCTCTAGGATTATCATTTTGTAATTTTTTTTACTATTAATATTGATGTTTTTTTTTTTTTTTAATAAAATCTGGGTGGCTCTTAGTATATTAGTGTATTTGGGTGTGATTAATTTTTAGTGGCCTGCATTTAAGATATTGGATAGCTCTTTGTAAAACACCGGGTGTTAATATGATTTAGGGTTCACTGCACCCAAACATAGGGTTATATTGGCAATAAGAGACTCGCATTATAAACGAACACTAAAAATAAAAAGATTCTTGTTGGTCTATTAATAGTGCAGAAGTGGTAACAGTTTGGCCAATGGGGTCACTTATTATGACAAGCGAAAAAGACTATTTCTTAGTATAGTTCCCTGTTACACGAAGGGAGGAAGGTGATTGTATGATGGGGGTTTAGTTCCCTTTTCTTAGGCATGTATTATGCGCCCAAAAAGTCACTACACTGGCTGTATATGCCATTGCCTTGCAATTTTAAATGTTAATATATTGGACATATACCAAGTTGGCAGGCATCCAATTGATATCCTCAAAATATTTATGGGACTAAAAATAAATATTTTTGCTTTGGTTGCATTTGTTCATCAAATTACAAAATTGTGTTAGTCTCAGTAATATATAGGATTAATTTAGAATTCCATCAAATCATTCATGTATAATTAAGAAATGTTTTTGGAAATGTTGAAATATATGGTAAAAGCTCAAAACTTTATGATGAAGAATATTCGATGACGTGTATAGATAATGATGACTTCAAATATATATTGTCACGCGTAAATAGTTGGCGTGATAGATTTGTGTACTATATAAATATATATGGTGTGTTCATCCTTTCTTTAACACCAAAATGTTTAGTAAATAGTTCTTCGATCATTTCTTAGTTTTTACTCTTAATTTGTTCTTCGTTTCTTAGTTTTCGGTCTGAATTCATGGAGGCTGGTGTGGAGCTTAGCTATTTTATGTTCAATTACTTTGAGGTCACAGGTCTGATCTCAGTTCTATCATAGCATAAGTAAAGGTTTTGTCTAACATTTTTAAAAAAAAAAAAAAAAAATCATTTATTATATTTGTTTTTTTATTTTTTTTTATAGTTCGTAAATTATTGTTTTATGTCTTCATATGAGATAGATGTTGGAAAACAGGTTCTCGTGGAATCTGTTTTGGATTTGGATTTCTAAGTCCATCAAGGATTTAGAAAGTGTTGTATTGGAATACGACTTCCAATTTGATTAGTAATTGTGTTCCTATTAGTAATTGGTTTTGTACACCCTAAAGGCTATAACATACATGAAACCCACGAAAATGTCTTTACAACTGGCCGACAGATCTTTGAAAGTACCTAGAGGTATAGTAGACTTAGGGAATTGTTTAGTATCCTCAATAATTGTGTATCTCCTTGAGAGATGTGAGATTCAGATCTGTGTGTGATGAAAACCGAAATATAATCTTAGTTCTCATACATGTGTTGTTCTTCGTCTTCTCTATATTAAAAAAAAAAACTCTTTACTTTGTTCTGTGGACGTATGCAAACGTCGAACCACGTAATTTTCTTGTGGTTTTGTTATTTGCATTGTTTATTATTCTCAATTGTGGTGTGTGTGTGTTATTTTTTATTCAATTATCAACGGTGTTTAGTGGTTACGTTTCCGCGAGGCGCAACAAATTGGTATCAGAGCTGAAGGTTAAACCCCTGGGTTGTGTTTGTTGGTGATAGGTTTAGAAAATTGTGAAGAATATGACGAATTATGCAGATTCAAGTTCAAATTCTAAAGTGGCTACAGTTGGAGAATTTGACGTCGAAAAGTTCAATGGCAAGAATAATTTTGGCATGTGGCAATCCGAAGTTATGGATGTATTAGATAAAAAAAATTTGGAGGAAGCTTTAGGTGACAAGCCGGATACGATGAAAGCAGAAGATTGGAAGAAATTGAATCAACAATGATGCAGCGAAAGCTAAAATAAACTTAATCTAAGAATTTAGATGGCAAGGAATTGAAATAACGGAAAGGAATTGCAATAAGTAAAAGCTGAAATTTAAATAACTTGAAGGTAAATTACGGAAAATAAAGAACTTGAAGTAAAAACTAAATTGAAAGACAATAAACTAAATAATAAACTCTTCAATCATCAATCTTGACTAAGAATTCGTTTTTGGAGCTCTTTATATAGATAACTCCGTTGACACAACTAGAAAACCTACTAGAACTTGAATTACTACTTTTCTAGACACTTCCTAAGTCTATTACGGCTCAAAATAAGACTTCTAGACACTTCTAAAATCACTCTAAATAATAAAAACGAAAATAACAATTTAAAAATACTACTCAGGCTCCTAAATAAAGCATAAACCTAAATAGGAAACCAATTAACGTATGTGTTATGTCCTACATCAGGCAAGCGTATGGGTCTATATGATTGTGTTTGGCAAAGAAACAAAAGTACTTTGTTATGAAGGAAACCTGTGCAAAGGACCTCTGAAAGAAGTTGGAAGATAAGTATATGACAAAAAGTATTCAAAATGAATTCTTCTTGATCAAACAACTTTTCCGGATGAATTTGAGACCAGGTATTAGTTTGTCTGAACATATTGATGAATTCAACAACCTACTTGCTGATTTATTGAATCTCGATGAGAAAGTCCCTGAGAATTATCAGGCTTTGTGTTTACTACATTCCCTTCCAGAAGAATATGAACATCTCGTTACTACTTTGTTAACGGGAAAAATAAGAGTTGGAGTATTATGAGGTCGCTACAGCTTTGCTTAATTATGAGTACAGGAGAAAGGATGTGAAGATCCATAGGGATGCATCGTCTAAAGCGTTGACTGTAAGGGAAATAAGTAAAGACCGTAAACCTAGTGGTAAGAGAAGTAAATCTTGATCTAAATCGAGAGGTGGTTCAAAAATTTCGGCTGATGAATGTGCCTTCTGTCATCATATCAAAACGGACATTGGGTTAAAGATTGTCCCAAAGCGAAAGCTAAACACAAGAAAAACACCACTACCAACGTTGCCAAGAGTAATGATGAAGATTCTGATGAATATTCCTTTTCAATGTCATCGTTGATTTGTTCTGCAGACATATGGATTGTTGATTCAGCCTGCATTTATCATATGTGTCTAAATCGGAATTGGTTTTTTAGCTTTTCAAACTTGGAAGGTGGATCTGTTTATTGGGGTGATAATCATCCTTTAGCAGTCAAAGGGATTTGTAAAATCCGAGTGAAGATGTTTGATGGTATGGTTCAGAAATTGTGTGATATTAGGTATGTTCCTAACTTGAAAAAAAATCTCATCTCTGCGGGTGACTTGGATACCAAAGGTTATAAAGTAACTATCGAACAAGGTATTCTCAAAGTTTTGTCTGGCGCGATGGTTGTGATGAAGGCAGTGAAAGAAGGTAACTTGTACTTCTTAAAGGGGAGTACTATTACATGTGATGCTGCAATTACTGAGTCTGCTGGTGATTGTCTCAATACTACTAAGTTGTGGCACATGCCTTTAGGGCATGTTAATGAGAAGTCTTTGCAAAATCTTGCCAAGCAAGGATTGTTGAAAGGTGTCAAGACCTGCACGTTAGATTTCTGTGAACATTGTGTTATGGGCAAGAAAACAAGAGTTAAATTTGGCACTGCTATCCATCATACTCGTGGGACTCTTGATTATGTTCACTCGGACGTGTGGGTACTTTCCAAGCAAACATCATTGGGAAGTATATCTTATTACGTCACTTTTGTAGATGATTATTCAAGACGTGTATGGGTACCATGAAGCATAAAGATGAGGTCTTGAATGTGTTCATGAAGTGGAAGAAGATGATTGAAACTCAAACTGGCAGAAAGATCAAAACGCTCCGTACAGATAATGGAGGTGAGTACAAATCTGATCCGTTCTTGCAAGCATGTCAGGATGAAGGTATTATGAGATACTTCGCGGCTAGAGGTACGCCGCAACAGAATGGGGTGGTAGAGCGCAAGAATCGTACATTACTGGAGAGGATACAATATATGTTGTCTAATGCTGGGTTAGGCAAGGCGTTTTAGGCTGAGGTTGTGACATATGCTTGCCATCTCATTAATAGGTTGCCTTTCAGCTGCAATTGATGGGAAAACTCCAATGGACGGATGTGACTTTTGATGAGGCTTCCATGTTGAAGTTGAATAACTCTCAGCAGGTGGAGAGTAAGACCACAAAGGATTTGCAGTGGGTGGAGTTTGATGTTACTTCACGTAATCTAGATGGTATTGTATCTGCAGATGAGGTACCTACTGATTCCACGGTAAGTACAGATGTTTCAGGTGATCATGAAGACACAGATGATGAGACTGCGACATATACAAATAATAATATGGAGACTCCAATGCAAGAGTCAATTGCAACACATAAGGGAAAACGAAATGTTTCAATTTTTCCAAGTCTAAGAGATTGTGTGGCCTATGCACTTTCAGTAGTTGAAGTAGATGTTCCATCTACCTATAGAGAAGCAATACAAAGTACCGAATGTGACAATGGAAGAAGGCAATGAGTGAGGAGATGCATTCTCTTCATAAGAATAATACTTGGGAGGTATGTGTGTTACCGAAAGGTAAGAAAGCTATTGGGTGCAAATGGGTCTACTCAAAGAAAGAAGGATCTCCTAGTGATGGTGTGGGTTTCAAGGCGAGGTTAGTTGCGAAAGGTTATGCTCAGAAGAAAGGTATTGATTATAATGAGGTTTTTGTCCAGTTATGAAAAATTCCTCCATTCGTATTATCTTGGCCTTGGTTGCACAGTTTGATCTTGAGTTCGCTTAACTTGATGTCAAAACTACGTTTTTGCATGGTGATTTAGAAGAGGATGAGATCTATATGACTCAACCAAAAGGGTTTAAGATTGCAAAGAAAGAAGATTGTGTGTGTAACCTGAAAAAGTCCTTGTATGGGTTGAAGCAGTCTCCTAGACAGTGGTACAAGAGATTTGATGGGTTTATGCTAAGGCAACAGTACACTCGAAGCCAATATGATCCGTGTGTCTACTTCCGTAAGCTTCGTGATTGTTCCTTTATATATTTGCTCTTATATGTTGATGACATGCTAATAGACTCTAAGAGCAAGTGTGAGATTGATAAGTTGAAGAGCAAGATGAGTACTCAGTTTGGATGAAAGATCTAGGTGAAGCTAAGAAGATCCTTAGCATGGAAATCAAGAGAGACAGGGTGAATTGCACTCTGAGCTTGTCTCAACAAGCATATTTGAAGAAGGTGTTATAACGTTTTGGGATCAATGGTGACACTAAGTCTTAGGAAGCTTAAGTATGCGATGGTGTGTACGTGGCCCGATATTTCACAGGCAATCAGTATGGTTAGTCGGTACAGGCATGATCCCGGTAAAAGGTACTGGCAAGTGGTGAAATGGATTCTACGATTATGCAGGAGATCTGGATAAGAGGCGTTCTACTACTGGTTATGTGTTCACTATTGGTGGAGGACCAGTATTGCAATCTGGGGTGCTAAATTCTATTGCAACTAAGCGCTATTCAATATAAGTTCATTCAATCAACTTAATTTAGTGTACAAAGGACTGAAAGCTGACATTAATTACTAAGGAAATACACCGACCCGGCCTAATAAGGCCTAAACCTAAGTCATTTTCGGGTTGGACTCGGATTGAATTCTTGCGATGAAATCCCAATTAGCCCTTGGGTTGGGTGTTTTCCACGTTTGGCCGAAAACAAAATTGTCAAGTAGAGCATCACATTGAAGATTTTGTTATAATTAACTTGCTAAAAGTAGATTAATAAATAATTTCAATGCAAAAGTTTATAAATCATATCTCTTATAATTAACTCCCACCAACTCATTAAACTCTATATAATCTACGGGAAATGTAGCATATTCATCAAAGTGAAAAAACAAAACTAGCAGTTTACAAAGGTTTCTCCCTGAACAACATATTTTTTCTTGTCCTGAAAATGTCATCACGTTCACATTCGTCTTCACTTCCTGTTAGCCTCAAAAAGAAGGTTAAACTCGCTTGGATGCGTGATTATGTTGCGCGTAAAAATTCATATAGAAAAAGAAAGAATAACTTAGTGAAGAAAGTGGATGAGCTGAGCAAGCTATGTGATGTAAAAGCTTGTGCCATCATCTACAGCCCGTACAATCCCATTCCTTCTGTTTGGCCCTCTAATGATGAGGCTTGTCGCTTGATTTTACAGTTCTTAACTTTGCCAGATAATATGCAAACCAAAAACATGTTTAATCTAGAATTTTTTCTAAAGCAACAGATTGTGAAGTTGGAGGGGAAGCTTAAGAGAGCTAAAGAAAATGAGCGTGAAGAGGAGATGATAGACTTAATAATGCGGAGCGCAAATGGTGAGGTTTTGCATGGTTTAAAGCATGACGATGTGCTAGACATGGAACATTACATCGAACAGAGGATGAAGAAAATTTATGAGAGAGGTAATGAACAACCAAATCTTGGTTACTATGGTAGGATGGTGAATGACCCCATTGAGGCTAACCAGTTTCAACCAATGTTAGTGAACATGACAATGGACCATTTTCATGTTCAAGAACCTCGTTGTTAGTATGGAGCATTCCAAACCGAACCTGGTTTTATTGTATCTTGTTTTGTGTGTGTGTGTGTCTTTTCTAAAAAAATAGTTGCTCGATGTTTGGATTTCTTCTACTTTTCTATTTTGAGTCAATCTTGTTCTTCAATTTAGGCTATATGGAGTTCATGTAAGGATGGGTTTACCTGTTTTCTCTTTTTAATTTAATTGTGCCAAACTTAAGTGAATCATTTTCTCGTTCAAAAGATTAATGTCTACATTTAGATTTATATCAATGTTTTATTGTTGTTTATGTGTATTAGTGTCGAGACCCGGAATTGTCCAATGTGGGACTAAACATCTCAATACATAATATTGTACATGGCCAATATTACATAGAAAGCAATATATAAAGTTATTAAGTAAGATCAACAATCATATTTTTTTAAGAAAATAGATTCGTGATTTATAGAAGTGTGATCTTTTCTCACTTTTAAAGGTAATAAAAACTTTTTTTTTCTTCAAAAACGTGATCTTTGTGATAAAAAGATCACAATCTGGAATTAAATATCTTAATACCAAACACGTGGATTCAATAATACGGGTCACATGTAAGTATGGAACAAACATGGGCCCTTTGCAGCTTTGCACCTAATTAATTCTTATACTTTCTGGGGTCCAACTCAAAACTAATTAGCAATGAGTGATATAGCCCATGAACAAATATATTATGGGAAATCATATTGACACCTCGGCAGTTTGTCAGGAACTATCCCGAAGTCTAAGTACCATTGAACAAATAATATATGCACCTAGATGATAAGAACTACCCGTCTTATTACGGCAGAGTTGACGTTTTCTACCGTCACTTTTCAAAGTTTTTTTTTCTTTAATATTTATCTTTCTTCAACCTTAATCTTAACTTACATATTCTCTTTGTTATATTTGAATTGCGCTATATTATTAAGCCTATTAACTTGTTTATCTAATCAAATTTACCATGGTTTGATGAAGTTCTGTGAGGATTTTGAAGATGAAGAAGAATACAATACTATACCCAAGGCCATTTAACTAGAAAAAAAATAAGCCACGCGATATATATATATATATATAGCTATAATCAAAAGAAAAAGCTAGAGCAGGTAGTTCAAATTTTTAAGCCACGCGAGATATAGTGTTTTGAATTATCAAGAGATACATATATCGATGAAACTGTGGAAACGATTGAAAATAGTGTTTTGAATTATATTTTTTTATTTTATTACAATGGTGATGATGATAGTTAATACTTTATTGGTATAAAACTTTGTTCTTTAATTCTTTCCTCAAATAAAGATCAATAAAAAAAAAAAAAAAACTTTATTTTGTTATCATGGTATGGAAAGCTCAAGTGGGTCCAACAAAATTCTTTGCTTGCCCCAATTCATGCTTGTATAGTTGTATGGGTTTGTAAGAGCATTCCCAATGCAAGGTGGATTTTGGGGGTGGGGTGGATAAATCCACCTTGAAACTTAAAACAATGTCCCAAGGGAATGTGAATTTTGAAAAGTGGCTGCCCACAGGTGGATTTGAAGGTTGGAGAATCCAGCTTCAAATCCACCTGTGGGTGGTAGAACCGGACGACATGTTACATGTCGTCCGTTTTTTTTTTTTAAGTTTAAGTAGTGTTTTAAAGCTTTTGGACTCTCGGACGGCATGTGACATGCCGTCTGCCTATTATTTTGCAAAAAAAAATGGGACGGCATGTCACATGCCGTCCGGATTTTTAAAAAAATCCACTTTCTATACCAAAGAGTCCACTCTGCGTTGGGAGACTACCACCCAGGTGCAAATACACCTCTCTCTTTGAGGTGGATTTTGCCTAGGTGGACCTACGTGGCGCCTACGTGGAGGTGGATTTATCCACCCTGCATTGGGAATGCTCTAAGAGACAGTTTATGTTCTTCTGTAATTAAAGTTTTAGTTTATTGCCAGATGTCGGAATCTAGTAACAGAAGTCTTGCATACAGTAACTAATTTGGTTTCAAGTAGACATGATGTTTTGATAGTAAGCATACACTTTATCGGTACAGATTTAGTATGATGGGGGACCTTTTAGTTTATCGTTTCCGCTGTTAAATTTTGTTCATTGTGATCTGCCTATATAATATGTATGTGTATCACCTTTATGTGTACCACCTGTTTCCATTGTTATTTTGTTCTTTTACTGATTATTGAGTAGAGCAGATTCATGGTAGCATGTGCAGTATACGTCATAGTCATACAGATAATATTTACTACTGTTCTTATGTATGAAATACAGTATTGATGATAGTTTTAATAACAATAAACGTTTTGGTACTCACCACAGTGATTCCAAATAAAGTATTGTGAAATTTTTTTTTCTTGTTTAATATTCATGATAAATTTTTATTGGTATATCACCACAGTGAATCCATGTATGTGTATGAATATTGAATATTAATTTTCTTAAACATTCATATTACGTTGGTATCACCACAGTGAATCAAATTATTTTGAATGTTAGACTAAGTATCTCATCGGCTTTTATTATTCACTTGCATTATTGACTTACCCACAGGTAAATCGAGCATATGTTAGATTGGATAATATTATGGGGTTGCTCATATTTATGATTAAATAAGTGTAGGATATCCACAGAGGCCATGCTTAGTTTGATTATATAATATGACACCCAAGTATGTTCTTTATCAAATCTTAGTCATATTAGTTTAATTATGTGTTAATTAATGTAGTGAGTATGTTTACTTTTATTGCAGTTTCCCTCCCCATTAGTCTTAATTCGCATGCTTCGTCTGTTCCTATCCTGAATGGAACTAACTTTTCGGACTGGAATGAACAAGTCCAATTTAACTTGGGGGTTCTAGATCTAGATTTGTGTTTCCTCTCCGATGAACCCGCTGCTATTACTGATAAAAGCAGTGAGGCTGAGGCAAACATGCACTATTCATGGACTAGATCGAACAGACTAAGCTTAATGTTTATGCGAATGACTGTTGCAAACAACATTAAGTCATCTCTCCCTGAGACCACCTCAGCTAAGGAGTATTTGAATAACATTAAAGAACGTTTTCGCACTGCTGACAAATCACTGGCTGGAAAATTAATGGCAGAACTGACTACCATGCGTTTTGATGGTACTCGGACTATGCATGACCATGTTCTTGAGATGACTAATCTGGCTGCAAAATTGAAGAAATTAGGCATGATTGTGGATGATTCGTTTCTTGTCCAATTTGTCTTAAATTCTTTGCCTCCTCAGTATGGGCCTTTTCAGATTCACTATAACACTATTAAGGATAAGTGGAATGTGAATGAATTGTCCAACATGTTGGTTCAAGAAGAGGCACGTCTTAAGCAGCAGAATACTCATGTCGCTCAAGCTAATCTCATGGTTCAAGGAGCTGGGAAGAACTATTCGAAAAAGAACGCTGGGAAAGGCATGAAGCGTGGCCCACCCAAGCATAATGAATCTGATAAATCTACACCAAAGAAAGGAAAAAGTGATTTGAAGTGTCATTTCTGTAAAAAGACTGGGCACTTTCAGAAAGATTGCTTGAAACGTAAAGCTTGGTTCGAAAAGAAGGGTAAGCCTTGTGCTTTTGTATGTTTTGAATCAAACTTGATTGAAGTTCCTTCTAACACTTGGTGGATTGATTCGGGTGCTAATGTTCATGTTTCAAACTCGATGCAGGGATTCCTTACAACCCGGACCATAAGTCCAAATGAGGCCTTTCTCTACATGGGAAATCGAGTTAAAGCCCAAGTTGAAGCCATCGGAACTTTTCGTTTAGTTTTAGATACTGGTCATATTTTAGACTTACAACAAACTCTTTATGTTCCTTCTGTTTCTCGTAATTTATGTTCTATGTCCAAACTAGATCTTGATGGCTATTCTTTTAAAATAGGAAGTGGTTGTTTAAATTTGTTTAAAAATTCATCCCTTGTTGGTTCTGGAATTTTGATGAATGGTTTATATCAAGTTAATCTAGAACATATTTTTTCTGAATCACTTCTTACCTTGCATCCTAATGTTGGAACTAAACGAAGTTCAATGAATGAGAATTCATCTTTCTTGTGGCATAAAAGATTGGGTCATATATCCAAAGAAAGAGTACGTAGATTAGTAAAAGAAGGAGTTCTCCCGAACCTTGACTTTACTGATTTTGGTGTGTGTGTGGATTGCATTAAGGGCAAGCAAACCAAACACACAAAGAAAGGAGCCACAAGAAGTACACAGCTTCTTGAAATAATACATACAGACATATGTGGACCTTTTGATGTTCCATCTTTTGGTGGAGAAAAGTATTTTATTACCTTTATCGATGATTTTTCCCGTTATTGTTACATCTATCTATTGCATGATAAATCTCAATCTGTAAATGCTGTTGAAATTTACATAACTGAAATTGAGAGACAGTTAGATAGAAAAGTGAAAATTATACGATCTGATAGAGGTGGTAAATTTTATGGAAGGTATGATGAAACGGGACAACATCCTGGTCCTTTTGCCAAACTTCTAGAACGGTTAGGAATTTGTGCCCAATACACAATGCCTGGTTCTCCATGGCAGAATGGTGTAGCTGAAAGGCGCAATCGAACACTTATGGATATGGTTCGAAGTATGATGAGTAATTCTAACTTACCCATATCGTTGTGGATGTATGCTCTAAGAACTGCGGTGTATATTTTGAATCGGGTTCCAAGTAAGGCAGTTCCAAAGACACCTTTTGAACTGTGGAAAGGGTGGAAACCTAGTTTAAAACATTTACACATTTGGGGCTGTCAAGCCGAAGCTAGAATATACAATCCACAAGAAAGGAAATTGGATCCGAAAACAATTAGTCGTTACTTTATCGGTTATCCAGAAAAGTCCAAAGGGTATAGATTTTACTGTCCTAACCATACCACTAGAATAGTTGAAACTGGAAATGCAAGATTCATTGAGAATGGCGAATTAAGTGGGAGTGATCAAATCAAAGAAGTAACCATTAAAGAAATTAGGGTACCAATTACGTTACCCCGACTTCATAATGATATTAATGTTACTTTTGTTGTTCCTCTTGTTGTAGTACCGTTAAACAACAATGAACAACAAGTAGTTGATCATCAACCAAATAATGAGATTGTCGCTATTGAACAGATTGCAAATACACCACAAGAAGTAACATTAAGAAGATCTCAAAGATCACGAAAATCAGCTATTTCGGATGATTATTTGGTGTATTTGATAGATTCTGAAATTAAGGATCCAGTTACGTATTCATAAGCTATTACTTGTAGTAATTCTGATAAATGGATCAATGCCATGAATGAAGAGATAAAGTGTATGGACTTTAATGAAGTCTGGGATTTAGTTGAATTGCCTGAAGGACACAAGGTAGTCGGGAGCAAATGGCTTTACAAAACCAAACGCGACTCGAAAGGCAATATCGAACGACATAAAGCTAAACTTGTAGCCCAAGGCTTTACTCAGGAAGAGGGTGTTGACTACAATGAAACCTTCTCACCTGTGTCCAGGAAGGATTCCCTTAGAATTATTATGGCATTGGTAGCTCATTTTGACTTGGAGCTGCATCAAATGGATGTGAAAACGGCATTTCTGAATGGAAGTTTGGATGAAGAAGTCTATATGGCTCAGCCAAAGGGCTTCACAAAAGAAGGACAAGAACACATGGTCTGTTTGTTAAAGAAGTCAATATACGGACTTAGACAATCTTCCCGACAATGGTACCTAAAGTTTCATGGTATCATTACTTCCTTTGGGTTTACTGAAAACACTGTTGATCAGTGTATATACCTGAAGGTCAGTGGGAGTAAGTTTATTTTCCTGGTTCTGTATGTTGATGATATATTACTTGCCAGCAGTGACTTTGGTTTATTACATGACACAAAAGAATTTCTTTCCAAACACTTTGAGATGAAGGATATGGGGGAGGCATCCTACGTGATAGAAATAGAAATATTTCGGGATAGATCGCGTGGATTGTTGGGATTGTCTCAGAAAGCTTACATCAATAAAGTTTTGGATAGATTTAATATGTTAATGTGCAATTCAGATGTTGTTCCAATTCAGAAGGGGGATCATTTCGAATTAAGTCAATGTCCTAAAAATGAATTGGAACGAGAACAAATGAAAGAAAGACATTATGCTTCTATGGTAGGGAGTATGATGTATGCACAAGTTTGCACCAGACCAGACATTAGTTTTCCTCTCGGAGTATTAGGTAGATATCAAAGAAATCCAGGACCTGCTCATTGGGCAGCTGCTAAGAAAGTGTTAAGGTATCTACAAGGGACCAAAGATCATATGCTCACATTTAGAAGAACTGATCATCTCGAGGTGATTGGTTACACAGATTCGGATTACAATGGATGTGTGGACAGTAGGAAAAGTACTTTTGGCTATGTGTTTATGCTTTCTGGGGGAGCCATTTCTTGGAAGAGTGGTAAAGAGAGCATCATTGCTGGGTCCTCTATGGAAGCCGAATTTGTAGCTTGCTTTGAAGCTAAAAATCAAGCATTATGGCTGAGAAATTTTATTTCAGGACTTAGAGTTATTGACTCTATATCTAGGCCGCTGAAAATTCATTGTGATAATGCCTCAGCTGTATTCTTCTCTAAGCATGATAGGTATTCTAAAGCTAATAAGCACATGGATATGAAATACTTGTCAGTTAAAGAAGAAGTTCGGAACAAGCGAGTGTCAATTGAACACATTAGTACAAATGTTAACATAGCAGATCCACTAACTAAAGGTTTGAAACCAAACATATTTTTGCAACATGTTGACAAGATGGGTATTGAGTGTAACCCGTAACTTGATAATTTGTGGATTGTTTAGTGCTTATTTTTGACATTATTTTGAGCTCATTATTATTAATTAAGTTCTGAACACTTTTCTGTTCTCCATTGTTTATGTACATGTATGTGAATGGATGATTGTTGACAGAAATAGTCTAATAAAGACATTATTGGACCATTATTGATACTTCTGCTTATAGACCTAGTTAATTAAATTGTTAATATCGTAGTACATGGAAGGAACCATGTCATATATGCGATGTGGAAACCGCCATGACTCATGTTAATGGTTTGATTGATGATGGTATTATGATAACCATTTCGAAAACTAATTTAGCTCTTATTGCGCGTCTTATTCTACATTAAACTGTATGTGAGATTTTACTATGGACCAAGTGGAGACTGTTGGAATTTCCACATATAAAGCCCAACCCATAATGTGGTCCATGTACTTTAACCTTGGTTTAATATAGAAATAAGCTAATTAGTAATAGGTTATGTGGAAGTCATATCTACCGTAGATCTTAACTATGATGGATGGTCTAGATCTAATGGGTTTAGGTTTTGTAGATTTAGGTCCTCTCTCCACCTCTATAAATAGGTGTATGATCTCCATCCTTATACACTTACTATTACAACACATATTAAGGTTTTAGAGGCAAGGAGAGAGAAACCTAGATCTTGTGCAACTTCTCAAATCATCAATTGCTATGGACAAAGGTATGTGTAGTGATTAATTATATGATTCATGATCCTTATTGTTTATTAATAATATTATTATGTTTATATCCCATTCCAAAATTCTGAATAGAATGTAACAGTGAAAATAAATGCACTACTTCTACTGGGAAAAAAAAATCCAAAGTAAATGTGGTTGAAATTATGTTCTAACGATCATCACTGTTGGCTTGAAAGTTTAACATCACTGTATTACAAATTTACAACAACAAGAACAACAATCTCCTTTGCACATGATTTGATAACGGTTTTTATAGTATATCCAGCTAAAGTCGAAAAATATATTTGTATATGAAGCTTTGAAAACTGCTTCAATCATTTATCTCAGCCTAGTGGTTCTGGAGTTGCAAAGTATGATGAGTTGGTGTGTTTCAAACCATATATTTCACAAGCAGTGGGCATTGTAGGTAGATACATGCATGATCCTGATGTGAGACATTGGGAAGCTGTGAAATGGATGTTCCACTACATTCAAGGTAGTGTGGAGGTTGGTTTGTTAGTTCAACATGGAAGGACTTTGAGTCTGCGGTGTGGTGGTTATGTGGATGTTGAGTATGACTGTCACTTTGATAGACGTTGGTCTACTCTTGGATATGTGTTTACATTGGCAGTGAGATCTATGAGCAGATTGTCCACATTACATTCTATGGTTGCTTTGTCTCCGACAGAAGCTTGGAATATTACCGTGACTAAAGTGGTGTATGGGACTAAGTTCTATTGGTTAGAATTGGTCCATATCATTCCTTCGAGTTGATCGTATATCTTGAAGTGAACTACGATGGCTTGATCCCTTAGCAGAAGGGTACGTAGGCAACCATGAGGTGGTGCAGCCGAGGTGGTCTTTCGGGACATGTGTGGGAGTTTGTGACTTGTGTTATTCTTGGTGTCGGCTTAGATTTATTGAATCTTCGCCGAGGTGGAGAATTGTTGGGTTTTTTTGTGAAAAACAGGACGGAGGGAAGTTTTTTGTACAGGAACGTACGTACGAAGTTAAGGCGTTCGTACGTTCAGCATCACAGATAACTTTGGACGTACAAACGTCAATTCGACGTACGAACGTTGTATTTGTTCAGGGAACGTACGTACGTAGTTAGGGCGTACGTACGTCCAACACAGATGACTTCTCCGTGGCTCGACGTACGAACGTGATTTCAACGTACGTACGTCCTCCTGTGTTTTTGTACTGTATGGGCCTGTTTAAGCCCAATTCGTGGTCTATTGTAAGGCTATGGTATAAAGCCAAATAGAAGTGGAAAAACCTAATTATGTTTTTGAGAGCGAGAGATTGTTAGAAGCCATTAGAGAGTTTGAGAACTTTTGTGAGGAAGAAGACTTCGGTTTCTTCGTGAGGGCTTGTACAATTGTCTCGATAAGAAAAGCATCATCCTTTCTCCCCGTGGACGTAGGCATATTGCCGAACCACGTATATCTTGTGTCTTGTGTGGTTGCTTGTTTGTTTTGTCATTTTTGTTTTACTTTCATACATTAGTTCAATCATATTATTTGTGCATTAGTTTCCGCTGCGCACAACAAGTGGCTTCAGAGCTTCGGTTAGATCTTGAGCGTCTTGAAGGTGTTTGAAGAAATTCTGCAGTGAGTTTCTTAATTGTGTTTCAAGTCCAAGGTTCTACCTTTTGTTCGTGGGTTGCATAGAAGGTGTTTGTTGGAATTTCAGTGTGAATTTCAGATTTGTTTACCTTCGGTTGGTGATTGTTTAGTGCATGAAAGTTGGTGGAAAGATGACAAAAGAATTGAATTCGAAGGATTCGAAGGGGGAAATCAAGACAATGGTTTTTCATCAAGCAAAGATTGATGTAGAGAAGTTTACCGGCACCAATAACTTTGGCATGTGGAGGTGTGAGGTAATGGATGCTCTATGTCAACTAGACCTAGAAGATGTTCTGGAGGATAAGCCAGAAGGTGTGGAAGAGAAGGATGGGAAGAAGATGAACAAACGGGCTTGTGGAATCATAAGATCGTGTTTGGCTCAAGACATTAAATACCTTGTGATGAATGATGCTTCTGCAAAGGAGATGTGGCGAAAATTGGAGGAGAAGTATATGACAAAGACTATCCATAATAAAAACTATCTACTTCGAAAGTTTTATCGAATAGATATGAGAAGAGGTATTTCAATGGCGGAGCATCTTAATGATTTTACCAAGGTAATTGCCGACTTGGTGAATCTTGGAGCAGATGTAAGTGATGAAAGCAAGGCAGTGTATCTCCTCAATTCGTTACCGGACGAATATGAACACTTGGCTATCACACTTACATATGGAAAAGACAAGCTGGTGTATAGTGAGATTTCTGCAACATTGTTAAATCATGCGTGTATGAAGAAAGACAAAGAAGAGTCCAAAAGCTCAACACCAGAGGTCTTAGTGGCAAAGGGAAGCTACAATAGTAGGGGTGAGTCTCGTAGGGAGCCGAAGAGCAAGTTTCTAGCAAAAGATGAATGTTCCTTTTGTCATGAGAAAGGGCATTGGAAGAAAGATTGTCTTCAAGCCAAGGCAAATGACAAGATGAATAACTCTGAGGTAAATATTGCACGTACTAATAGAGATGAAGATGATGGTTCTGATTACTCTTTATTTGTTTCATCCATCGATTGTTCCACTAGTGCTAATGAGTGGATATTAGATTCGGCTGGTACTTATCATGTGTGTCCCATAAAGGAATGGTTTTCTAGCTTTAAAAGGCTAGATAATGGTGCAGTAGTGATGGGGAATGATCAACCTTGTCATGTATTGGGGATAGGTACTATTCGATTGAAGATGTTTGATAGAAAGATAAGAGAGTTGAGGAATGTAAGATATGTTCCTGATTTGAAGAAGAACCTTATTTCACTTGACACTTTAGAAGCCAAAGGTTACAAGGTAGTAGCTCAGAATGGTGTTCTAAACGTTATGGTTGGTGCAATGGTATTACTAAAGGGTACTCGACGAAGTAACTTGTACTTCTTGCAGGGTAGTACAGTTACATGTGATGTGGCCATGTCAAGGCTACAACGAAGTTTGCTAGAGAGACTACCAAATTGTGGCATATGCGGTTGACGCATAAATGTGAAAAATCTTTGCAGACAATGATGGAGCAAAGGTTTTTTATGGGTGCTATCGCCTGCAAGTTAGAGTTCGGTGAGCATTGTAATCTGGGCAAGCAGAGAAGAGCAAAGTTTGGCACAACTATCCATTGTATGAGTGGAGTTCTTAATTATGTTCACATGAATGTCTGGAGACCTACCAAGTACACAGCTTGGGGAGGTAAGTCTTATTTTGTGTCTTTAGTTGATGAGTTTTCTAGGCGTGCGTGGATGTACATCATGAAGCATAAGGATGAAGTCCTACAAATATTGAAGTGGAAGAAGCTAGTTGAGGCCCGAATTGACACAAAGATCATGGTATTGTGCTTAGATAATAGCATAGAGTACAAAGATGATCCGGTCTTGCAAGTATGTCAGACTGAGGGTATTGAGCGTCACTTCACTGTGAGAAAGTCACTGCAACAAAATAGGGTGGCAGAACACATGTTGTCTATGGCTGGATTAGGCAAAGTGTTTCAGGTTGAGACATGTCATCTTATTAACAGGTTGCATTTGGTTGTGACTAGTGGTAAAACTCTTATGGAGGTTTCTATGTTGGAGCCTGAGAGTTCTCAGCAGGTGGGGAACAAGACCAAAGAGGTTTTGCAGTGGGTGGAGATTGGTATATCTCCATATGTTCCAGTGGGTTCTGTATCTAATGTGGAAACTCTTGAAAGGGTTTTGGGTGTTTCAAAATCTGATGACATGACAGATGATGAGACGATTGGAGATGCAGAAAATGGTGATCCTATTGATGAGGGTCCAATTGCAACTAGATTACCTAAGAAGGAAGAAGAATCTCCAGGTAAAGATGTGCACTTGAAGGTAAACGTTTGCATCCTTATGGCCTTGGTAGTGCGATCTGATTTGGTGTTAGCTCTGTTTGATGTGGAAACGGTTGTTTTACATGGTGAGCTAGATGAGGAGATTTATTTGTCTCAGCCTAGTGGTTCTGGAGTTGCAAAGTATGATGAGTTGGTGTGTTTCAAACCATATATTTCACAAGCAGTGTGCATTGTAGGTAGATACATGCATGATCCTGATGTGAGACATTGGGAAGCTGTGAAATGGATGTTCTAAGGTAGGGTGGAGGTTGGTTTGTTAGTTCAACATTGAAGGACTTTGAGTCCGCGGTGTGGTGGTTATGTGGATGTTGAGTATGATTGTCACTTTGATAGACGTTGGTATACTCTTGGATATGTGTTTACATTGGCAGTGAGATCTATGAGCAGATTGTCCACATTACATTCTATGGTTGCTTTGTCTCCGACAGAAGCTTGGAATATTACCGTGACTAAAGTGGTGTATGGGACTAAGTTCTATTGGTTAGAATTGGTCCATAGCATTCCTTCGAGTTGATCGTATATCTTGAAGTGAACTACGATGGCTTGATCCCTTAGCAGAAGGGTACGTAGGCAACCATGAGGTGGTGCAGCCGAGGTGGTCTTTCGGGACATGTGTGGGAGTTTATGACTTGTGTTATTCTTGGTGTCGACTTAGATTTATTGAATCTTCGCCGAGGTGGAGAATTGTTGGGTTTTTTTGTGAAAAACAGGACGGAGGGAAGTTTTTTGTCAGGAACGTATGTACGAAGTTAAGGCGTTCGTACGTTCAGCATCACAGATAACTTTGGACGTACGAACGTCAATTCGACGTACGAACGTTGTATTTGTTCAGGGAACGTACGTACGTAGTTAGGGCGTACGTACGTCCCGTATCACAGATGACTTCTCCGTGGCTCGACGTACGAACGTGATTTCGACGTACGTACGTCCTCCTGTGTTTTTGTGCTATATGGGCCTGTTTAAGCCCAATTCGTGGTCTATTGTAAGGCTATGGTACAAAGCCAAATAGAAGTGGAAAAACCTAATTATGTTTTTGAGAGCGAGAGATTGTTAGAAGCCATTAGAGAGTTTGAGAACTTTTGTGAGGAAGAAGACTTCGGTTTCTTCGTGAGGGCTTGTACAATTGTCTCGATAAGAAAAGCATCATCCTTTCTCCCCGTGGACGTAGGCATATTGTCGAACCACGTATATCTTGTGTCTTGTGTGGTTGCTTGTTTGTTTTGTCGTTTTTGTTTTACTTTCATACACTAGTTCAATCATATTATTTATGCATTAGTTTCCGCTGCGCACAACACTATGAAATTAGGTACTCACCGTCCCGAAAAAACACTACCATTCGCGAGTTCGATTTGAGAGGATAGATCATTATAAAAAAAATTCCTGCCTGTACAATAAAAAATCATCATTATGTTTCCGAATGTAAAAACACAGATTAAATTTCATTGAGAGTATTCAAAGAAAAACTTACTCATCTTATTACCACTAACGCTACACTCATTGAAGTGATGGAACATATATGATACAAAAAGAAAAAGATAGAAAATGAAAGAAAGAAAAGTAGACTTCATTTTGGAGGTATCTTTTCTACACTTGTTCCATACTTGCATTTGCGTATAAGATATATACGACTAACACCATGATTTCAAACCTGCTCTCTTTGATTCTTTCCTTTCAAGCATGAGTGAGATGTTTCTGCGTTTACAGAGAGTATGTCTGCATCTATCTGATCTTTAGCTGCATCAGCTTTGATTCTGTTGTACATAGTGAGTATCTTTGACTGTAGGTTGCTAATTAAGATGAGTTGCATCTGTTCCAAACCGCCAATTAATGTGTTTAAAGATGATTAGATTATTATAATTTAGAAGATCCGAGAGGTTTTGAACTAGCAACTAAGGCCAAGAAGTATTCCATCGCGTGTGCTGTGGCAGCTGCGAAGACTGTGATTCATACTCAAAAAAGGAGGTGTTGGTTTGAAAACTGTTGACAAGTTTTGGTAAGCTTGGGTATTCCATCGCGAAGAAGTATTCCATCGCGTGTGCTGTGGCTGCTGCGAAGACTGTGATTCAATCGCGTGTGCTGTGGTTTGAAAACTGTTGACAAGTTTTCGTAAGCTTGGGTATTATTTGCTTAATTAGTACTAACTAGTAGTAGACTAGTAGAGTGGCTTGTTACCGTTACATTCTATTTTCAGTTGCTTTTTTATTTGAATCACTAGGAAGATTAAGATATTAACTTCCGAAAATTACTTATCAGTGTTGTCTAAGTTCTCAAAAGACGTAACAACTCAACAGACAATCTTGTGAACCAGACAGTACATTGTTAGCAAAATATTCACTTATCAGTATAGGACCCACTTGTCCCCTCTTTTTTCGGACTTTCCTGCCCCTGGACCAAAGGTCAAATAGGTACATACTCCCAAGATGAAACCTTGCTTTATCAACATATCCCCATTGTTGCATACCCGCATACATATATAACCCATAAAATTAGACACAAATTTGTCGATTGAGGGAGAATCATATGCCTACATATATATCAAGTTGTTTACTAATTATCTAAACAATTACCAGATCAAAACACTTTCTAGAATACTTCAATTTATAAATTAAGAATAATGATTAATTGGTAGTGAAACCAGTTAAGTATTATGCCAGGGAGCCACCATTCAACACATTAAAGTTGTTCTTTAGATGTGTCTTAAGAATTTAGTGACAGTTTTTCATATGAATCAAAATTCGAGTTGCGCGCCTCCCTTGCATGATCTTAATTCGATTTGTATAGTGCTTCCCTAGTAACAAAAAATTATCTCATTACAAATTAATACTTAATTCGATTTGATCATTGGGATGATATTGTCAGAGGCAACTGGTGCTAATTGTAGTCTTGTACTAGTTGGATAAGATGATATAAGGCCTGAAGTTGCTGTAGCAAACTGACCAGGTTTGTAATGGTTGTTTTGACTATTAATAAAATTTTACTTCTATCCAAAAAAAAAAAAAAATTCTTTTTATTAAGCAAACATATATATTTAATTATGTACTAGCATATGGTTGGTCCTAAGAAGAGAGCATATATATATATATATATATATATATACTAGTTGTACCCGTGGCTTTGCCACGTTAGTTTCTACCTATAGTATACTGAAAATTTTAACATTGTAAAAAATGCCAATGAAATCATAAGTAAAAATTTCTATTCATGCACTAAATCCAAGACGAACACAAAATTATCATAATTTCTCGTTAATGAAATTTTAAAATTACAAATTGTATTTTTTAAAATTACTGTACAAAAGCATTAGCAATCAAAGCAGTGACCACTGCTGATGCTCCCTCAGAAAGTTCACCTTAATGTTGATGCTCCCTCAGAAAAATTTAATGAGTTTCATAAAAAGCTAGTGGGAGTGACGACTATGACTACGACATATATATATATATATATATATATGTCACACTGTCACTTGGTCTTTGAACTTAGTTTGCACAAATGCAATACTCTTAAATGGGTTGCTTATAGCAACCTAAAGTCAAAGATACTGACTATACTGTATATGTACAACAGAATCAAAGGTGATGTAGCTATGGTCAGATACAGAGATTCTCTGAAAATGTCACAAACAGGTCTGAATTCTGAACATAACAAAGACCAGAAAAAAGAATCAAACTATGAAATTATTGTCAAACACAGTTTATATATAGGTAACACAATGGAGCAAGAATAGATTAGATTACTCGAACGTGAAAGTCTACTACTTCTTTCCATGCTTTTTATTTACTCCAAACAAAACCCTAGTTCATCTTGATGTCTGTGATGAGGGGATGATGGGATTAGGTGGTATGTCGGAAAATATTGAGCTTTCACATTCCCATAAAGCCCATAAAGAAGGATCAAATTATTTTACAGAATAGACCAATAGAGTAATGGGATTGGGTATTATCGGAAAACATTGACTTGATTTATGGGTATTCATATAAGTGTACTTTAGCATAATATTAGTGATTTTTTTTTAATTAATTTTGTTGTTTTGTGTGCACTCTAAATATATGACAAAATGTTGCAATGAGTTTGAATGTAAGTATACATGGATGGTTAGATTGTAAAATGGTATATTTGGTTCAGAAGAAGTATTAAAGGGAATTTTAAGTGTTCTTGATGTACTCCAAATGTTGAAAATCACTGCATCACTGCATGATCATTAGGCAATGGTCATCACCTCATCATTAACTATTGATGTCTCTCAGGCAAAAATAAGCCATTTTTTCGTGTCCTCTTTTGGGACGACCCAGAGAGGAACTCAGCAATGCGATTTGATAAAATCGACGAGGGAAAGAAATATTCTGAAGTGACGATACTGGGAGTAGGTGGTATCGGAAAATATTGAGTTCCAAGTTTTTCCTCTGTGAGCTTAATTTTTTCTTCAATAGGGTTCCCATTGTGCTCTGGAGAATGGATCTAGGTGTTCCTTCGAGAAGCGTTTTGGAACACTTTGTTCTCAATAGCTACTGGAAGCGAAGAGTGATGGGATTTTGTCTTGATTGTTTCATTGTTTGAGTAATTGTTATGTAAGTATTCATTTAAAGTGTACTTTAGTTGGTTGTTTGAAAGTTTTGAAAATGTTGGTTTTAGCTGCTTTTTATGCGCACGAAGTATTTGACAAAATGTTAAAATGTCTTCTTAAATGTATCCCAAATGTTTAAATCACTTGCCTCCCATACTTATAAGTATGTATATCTTAAGATAGGATCCATTGTTGTATTAGTTTTAGTTGATAGGGAGTGTAAATTTTGTATATGACTGTCTTGAAAATGAATGGGTGAATTGGCAATTATCCATTGATGATGACTTTTTGAACATTATTGTATTTCGACGAGTTCCGCTGATTGTATGCAAAATTTGGCATACACAAGGTGGTATCGGAAAATTGAGAGCTACACCCTAGCCCAATATTCTTCGTTCCTTTGTTTTAGAAGAACCACTGGGATCAAGTTGCGTGTTCCCTGTGGACGATCAAGTTGCTGACAATAATGCAGGAGAATTGATTTCTTTGATTTTATCATTGCTAAATTCTCTGATTTCTTTTTGTGGTTATCAAGTTTGTATTTTTGGAAAAAATGATGTGTTAAAGTTTCTTGACCACAGATTGTTTAATCAGTTGTGTACTTTGAAATCACATTTGTAAACTATATGCTTTCATTTCTTTATCATATCATTTGGAATGCCGCAGAACTGCTGGAAATGCAGAGTACTGCACTTTGAGATAGTTTGTCATACTGTACACATTTCTATATCTTATGGACTGGAAAGCTAGGAATGATAGTTGGTTAGTTACATGGGGGACAGCCTATAAACTGTAAACGTATTCAACACAAACGGATTACTGGTCCGAGAAATGTAGTGTCTTCAACAGTGACTGTAGTCTTATTCTACTAAACAACCGATCAACAACCATGGGACAGAGAACCAAAGAAATGAATGAAAATAGAACAAGTTCACAACACAGCATGCACAAATTTTCCTTCTGTTCTCATTGGCAGCACTACGCGAGGAATGCAGGTCTAGATATTAGCGCAAAGCTCACCACCCCTAACTGGAAACTAAACTAAGTTTTGAACAAATATGACTCCTTGAGAAGGACAGTATTTGCACGAGTTAAACCTCATAGATAAATGTGTGCTTCTACACCGTTTGGATTCTCTGTTATATACTTATATTGTAACTATGAAAGGAGTTTTACATTTATACATGAACATTACTGCATCCTTAGTTAATAAACCACTACAAGAAAATCTGAGTTATACCACGGATCTGCGGTTTCCTTAGCCACGGTCCGGGTCACTGGCAAAGCTAGCCACTACTATTAGCCGTGGTAATCTTAAAAGAGACCGTGGAAAAACTTTGTCCCAAATTTTGTGATTTTGGAAAAGTTACCTACAGTTTTCAACCGTGGCCAAGGAAGTGATTGTGAATCGTAGGATTGTTATTTCACATCCCTGCATACCTTGAGGATAACACTCATATCTTACAAAAAATCACAATCTATTCATCTTTTATGTATGTTGTGGCCACAATAAAACTTATAAGCAACCTAAAGTTAAAGATACTCGCTATTTACAACAGAATCAAAGGTGATGTAGGTAAGTTCAGATATGCAGAGATACTCTCTGAAAAAACAGGTCTGAATTCAGAACAAAACAAAGACTCATTCATTAAACTTAGTAAGTGTAAGAACAGAAACACACATTATATATATATGCATCATGGAATAGATAAGAGTAAGACTACTCCAAAGTGAAGCCTAGCTACATCTCTGTCTTCTTTCATTTTCTATATTCTTCTTTGCATCCTTTTGATTTGTATCATGCTCCATGATATATATACATACAAGGAAAACAAGGGTATATTAAGTTTGCTTTGAAAACTCTCATGATTTCATTGAAATTTTATTTTTGGTTTTTAAATTTAGAAAACATAATGATTATTCTTTTTGTGTTATGGACAGGAATATGTTTTATAATGATCTATCCTCTCAAATACTCAAATCCAAATCGCTCTTCTGTAGTATTTGGTTAGTACCAGAACTTTCATACACCTAATGTGGAAACAATTACTTTACCCGAAAAGTAGTTGTTGAAGAGAACGCGTCGAGTCTCCTGATGATAGACTGAGAGGAGGAGGACTTCAAGACAACATCATGATTAGACTGAGAGGAGCAGGACTTCAAGACAACATTATGATCAGACGAGAAGGAAGACAGGAATAGAGTTGAGCTACTTGAGCCTCCTGATGAATTGTTTTTAAGAATTTCTAATATGTAGCAAAGAACTGATTTGTAATTTTGCCATCATTAATGAAAACTGTCACATTTAGCAACAAAAGAAGGCAAGTGCCTACAATATGAAATTCAAAATAAAGTTCATCTACAAATTTTAATGGCGATTCTACCTTCTTTTTTAGGTAGATGGGAGAATGACTAAAATGATTTTTTAGCTACTTTTCATAAAATCATCTAATGTTTTCATGTTTATGCACATTTAGGAGTAGTTGGTATTGTTCAAGCTAGAACTCACAAGTGACAAGCCACAACTCCTTCTTAGTCAATGGTCATCACTGCATCCATAACTATTGATGTCTGTCAGGCTAAAGGAAAGCCATTAACTCGTAGTGCACTGCACTAAAACTAGATGCATGGATGTGTCCTTATCTGTTTACATCCAGAGAAGTATTGTTGGTCCAATCCTCATGCATGGTGTCACTTGGTCTTTGCACTTGTTGGTTTGCAAAAGAGAATCAAAGGTGATGTAGGCAGCTAAGATCAGATTCAAAGATATATTCTGAGTCCAAAGTGAAGTCTATCCCCAGAGTCTTCTGAAGTCTATTCCCTCTATGTCTCCTTTATTTTATTATCTTCTTTCATTCATTTTCTTCTCCTTCTGCTTTCAATCCTTTTGATTTGTATCATGTTTCATGAGTGTGGCCTGCTTAGAGGTAATAAGGGTAAATTTTCTTTAAGAACTGTAATGATATTGATGAAATTTATGTTGTCTTTTGAAATTTATATTCATGGTTTGATGACAGGAATTTGTGTTATAATGATCTATCCTCTCAAATTGAACTTGTCACCAAGAATAAGACATCTACCGTTAGTAATGATCTATATATATCCTTCTCTTATATTAAACTCCTAGGATCATCTACATTGTTTGTAAGCATTTGTATTATTGTTTGTAAACAAGAAATTAGCTCATAAACATTGTAATATTAGACCAAGCATCTCTAGTTTGCAAGTAAAAAATGCGTAAACATTGTTTGGATACTCTGTTTAAGATTCGCATCTGACGTAGAGCAATCATATTACAGCAATGTAGTGTTAACTATCAATGCCTCCCAGGTTTAATAATGATCGTTAATAGAAATTAAATTTTTTAATCCAAACGGCTACTTAACTTCTGTCAAATAAGTTTTGTTAACGATTTTTTTGGGGGTTTAGTCAAACCCTTTGAAATTAGGGTATAATGGGCATACAAACTATGAATGGACGGAAACTTAGGGATTTTTAACAGAAAGGGGGTTTACGCCAAGCTTGGACAACATTAGGGGGTTCTCGCCAAACCCGGTCAAAACTTGGGGGGTTTTGACCAAATTTCCCCTAGGTTTGAGAACTTCATATTTTTATGATGTGTGTGTTGAGAATAACAATAGTTCCTATTGATCCAAACTCGAGTTTCATCACCCTTTTGCATGATTATATTGCATCCTTCTGTACAATCTATTTGTACAGATTGTTTGTAAACAAAGATATTATCCAAACTCGAGTTTCTTCCCAAAATCAAGCATTCCATGTCATATAAATAAGTTGGCTGGGAACCTCTCAGATCTTACAAATGATCATCTTTTATGTATACTGTACGTGGCCACAATAAACCTTACCATCCACAGTTCCACTCAATTTTTATGGTTGGCAGTTTGGCAGAGATGCAATTTTTCTTAAATGGGATGCTTATTACCAACCTAAAGTCAAAGATACCCACTATGTACAAGAGAATCAAAGGTGATGTAGTTATGCTCAGATTTGCAGAGATGCTTTGAATAAAATCCAGCAACAGGTTTGAATTATGAACAAAACAAAGACTCATTCAAAGACAGCAGGTTTGAGATTTGTTTGAGATTTTATCATGTGGAATAAACTTACAAGGGTAAGTTATATCTTTGAAAACTTTCATGGTGGATGTGAATGAAATTTATTTTGTGTTTTGAAATTTAGAAACATGATGATCTATATTCTGTCAAATCCTTTGTTTTGGTATATAGTTTTTGCCAGGAATTGTGATAATGATCTATTCTCTCAAATCCAACTTGCTAATTGAAAGATGTTGTCTCATTGTCTAGTAAGTAATATTTGTTGTGCGCAGCGGAAACTTAATACACAACCAACGATGATTGACCTAGTGTATGAAATAAAATAAAATGACAAAATCAAACAAGCAACCATACAAGACACAAGATATACGTGGTTCGGCAATATGCCTACGTCCATGGGGAGAAAGGATGATGTTTTTCTTATAGAGACAAGTGTACAAACCCTCACGAAGAAACCGAAGTCTTCTTCCTCACAAAAGTTCTCAAACTCTCTAATGGCTTCTCACAATCTCTCTCTCATGAAAAATTAGGTTTTCCAACCTTCTCATTGGCTTTATAACATAGCCTTACAATAAAACACGAAATTGGGCCTAAGCATGGGTTTTTAGGCAAACTGTACCGAGGACGTATGTGCATACGAACGTTCGTACGTACGTCCTACCGTCTGGGAGTAGTCTGTGATGCAGAACGTACGTGTTGGTTTTTTGTGAAAAACAGGACGGAGGGAAGTTTTTGTACAGGAACGTACGTACGCAATTAAGGCGTTCGTACGTTCAGCATCACAGATAACTTCAGAAGGGAAGAAACGTACGAACGTCAATTTGACGTATGAACGTTGTATTACTTGTACAGGAACGTACGTACGTAGTTAGGGCGTACGTACGTCTCGTACGTCAGATAACTTCTCTGTGGCTCAACGTACGTACGTGATTTCGACGTACGTACGTCCTCCTCTGCTTTTGTGCAATATGGGCCTGTTTGAGCCCAATTTGTGGTCTATTGTAAGGCTATGTTATAAAGCCAAATAGATGTGAAACAAAACCTTAACTTTTCAAGAGAGAGATTGTGAGAAGCCATTAGAGAGTTTTGAGAACTTTTGAGAGGAAGAAGACTACGGTTTTCTTTGTGAGGGCTTGTACAATTGTCTTAAGAAGAAAAACATCATCCTTTGTCATGTGATACTAAAGATGATGATGTAGATTCTGATTATTCTTTATCCGTTTCATCAATGGTTTGTTACATTAGTGGTAATGAATGGATCTTAGATTGTGCTGCTTCTTATCATATATGTCCTATAAGGGAATGGTTTTCTGATTTTAAGAAGCAGGAGAGTGGTGTAGTGGTGATGGGGAATGATCAACCCTGTCACATAATGGGTATAGGTACCATTCGTCTGAAGATGTTTGATGGAATTATAAGGAAGCTGAACAATGTTAGGTATGTTCCTGACATGAAGAAGAATCTTATCTCGGTTGGTACTCTAGAAGCCAATGGTTACAAGGTGGTACTTGAACATGGCGTTCTAAAGGTTGTGGCTGGTGCAATAGTTGTACTCAAGGGTATTCGACAAAGGAACTTGTACTTCCTTCAAGGTAGTACAGTTACTGGTGATGTGGTCGTGTCTGAGGCTACATCAAAGATTGCTAGAGAGACTACGCGACTGTGGCATATGCGGTTGGCGCATACTGGTGAAAAATCCTTGCAAAGATTGATAAAGCAAGGGTTGTTAAAAGGGTGCTATCGCCTGTAAGTTAGAATTCTGTGAGCATTGCATTCTGGGCAAGCAGACAAGAGTAAAGTTTGGCACGGCTATCCATAATACTAGTGGAGCTCTTGATTATGTTCACACGGATGTCTGGGGGCCTACCAAGAATGCATCTTGGGGAGGTAAGCATTATTTTGTGTCTTTTGTTGATGATTTTTCTAGGCGTGTGTGGGTGTACACCATGAAGAGCAAGGATGAAGTCATAGAAATTTTCATGAAGTGGAAGAAGGTAGTTGAGACCCGAATTGGCAGAAAGATCAAGATACTTCGCTCAGATAATGGTGGAGAGTACAAAAATGATCCCTTCTTGCAAGTATGTCAGAATGAGGGTATAGAACGTCATTTCACTGTAAGAGAGACACCGCAGCAAAATGGGGTGGCAGAATGGATGAATCGAACTTTACTGGAGAGGGTTCGATGTATGTTGTCTAATTCTGGGTTAGGCAAAGTGTTTTGGGCTGAGGCTATTGTGTATGCCTATCATCTTATTAACAGGTTGCCTTCGACTGCGATTGATGGCAAAACTCCTATGGAGGTTTGGTCTGGTAAGCCTGTTTCAGATTATAGTTTTCTTCATGTGTTTGGGTGTCCAGCTTATTATCATGTCCGAGAGAGTAAGTTGGATCCTCGTGGAAAGAAGTCTTTATTTATGGGTCTACAACGTGGAGTAAAAGGTTATAAGCTATGGGATCCAGAGTTGAAGAAAATTATTCTAAGCAAAGATGTGACATTTGATGAGGCTTCTATGTTGAAGCCTAAGAGCTCTCAGCAGGTGGAGAGCAAGGCCAAAGAGGTTTCGCAGTGGGTGGAGACTGAGATATCTCCATGTGTTCCAGTTGGTTCTGTATCTTTGGAAACGTCTACTATGAGGGTTCCAAGTAATGAGGTTCCTAGTGTTACAGATTCTGATGACATGACAGATAATGAGGTTGATGATGAGACGGTTGATGATACAGTACATGTGGACTCTAATGATGAGGGTCCAATTGCATCGAGATTATCCAAGAGAAATGCTGGTGTTCCTAAACGGCTTACTGATGATATGGTAGCTTATGCACTTTCGGTTGTTGATGAGGGTATTCCAGAAACCTTTCGTGAAGCACTACAGAGTTGTGATTATGAAAGGTGGAAGAAGGCCATGGATGAGGAAATGAAATCTCTTCATAAGAATGAAACTTGGGAACTCATGGAGTTGCCTAAGGGAAAGAAAGCAATCAGGTGCAAATGGGTTTACACTAAGAAAGATGGGTCTCCTGGTGAAAATATACGCTTCAAAGCAAGATTGGTGGCAAAAGGCTATGCTCAGAAGGAGGGAATTGATTATAATGAAATCTTTTCTCCGGTTGTGAAACATTCCTCCATTCGCATCCTATTGGCCTTGGTAGCACAGTTTGATTTGGAGTTAGCTCAACTTGATGTGAAAACTGCTTTTCTACATGGTGAGCTAGATGAGGAGATCTATATGACTCAGCCGAGTGGGTATAAAGATGCGGGTAATGACAAGTTGGTGTGTAAATTGAAGAAATCGCTGTATGGGTTGAAACAATCTCCAAGACAATGGTACAAGCGGTTTACTCGGTTTATGCTAGGGCAAGGGTACACAAGAAGTCCATATGATCATTGTGTCTATTTTCGCAAGGTATGTGATGGTTCTTTTATCTATTTGCTTTTATATGTTGATGACATGCTCATAGCGTCTAAAAGCAATGTGGAGATAGACAAGTTGAAAAAGACTATGTCTATGGAGTTTGAGATGAAAGATCTTGGTGATGCGAGAAAGATACTTGGCATGGAAATTCAGAGGGAACGAGACAATGGAAGATTGTGGTTATTTCAAAAGGCCTATCTACAGAAGGTGCTACAGAGATTTAGCCAATATGAGATTGGTACAGCTGTGAGTATACCTCTCTCAAAAGATTTTAATTTGAATGCTTCTATGTCTCCTAATTCTGATGGGGCACGTGCCTACATGATACGTTATCTATATGCAAGTGCGGTTGGTAGCTTGATGTATGCGATGGTATGTACAAGGCCCGACATTGGCCATGCAGTTGGCACTGTCAGTAGGTACATGCATAATCCTAGTGAGAAACATTGGGAAGCTGTGAAATGGATCTTACGCTACATTCAAGGTAGTGTGGAGGTTGGTTTACTATTTAAGAAGGGAAGGGATTTGAATCAGTTTTGTATTGGTTATGTGGATGCTGATTATGATGGTCAAATAGAGAGACGTCGGTCTACTACTGGATATGTTTTTACATTGGCAGGTGGTCCTATTAGTTGGCGGTCTACATTACAATCTCTTGTGGCTTTGTCTTCGACAGAAGCTGAATATATGGCTGTGACTGAAGCCTTTAAGGAAGCCATTTGGTTACGAGGTATGTTGAAAAACTTGGGTATTGTGCAGGATCAGCTTATGGTTTATTGTGATAATCAAAGTACCATAAATCTGGTAAAGAACTCAGTTTATCATGCTCGTACAAATAACATTTATGTGCGACATCACTTTGTCAGAGACATTATTGAAGATGGTGAGATTTTATTGAAGAAAATTCATACTAGCAATAATCCGGCTGACATGTTGACTATAGTGGTTTCAGGGACTAAGTTCTATCATTGCTTAGATTTGGTCCATATCCTTCCTTCGAGTTGATAGTATATCTTGAAGTGAACTATGATGGCTTGATCCCTTAGCAGAAGGGTACGTAGACAACCATGAGGTGGTGCAGCCGAGGTGGTCTTTCGGGACATGTGTGGGAGTTTGTGACTTGTGTTATTCTTGGTGTCGGCTTAGATTTATTGAATCTTTGCCGAGGTGAAGAATTGTTGGTTTTTTTGTGAAAAACAGGACGGAGGGAAGTTTTTGTACAAGAACGTATGTACGCAGTTAAGGCGTTCGTACGTTCAGCATCACAGATAACTTCAGAAGGGAAGAAACGTACGAACGTCAATTTGACGTACGAACGTTGTATTACTTGTACAGGAACGTACGTACGTAGTTAGGGCGTACGTACGTCCCGTACGTCAGATAACTTCTCCGTGGCTCAACGTACGTACGTGATTTCGACGTACGTACGTCCTCCTCTGCTTTTGTGCAATATGGGCCTGTTTGAGCCCAATTCGTGGTCTATTGGCTATGTTATAAAGCCAAATAGATGTGAAACAAAACCTTAACTTTTCAAGAGAGAGATTGTGAGAAGCCATTAGAGACTTTTGAGAACTTTTGAGAGGAAGAAGACTACGGTTTTCTTTGTGAGGGCTTGTACAATTGTCTTAAGAAGAAAAACATCATCCTTTCTCCCCGTGGACGTAGGCATATTGCCGAACCACATATATCTTGTGTCTTGTGTGGTTGCTTGTTCGTTTTGTCGTTTTTGTTTTACTTTCATACACTAGTTCAATCATATTATTTGTGCATTAGTTTCCTCTCCTCTCCATTTCCAAAAAAAAACCCAACAATATTCACAAATCTATGTTGTTAATATATTTTGCAAACTCGAAGTTTTTACAACTGAAATCTTTCTAACAATATCTGCAAAGTAATACAAGTTTTTCTTGTTGAGTTTGTTTAGAAAAGTTTGTGTTAAGAAGGAAAATCCAATGATTGTTTGGTTTGAAAACTTTGTTCCTAAAGTTTCTGGTGTCGCTTTGGTAGTGGCGGCCTGAAGGCATGCCCAAAAAGTTCTTGATTGGGGCCAACCAATTTTTTAAAGAAATTGTGGCCACAAAATCTTTACTCAACCTATACATAATTATTTACATGCCACAATATTGTCCTAAGATTAATTCTTTAGTACTATTTTTTTAAGAATTATTTATTTTTATTTTTCTCACAAGAATTATTTTCTGATGTGTTTTTTAGAAAATGTAGCTACACATGTGGGCCATCTATGTTTGAATTGAATTGGGCCACCCAAAACTCAGGGCCGACCTTGTGCTTTGGGCGCCTTTGGCTGAATCTCCTGGATTTGTTAAGACGCCTTGTCGTGCTCTTGCTAATGTGGTTTGTGCTATTACTAAATATAAATATGGTGGTTCTTCTGCTTTTATTGGCAAGGTATGCGTTTTTATTGTATTTCATTGATTTTTTCTTCTTCATGCAATATTTAGTCTCAGATCATATAGTATTCAATCTTATTCTTGTAGAGAAAAAAAGGTCGAAGACAACAAGGAGTTGAGTCTCACAACATTATGATCAGGCTGAGAGGAGCAGCACTCAACATTATGATCAGCTGGGAAGCAAGACCACCATGGCTCGATAGAGTTAATACTCTTGACGATTTGTTTGGTTGATTTTATAATATGCAATTAATGGAGAACTGATTTTTAATTTTGCCATCATTAAGAAATTGTAAGCCAGTGTCTCTAAAACCTTGAACTTGTTGAGGGAGTCTAGAATAACAAAGAATTACCGTAAGTTCTTATTTCCAACTTTTTTTTGTCAAAAGAATAAACTTAGAATTGTGGCTGTCAAAAGGACAAACGCACGTTAATAATTTTTTAGAAGGACAAACCCGGATTTTGACTTTGTCAAAAGGGCAAATGTTTATGATCAGACTTGTAATCATATGGTCACACTTTTTTAAAATTATATTTTTACCCTTATATACATGTGATTGCCATTATGATTATACGTGTGATCATACACACTTTGTGTTCTGTTTTTATCACCCGACGATGCTGGTATGTATGACATGTTGATCAGGTTGTATTGTTCTATTTGGATTTGAATAAAGTTTAAACTTATCTAATAAAAAAAATAAACACTTGTCCCTTCGATTTATGTGATCACAATTGTAATCATACTCATGATGATAAAATATTTTATATGTGATTAGGATTACGACCATAACAAATAAATGCAATTACAAGTCTAATCATAACAAATAAATGTGATTATAAGTGTGATAAGACATACTCGTGTTGTGATTTATTTGTGATCATAACGAATAAATGTGATTACAGGTCTTATCATACTAATAAATGTGATTATAGGATGTGATCATACGGTTGCATAAGATCGCATTCCAACAAGAGTTCATTTGGATAGGGTATAGTTTTACTGCATTTGGTATTATGTAGTATATGATTAGATATGTAATCATATGATTATATGTCTGATCGTAGCGTTGTGTATTAACCTATTTCTAGATCAATGCATTCACTAGGTCAGGTCGCTGGGAGACTTGACCAAAGGGGGGAGTTTTAGATCGGGGTGGCTACACCTCGTTGAGATTGAGATTGCCTACGTACTCTAGTTCGTGGGGATTGAACTTAGAGATCAAGCCATCGTAGTTCTGTTTATATAGAAGATGAAGAGGCGAAGATCTTGGGATCCTGCAGATTCTCCGACATATTTATGGTGGTATAATATCCTCCGTCATATTTATGGTGATATAATATTCTCCTGCAATTGTGTAACGGCTGTAATGATCGGACAACAGCTGGAGAGAATATCGTGTGCACCGAATTAGGGAATGCGCGTATGAGCAGACCGTTGCTGACTATGTAGTCGAGCTGTTGTGGTCGAGCGATGAGTAGGTCGAGATCGTAGCGACCTGATGGATTAATGACTATGCCACGTGGCTGCTTTTGATTGGTTGGAGTATGTAGTACCCCTACAAAAGCCCCCTCCTTTTAGGTTGGCTGTATACGTTGGGCTGAAAAAACTAAGAACTCTGATCGATGTTGATTTGAGGTTTGCTTTTTTGAATTTGCCGACGTGGCAGTCATGCAGAGTTGTCTGTAATAATCATGGCGCTCTTACGGGGAAGTGGAGGAGTTTCCTCGAGCAGTTAGCCGTGTAGTTATGGCAACTGACGCACTTCTCGCTTGGTAAGGTCTTTGCGTGGCACGTGGAATGATCCGAGGGTGGATGTGAATCATTTTGTGAGTGGAAAATAACTGCAAGGAACTTGGCTCCCTTGCTCGATCTTGGCCGTTCATCTGTTTCGAACCGACGGCTAGGATTACATGTGCTACAGTATTTAAACTGTAGCTTGCTTGAGAAGAGTTTACCTATCCCATTTTCTTTGTTGAGCTGCTGCCAATTTTGTCTTGCGATCTGAAGATCTTTGAGAGCTCGTGAGGTTAGTTGTTTCTGTTTGTTTTTGTTTCTTGAATTTGTTCTCTTTGTATCATTTGTTTTCTTTTCTGTTGTTTGAAAGAGATGTCTGAGGCAAGTGACTCTCAGAATGAGCACTTGAGTGGTGATGGTGGTGAGGAATATGAGTCTGAAAGGACTTATTCTGAGACTGCGTCTCCTAGTCGGGGTGAAGGAGATATGGATCCTGAAAGCCCTCAGAGTAGTGGTTCTCATGGGGAGGACTCTTCTGATGATGAGATGGTTGAGGTAGAAGATGGGTCGTTCTGCCGAGTAGTAAATCCTAAATATGTCCATAGGCACATTGCCTTTAGAAAGAAGTATGGACTTAGCTCGATTGACCATCTAGAGATTAGGTTTTTAGGAGATCGTTTGCTTTCCGTTGAGTATCATCCTAATAACCCATTCTCAACTGTGTTTACCTTGACCCAATTTCGAGCTGGTCTTAGGTTGCCTTTATCTGCCTTGGTGGTCGATCTTCTCAATGCGATTAGACGAGCTCCTTGTCAGATGAATGGTAATTTTTGGAGAAATATGAGGGTGATTGATGACCTCAATAAGTTGCATAAGTGGAACATTTCCGTACAGAATGTGTTAGACCACTTTTCTTTAAACGTTCTGCGAAGCCTGGGCTAGCGGGCTATAACATGCAAGTCCGGCCAGAGCGTTTACCCTTGATCTACCCTGTGAGTAGCGAGCCATGGTGGAAGGATCCCTTGTTGATTACTGGGTCGATCACTGAGGGGGACATCCAATTGCGACATGTGATAGAAATGTCGCTGATAACCGTAAGCTTCTGGTCGTTAGTCATAGGTTGTTGGATGATTTTCTTACTTCCGAACTTGCTGACTCTGTATTGTATTTGCAACAATCAGGGACGACCACTTGGTGAGGAAGAACGATCTGAAGTCTGCTTTGAACGGCTTCGGTTTGTGGGCTGATAGTCAGAAGATACAGTTGTCCACTTGAGGGAGTATTTTATTCCCAAGGGTGGTCCGAAAACAGTGGAAGAAGAACTAGAGAGGAGGAAGTTGCTGAAGAAAGCCTTTATGTCGTCTGTACATAAAGCTGAGGCGGGAGGATCTAGAGGCAACTCGCGTCCTGGGGAGAAGGAGCGATCTAGTGGTAGCTCGCGGCATGATGAGAAGGAGCGAGCTAGTGGTGGCTCCCGTAGGTCGGAGAAGGAACGATCTGGGGGTAGCTCGCACCAGGTGGAGATAGTAGCGAGCCCCCAGGTCGTATCTCCTCCGACCTCACTCCCCAAACTACCTGTCGGGTCAGGGAAGAAGAGGCCGTTCTCTGGGAACCTGAAGCTGATGGAGTGTCCAACTCTGCCTGCCTCCGAAGTCTGTGAGATCTCCTGAGCCTTCCCTGCTGTCGAGGAAGACTGCTGCTCGGCCTTTGCAGAAAGGCAAGGGGGTATTATCTGAGTTTCGCCCTGGGCCGTTCGATTACTTGGATGGCCGTGGTGAAAAGCATGTCGTGTATGATAACGACAGTGCAATTGATGATCCCTGCGTTGCCCGAGCTGTAAATGAGGGCATTGTCTTGGATGGTGATGCTCGAGCAGTGAAGTCTCAAACTTTGCTGGTGACTTGCTCGAAGATAAACGCAGCAATGTCTTTGGTGAGTGGGGCTGTTAATTCCTCTTTCTTTGTTTGTACTGAGTTATTGTTGTCTAAACGATATTTGTATGTGTAGCTTAACGCTAGCTTCCAGGAGGTTCGTCTGGTCGCTGAGATTGGAGCTCGAGCTGAGGTTGAGCTGAAGCATCTAAACGAGAAGCTCGAGCAGGCGAAGAATGTTGCTGTTGTTGCCGAGAGCAAGTTCAAGGACAAGGAGGCGGAGGTTGTAGTGTTGAAGGAGATGTTGGAGCAGGTAAGGGGAGATCTTGCTGCTGCTAGGTCGTCTGCTGACCACTGGGAACGCACATGTCATGAGAATGGCGCAGCGTGGAAGGCCTATTGCGACAACCTGGAGAAGACTTTAATGGGGTCGCCCGAAGGAGAGGAGACGCGAGGTGGTGCTGAAGAAGCTTTAGTGCCAGCTCAGGACACCTTGATGGGCCCTAATGATGAGGTCGCAAGTGGCCAGATGGAGGTGGATAATCCTAGCGACCAGGCTATGTAGCAGGGAAGCTTGATGCTTAGTAAGGCGTCCTTGGTTCCCACCAGGTCTTCTAGCTTTCATCTTGATAGTTGCCTGCTCATGGGAAAGTACATCTTCTTCTTCTTCTTCTCCCTTTCTGTCTTCAATGATGCCTGGTGTTTAGTGAGGCGCCTCCTGATAGTGCGAGTCTCCTTTGGCCTAAGATGCAAAGGCAAAAGCTTTTTGTTCTTGTACGCATTCCTCAAAGCAGCCTTCTGAATTTTGTAAGCATACGAGCACCAATGTTGTGAGGTCGAGTGAACGCTAATTTGTTTTATTTGAAGTTGTAATGAACAGCAGTATTTGATTATTTATTTGATGAGCTTGTAGCTAAGTCGTTCTGATCAGCTAGTTTCCAGGGAGTCCTGGTAGCTCGTTCAGAAGGCACGTAGACGAGATGAATGGCTGCAAGTAAGGGTGGCAATCAGGTCGGATCAGGTCAGGTTTGGGTCAGGTCAGTCGGGTTTTCAGGTCCCAACCCCAAAACCTGAACCTGACCCGATGAATATATTTTCCTGAAAATTGAAACCTGAACCTGACCTGTCAGGTTATCAGGTCAGGTCGACTTGAAGACCTGATTTTTTTTTTTATTTTTTTTTATTTTTTTATATATAAAGAATACTTTATTTAATCTAACTAAATAAACACTGAAAACTTATAAAAAAAATTGCCGATACTCGAAGACCACAATTGAACCACCAAAATATCCAAAATAAACATCAACAGTTCAAGCTTAAGGTGAAATTTATTATCCTCACACATTGTAACAATGTTTACCACTACAAAATAAGCATCATCAACAGTTAACTACGAAAGTAAGCATATAAGCTTCATCAACCATTAAATCTACCTCTATACTACATGGACTGATGAAAAATAACATCTAGAAGCATAGTTTGTGATTCAGGCTCCCGCAAGTTCAAACAAATTCAGTTAGTAATTTTATCAAACAAATTGTAAACAAATAGTTTTAATAAGAAAAAAAATGAGCATTGTAAATCAATTTTTCCAAATAGATACTCTACCAAACATTGTTTTGGGGCCTTGATGAATTAAAAGCATATCTGCAGATAATACATATAAAATTCGAAAGTGAATCAATTATCTTCAACACACTTAGTTACTTGATTGAGTGGGAAAAAAAAAAGAGAATTTTTTGTTAATAATTTTCTTCGAGTATACTAGTCTAGGAATGGAATGGAGAGATTCAGCAAATTAAATGCTATATGAATAATAACAGGTTTGTTGGTTTACTAAAGAGTAGACGAAGAAGAAGCAGTCAATTCATTATTTAATTCAAATCCAAAGAGAGAGAGAAAGAGAGAGAAAGAGAGAGAAAGAGAGAGAAAGAGAGAGAAAGAGAGAGAAAGATAGACTAAACGCTGCAGAAAATGATATAAAGATAAAATTAGTTTTTGTTTTTTTGTTTTTTTTTTTTTTTTTTGTCAGGTTTCGCGTCGACCCAACAGGTCTACAAGGAAAACCTGAACCTGACCTGATTGTATATCAGGTCAGGTTCAGGTCGACCTGATCATCCGAAAATCCTCTAATATGTAAACCCAAACCTGACCCAGATCAGGTCAGGTTCAGGTCGGGTTTCAGGTCGCCAGGTCTGATTGCCAGCCCTAGCTGCAAGCAGGATGTACTGAAATTGTTCTTCTTGTATGCCTTTAGTTGAATTTTGCTTTTATAGCTTCTAGATTGCATTTGGTAGATCGGTTTACCTGTAATAGTTAGAATTTCATGAAGTAAAAAGACTGAATGGTGACATAGCAAAGACTGAATGGTGACATCCCTGTGGATGTACGAGGGGTTGTTCTGTAAGCCCATAGGATGTTTTCCAACTGTTGTGGCCATTGATCGTGTTGATCTTCAAGCTTTTTCTTCAAGTTGTTCAGAATCTGTCGATTTGCAGCTTTGACTTGGCCGTTGGCTTGTGGATATCTAGGTGTTGACCTAGAATGTTCGATTTTCCATAGCTCGTAGAAAGCCTTGATGTTTTTGCCAACGAACTGAGTGCCATTATCCGTGACTATCCGTTTTGGTAGACCAAATCGTGTGATGATGTTTTCCCACATGAATCTTTGGACATCGGCTTGAGTGATGTTGGCGAGTGCAACAGCTTCCACCCATTTGGTGAAGTAGTCAATGGCGACTAGAACAAACCTCTTTTCAGATTTCTTTTCTTTGATTAAAGTGCCCATGATATCGAGCCCCCACATGTGAAATGGCCATGGTGTTGTGATGTTAATGAGATCGTTGGGATGCTGATGTTGGTTATCAGCAAAACGTTGGCATTCTTTACACTTCAACACAAATTTCTTGGCATGCTCTTTCATTCTTGGCCAGAAGTATCCCTGGGAGATTGCTTTACGAGCAAATGTTCGACCTCCGGAGTGGTTTCCGCATTCTCCTTCATGGATTTCTTGAAAGATGATTTGGCCATGCTTGGGGATCAGGCACCGTAATAACAAACCAGTTGCAGATTTTTTGAATAGCTTACCCTCATGAAGTTTATACATAGTGACTTTATGTAATAGCTGACTGGCTTCCTTTTTGTTGGATTGTAACACGCCAGTTTGAAGGTAAGTGATGAAAGGTTCCATCCAAGTCCCTTGGATGTCTGCTGGTGTTGTGGCTAGTAGATCACAGATTTGGTGAACGTTTTCTTCTTTCAATAGATATGCAGGCTGTGTACTGATTGCTATAGTGAGAGCCCGCGGTCGATCAGACTCGATCTTAGATGCTAAGAATGCCAATGAATCAGCATGTCTGTTGTCATCTCTAGGGATGTGATCGATTGTGAAATAACTGAGCTTGCTGATGAGTTCCTTTGTTTTGCTAGCATATCTGATTAAGTTGACACCATTGATCTGGTAATTATTGGTAATCTGGTTGACTACCAATTGAGAATCACTGAATACCTTGATGCGAACTGCCTGTAGGTCGATAGCCATTTGTATACCCTGGATTAGAGCTTCGTATTCAGCCTCATTGTTGGAGGTCGAGAAGTCAAGTCGAGTTGATCTCTCGAGCTGTGAACCCTCAGGTGAAATGAGTACAACACCTATGCCACTTCCGGTGGAGTTGTGTGAACCATCAACATATAGTTGCCAAGTGTCGGGAGGATTGACCTGGACTTGCCTTGTTTCTGGTTTTGGTTCCCAATTGATATCCTCTGCTGGATAGTCTGCTAAGAAATCTGCGACGACCTGGCCTTTGACGGCCTGCCGAGAGACGAACTCAAATGTGTAATCACTCAGTTCGGCTGCCCATCGAGCCATACGACCTGTTTTGTTCTTCTTTTCTAATATATGGCGCAATGGTTGGTCGGTGATTACTTTGACAGTGTGGGCTAGGAAATAAGGTCTGAATTTGCATGCAGCGTAAAGAAGAGCTAATGCTAATTTCTCTAAAGGTGTGTACCTTATTTCGGCCTGTTGCAATACTTTGCTTGTGAAGTAAATTGGGCGTTCGACCTGATTTTCCTTTTTGAAAAGCACAGCGCTGATCGCAAAATCTGAAGCTACGAGGTAGACGCAGAGTATATTTCCATCATTAGGCTTTGTGAGAACTGGTGGAGTAGATAAATATGCCTTGAGGTCCGTGAAGGCCTTCTCGCATTCTTCTGTCCATTGATATGCATCCCCCTTTTTGAGAATATGAAGTATTGGTCGACATTTATCTGATGCTCTAGAAATGAATCTATTGAGAGTTGATACCATGCCGTTGAGTTTTTGGATCTGCTTCTCTGTTTTTGGGCTGGGCATGTCGATCAGGGCTCTGATCTGGTCGGGATTTTCTTCAATACCTCGTTTTGTGACTAGATAGCCGAGAAATTTTCCTGATGCAACCCCAAACAGACACTTCTCAGGGTTAAGACACATTCAATATTGTCTTAACCTTTGGAATGCCTGGTCGAGATTGGACAAATGATCTTGCTCTTGGTTGCTCTTGACTAGCATATCGTCGATGTAGACCTCCATTGTTCGACCTAGGAGATCGTTGAACATTCTAGTGACCAGTCGTTGGTAGGGTCGCTCCTGCATTCCTTAAGCCAAATGGCATAACCTTGTAGCAGAAAATGCCTTGCTCTGTTGTGAAAGAAGTCTTCTCTTGGTCGGGCTCGTACATTGGGATCTGGTTGTAGCCTGAGTATGCGTCCATGAATGACAATAACTCAAAAGCACATGTCTGATCGACTAACCTATCGATTCGTGGCAGTGGGAATGAATCTTTAGGACAAGCATTGTTCAAGCTTATGAAGTCGATGCAGACTCTTGTTTTCCCGTTTTTCTTTAAGACGGGCACAATGTTGGCTAGCCAATACGGCGTGTCGACTTCCTTGATGAACCCGACCTGTTTAAGTCTGTTGATTTCTTCATGAACTGTTTGGTGGAACTTAGGAGCGAGCCTCCTTGGTTTTTGCTTAACAGGTCGATGGTTTGGATTGACGCGCAGTTTATGACATGCAATTGATGGATCTATTCCAGGCATATCGATATACGACCAAGCAAAAACATCTTTATTAGAAGAAAGAAAGTTACAAAGTTGTGGAACTTATCTCCCTCTAACTCTGCACCTACATAGACATATCTCGGGTCATCTTCTGACCCTAAGTTCACCCGTACTCCTGGATCAGTACTTCCGAGATTAAGCTGGGGGGAGCTCATTTGCTCCTTCTGTAGTTGCTATTTAGTAGCCTCGGTCCTTTCTTTCGACGGGCTCTTTGACTTGTTGTCACCTTCTCTAGTTTCTCATGAGATCGGGCTCTTCCCTTTGACGTCAGCATCCTTGGTTCCAGAGGTGGATGGCTTTGCAGGTGCCACAGCTTCAAGAATTCCATGACATTCTTGTGCAGCGTTCTGGTTGCCTCGAAGTTCCATTATCCCATGAGGTCCAGGATAGCGGAAAACTTGATGATATGTTGAAGGAACACTTCTCATGGCATGGATCCATTTTCGACAAAGAATCGCATTATACTTACTTGCGATGTTGAGGATGCTGAACTTGACGGTCACAACGACCTTATCTTCCTTTCGGCCCACAGTGACGGGCAACAATATTTCACCCTTAGGATCTTCCCTTGAACTGTTGAAGCCTAAGATGGGTGTGAAATCTGGGATGAGAACTGAATCAGGCAACCTCATGTCTTTGAAGGTTCTATACATGAGTATGTTGCAGGATGCACCAGGGTCAATGAGTACCCTCTTGATGATGTAATCAGCTATTCGCAACTCAACGACGAGGGCGTCGTTGTGAGGGGTGACGACCTTGTTAAGGTCGTTCTCTGTGAAGGTGATGTCAGATTCCTGGCGAGACGGGATGTTGAAGCGAGTTGCTCGTCCAGTAATGGAGTAGACATGATGAAGATGCTCTACTCGTCTCTACTTCTCTCTTGACACGGGGGTGGAGTTGGATTCACAAATCATGTAAACTACATGACTTTCTGACTCACTGTCACTATCAATCTTGTTTGCGACCTTTTTGTTAATTTGGTCGCGTAGGTCGCCTGTTGGACCTAAACGCTGGGAGAGGCTACGCCCTCTGCTGCGGACTGGACTTATGGAGGCCGTTCTGGCCTTGCTGTGATGTCGCTTAGGTGAAGGTGGAGGCGTTCTGGACCCTTTCCTGGCTCGCTTGCTAGTGGTATCCTCTTGCCTTCCAAGGAACCAATTGTTGAGCTTCTTTTCATCGGCCCAAGTCAGAAGAGCGCGTTTCAAAACGCGACAGTCATCAATTTGATGACACCGCACCTTGTGAACTTTGCAGTACGGTCGACCAGATGTGTCCTTCAACTGTGTGAAGGAAGGAATCTTGCACCAATGGTTGTGCTTGATTCTCTCATAGATGTAACCGGCTGGTCGTGTGAACCGGTGGTAATCTCGTTGCTCAGTAGGTAACGATTTTGCTTTGAACCTCTTGTTGTCAGAACGAGGTCGCTTGGTGGATCCAGATTCCACGTTGGAGATGACATGATTCTTTTCCCTACCAGTTAGGGCTTCTTCGAGCTTGATATAACGATCTACCTTAAGGTAGAGCTCGTCCAGAGATGAAGGTCGCTTCATAGCGAGAGACTTGTGCAGGTGGGATCCTTGGATCAGACCGTGAGAGAATGCGATTGTTGCGAAGGTTTCATGCTCCTTTGCAAAATCTTGGATGGAATGCAGTTCAGATTTGAACCGAGCAAAGAAATTGCTCAATGATTCGCCATCTCGTTGCTTGACTTTGAAGATGGAATCGATGGTGACAGGACGCTTCTTGTTGTGGATATAGAAGATAACGAACTGCTTTTCGAGCTCGGCAAACGAGCTGATGGATCCTGGCTTCAAACGGTGAAACCAATCGAGAGCAGGTCCGGTGAGGCTGGACTGGAGCAGCAAACATAGTAAGTGATCCTCTTTGATAAGAGGAAGGGATTTACGAAATCCCTTGATATGATCAGTTGGATCCCCAACACCTGCATATTGGTCGAACTTGGGGGCGTTGAGCTTGTTAGGCAATTCATGGTCAAGGATCTCCTTGGAGAAGGGAGACTCCTGAAATTGCTGGAGGGACTGGACAGCAAGTTGCTCTGCGGTATGGCCTTTGGGAAGGTGAGAGGCTTTGAACTCCGCTAGCTGTTGGCTGAGTTGTTCATACTTTTGATTGGAGTCATCAACAGCAATGACTCCCTGTCCACCATTTGGTCCTTGTGCGGGGTTGGTAGCTTGTGCAGCCTTCAAACATTGGTTTTCTTCTTGAAGACGATTGATTTGGTCTTGCAGATCTTGGATAGTAGCCATTTGAATATATGATTTTTGAGAAGGGTGGGAGGGTTTGGGTTTTTCGATATAATCGAATTCCTTACAGTCGGCGCCAAATGTATTAACCTATTTCTAGATCAATGCATTCACTAGGTCAGGTCGCTGGAAGACTTGACCAAAGGGGGGAGTTTTAGATCGGGGTGGCTGCACCTCGTTGAGATTGAGATTGCCTACGTACTCTAGTTCGTGGGGATTGAACTTAGAGATCAAGCCATCGTAGTTCTGTTTATATAGAAGATGAAGAGGCAAAGATCTTGGGATCCTGCAGATTCTCCGACATATTTATGGTGGTATAATATCCTCCGTCATATTTATGGTTATATAATATTCTCCTGCAATTGTGTAACGGCTGTAATGATCGGACAACAGCTGGAGAGAATATCGTGTGCACCGAATTAGGGCATGCGCGTATGAGCAGACCGCTGCTGACTATGTAGTCGAGCTGTTGTGGTCGAGCTATGAGTAGGTCGAGATCGTAGCGACCTGATAGATTAATGACTATGCCACGTGGCTGCTTTTGATTAGTTGGAGTATGTAGTACCCCTACAAAAGCCCCCTCCTTTTAGGTCGGCTGTATAAGTTGGGCTGAAAAAACTAAGAACTCTGATCGATGTTGATTTGAGGTTTGCTTTTTTGAATTTGCCGACGTGGCAGTCATGCAGAGTTGTCTGTAATAATCATGGCGCTCTTACGGGGAAGTGGAGGAGTTTCCTCGAGCAGTTAGCCATGTAGTTATGGCAACTGACGCACTTCTCGCTTGGTAAGGTCTTTGCGTGGCACGTGGAATGATCCGACGGTGGATGTGAATCATTTTGTGAGTGGAAAATAACTGCAAGGAACTTGGCTCCCTTGCTCGATCTTGGCCGTTCATCTGTTTCGAACCGACGGCTAGGATTACATGTGCTACAGTATTTAAACTGTAGCTTGCTTGAGAAGAGTTTACCTATCCCATTTTCTTTGTTGAGCTGCTGCCAATTTTGTCTTGCGATCTGAAGATCTTTGAGAGCTCGTGAGGTTAGTTGTTTCTGTTTGTTTTTGTTTCTTGAATTTGTTCTCTTTGTATCATTTGTTTTCTTTTCTGTTGTTTGAAAGAGATGTCTGAGGCAAGTGACTCTCAGAATGAGCACTTGAGTGGTGATGGTGGTGAGGAATATGAGTCTGAAAGGACTTATTCTGAGACTGCGTCTCCTAGTCGGGGTGAAGGAGATATGGATCCTGAAAGCCCTCAGAGTAGTGGTTCTCATGGGGAGGACTCTTCTGATGATGAGATGGTTGAGGTAGAAGATGGGTCGTTCTGCCGAGTAGTAAATCCTAAATATGTCCATAGGCACATTGCCTTTAGAAAGAAGTATGGACTTAGCTCGATTGACCATCTAGAGATTAGGTTTTTAGGAGATCGTTTGCTTTCCGTTGAGTATCATCCTAATAACCCATTCTCAACTGTGTTTACCTTGACCCAATTTCGAGCTGGTCTTAGGTTGCCTTTATCTGCCTTGGTGGTCGATCTTCTTAATGCGATTAGACGAGCTCCTTGTCAGATGAATGGTAATTTTTGGAGAAATATGAGGGTGATTGATGACCTCAATAAGTTGCATAAGTGGAACATTTCCGTACAGAATGTGTTAGACCACTTTTCTTTAAACGTTCTGCGAAGCCTGGGCTAGCGGGCTATAACATGCAAGTCCGGCCAGAGCGTTTACCCTTGATCTACCCTGTGAGTAGCGAGCCATGGTGGAAGGATCCCTTGTTGATTACTGGGTCGATCACTGAGGGGGACATCCAATTGCGACATGTGATAGAAATGTCGCTGATAACCGTAAGCTTCTGGTCGTTAGTCATAGGTTGTTGGATGATTTTCTTACTTCCGAACTTGCTGACTCTGTATTGTATTTGCAACAATCAGGGACGACCACTTGGTGAGGAAGAACGATCTGAAGTCTGCTTTGAACGGCTTCGGTTTGTGGGCTGATAGTCAGAAGATACAGTTGTCCACTTGAGGGAGTATTTTATTCCCAAGGGTGGTCCGAAAACAGTGGAAGAAGAACTAGAGAGGAGGAAGTTGCTGAAGAAAGCCTTTATGTCGTCTGTACATAAAGCTGAGGCGGGAGGATCTAGAGGCAACTCGCGTCCTGGGGAGAAGGAGCGATCTAGTGGTAGCTCGCGGCATGATGAGAAGGAGCGAGCTAGTGGTGGCTCCCGTAGGTCGGAGAAGGAACGATCTGGGGGTAGCTCGCACCAGGTGGAGATAGTAGCGAGCCCCCAGGTCGTATCTCCTCCGACCTCACTCCCCAAACTACCTGTCGGGTCAGGGAAGAAGAGGCCGTTCTCTGGGAACCTGAAGCTGATGGAGTGTCCAACTCTGCCTGCCTCCGAAGTCTGTGAGATCTCCTGAGCCTTCCCTGCTGTCGAGGAAGACTGCTGCTCGGCCTTTGCAGAAAGGCAAGGGGGTATTATCTGAGTTTCGCCCTGGGCCGTTCGATTACTTGGATGGCCGTGGTGAAAAGCATGTCGTGTATGATAACGACAGTGCAATTGATGATCCCTGCGTTGCCCGAGCTGTAAATGAGGGCATTGTCTTGGATGGTGATGCTCGAGCAGTGAAGTCTCAAACTTTGCTGGTGACTTGCTCGAAGATAAACGCAGCAATGTCTTTGGTGAGTGGGGCTGTTAATTCCTCTTTCTTTGTTTGTACTGAGTTATTGTTGTCTAAACGATATTTGTATGTGTAGCTTAACGCTAGCTTCCAGGAGGTTCGTCTGGTCGCTGAGATTGGAGCTCGAGCTGAGGTTGAGCTGAAGCATCTAAACGAGAAGCTCGAGCAGGCGAAGAATGTTGCTGTTGTTGCCGAGAGCAAGTTCAAGGACAAGGAGGCGGAGGTTGTAGTGTTGAAGGAGATGTTGGAGCAGGTAAGGGGAGATCTTGCTGCTGCTAGGTCGTCTGCTGACCACTGGGAACGCACATGTCATGAGAATGGCGCAGCGTGGAAGGCCTATTGCGACAACCTGGAGAAGACTTTAATGGGGTCGCCCGAAGGAGAGGAGACGCGAGGTGGTGCTGAAGAAGCTTTAGTGCCAGCTCAGGACACCTTGATGGGCCCTAATGATGAGGTCGCAAGTGGCCAGATGGAGGTGGATAATCCTAGCGACCAGGCTATGTAGAAGCGAAGCTTGATGCTTAGTAAGGCGTCCTTGGTTCCCACCAGGTCTTCTGGCTTTCATCTTGATAGTTACCTGCTCATGGGAAAGTACATCTTCTTCTTCTTCTCCCTTTCTGTCTTCAATGATGCCTGGTGTTTAGTGAGACGCCTCCTGATAGTGCGAGTCTCCTTTGGCCTAAGATGCAAAGGCAAAAGTTTTTTGTTCTTGTACGCATTCCTCAAAGCAGCCTTCTGAATTTTGTAAGCATACGAGCACCAATGTTGTGAGGTCGAGTGAACGCTAATTTGTTTTATTTGAAGTTGTAATGAACAACAGTATTTGATTATTTATTTGATGAGCTTGTAGCTAAGTCGTTCTGATCAGCTAGTTTCCAGGGAGTCCTGGTAGCTCGTTCAGAAGGCAGGTAGACGAGATGAATCGCTGCAAGTAAGGGTGGCAATCAGGTCGGATCAGGTCAGGTTCGGGTCAGGTCAGTCGGGTTTTCAGGTCCCAACCCCAAAACCTGAACCTGACCCGATGAATATATTTTCCTGAAAATTGAAACCTGAACCTGACCTGTCAGGTTATCAGGTCAGGTTCAGGTCGACCTGAAGACCTGATTTTTTTTTTTTTTTTTTATTTATTTATTTTTTTATATATAAAGAATACTTTATTTAATCTAACTAAATAAACACTGAAAACTTATAAAAAAAATTGCCGATACTCGAAGACCACAATTGAACCACCAAAATATCCAAAATAAACATCAACAGTTCAAGCTTAAGGTGAAATTTATTATCCTCACACATTGTAACAATGTTTACCACTACAAAATAAGCATCATCAACAGTTAACTACGAAAGTAAGCATATAAGCTTCATCAACCATTAAATCTACCTCTATGCTACATGGACTGATGAAAAATAACATCTAGAAACATAGTTTGTGATTCAGGCTCCCGCAAGTTCAAACAAATTCAGTTAGTAATTTTATCAAACAAATTGTAAACAGATAGTTTTAATAAGAAAAAAAATGAGCATTGTAAATCATTTTTTCCAAATAGATACCCTACCAAACATTGTTTTGGGGCCTCGATGAATTAAAAGCATATCTGCAGATAATACATATAAAATTCGAAAGTGAATCAATTATCTTCAACACACTTAGTTACTTGATTGAGTGGGCAAAAAAAAAGAGAATTTTTTGTTAATAATTTTCTTCGAGTATACTAGTCTAGGAATGGAATGGAGAGATTCAACAAATTAAATGCTATATGAATAATAACAGGTTTGTTGGTTTACTAAAGAGTAGACGAAGAAGAAGCAGTCAATTCATTATTTAATTCAAATCCAAAGAGAGAGAGAAAGAGAGAGAATGATAGACTAAACGCTGCAGAAAATGATATAAAGATAAAATTAGTTTTTGTTTTTTTTTTTTTTTTTTTTTTTGTCAGGTTTCGCGTCGACCCAACAGGTCTACAAGGAAGACCTGATCATCCGAAAATCCTCTAATATGTAAACCCAAACCTGACCCAGATCAGATCAGGTTCAGGTCGGGTTTCAGGTCGCCAGGTCTGATTGCCAGCCCTAGCTGCAAGCAGGATGTACTGAAATTGTTCTTCTTGTATGCCTTTAGTTGAATTTTGCTTTTATAGCTTCTAGATTGCATTTGGTAGATCGGTTTACCTGTAATAGTTAGAATTTCATGAAGTAAAAAGAAATTTCACTTATTTACCTTGCATTCTCATTCTTGTTACGTTGTCTGCTTGTATGGGTTTCGCAAATAATAAGTAATAATCATAGTGTTGGACCTGCTGGTGAATGAGGTCGTATGCATGTTAGCTGGGTTGTACATAGGTCGTGGGAATGATGTGACCAATGCACCAAGTTAAGTTGTAAATGTTTGAACTTAACAAAATAAGAATTATCAAAGAGACTTAGAGTTTTGATAATTTGTAGGTCGAGGGATTGGATTAGACCTTTAAGCGCCATTCATGTTTGAGCTGAGATGAAGGCAGAAATGAGTTTGTATATTGAAATGTAATAGATAGATGTTTATATTTCATTGATAAAACTTCTTCAAGTGATAAGCATTCCATGGGTTCTTAACGATCTCCCCTTCTGGTGTTTGAAGATGATAAGAACCGTTGCTTTGAACCTTGGTGATAATGTAAGGGCCTTCCCAATTGGCATTGAGCTTGCCAATAGTATCCTTCCTTTTGTTGTGGAACATTTTTCTTAGAACTAATTCTCTTGGTTGAAAAGTTCTAGGTCGTACGCCTTTGTTATAAGCTCGCTTTAGTCGTTGTTGATACTGCTCGAGTTTTATAACGGCGTGGCTTCGTCGTTCTTCGAGGAGATCAATTCCAAACGACCAGACCTGATTATTAAGCTCTATGTCTACCAGAAGGGATTTGGTCGTTCCAAATGTTAACTCGGTGGGAATAACGGCCTCAACTCCATAGCAAAGACTGAATGGTGACATCCCTGTGGATGTACGAGGGGTTGTTCTGTAAGCCCATAGGATGTTTTCCAACTGTTGTGGCCATTGATCGTGTTGATCTTCAATCTTTTTCTTCAAGTTGTTCAGAATCTGTCGATTTGCAGCTTCGACTTGGCCGTTGGCTTGTGGATATCTAGGTGTTGACCTAGAATGTTCGATTTTCCATAGCTTGTAGAAAGCCTTGATGTTTTTGCCAACGAACTGAGTGCCATTATCTGTGACTATCCGTTTTGGTAGACCAAATCGTGTGATGATGTTTTCCCACATGAATCTTTGGACACCGGCTTGAGTGATGTTGGCGAGTGCAACAGCTTCCACCCATTTGGTGAAGTAGTCAATGGCGACTAGAACAAACCTCTTTTCAGATTTCTTTTCTTTGATTAAAGGGCCCATGATATCGAGCCCCCACATGTGAAATGGCCATGGTGCTGTGATGTTAATGAGATCGTTGGGATGCTGATGTTGGTTATCAGCAAAACGTTGGCATTCTTTACACTTCAACACAAATTTCTTGGCATGCTCTTTCATTCTTGGCCAGAAGTATCCCTGGGAGATTGCTTTACGAGCAAATGTTCGACCTCCGGAGTGGTTTCCGCATTCTCCTTCATGGATTTCTTGAAAGATGATTTGGCCATGCTTGGGGATCAGGCACCGTAATAACAAACCAGTTGCAGATTTTTTGAATAGCTTACCCTCATGAAGTTTATACATAGTGACTTTATGTAATAGCTGACTGGCTTCCTTTTGTTGGATTCTAACACGCCAGTTTGAAGGTAAGTGATGAAAGGTTCCATCCAAGTCCCTTGGATGTCTGCTGGTGTTGTGGCTAGTAGATCACAGATTTGGTGAACGTTTTCTTCTTTCAATAGATATGCAGGCTGTGTACTGATTGCTATAGTGAGAGCCCGCAGTCGATCAGACTCGATCTTAGATGCTAAGAATGCTAATGAATCAGCATGTCTGTTGTCATTCTCTAGGGATGTGATCGATTGTGAAATAACTGAGCTTGCTGATGAGTTCCTTTGTTTGCTAGCATATCTGATTAAGTTGACACCATTGATCTGGTAATTATTGGTAATCTGGTTGACTACCAATTGAGAATCACTGAATACCTTGATGCGAACTGCCTGTAGGTCGATAGCCATTTGTATACCCTGGATTAGAGCTTCGTATTCAGCCTCATTGTTGGAGGTCGAGAAGTCAAGTCGAGTTGATCTCTCGAGCTGTGAACCCTCAGGTGAAATGAGTACAACACCTATGCCACTTCCGGTGGAGTTGTGTGAACCATCAACATATAGTTGCCAAGTGTCGGGAGGATTGACCTGGACTTGCCTTGTTTCTGGTTTTGGTTCCCAATTGATATCCTCTGCTGGATAGTCTGCTAAGAAATCTGCGACGACCTGGCCTTTGACGGCCTGCCGAGAGACGAACTCAAATGTGTAATCACCCAGTTCGGCTGCCCATCGAGCCATACGACCTGTTTTGTTCTTCTTTTCTAATATATGGCGCAATGGTTGGTCGGTGATTACTTTGACAGTGTGGGCTTGGAAATAAGGTCTGAATTTGCATGCAGCGTAAAGAAGAGCTAATGCTAATTTCTCTAAAGGTGTGTACCTTATTTCGGCCTGTTGCAATACTTTGCTTGTGAAGTAAATTGGGCGTTCGACCTGATTTTCCTTTTTGAAAAGCACAGCGCTGATCGCAAAATCTGAAGCTGCGAGGTAGACGCAGAGTATATCTCCATCATTAGGCTTTGTGAGAACTGGTGGAGTAGATAAATATGCCTTGAGGTCCGTGAAGGCCTTCTCGCATTCTTCTGTCCATTGATATGCAGCCCCCTTTATGAGAATATGAAGCATTGGTCGACATTTATCTGATGCTCTAGAAATGAATCTATTGAGAGTTGATACCATGCCGTTGAGTTTTTGGATCTGCTTCTCTGTTTTTGGGCTGGGCATGTCGATCAGGGCTCTGATCTGGTCGGGATTTGCTTCAATACCTCGTTTTGTGACTAGATAGCCGAGAAATTTTCCTGATGCAACCCCAAACAGACACTTCTCAGGGTTAAGACACATTCAATATTGTCTTAACCTTTGGAATGCCTGGTCGAGATTGGACAAATGATCTTGCTCTTGGTTGCTCTTGACTAGCATATCGTCGATGTAGACCTCCATTGTTCGACCTAGGAGATCGTTGAAACATTCTAGTGACCAGTCGTTGGTAGGTCGCTCCTGCATTCCTTAAGCCAAATGGCATAACCTTGTAGCAGAAAATGCCTTGCTCTGTTGTGAAAGAAGTCTTCTCTTGGTCGGGCTCGTACATTGGGATCTGGTTGTAGCCTGAGTATGCGTCTATGAATGACAATAAATCAAAACCACATGTCTGATCGACTAACCTATCGATTCGTGGCAGTGGGAATGAATCTTTAGGACAAGCTTTGTTCAAGCTTATGAAGTCGATGCAGACTCTTGTTTTCCCCGTTTTTCTTTAAGACGGGCACAATGTTGGCTAGCCAATCTGGCGTGTCGACTTCCTTGATGAACCCGACCTGTTTAAGTCTGTCTATTTCTTCATGAACTGTTTGGTGGAACTTAGGAGCGAGCCTCCTTGGTTTTTGCTTAACAGGTCAATGGTTTGGATTGACGCGCAGTTTATGACATGCAATTGATGGATCTATTCCAGGCATATCGATATACGACCAAGCAAAAACATCTTTATTAGAAGAAAGAAAGTTACAAAGTTGTGGAACTTATCTCCCTCTAACTCTGCACCTACATAGACATATCTCGGGTCATCTTCTGACCCTAAGTTCAACCCGTACTCCTGGATCAGTACTTCCGAGATTAAGCTGGGGGGAGCTCATTTGCTCCTTCTGTAGTTGCTATTTAGTAGCCTCGGTCCTTTCTTTCGACGGGCTCTTTGACTTGTTGTCACCTTCTCTAGTTTCTCATGAGATCGGGCTCTTCCCTTTGACGTCAGCATCCTTGGTTCCAGAGGTGGATGGCTTTGCAGGTGCCACAGCTTCAAGAATTCCATGACATTCTTGTGCAGCGTTCTGGTTGCCTCGAAGTTCCATTATCCCATGAGGTCCAGGATAGCGGAAAACTTGATGATATGTTGAAGGAACACTTCTCATGGCATGGATCCATTTTCGACAAAGAATCGCATTATACTTACTTGCGATGTTGAGGATGCTGAACTTGACGGTCACAACGACCTTATCTTCCTTTCGGCCCACAGTGACGGGCAACAATATTTCACCCTTAGGATCTTCCCTTGAACTGTTGAAGCCTAAGATGGGTGTGAAATCTGGGATGAGAACTGAATCAGGCAACCTCATGTCTTTGAAGGTTCTATACATGAGTATGTTGCAGGATGCACCAGGGTCAATGAGTACCCTCTTGATGATGTAATCAGCTATTCGCAACTCAACGACGAGGGCGTCGTTGTGAGGGGTGACGACCTTGTTAAGGTCGTTCTCTGTGAAGGTGATGTCAGATTCCTGGCGAGACGGGATGTTGAAGCGAGTTGCTCGTCCAGTAATGGAGTAGACATGATGAAGATGCTCTACTCGTCTCTTCTTCTCTCTTGACACGGGGGTGGAGTTGGATTCACAAATCATGTAAAACTACATGACTTTCTGACTCACTGTCACTATCAATCTTGTTTGCGACCTTTTTGTAATTTGGTCGCGTAGGTCGCCTGTTGGACCTAAACGCTGGGAGAGGCTACGCTCTCTGCTGCGGACTGGACTTATGGAGCCGTTCTGGCCTTGCTGTGATGTCGCTTAGGTGAAGGTGGAGGCATTCTGGACCCTTTCCTGGCTCGCTTGCTAGTGGTATCCTCTTGCCTTCCAAGGAACCAATTGTTGAGCTTCTTTTCATCGGCCCAAGTCCGAAGAGCGCGTTTCAAAACGCGACAGTCATCAATTTGATGACACCGCACCTTGTGAACTTGCAGTACGGTCGACCAGATGTGTCCTTCAACTGTGTGAAGGAAGGAATCTTGCACCAATGGTTGTGCTTGATTCTCTCATAGATGTAACCGGCTGGTCGTGTGGAACCGGTGGTAATCTCGTTGCTCAGTAGGTAACGATTTTGCTTTGAACCTCTTGTTGTCAGAACGAGTTCGCTTGGTGGATCCAGATTCCACGTTGGAGATGACATGATTCTTTTCCCTACCAGTTAGGGCTTCTTCGAGCTTGATATAACGATTTACCTTAAGGTAGAGCTCGTCCAGAGATGAAGGGTCGCTTCATAGCGAGAGACTTGTGCAGGTCGGATCCTTGGATCAGACCGTGAGAGAATGCGATTGTTGCGAAGGTTTCATGCTCCTTTGCAAAATCTTGGATGGAATGCAGTTCAGATTTGAACCGAGTAAAGAAATTGCTCAATGATTCGCCATCTCGTTGCTTGACTTTGAAGATGGAATCGATGGTGACAGGACGCTTCTTGTTGTGGATATAGAAGATAACGAACTGCTTTTCGAGCTCGGCAAACGAGCTGATGGATCCTGGCTTCAAACGGTGAAACCAATCGAGAGCAGGTCCGGTGAGGCTGGACTAGAACAACAACATAGTAAGTGATCCTCTTTGATAAGAGGAAGGGATTTACGGAATCCCTTGATATGATCAGTTGGATCCCCAACACCTGCATATTGCTCGAACTTGGGGGCGTTGAGCTTGTTAGGCAATTCATGGTCAAGGATCTCCTTGGAGAAGGGAGACTCCTGAAATTGCTGGAGGGACTGGACAGCAAGTTGCTCTGCGGTATGGCCTTTGGGAAGGTGAGAGGCTTTGAACTCCGCTAGCTGTTGGCTGAGTTGTTCATACTTTTTATTGGAGTCATCAACAGCAATGACTCCCTGTCCACCATTTGGTCCTTGTGCGGGGTTGGTAGCTCGTGCAGCCTTCAAACCTTGGTTTCTTCTTGAAGACGATTGATTTGGTCTTGCAGATCTTGGATAGTAGCCATTTGAATAGATGATTTTTGAGAAGGGTGGGAGGGTTTGGGTTTTTCGATATAATTGAATTCCTTACAGTCGGCGCCAAATGTAGTAACCTATTTCTAGATCAATGCATTCACTAGGTCAGGTCGCTGGGAGGACTTGACCAAAGGGGGGAGTTTTAGATCGGGTGGCTGCACCTCGTTGAGATTGAGATTGCCTAGGTACTCTAGTTCGTGGGGATTGAACTTAGAGATCAAGCCATCGTAGTTCTGTTATATAGAAGATGAAGAGGCAAAGATCTTGGGATCCTGCAGATTCTCCGACATTTATGGTGGATAATATCCTCCGTCATATTTATGGTTATATAATATTCTCCTGCAATTGTGTAACGGTGTAATGATCGGACAACAGCTGGAGAGAATATCGTGTGCACCGAATTAGGGCATGCGCGTATGAGCAGACCGCTGCTGACTATGTAGTCGAGCTGTTGTGGTCGAGCTATGAGTAGGTCGAGATCGTAGCGACCTGATAGATTAATGACTATGCCACGTGGCTGCTTTTGATTAGTTGGAGTATGTAGTACCCCTACAAAAGCCCCCTCCTTTTAGGTCGGCTGTATAAGTTGGGTGAAAAAACTAAGAACTCTGATCGATGTTGATTTGAGGTTTGCTTTTTTGAATTTGCCGACGTGGCAGTCATGCAGAGTTGTCTGTAATAATCATGGCGCTCTTACGGGGAAGTGGAGGAGTTTCCTCGAGCAGTTAGCCATGTAGTTATGGCAACTGACGCACTTCTCGCTTGGTAAGGTCTTTGCGTGGCACGTGGAATGATCCGACGGTGGATGTGAATCATTTTGTGAGTGGAAAATAACTGCAAGGAACTTGGCTCCCTTGCTCGATCTTGGCCGTTCATCTGTTTCGAACCGACGGCTAGGATTACATGTGCTACAGTATTTAAACTGTAGCTTGCTTGAGAAGAGTTTACCTATCCCATTTTCTTTGTTGAGCTGTTGCCGAATTTGTCTTGCGATCTGAAGATTTGAGAGCTCGTGAGGTTAGTTGTTTCTGTTTGTTTTTGTTTCTTGAATTTGTTCTCTTTGTATCCTTTGTTTTCTTTTCTGTTGTTTGAAAGAGATGTCTGAGGCAAGTGACTCTCAGAATGAGCACTTGAGTGGTGATGGTGGGAGGAATATGAGTCTGAAAGGACTTATTCTGAGACTGCGTCTCCTAGTCGGGGTGAAGGAGATATGGATCCTGAAAGCCCTCAGAGTAGTGGTTCTCATGGGGAGGACTCTTCTGATGATGAGATGGTTGAGGTAGAAGATGGGTCGTTCTGCCGAGTAGTAAATCCTAAATATGTCCATAGGCACATTGCCTTTAGAAAGAAGTATGGACTTAGCTCGATTGACCATCTAGAGATTAGGTTTTTAGGAGATCGTTTGCTTTCCGTTGAATCATCCTAATAACCCATTCTCAACTGTGTTTACCTTGACCCAATTTCGAGCTGGTCTTAGGTTGCCTTATCTGCCTTGGTGGTCGATCTTCTTAATGCGATTAGACGAGCTCCTTGTCAGATGAATGGTAATTTTTGGAGAAATATGAGGGTGATTGATGACCTCAATAAGTTGCATAAGTGGAACATTTCCGTACAGAATGTTTAGACCACTTTTCTTTAAACGTTCTGCGAAGCCTGGGCTAGCGGGCTATAACATGCAAGTCCGGCCAGAGCGTTTACCCTTGATCTACCCTGTGAGTAGCGAGCCATGGTGGAAGGATCCCTTGTTGATTACTGGGTCGATCACTGAGGGGGACATCCAATTGCGACATGTGATAGAAATGTCGCTGATAACCGTAAGCTTTTGGTCGTTAGTCATAGGTTGTTGGATGATTTTCTTACTTCCGAACTTGCTGACTCTGTATTGTATTTGCAGCAATCAGGGACGACCACTTGGTGAGGAAGAATGATCTGAAGTCTGCTTTGAACGGCTTCGGTTTGTGGGCTGATAGTCAGAGATACAGTTGTTACTCCACTTGAGGGAGTATTTTATTCCCAAGGGTGGTCCGAAAACAGTGGAAGAAGAACTGAGAGGAGGAGAGGAGGAAGTTGCTGAAGAAAGCCTTTATGTCGTCTGTACATAAAGCTGAGGCGGGAGGATCTAGAGGCAACTCGCGTCCTGGGGAGAAGGAGCGATCTAGTGGTAGCTCGTGGCATGATGAGAAGGAGCGAGCTAGTGGTGGCTCCCGTAGGTCGGAGAAGGAACGATCTGGGGGTAGCTCGCACCAGGTGGAGATAGTAGCGAGCCCCCAGGTCGTATCTCCTCCGACCTCACTCCCCAAACTACCTGTCGGGTCAGGGAAGAAGAGGCCGTTCTCTGGGAACCTGAAGCTGATGGAGTGTCCAACTCTGCCTGCCTCCAAAGTCTGTGAGATCTCCTGAGCCTTCCCTGCTGTCGAGGAAGACTGCTGCTCGGCCTTTGCAGAAAGGCAAGGGGGTATTATCTGAGTTTCGCCCTGGGCCGTTCGATTACTTGGATGGCCGTGGTGAAAAGCATGTCGTGTATGATAACGACAGTGCAATTGATGATCCCTGCGTTGCCCGAGCTGTAAATGAGGGCATTGTCTTGGATGGTGATGCTCGAGCAGTGAAGTCTCAAACTTTGCTGGTGACTTGCTCGAAGATAAACGCAGCAATGTCTTTGGTGAGTGGGGCTGTTAATTCCTCTTTCTTTGTTTGTACTGAGTTATTGTTGTCTAAACGATATTTGTATGTGTAGCTTAACGCTAGCTTCCAGGAGGTTCGTCTGGTCGCTGAGATTGGAGCTTGAGCTGAGGTTGAGCTGAAGCATCTAAACGAGAAGCTCGAGCAGGCGAAGAATGTTGCTGTTGTTGCCGAGAGCAAGTTCAAGGACAAGGAGGCGGAGGTTGTAGTGTTGAAGGAGATGTTGGAGCAGGTAAGGGGAGATCTTGCTGCTGCTAGGTCGTCTGCTGACCACTGGGAACGCACATGTAATGAGAATGGCGCAGCGTGGAGGCCTATTGCGACAACCTGGAGAAGACTTTAATGGGTCGCCCGAAGGAGAGGAGACGCGAGGTGAGTGCCTGAAGAAGCTTTAGTGCCAGCTCAGGACACCTTGATGGCCCTAATGATGAGGTCGCAAGTGCCAGATGGAGGTGGATAATCCTAGCGACCAGGCTATGTAGCAGGGAAGCTTGATGCTTAGTAAGGCGTCCTTGGTTCCCACCAGTCTTCTCGGCTTTCATCTTGATAGTTGCCTGCTCATGGGAAAGTACATCTTCTTCTTCTTCTCCCTTTCTGTCTATCAATGATGCCTGGTGTTTAGTGAGACGCCTCCTGATAGTGCGAGTCTCCTTTGGCCTAAGATGCAAAGGCAAAAGTTTTTTTTTCTTGTACGCATTCCTCAAAGCAGCCTTCTGAATTTTGTAAGCATACGAGCACCAATGTTGTGAGGTCGAGTGAACGCTAATTTGTTTTATTTGAAGTTGTAATGAACAGCAGTATTTGATTATTTATTTGATGAGCTTGTAGCTAAGTCGTTCTGATCAGCTAGTTCCAGGGAGTCCTGGTAGCTCGTTCAGAAGGCAGGTAGACGAGATGAATCGCTGCAAGTAAGGGTGGCAATCAGGTCGGATCAGGTCAGGTTCGGGTCAGGTCAGTCGGGTTTTCAGGTCCCAACCCCAAAACCTGAACCTGACCCGATGAATATATTTTCCTGAAAATTGAAACCTGAACCTGACCTGTCAGGTTATCAGGTCAGGTTCAGGTCGACCTGAAGACCTGATTTTTTTTTTTTTTTTTTATTTATTTATTTTTTTATATATAAAGAATACTTTATTTAATCTAACTAAATAAACACTGAAAACTTATAAAAAAAATTGCCGATACTCGAAGACCACATTGAACCACCAAAATATCCAAAATAAACATCAACAGTTCAAGCTTAAGGTGAAATTTATTATCCTCACACATTGTAACAATGTTTACCACTACAAAATAAGCATCATCAACAGTTAACTACGAAAGGAAGCATATAAGCTTCATCAACCATTAAATCTACCTCTATGCTACATGGACTGATGAAAAATAACATCTAGAAGCATAGTTTGTGATTCAGGCTCCCGCAAGTTCAAACAAATTCAGTTAGTAATTTTATCAAACAAATTGTAAACAGATAGTTTTAATAAGAAAAAAAATGAGCATTGTAAATCAATTTTTCCAAATAGATACCCTACCAAACATTGTTTTGGGGCCTCGATGAATTAAAAGCATATCTGCAGATAATACATATAAAATTCGAAAGTGAATCAATTATCTTCAACACACTTAGTTACTTGATTGAGTGGGCCAAAAAAAAGAGAATTTTTTGTTAATAATTTTCTTCGAGTATACTAGTCTAGGAATGGAATGGAGAGATTCAACAAATTAAATGCTATATGAATAATAACAGGTTTGTTGGTTTACTAAAGAGTAGACGAAGAAGAAGCAGTCAATTCATTATTTAATTCAAATCCAAAGAGAGAGAGAAAGAGAGAGAAAGATAGACTAAACGCTTGCAGAAAATGATATAAAGATAAAATTAGTTTTTGTTTTTTTTTTTTTTTTTTTTTTTGTCAGGTTTCGCGTCGACCCAACAGGTCTACAAGGAAAACCTGAACCTGACCTGATTGTATATCAGGTCAGGTTCAGGTCGACCTGATCATCCGAAAATCCTCTAATATGTAAACCCAAACCTGACCCAGATCAGGTCAGGTTCAGGTCGGGTTTCAGGTCGCCAGGTCTGATTGCCAGCCCTAGCTGCAAGCAGGATGTACTGAAATTGTTCTTCTTGTATGCCTTTAGTTGAATTTTGCTTTTATAGCTTCTAGATTGCATTTGGTAGATCGGTTTACCTGTAATAGTTAGAATTTCATGAAGTAAAAAGAAATTTCACTTATTTACCTTGCATTCTCATTCTTGTTACGTTGTCTGCTTGTATGGGTTTCGCAAACAATAAGTAATAATCATAGTGTTGGACCTGCTGGTGAATGAGGTCGTATGCATGTTAGCTGGGTTGTACATAGGTCGTGGGAATGATGTGACCAATGCACCAAGTTAAGTTGTAAATGTTTGAACTTAACAAAATAAGAATTATCAAAGAGACTTAGAGTTTGATAATTTGTAGGTCGAGGGATTGGATTAGACCTTTAAGCGCCATTCATGTTTGAGCTGAGATGAAGGCAGAAATGAGTTGTATATTGAAATGTAATAGATAGATGTTTATATTTCATTGATAAAACTTCTTCAAGTGATAAGCATTCCATGGGTTCTTAACGATCTCCCCTTCTGGTGTTTGAAGATGATAAGAACCGTTGCTTTGAACCTTGGTGATAATGTAAGGGCCTTCCCAATTGGCATTGAGCTTGCCAATAGTATCCTTCCTTTTGTTGTGGAACATTTTTCTTAGAACTAATTCTCTTGGTTGAAAAGTTCTAGGTCGTACGCCTTTGTTATAAGCTCGCTTTAGTCGTTGTTGATACTGCTCGAGTTTTATAACGGCGTGGCTTCGTCGTTCTTCGAGGAGATCAATTCCAAACGACCAGACCTGATTATTAAGCTCTATGTCTACCAGAAGGGATTTGGTCGTTCCAAATGTTAACTCGGTGGGAATAACGGCCTCAACTCCATAGCAAAGACTGAATGGTGACATCCCTGTGGATGTACGAGGGGTTGTTCTGTAAGCCCATAGGATGTTTTCCAACTGTTGTGGCCATTGATCGTGTTGATCTTCAATCTTTTTCTTCAAGTTGTTCAGAATCTGTCGATTTGCAGCTTCGACTTGGCCGTTGGCTTGTGGATATCTAGGTGTTGACCTAGAATGTTCGATTTTCCATAGCTTGTAGAAAGCCTTGATGTTTTTGCCAACGAACTGAGTGCCATTATCTGTGACTATCCGTTTTGGTAGACCAAATCGTGTGATGATGTTTTCCCACATGAATCTTTGGACACCGGCTTGAGTGATGTTGGCGAGTGCAACAGCTTCCACCCATTTGGTGAAGTAGTCAATGGCGACTAGAACAAACCTCTTTTCAGATTTCTTTTCTTTGATTAAAGGGCCCATGATATCGAGCCCCCACATGTGAAATGGCCATGGTGCTGTGATGTTAATGAGATCGTTGGGATGCTGATGTTGGTTATCAGCAAAACGTTGGCATTCTTTACACTTCAACACAAATTTCTTGGCATGCTCTTTCATTCTTGGCCAGAAGTATCCCTGGGAGATTGCTTTACGAGCAAATGTTCGACCTCCGGAGTGGTTTCCGCATTCTCCTTCATGGATTTCTTGAAAGATGATTTGGCCATGCTTGGGGATCAGGCACCGTAATAACAAACCAGTTGCAGATTTTTTGAATAGCTTACCCTCATGAAGTTTATACATAGTGACTTTATGTAATAGCTGACTGGCTTCCTTTTTGTTGGATTGTAACACGCCAGTTTGAAGGTAAGTGATGAAAGGTTCCATCCAAGTCCCTTGGATGTCTGCTGGTGTTGTGGCTAGTAGATCACAGATTTGGTGAACGTTTTCTTCTTTCAATAGATATGCAGGCTGTGTACTGATTGCTATAGTGAGAGCCCGCAGTCGATCAGACTCGATCTTAGATGCTAAGAATGCTAATGAATCAGCATGTCTGTTGTCATTCTCTAGGGATGTGATCGATTGTGAAATAACTGAGCTTGCTGATGAGTTCCTTTGTTTGCTAGCATATCTGATTAAGTTGACACCATTGATCTGGTAATTATTGGTAATCTGGTTGACTACCAATTGAGAATCACTGAATACCTTGATGCGAACTGCCTGTAGGTCGATAGCCATTTGTATACCCTGGATTAGAGCTTCGTATTCAGCCTCATTGTTGGAGGTCGAGAAGTCAAGTCGAGTTGATCTCTCGAGCTGTGAACCCTCAGGTGAAATGAGTACAACACCTATGCCACTTCCGGTGGAGTTGTGTGAACCATCAACATATAGTTGCCAAGTGTCGGGAGGATTGACCTGGACTTGCCTTGTTTCTGGTTTTGGTTCCCAATTGATATCCTCTGCTGGATAGTCTGCTAAGAAATCTGCGACGACCTGGCCTTTGACGGCCTGCCGAGAGACGAACTCAAATGTGTAATCACCCAGTTCGGCTGCCCATCGAGCCATACGACCTGTTTTGTTCTTCTTTTCTAATATATGGCGCAATGGTTGGTCGGTGATTACTTTGACAGTGTGGGCTTGGAAATAAGGTCTGAATTTGCATGCAGCGTAAAGAAGAGCTAATGCTAATTTCTCTAAAGGTGTGTACCTTATTTCGGCCTGTTGCAATACTTTGCTTGTGAAGTAAATTGGGCGTTCGACCTGATTTTCCTTTTTGAAAAGCACAGCGCTGATCGCAAAATCTGAAGCTGCGAGGTAGACGCAGAGTATATCTCCATCATTAGGCTTTGTGAGAACTGGTGGAGTAGATAAATATGCCTTGAGGTCCGTGAAGGCCTTCTCGCATTCTTCTGTCCATTGATATGCAGCCCCCTTTATGAGAATATGAAGCATTGGTCGACATTTATCTGATGCTCTAGAAATGAATCTATTGAGAGTTGATACCATGCCGTTGAGTTTTTGGATCTGCTTCTCTGTTTTTGGGCTGGGCATGTCGATCAGGGCTCTGATCTGGTCGGGATTTGCTTCAATACCTCGTTTTGTGACTAGATAGCCGAGAAATTTTCCTGATGCAACCCCAAACAGACACTTCTCAGGGTTAAGACACATTCAATATTGTCTTAACCTTTGGAATGCCTGGTCGAGATTGGACAAATGATCTTGCTCTTGGTTGCTCTTGACTAGCATATCGTCGATGTAGACCTCCATTGTTCGACCTAGGAGATCGTTGAACATTCTAGTGACCAGTCGTTGGTAGGTCGCTCCTGCATTCCTTAAGCCAAATGGCATAACCTTGTAGCAGAAAATGCCTTGCTCTGTTGTGAAAGAAGTCTTCTCTTGGTCGGGCTCGTACATTGGGATCTGGTTGTAGCCTGAGTATGCGTCCATGAATGACAATAACTCAAAAGCACATGTCTGATCGACTAACCTATCGATTCGTGGCAGTGGGAATGAATCTTTAGGACAAGCATTGTTCAAGCTTATGAAGTCGATGCAGACTCTTGTTTTCCCGTTTTTCTTTAAGACGGGCACAATGTTGGCTAGCCAATACGGCGTGTCGACTTCCTTGATGAACCCGACCTGTTTAAGTCTGTTGATTTCTTCATGAACTGTTTGGTGGAACTTAGGAGCGAGCCTCCTTGGTTTTTGCTTAACAGGTCGATGGTTTGGATTGACGCGCAGTTTATGACATGCAATTGATGGATCTATTCCAGGCATATCGATATACGACCAAGCAAAAACATCTTTATTAGAAGAAAGAAAGTTACAAAGTTGTGGAACTTATCTCCCTCTAACTCTGCACCTACATAGACATATCTCGGGTCATCTTCTGACCCTAAGTTCACCCGTACTCCTGGATCAGTACTTCCGAGATTAAGCTGGGGGGAGCTCATTTGCTCCTTCTGTAGTTGCTATTTAGTAGCCTCGGTCCTTTCTTTCGACGGGCTCTTTGACTTGTTGTCACCTTCTCTAGTTTCTCATGAGATCGGGCTCTTCCCTTTGACGTCAGCATCCTTGGTTCCAGAGGTGGATGGCTTTGCAGGTGCCACAGCTTCAAGAATTCCATGACATTCTTGTGCAGCGTTCTGGTTGCCTCGAAGTTCCATTATCCCATGAGGTCCAGGATAGCGGAAAACTTGATGATATGTTGAAGGAACACTTCTCATGGCATGGATCCATTTTCGACAAAGAATCGCATTATACTTACTTGCGATGTTGAGGATGCTGAACTTGACGGTCACAACGACCTTATCTTCCTTTCGGCCCACAGTGACGGGCAACAATATTTCACCCTTAGGATCTTCCCTTGAACTGTTGAAGCCTAAGATGGGTGTGAAATCTGGGATGAGAACTGAATCAGGCAACCTCATGTCTTTGAAGGTTCTATACATGAGTATGTTGCAGGATGCACCAGGGTCAATGAGTACCCTCTTGATGATGTAATCAGCTATTCGCAACTCAACGACGAGGGCGTCGTTGTGAGGGGTGACGACCTTGTTAAGGTCGTTCTCTGTGAAGGTGATGTCAGATTCCTGGCGAGACGGGATGTTGAAGCGAGTTGCTCGTCCAGTAATGGAGTAGACATGATGAAGATGCTCTACTCGTCTCTTCTTCTCTCTTGACACGGGGGTGGAGTTGGATTCACAAATCATGTAAACTACATGACTTTCTGACTCACTGTCACTATCAATCTTGTTTGCGACCTTTTTGTTAATTTGGTCGCGTAGGTCGCCTGTTGGACCTAAACGCTGGGAGAGGCTACGCTCTCTGCTGCGGACTGGACTTATGGAGGCCGTTCTGGCCTTGCTGTGATGTCGCTTAGGTGAAGGTGGAGGCATTCTGGACCCTTTCCTGGCTCGCATGCTAGTGGTATCCTCTTGCCTTCCAAGGAACCAATTGTTGAGCTTCTTTTCATCGGCCCAAGTCAGAAGAGCGCGTTTCAAAACGCGACAGTCATCAATTTGATGACACCGCACCTTGTGAACTTTGCAGTACGGTCGACCAGATGTGTCCTTCAACTGTGTGAAGGAAGGAATCTTGCACCAATGGTTGTGCTTGATTCTCTCATAGATGTAACCGGCTGGTCGTGTGAACCGGTGGTAATCTCGTTGCTCAGTAGGTAACGATTTTGCTTTGAACCTCTTGTTGTCAGAACGAGGTCGCTTGGTGGATCCAGATTCCACGTTGGAGATGACATGATTCTTTTCCCTACCAGTTAGGGCTTCTTCGAGCTTGATATAACGATCTACCTTAAGGTAGAGCTCGTCCAGAGATGAAGGTCGCTTCATAGCGAGAGACTTGTGCAGGTGGGATCCTTGGATCAGACCGTGAGAGAATGCGATTGTTGCGAAGGTTTCATGCTCCTTTGCAAAATCTTGGATGGAATGCAGTTCAGATTTGAACCGAGTAAAGAAATTGCTCAATGATTCGCCATCTCGTTGCTTGACTTTGAAGATGGAATCGATGGTGACAGGACGCTTCTTGTTGTGGATATAGAAGATAACGAACTGCTTTTCGAGCTCGGCAAACGAGCTGATGGATCTTGGCTTCAAACGGTGAAACCAATCGAGAGCAGGTCCGGTGAGGCTGGACTGGAACAACAAACATAGTAAGTGATCCTCTTTGATAAGAGGAAGGGATTTACGGAATCCCTTGATATGATCAGTTGGATCCCCAACACCTGCATATTGGTCGAACTTGGGGGCGTTGAGCTTGTTAGGCAATTCATGGTCAAGGATCTCCTTGGAGAAGGGAGACTCCTGAAATTGCTGGAGGGACTGGACAGCAAGTTGCTCTGCGGTATGGCCTTTGGGAAGGTGAGAGGCTTTGAACTCCGCTAGCTGTTGGCTGAGTTGTTCATACTTTTTATTGGAGTCATCAACAGCAATGACTCCCTGTCCACCATTTGGTCCTTGTGCGGGGTTGGTAGCTTGTGCAGCCTTCAAACATTGGTTTTCTTCTTGAAGACGATTGATTTGGTCTTGCAGATCTTGGATAGTAGCCATTTGAATATATGATTTTTGAGAAGGGTGGGAGGGTTTGGGTTTTTCGATATAATCGAATTCCTTACAGTCGGCGCCAAATGTATTAACCTATTTCTAGATCAATGCATTCACTAGGTCAGGTCGCTGGAAGACTTGACCAAAGGGGGGAGTTTTAGATCGGGGTGGCTGCACCTCGTTGAGATTGAGATTGCCTACGTACTCTAGTTCGTGGGGATTGAACTTAGAGATCAAGCCATCGTAGTTCTGTTTATATAGAAGATGAAGAGGCGAAGATCTTGGGATCCTGCAGATTCTCCGACATATTTATGGTGGTATAATATCCTCCGTTATATTTATGGTTATATAATATTCTCCTGCAATTGTGTAACGGCTGTAATGATCGGACAACAGCTGGAGAGAATATCGTGTGCACCGAATTAGGGCATGCGCGTATGAGCAGACCGCTGCTGACTATGTAGTCGAGCTGTTGTGGTCGAGCTATGAGTAGGTCGAGATCGTAGTGACCTGATGGATTAATGACTATGCCACGTGGCTGCTTTTGATTGGTTGGAGTATGTAGTACCCTACACGTTGCATAAGATCGCCTTGAAACTAGGGTTCATTAGGGTTGGGTGTAGTTTTATTGCATTTAGTGTTATATAGTATATGATTAGACCGTGGACCATGGAAATGTCAAAAATTGGCTAAAATGTCGAAAATTGTTAAGAGCTTGAAAGGAGGTGAAACTGTGGACCATGAAAATTTAGTGAAATATTTTGTGGTCCCCTTAACTAAGAAAATGGGTATGACTGACATGAGTATAGAAGGGCAAGAGAAACTCTTTAAAGAGATGTTGGATGCTAAGAATTGCAACCCTGGGTGTGTGAGTGTGCCTTGGGTTTATGATTAGTTTGATTTTCTTGAGAATATGTTGTTTCATGTCAGCCGAGTTTTCAAGTGTTTTGATATAATTTACACTTAGTGTGTTGATTGATCAGGTTGTAATCTTGTTACTTTTATTTTTATCAATAAATTTTTATTTATCAAAAAAAAAAAAAAAATATGATTAGACCGTGATCATAGGTCTGATCATAGGATTGTTTAAGATTACATTTCAACTAGGGTTCATTAGGCTAGGGTATAACTTTATTGCATTTAGTATGTATCTAGTATATGATTAGACATGTGATTATAAAGGGTATTCTATAAAGCAGTGCCCAGTCATTATCACTGATGACAGTGGCGGAGCTAGGAATTTAGCTTACTTGCGGCACTTACAAATTACACAAATTAATACAGAGTAATTTTTTCATTAAATGAGTATGTAACATCACAAGAAAAATCTAAATAAATTAATTAGAGCAAAATAACACCAAAATTAAGGGTTTTATTAAATCCCTGACCGAATTTAGAGAGAGAGAGAGGCAACTTTACTCTCCAAAAATAATGTTATAAACATTTTGAGAAATTTTTATTTTTGAATAAGAAAAGTGTCCCCAAACTTTCTTTTGGTTCATGTTCAAGATAACACAGCCCAACCCAAAATTATTACAATCTTAAAAATAGTACAGGCTCCTGCAAGCCCTTCAGTAAAGGAAAATAATAGTTGGGTGTTAGATTAGTTTCATTAGGCTTAGTAAAAGAATTCAAATGATCAACAAAAGTTGTCCTAGTAGTGAGTTTGGTAGTTGATTGGTACATATTGAAATACCATTTATAATGTAGACATGGTTCAAAAAGATACTAACGGAGAACTGATTTTTGATTTTGCCATCGTTAAGAAAACTGTTGTAAACCAGTTTCTCTAAAAGCTCGAACTTGTTGAGGGAGGCTAGCATAACAAAGAATGTATATAAACCGGAATAGTGGATAAATTAGGTAGGTATACATACCTAACCAAACATAGAGGTGGACTTTGCCACTCTCTCAACTGGGTCATAGGTTGCACACACAGTTAGCTAGGCTCACAGTCCTAACCAAACATTGGGTGGATCCATCAACAAAAACAGTCACATTTAGCACAAACAGGGACCTGGCAATAAAAACATGAAATTCTTTTTTAAAATTTTAATGGCCATGCTAACTACTAGAGTTTGTTCTCTTGGTCGGTGAAGTTACTTAAACAGTTCTTTTGTGGCAGTTCAGTTATTAATATTGACAGTTCATTTCATTCTATTTGTTTAATAACAATTAGGGTCTGTTTGATTTAGGCCGGTAAATCAATTTACTGGTAAAATAGGAGAACATCGGTGGAATTAATAAGGAGGAAGATAGAGGCGGAAGAAGAAAGACACGAAGTTAAGGAGTCTTAAGTTCTATTCTTAATTTTTGTGAAATTACTGTTTTATCCATGAAAAAATATTTCTTAAGAAATAGATTTTCAAATCAAACAGACCCTTAGTTTAGCTAATTAGCTGGTTGGCTTAAATTATCAAGAATCTGAGTTGTGGGTACTTTTGGTGCAGAATGTATGGTTAATTATCTGACACGTTCTTGATGTACCGCAAATGTATCATGCTCACAGTCAGCATTGACTAGAGAAGGAAAAGTTTATTATATAAACCTTTTTAACCGGTTACCAAGTAATGCATAAACAGGTATGTGGCTGAGAATGGATTTCGCACCATAAGTACTAAGTTTTTTCGCATTAAATAAAAGTTATCATATCAAACATATATCTACAATCTTGTATTCTCTTGTAGATTGTGGGATAAAATGCAAAGAACGTGGAAGCGATTTGTTCACAACTATGATTTACACCAATAAAAATATATCTTAAGGACTAATGTAACTTGTAGACAATACCAAGAAAAAATAATTATTAGAATAACAATCAAATATATATGTAACTAGAAAGTAAAACTAAGATAAAAAAATTCAAGCACTCACAACACAAGATTGAACGTGGTTTGGCGTAAGCGTACATCAACGAGGCAAAATGATAAAGTTTCATTATAAAGAAAAAAAATGGTGATACAATGAGCATTCATTTGCACTCTTTCACTTCAAAAACAAGCTCTAAAATCTCTAAAAGACAAGTTATTCCCCCTTTTTCTTTCTTCAATCTCGAGATAAAAGAAAATCTTTTGCGAGAGTTCTCTTAAGAAAAATCTCTCTCAAGAATACCTAGATCTCAACTTTATGTCTCCCTAAGCCTAATTGTTATTCGCTACATCATGGCCTTGTATAGTAGCCTTACAAGGGAATTAGGTTTTCCACGTCATGGGCTCAAATTGGGCTCATAAACACTTCACCATACAGTATATCAGAAACTTTTGCAGGAATGCACCTGACAAAACTATTGTCCAACAGCAATGTCACTTACAATTCCATACTTACTTAAATTTGCAGAACTCACCAGCGGCAATGCATTCTGCAAAAACTTGTCAGAACTTTGGAGCTGGTTTCCCGCCAAAATACATTTTGACCACTGAGCAGAATGTTAGGCCATTCCAATACAAATTATCCAAACTAAAAACCAACCAACATGGATTTAACAAAATCATTGAGCAGAATGTTATGGCCATTCACTCGCAACCCAGTACGACTACACTATCAAAATCATTCTTCGTTCGCATGGCTTTCGATCTCTATAGTTTCAACAAACGAATCGTCTTCTGCACTAAAAAGAAGTACTGTTTTTTGTGATCCTCATATTTGTTGTGATATTGTCTATTTGTCTCTATCTGCACTGTTTAGGAAGTGTTAATTTTGTATACAACGATCTACACAAGTTGATAATTGTCTTGGATATGAATTGTTCATGTAATGTATATTTGTACACTTTGAAATCAAATTATTAAACAATATGCTTTCATTTTCTTGGTTCTACACTTTCCAAGGGCCCAAAACTGCTGGAAATTTAGATTATTGTGCTTGGCTGTGATTGTTTGTTATCCCTTTTCTTCAATACTATCAATACAGAGAATGTCACAATCTGGATAATATGGTTCTTTACACATCTATACCACAAGAATCAATTCAATCAGTTTTGCAATCGATCAGTTTTTCTTGATTTAGACTTACTGGTGTCTTAGCCGGTTCGTTAATTTTAATTTATCCATTTTTTATTACTATTTAAGTTTTAAGTTATTAATTTTATTAAATATTATAAATTACACTAATTTATTAAATCTTACGAAATATATTTCTTAAGTAAATTTGGATAGTTTTTCTTAATATTTTATAGGAGTTCATTATATTTTTTAATTTAATTTTTTTTTTTTAATTATTGGACTTTTTGCTGATAAATAAATATCCAACCCATAAATAAAAATATGTTAACTTATGATAAAACTATAATTTAAAGGATATTATATAAATTTACCAAAAACCATGACTAAAAGTGTATTTAAGTCAGAAATAGATGACAAAATTCTAAAGCTCAATTCTCATTAACTGCATGGAAATGGTTCTGGGACCTCATTAAGGGGGGCAAAACACAAATGGCCCAACTAAGAAACTCATGGTAAAAAAGGCCCTGATTAAGTATTAGAAGGGATAAGAAAGTACCCATTTAACGTAAAAATTGTAAAAAATGCCCTAAGAAGATTTTAAGTTTAACTTTAATTCCAAGTTTACCTTTTTTTTTTTTCTTTTCTAGATATTTCTTACCACCACAATTACGTTTCTTCTTTTCAAATAAATTATGTTCTTAATCTCTTCTTAAATGAAACGATTTCAATTCAAATTTCAATGAACTGTTGTATAGATTTGTTTAGCAAAATAAATTCAAACTATTGCCCAGATGTGGTGTGTGTATATACAAACAAGTATATGCATTTTTGTAGTTTATGTGTTTATGATAGATGCAAACAAGTCTTTGCATTTATTGCATTTATGTTTATGTATTTGTAATTAATGCAAACACGTCTTTGCATTTTATGTTTGTATGTGTTTGTGACTGATGCAAACAAGTCTTTACATTTTATGGTTCATGTGGTTGTTTTCTGTTAATATGCAAACATGTCTTTGCATTTCATGTTTATGTGTTTATAATTGTGGGTATGTATCATAAGGATTCAAGTTAATTGAGATGTATCAATATGAGTAGTATTTCTTTGTTCTGTTTCCCCTTACTCTTCACTTCTGTTTATCAAGGGAAAATGGTCCTACCTCACCTCTCTCTTTCCTTCTTTATCCTCTTTATTCCATAAAAAAACTAAACAAAATTTCAAAACAATTTAAAGAAGAAAGATGACAAATATGGGAGCATGATTAGAATCAACATAATGAATTATTGGAATTCGAATCAACCTCATCAGATCTTGCTTTCACTTACAAATTCTTCCTTATATTTCTCTTTCTTTTCAAAATCCAAACTTGTAATTGAAAAATGTGAATTCATTGCAAAAGTTTGGATCTACATTTTTTTTTTCCATATTAGCAAAGAGAGAGAATATGGTTGAAGGGGAGAGAAGATTAGAACAGAGAAAAGAATGGGAGAGAAGAGATTACGGAAGGTATATTGGTCTAAAAATCCCGTAATTGACGATGGGGCCTTTTTTACACAAGGTTCCCTAACTGTGTCAATCTTGCATTTTGGTGTGTTAAGGGGGTCCGTTTTTTTATTCCCTGCATTAACTGGGACTTACCCATGAATTTTATTCAGGTTGATAATAGTAGTATAGATTAGTTAGGATTTATTTTATGTTTTTTTTGTGTGGTAAAAACGTGCATTTAATTAGTGTTGATTTTCATAATTAGTAAATTCAAACAGTATACTAGTAAAGCATTGAAAATGATTCTAAATCTGGCAGTGCCTTGTGTGGAACTGTATATAAATCTGTACAAACATTACATAGCCCCCTGGCCCAACCAAGTGAACTAACACAATGGGGCAATGTGCATTGGGATTTCAGTCTAGCACCAACTTAACTGATTCAGACCCAAAAACACCTTTGAATTTAGCTGATGCAGAAACAAAGGCAGCAGCGTTGGAGTTAGCTGGTACAGAGCTTAAAGCAGGGTTGGTTGCAGGGTCGCCTATTGAACCCGTAGTATCCCACAACTACGAAGATATAATCAAGGCTGCCGATGCACCAATTGACGGATCTTCTAAAGAGAAGCTGTTTGCTCAACTTCACTCCGGAGTGTACTTGCATCAAAAGAAACAGGCAAGTCTATCAAAATATGTTCATCAGTTCATCCATATATAACACTTATTTGGAAGACGATGCTTGTAGGTTCATCCATATATATCACTCTCATAAAATCATTGAAGCAAGGAATTGAAGTTTATATGCATGTTTCCATTTGATAGATAGATAAATTTGTTTATTTTCTTCTTCTTTTTTCGATCATACAGAAGTACTGGATTGACAAGGAATCTGGACTTAATTGCTTTATGCTGTTTTCAAAGGGTTTATCGATCAATTGGGTGAATGAGGAGCAATACTGGTCTTGGCGTACATTCGAGGACCTGGAGGAGTAAACACAGATCTTCTTTTCATTTTATTCATTTAAATGTATACTTATTTATGTTTCACACCCTCTACATTACATGCAGAGGGACGCTTGAGATGGCAGAACTTCTCAAAGTCTGTGCGCTTGAAGTAAATGGCTCACTAGACCCATCTCTTCTGTCTCCAAAGACTATGTATGAAATTGTGTATATATTCAAGCTGTATGAACAAGCAAAGGGCTGGGAATTTCCGGTGACTATCAAGACTCGTTTTACTGAGGAAGAAGTGATACGGAAATTGAGTCTATTGCCTAAATTTCAAGAACAATGGATTGAAGCTCATGTGGGAGACGGAGAACCTGATATAAAAATGCGAAAAGCAAGTCTTATGAACAAACCTCGAGGCCAATGGATTGAACTTGTAGCTGGAGAAATCTATACAGACCATTGTTTTTCTATAAAGAAACATATTTGTTTTTCTCTCTGTGCATACCAAGGAGGAGATTGGAAGTCCGGTCTTCTAATGAAAGGTGTTGTTCTTCGTCCAAAGAAACGTACATGAATTCATGGATGTCAATTACTCCAAGACAACAGATCATACCAAAGCTTCAGCCATTGTAATCAGTAAATGAAAAGAGAAAAATATTTCAAGTTGATCAACAAAATCTAGCTTGTGACTAGATTGTAAGAAGATTTTAATAGAATGTAATAAGATTTTACAAAGACAAACTGGTGATAATAAGTTGGTACGAAATAATTCAATTCTTTCAGTGATGGCTCATTGGCTTCACCAACACATCTAAACTACTATAAAGAGGGGAGACCGAATGACGTGACTGTCTCCATTAACAAACTTTTTATATTAGACCACAAACATAGTGGAGTATAGGATGCGAAAGCATTGATAATAAAGCTGAAATGAAAGCAATAATAGAGTAGGATGCGAAAGCATTGATAATAAAGCTGAAATGGAAGCAATAATAAAATGTCCCTGTCTGCAATGAATTCATGGGGCCTGCAGAATTCATCTTTTTTCCTTTGCCTCTTCTCATTACTGCTAGAATTACTGGATGATCTTTAGTCGCTTGACCATAAAATTACTTCTAAAATTACTCTTTCTCATTACTTCATTACTTCTTTCCTTTGTCTCCTCATTACTGCTACATATTAATCTGAGTTTGCTAGAATTAATTCAAAAACTTTGTATCATTGAATCATAAGTTAATATAATCGACTTTAAAGTAATGTTTGTAAACCCCATATAGTGCAATAATCTAATAAACAATAATAGAAATAAACTAACTATGAAAAGCAATAAAGAACACAGTTGTTTAACATTAGAGGCGGATCTAAGAAGGGGTTTCCTAGCCCAGGGTGTTTTTGAAAAAAAATTATCAGTACTTATAAAGTTATTGTTGTTCAGTTTTTGCTATGTTCAATTTTGATACGTTGTAGAAAAACAGTCATAACTTTGTGCTCGGTATTCCGAATGGTGATCTGTCTTTTGGGTTAGAAAGAGGACTTTTTCATCCTTCGAATGGTATATGGCACATCGTTTGGAGATACGTATTTTGGCAGGAAAACGGCTCCAAAGTTCTGACAGGAAAAATGCCTCTGGACAACAGTTCTGACAGGTTTATTGCCTCTGGACGGTAAAGTGTCTATGGCCCATAGCGTGGTAAAACCTAATTTACCTTGTAATACACTATATAAAGCCATGATAGTGTAGGAAACCTTAAAAGTTTTAGAAGCCACATTAAACAAAAGTCTAAGGGAGTTTTGAAAGATTCAAAACTTGGAGATTTAAGGTTTAGAGGCTTGTGAAACTTAAGAGCAATTTTTGTTGAAGGATTTCTAGGTTTGTGTTCTTGTAAAGGGTGTGAGAGTGAGTTGTGTGAGATCTCATCTTGTAATCCTTTTGGTGGAAGATAATAAAGTTCTTTGTTTTGCTTGTGGTGGTTTATTCTCCGTGAGGGTTCCACTACGTATATCTTTTGTATTGGTTTCGTTTTTCTTATTATTAGTACTTGTTTCTTCTAGATCTTGGGTTATTCCGTACTAGGGTTTATTGATTTATTTTCGATTTTCCCAACAGTTATATTTTCACCCAAGCCCAACTCATACTATTTCCCTTCTCTCTCTTCTATTTTCCTTCCTAGCCCAAGGTGTTTTTGAAAAAAAATTATCAATACTTATAAAGTTATATTTTCACCCAAGCCCAACTCATACTATTTCCGTTCTCTCTCTTCTATTTTCCTTTTCTACCAAAGCGTATTCAGACGAGTTGTTATGATGCCTCCGAGAGTCTGAGCTCTCCTCTTTCTCTTGAGTGTTGACCTCTTCGATTTTTTATTTGAATGGTGGATAAATGGATTGGTAAATTCGAAATTTTGGTTGCTTCTCAATTATGATTATGAACTATAGATTTTATAGTGATTCGGTGATTTCGATTTTCATAATATGTTTTGATAGCTAGTTTGATCACATCGTAATTGAATTGAATTTAGTTAATTTTTAAATTTCAGTTATCAAATATTGCAATTAGGGTTTTTATTGTTCAAAATTTCATGGGTGATTTAGGTTTTGGAGCCGGTTTTTATTTTTATTAGGGTTTGGCCATCAACCGGAACTAACCCAAACAATAATTAAAAAAAGGCCAAAATACCCCTATTCCAGCACGTGAATTGCAGGAGTGTACATGAAATTTGAGATCCAAAAGTTGAAGAACAAAGATGATTACCCGCAATGTTTTTGCCATTCTTCAATCTTGGTCACACACAAGCAGAAATCTTACAGTTAGTATAGAGACATCCATATTAAACTACAAAAACTTTGGTTTATCTAAATTTTTTCAAAACGTCGCAATAAATTATCCAAAACACTCTTGGCTTCTTTAATCTTCAGCAAACCCCTCAAACTCAATCAACAACAACTCCCCTTTCCTCAAAAACCACTACAAATCCAAATTCGAAAGAGAAAACGACAAAAACAAGTTTCTTGTCGATGAACAATTCTTCAAATTGAAAGACAAATATATATTCAAAGATGAAAGAGTTTGAGTTTCAATTGATTGAAGAGAATGAAAAATTGAAGTTAAGTATAAATGAATTAGAAAATTTAGAATGAGTTTCAATTACTTTGAATAATATAATGTTTGGCAACCAGAAATTGTTAGAGGAATGCAGAAGAAAAGTTGTTGAGCAGTGTGGGCTTTAATTGCGAAATTGAAGAGGAGAAGAAGAAGATAAAGAAGCTTCACCGTGATAGGTAAGTGACTATTCAAGCAGAAAAATCCTTACATCTCATATCCATCACATTCTTCTTCAACTTGTTGCTTCTCTAGCTTGTTCATCATCATACTATTCCAATTCTTGAGATCCAACTTCTACAATTTCTGAAATCAAATCAGTATTTTAATCTTGAGATTCAATATACATCAATTTCTCCATCAAGTTAGAGTTCGATTTGAAGGGCTTCAGAAGTTGAATTGGGGTTTTGGATTTGCTCAACATCATCATTGTAAGTGGTGGTGGTGGTGGTGGTGGTGGTTGTCGTGGTGGTAGTAGTAGTGGTGGTGATGGTGGTGGTAAGTGGTAGTATTCTGGTTGAAGTTCTCATGTGCAGGTCATGTGAGTCTTTCAAGGGTAAAATCAGGTATTTTGAAAAAATTCTCCGTTTTTTAGTTGTTGGTTCAAAAATGATGGCCAAACCCTAATAAAGATAAAAACCGGCTCCAAAACCTAATTTATATTAAAATGTGGTGACCAAAACCTAAATCACCCAAATTTCATTTGTTCATGTTTAGGTTTTAATATATCTAAGCGCAATGAAACCTCTAAGGGAAAACAATTTAGTTTCTTCCGTCCATTAAGCAATGCACCACAATCCAAGGACGAACGAGCAACAAAAATTCAAAGAATTGTCCACACAGAAGCTAACATATCTACGACTCGAGTAGTTGAGCTTCAAGAAATCAACATCAATACTTAACTCGCTCTTACTTTGAGTTTTTTGCGGCCTGCCCTAACTTTTTTCAGAATACCCCGCGCAGTTTGACACAAACCGGGAAGCTTAATTGTTTTGTTTATTTTTGATTTTATGGTGATATATATTCAAAGCCCAAGAAAATTAGATTTCCAATTTTAATTTCTTTTTCTAAGACGGTGGTATTTTATTTCTTATATTACCTATATCACTTCCAATTTGAAGGTGTGATATATGATACAAACATTTATCACTACCATCATATAAACGTGATTAAAGTACATTGCCCATGATATATAATATTATAAATATCACTGTGGATATATAGGTGTGATTTAAACTCAAAAAACGTGATATATATTTATCCCAAAAATATATATCACAGTAATTAAAGAAACTGTAGTATATAATATTTAGCAACCGTGATATATGTACTTTTCTGTAGTAGTGCGTGTAGTCAAATAGTCTCTTTCTTTGAGAAGTTCATATATTTGATATCCAGTCCCCGATAATTTAACACAACAAGTCTTATTATTTTAAAATTCTTTTGATAGTGTTTGGTTAGTATGAGTTACTGTTGTGTTTATTTTACGTATATCTATGTCACATGTTGTCGGCTATTATTTTTGAGATATGTCATTTTATTTTATTTTATTTTATTTTTTTTGAATTTTCATCTAAGCCCACACCGACTTGAATTCCTGGATCCGTCATTGTGTTAACGTGGTAAAACTCAATCACTGGGAAACATCCACGACCGTCCTCACGACGATAAATGATCCACTATATGAAATACAAAAGTACACTCACTAGTACAATCTCAGATTAACACAATCACGGAAGTTAATACTTGTAATAGTGGCGTAGTCTTCTATCTCTGCAATCACCGTAACACCTAAAAAAAATAAAGATAGGGAAAAAAGAGAGAAACTGTTGGAGATGGTCTTAGTCAGCTAAATCCAGGGAACTATGTATATATTGCTAGTCCATATTGTTAGCCAATCCTAATGCATGGTGTCACTTGGTATAATTTAAAAATTGTTTGCACAGATGCAATTCTTCTTAAATGGGTTGCTAAACCCACTATGTACAACAGAATCAAATTAAGGTGATGTTTAGCTAGCTAAGTTCAGATTCAGAAATACTCTCTGGAAAAGCCAGAAACAGGTCTGTTTTCTGACAAAAACAAAGACAGCAGGTTTGATATTATATGGTGTCAGCGGTGTTACCTTACATGCATAGGTGAAAAAATCGAAAATATCGGGCGGATATTTACGAATTTTGCCGGTTTTTGGGAATTCGGAGCGGTATGGCATACGAATAATAAACGAAACATAAACCTCCCCATACCGACCGGAGTTTTACGAATATTCGCGAAATATTTGAAAAGTACGAAAATTACGAAATTTTCGAATCTGAAATTAACACATTTATTTTTAAATATAATTCCCACATTTATCTAATACAATTTTTTGAATTTTTCGTGAATATTAGACCACAAACATAGTGGAGTATAGGATGCGAAAGCATTGATAATAAAGCTGAAATGAAAGCAATAATAGAGTATAGGATGTGAAAGTACTAATAATACTAAAGTTGAAATGGAAGCAATAATTAAATGTCCCTTTCTGCAAGTTGTGGATGTTGGAAGGGTCACGAGGAGGGAACCAGGAAAGCAAGAGAAGTGAGTACTGTCTTTAAATTAACAGGAAGCACTGAAAATATTCATATTATGAATGAAAAACCTGTACCACGTACTATTATTCTACATCACTGATCACTCACATGCAATGAATTCATGGGGCCTGCAGAATTCATCTTTTTTCCTTTGTCTCTTCTCATTACTGCTAGAATTACTCGATGATCTTTAGTCGCTTGACCATAAAATTACTTCTAAAATTACTATTCTCATTACTTCATTACTTCTTTCCTTTGTCTCCTCATTACTGCTACATATTAATCTGAGTTTGCTAGAATTAATTCAAAAACTTCATATCATTGAATCCTAAGTTTACTGTAATTGAGACTTTAAGTAATGTCTGTAAACCCTAGATAGTGCAATAATCTAATGAGCAATAATAGAAATAAACTAACTATGAAAAGAAATAAAGAACACAGTTGTTTAACATTAGAGGCGGATCTAAGAAGGGGTTTCCTAGCCCAGGGTGTTTTTGAAAAAAAATTATCAGTACTTATAAAGTTATTGTTGTTCAGTTTTTGCTATGTTCAATTTTGATATGTTGTAGAAAAACAGCCATAACTTTGTGCTCGGTATTCCGAATAGCGATCTGTCTTTTGGGTTAGAAAAAGGACTCTCTCATCTTTCCAATGGTATATGGCACGTCGTCTGGAGATACGTATTTTGGCAGAAAACAGGCTCCAAAATTATGACAGGAAAAATGCCTCTGGACAACAGTTCTGACAGGTTTATTGCCTCTGGACGGTACTATGGGCCTACTTTGGGCCCATAACGTGGTAAAACCTAATTTACCTTGTAATACACTATATAAAGCCATGATAGTGTAGGAAACCTTAAGAGTTTTAGAAGCCACATTAAACAAAAGTCTAAGGGAGTTTTGAGAGATTCAAAACTTGGAGATTTAAGGTTTAGAGGCTTGTGAAACTTGGGAGCAATTTTTGTTAAGGGATTTCTAGGTTTGTGTTCTTCTTGTAAAGGGTGTGAGAGTGAGTTGTGTGAGATCTCAGCTTATAATCCTTTTGGTGGAAGATAATAAAGTTCTTTGTTTTGCTTGTGGTGGTTTATTCCCCTTGAGGGTTCCACCACGTATATCTTGTGTATTGGTTTTGTTTTTCTTATTATCATTACTTGTTTCTTCTAGATCTTGGGTTATTCCGCACTAGGGTTTATTGATTTATTTTTTATTTTCCCAACAATTTGGTATCAAGAGCCTTAGGTTGTAGAAGATGTTGGAAATGAAGTTTTCGAAGTATGATATTAAGAAGTTCGATGGAGTCATGAACTTTGGTTTATGGCAAATTCAAGTTCGAGATTACTTGGTGATGCTCGAATTGGATGATGCACTTGATGGTCCTCCTTTTGTACTAAAAAAGGGTCAAGAGAGTTTAGGAAACAATGCAGGGATGAAAGACAAGATCGATGATGGATGGAAGAAGAAAGATCGGAAGGCAGCAAGTCAAATTCGATTGTGTTTGGCGAAGAACATCCTAGTAAACGTTACTTTAAAGGGAGTTTCTACTGCAAAAGAACTCTGGGAAAAGTTGGAGAGCTTGTACATGGAAAAGACGCTCATAAATTGGCTTCATCTAAAGGAGCAGTTGCATCTTTTGCACATGGAGGAAGGTACTTCGGTTTCTGATCACTTGTCAACTTTCAATTCGATCGTTTCTGGTTTAGAATCCTTAGGAGAAGAGATTAAGGATGAAGATAAAGCTTTGCAATTGGTATGGTCACTTCCGAAGTCATATAAGCACTTGGCAACAACGTTGCTTTATGGTAAATCAAAGGTTACTCTTTCAGAAGTTACATGTGCCTTGATTTTTTGGGAAACACGCTCAAAGAATGGTACAGGTACAAGTACTAATTCTGGCGGAGCATTGGTCGTTGCACATGGGAAGAAGACAAAGGGGGAAAATCATCGTTTCCTGGTAATTGAATAAGTGTGGTCGTCCTGATCACTTGAGGAAAGATTGCTTGACAGAAGATGTTGCCCCTAGCGATGATGACAGAGGGTTTTGTTTTGTGATGTCTACGTCGGTTACACAAAACGAATGGTTACTAGATAGCGGTGCCACGAAGCACATGTGTGCTAATCGCTCGTATTTTAGTTGGTATGAGGATTGTCGTGGGAAGGTGTTCACAGGAGGCTCGGGTATACAACTAAAGGGAGCCGGTGATGTTCACTTAAGGATGTTTAATGGTAATGTTCATTCAATCCAGGCTGTAAAACATGTGCCAAGGTTAAAGTGGAATATAATTAGTCTATCTAAGTTAGATTCTGCTGGTTATGATTACTCTTGCTATGGTGGAGTAATGAAGGTATACCGAGCAAACACTTTGGTCATGGAGGGAAGCCAACGTAGAGGCTTGTATGTACTGTTGGGAGAAGCAGTAACCGGTCGGACCTTAGAATCATCTAAGTTGAAGGTTGAGGATGCACATTCTCATGGAGATTCTACATTAGGTGGAGTTCAAAGAGTCCGGATGACAAAGAAGTGGTTCCAAAGGTGGGTAAGTCCAAGGAAAACTTGGACTTGCATGATCATTATTGATCGGTACCCAAAAGGGTGGAGTAAAGCAAAGAACTTTGTTGGTGACCTAGAAGATCCGGTTGAATTCATACAATGGTGGCGCATTGGTAGTTTGAATTCTAGTTATGGAATTTGGCGTTCTTTCAGGGTGTCGGCTCAGATTTGAGAATCTTCGTCGAGGTGGAGAATTGTTGTTCAGTTTTTGCTATGTTCAGTTTTAATACATTGTATAAAAACAGTCATAACTTTGTGCTCGGTATTCCGAATGGCGATCTGTCTTTTGGGTTGGAAAGAGGACTCTCTCATCTTTCCAATGGTATATGGCACGTCATCTAGAGATACGTATTTTGTCAGGAAAACGGCTCCAACGTTTTGATAGGAAAAATACGTCTGGACAACAGTTCTGACAGGATTATTACCTCTCGACGGTAAAGTGTCTATGGGCACATTTTGGGCCCATAACATGGTAAAACCTAATTTACCTTGTAATACACTATATAAAACCATGATAGTTTAGGAAATCTTAAGCGTTTTAGAAGCCACATTAAACAAAAGTCTAAGGAAGTTTTGAGAGATTCAAAACTTGGAGATTTAAGGTTTAGAGGCTTGTGAAACTTGGGAGCAATTTTTGTTGAGGGATTTCTAGGTTTGTGTTCTTCTTGTAAAGGGTGTGAGAGTAAGTTGTGTGAGATCTCATCTTGTAATTCTTTTGGTGGAAGATAATAAAGTTCTTTGTTTTGCTTGTTGTGGTTTATTCCCCGTGAGGGTTCCACCACGTATATCTTGTGTATTGGTTTCGTTTTTCTTATTATCATTACGTGTTTCTTCTAGATCTTGGGTTATTCCGTAATAGGGTTTATTGATTTATTTTCGATTTTCCCAACAGTTATATTTTTACCCAAGCCCAACTCATACTATTTCCCTTCTCTCTCTTCTATTTTCCTTCCTAGCCCAGGGTGTTTTTGAAAAAACATTATCGGTACTTATAAAGTTATATTTTCACCCAAGCCCAACTCATACTATTTTCCTTCTCTACCAAAACGTATTCAGACGAGTTGTTATGATGCCTCCGAGAGCCTGAGCTCTCCTCTTTCTTTTGAGTGTTGACCTCTTCGATTTTTTATTTGAATGGTGGATAAATGGATTGGTAAATTCAAAATTTTGGTTGCTTCTCAATTATGATTATGAACTATAGATTTTATAGTGATTTGGTGATTTCGATTTTCATAATATGTTTTGATAGCTAGTTTGATCACATCGTAATTGAATTGAATTTAGTTAATTTTCAAATTTCAGTTATCAAATATTGCAATTAGGGTTTATTGTTTAAAATTTCATTTGTTCATGTTTAGGTTTTAATATATCTAAGCGCAATGAAACCTTTAAGGGAAAACAATTTAGTTTCTTCCCTCCATTAAGCAATGCACGACAATCCAAGTACGAACGAGCAACAAAAATTCAAAGAATTGACCACAAAGAAGCTAACATATCTACGACTCGAGTAGTTGAGCTTCAAGAAATCAACATCAATACTTAACTCACTCTTAGTTTGACTTTTTTGCGTGTAGTCAAATAGTCTCTTTCTTTGAGAAGTTCATATAATTGATATCCAGTCCCCGATAATTTAACACAACAAGTCTTATTATTTTAAAATTCTTTTGATAGTGTTTGGTTAGTATGAGTTACTGTTGTGTTTATTTTACGTATATCTATGTCACATGTTGTCGGCTATTATTTTTGAGATATGTCATTTTTTTTTTTTTTTTTATTTTTTTTGAATTCCTGGATCCGCCATTGTGTTAACGTGGTAAAACCCAATCACTGGGAAACATCCACGACCGTCCTCACGACGATAAATGATCCACTATATGAAATACAAAAGTACACTCCTTAGTACAATCTCAGATTAACCCAATCACGGAAGTTAATACTTGTAATAGTGCTCTGCGTAGTCTTCTAACTCTGCGATCACTGTAACACCTAAAAAAAATAAAAATAGGGGAAAAAAGAGAGAAACTGTTGGAGATGGTCTTAGTCAGCTAAATCCAGGGAACTATGTATATATTGCTAGTCCATATTGTTAGCCAATCCTAATGCATGGTGTGACTTGGTATAATTTAAAAATTGTTTGCACATATGCAATTCTTCTTAAATGGGTTGCTAAACCCACTATGTACAACATAATCAAATTAAGGTGATGTAGCTAAGTTCAGATTCAGAAATACTCTCTGGAAAAGCCAGAAACAGGTCTGTTTTCTGACAAAAATAAAGACAGCAGGTTTGATATTATATGGTGTCAGCGGTGTTACCTTACATGCATAGGTGAAAAAATAGAAAATATCAAGCGGATATTTACGAAATTTGCGGTTTTTAGGAATTCGGAGCGGTACGACATACAAATAATAAACGAAATATAAACCTCCCCATACCGACCGGATTTTTACGAATATTCGTGAAATATTTGAAAAGTACGAAAATTACGAAATTTTCGAATCTGAAATTAATACATTTATTTTTAAATATAATTTCCACATTTATTTAATACAATTTTTCGAATTTTTCGTAAATATCCGCGAATATTCGAGCAATATTTTGCGAGAACCATTTTGCCAAACCTCCCAATTCCGACACTGGGATCCGGATATTCACGGAATATATCGGTTTTTCAAGGGTCGGATATTCGAGTTTATTCGAAATTTTGACCTATGCTTACATGTACAACAGAATCAAAACTGATGAGCTAAGTGGCCTTTGAAATTATCAGTGGCGTAGCCAGGATTTTCGGTGAGGGGGAGCAGTGGAGCACCCACTCTATCAATTTTTTGCTGAAAGTAGTTGGGTAAAATATAAAAATTGATACAAGAAAAACAAACAGATTGATATCTATTACCTTAGAAAAAAAAGCCAATAATGTAAAACAGTATATTAACAAAGCAAAATATATAAGTAGATAATTGGATAAAATACATCAAATCAGGACGGGTAATGTAGTAGCAAAGTAAAACTAACTAGTATTAAATATTTAAACTAGAAACAATGCAAATTTTTAGGCATGTATTAAGGAAAGAAATAGAAAATAACCATAATATCCTTATTATGAATGTTAATTACTGTTGGTTAGTTAATTATTAAGGGTAAACTAGTCAAAGAATAAAACCAAACATATTAATATTTGGTTAGTAAGAAATATACATATATATTTTCCAAAAGTTCAGGGGGAGCAATTGCGCACCCTCAAACCCCCCTGGCTCCGCCACAGGAAATTATGGTGTTAGAGTTAGTCATGTACATTGTTTGAGATTTTGCCATGTGAAATAAATTACTAGGGTAACAACAACAAACATAAAAGACGCAACAAAATTTTATATAATAGAAAATAAACCCTGCAGAGCAGATATTATAAAATCCATTAGTCTAACACTAACTGAGCACCCCGCAAAACATTGTATGAAAGAAATTGGTGGTTTTTGTTTCCAACAGTAGATCTAGATAAAAACAATCGCACACATCTCGAGGTTTATCCTACAATAATAAAACAAAAACAACCAATAACATGATGCCACATGTAAAGTGTTTTACTTTACCAAATTAAACCCCCAAATCTCTACTAATTTAACATCTTCTTCACCCCATTCCAATAGCAAAAAAATGAGAAGTCTATAAAATGTTTTACTTTATGTTGTTTGTTGTTAGATTAACCTAGAGATGGATTGAAGTTTACTGAAGTAACACTAATGATTGTGAGTTTGTTCCTACTGGTATTTCTTTTGCTGAATCTCCTGGCCAGATTTGTTAAGGCTCCTGGTGGTGCATGTCCTAATGTGGATTGCACTATTACTAAACATGGTGGTTCTTCTGCTTTTATTGGCAGGGTATGTCTTTTTATTGTATTCAATGATATTTTTTCATGTAACAGTAGTCTGAGATCATATATTATTCAATCTTATTCATGTAGAGAAAAATTGAATAACCGAACGGTTATAACATTTGTGCTTTGCAGACAACCTTTGGTCTTCTGCTTACTAGATCTCAGTACAGCGGAGGCTATTCAGGAGACCTTGATACAATTTTAGGAGAAGACAGGGCCTGCAGGCAAATCCAACTAAAAGTTCTATAATCTTTGTTGGGGGGAATGCACTGATGCAGCAGGAATTTGCGGAGAAACTGGGTATGAACATCACAAAGCCACCAATCGCTTACCTTGGATTGCCCTTAATTGCATCAAGGCTGTCGTTGAAGGACTTCGAACCTTTGATTGAAAAGATAGGAAAAGCGGTGGCTCAGTGATCCTTATTGCAAGGAAGGAAGACATGCAACAAGTCTCGATAGAGTTGAGTCTTCTGATCAGCTTCAGGACAACATTATGATCAGCTGTCTCCTGATGTGTTTTGTAGATTTCTAGTATGTAACGGAGAACTGATTTGTAATTTTGCCATCATTATGAAAACTTTCACATTTAGCACAATCGGAAACACCTTCGTCCAGCCCAGCTCCTTTTTTCGCAGCTGCATCCCTCCTATGTTCGTTTCCCTAAACGTGTGTGAGTGTCGAATGTGAAAATTCAGCAAAAATTTTATGGCCATTCTACCTGCAACTTCTCTGCTAGAGTTTGTTTGTTCTCTTTTAGGTAAGATTTTGTCAGTGAAATTACAGGGTTACACTGCAACATCATGTTTTTAAAATCAATAATTTTTCACAAAATTTTCTAAATCAAGCTTTGATATGATGCGGCAAATATTCACAACCTAGTGCACTTATATAAGATCAATCTACTTCAAGTGATCATCGATGAAATCTTTTAGTTAAAAAACAATCCATAGATCAAAACATTATTAGTTTTGTTCATACTAGTTTCATCAATGATTTTTAACTACATTCCGCATAATTATCTAAATCAAGCCTTGTTGCCCACAAATATTATTACACATCCTTGTGCACTTATGTTAGTTCAATCTACTACAAATAGTCTTCGATGTATTGCACTTAAGAAAACAATATATAGATCAAGTCAAATTACTAGTTTTGATCATATTATTTCATCTACTTGAAGACTAATTTAGATCCCGTTGAGAGCTCATGTATGGCCAGGAGATGTAGCATTGTCAATCATCAAGCAATTGATATCCATGGAACTCCAATAACCGACTCAGCACTTATTTCATCCGACTTCAATCGAGTTACATCGACGTCAAACTTATTTTCATTGAGCTCACCCGAGCTCAAGCCTATTTCCAACGGCTTGGCCCGCCCGACATGCAGTACAAGTCATACTCCAACTTAGCCCAACTCGATGACTCATCAGCTCGTGTGGCGCTTACATAGCAATGCAGGTTAATGCCAACAATTACAAGATCAAGATCTAATATTCTCCATTATTATTTGTCCGTTATTTTCCGTTACAACATCAATGTGATTTATATCACATGTGCTCAATTGTAATTCCCTATCTATATAAAGGGACATATTTCATGTAAAAAGGGAGAGCTCTCTAGCTCCTCTCATCTCATATCAATAAAATACACTTATGTCTCCCGTGGACGTAGGCACCATTGCCGAACCACGTAAAATCATGTGTCTACTTACTTCTATTTTGTTATTGATAACTCGTTTATTTTATGTAAATTTTATGTATTTACACGTAATACAGCAAAAAATGTCTAAATGGCGAATGAGCCTGTGGCTCAATGGTAGCACCCCTCTCACAAAGTGGAGAGGTTGTGGGTTCGAAACACGTCAACAGTTGATTGTTGATATAAGTTTCCACACGTAATTTAAAGGGGTAAGGGGCCCCCTCAACCCTGCTTGCCAACAAAAAAAAAAAAAAATGTCTGAATGGCGAAAACCAGAAAACATCTAAACCTCTGCTTTTCTAGAGAGTGTTGTTTGTTTGAGAGAAAACTTCATCTTCTTTATTGTATTTTCTTCTTCTCCCCAATCTTTATCTTATCTTCATTGTATTTTCTTCTTCTCCCCAATCTTTATCTTATCTTTGTGAGTAGGTTTGTAAATCTCTATACAATTTTATAGTTGTAACAACCCGACCTATATCACTACCGATATTGTCCCCACTTAGCCACTGCGGACGTCCAACAGTGTGGGATTTTATGGGCAACAATCTGCTTCCCAGGAGGTCACCCATCCTGAAACTACTCACACCTAAGCACGCTTAACTCTGGAGTTCTTTCAAACTCTGGAGCCAAGTGAACCCAAAAGGCCTCGGTGATAATATATGACAAATTTATACCTATATTCCAATGTCAGGACATCCCCTCTTAGGTGTCATAGAACCCACCCCCTCGGCAAGTCACATGCCGACCCGGGGTACTACAATCCCACCACCTTAGAGAAGAGTCGTCCTCGGCTCTGTAATATACAGCCCCAAATCTCCGACGTTACATGCCCCTCGCAAGACGAGTACCTGGCGCAACCGTCACCCCTTTACCCGGCCAAGTGCCTTTCCAACATACTCTCCCACCCTCGACAGATGAACCGTCGTCGACTCTAATACCATTTGTAGCTCTGACAGTATGGGGTTTTATGGCAACAGCGTGATTCCCAGAAGGTCACCCATCTTGAGACTACTCTCACCCGAGCACGCTTAACTCCAGAGTTCTTTCAAACTCTAGAGCCAAGTGAGCCCAAAAGGCTTCGGTGATAATATATGACGGATGTATACCTATATTCCAATGTCAGGACATCCCCTTTTAGGTGTCATAGAACCCACCCCCTTGGCAAACCACCTGCCGACCCGGGGTGTTACAATATATAGTGGATTGATTTGTGGTCGCGAGGACAACCGTGGATGCCCAGTTTGGGTATGACCACGTTAAAAATCTCTTGAGATCCCAGTTTTGTTTCTCTATCATATTACACTTGTTGGGTATCATTTAGATTTTGAGTACCTTCCCGTCAATTGACTGTGTTGACTAAAACTAAACAAACAAACAAACAAACAAACAAATAGTGAAACGAAGAAACAATCTATGATTAATTTATTTTTTATCAACAAAAAAAAAAAAAAAAAATCTTGGAGAGAAGATGTAGCTAGGCATATATATAGGGTTAAGATCAAAATTAAAGTGGCTTCAGTTAAACTAGGCCCTAGTCCATGCGGAAACCAGTCAAAGTTTGATTTCAATTAGAAATCAATTTACTTTCTAATATGGAATTCAATTATATAGTGCTTAGGCCCGTATAATGCATGGGCTAGACTTTATATTTGGGATTGGGTCCATTTTAAGTTGTTTTGGATTAGGCTTAATTATGCCCGTGATTTAATCCAACTGGGCTTGATTATATTTTGATGGGTGGTCCACTTTTGAGTAATTACAAATCTACCCAAACTTAATCAAAATTCTCTTTGATTAGATAATCAATTTCAATCTAATTGATAACCTAATTGAAGAGATATTTTTTTAGGGATATTTTCTACTTTAATAGAGTATAATAGATAATAGATTAGAAACTGTGTATAACCTTTGGGTTATAACTATTGCTGCTTTGTAGCCGTGAGAAAGATAGATGTGAGATTCAGATTTATGATGTAGTGACCAAAACCAAAACTTTGGTTTTGCACTGTGTTGTTCTTCATCTTCTCGATATTAATAAAAGTTCCTCATTTTGTCTCGTGGACGTAGGCAAACGCCAAACCACGTAATTTTTTTGTGTTTATTTTTTGTTATTTGCATTGTCTAATTATTCTCAATTGCAGTGTGTGTTATTTTCTATTCGATTATCAACGGTGTTTAGTGGTTACATGCACTTTCGCGAAGTGTAACAGCTTCTAATAAAACAGATTTATAATCTAATTAATTATTAATTTTTTTTATAAGTATCCTTACTACCTGTGTTAGGTTAGCGTGGTCATGCAATACACGGTGATCAAGGACCATTGATCAAGAATCAAGATTACAACCTTCACTTTTCATCGGATGTGTACAAAACTTCAAAGAATAAGAATTATCTCCTATATTAGTAAAACTAGGGGTGTTATTCAAGGCAAACGAACCGAGGTTTGGTATGTTCAAACTCGGCTAGTTTAAAAATGTGTCAAGCTCGAGATCAAGCTCAAGCTCTAAGTGGGCTTTGTTTTGTGTTCAAGCTCGGCTCTTTTAGGGGAGTTATTTTTCCCACCCAAAATAGTTGTCAAAAAACCCAACTAAAAAAAACTTTTCAGAAAACCAGAATCTTATGGATTTACCTTTCTATCCTCCTTCCCCATTCATTTTCTTCTCCGAGCTCTTGTATTCTGTTTTGAATCAAAACACATTTTTGTAAGACGCCAGTATACGACCACGGGCATGCATGTACATGCATACAACTACCATGACAGGATTGGGTGACTACCCATAATTATGGATTCTGGAGTTTAAGACATTTCATGGAGAAATATATATTTTGCTCACCACCCTTTTGCTTACCAGTAACAGGAAAAAAAAAATGGACGTTATTAAATAGATTTTTTCAAGATTTCAGAGCCACGTGTAAAAATCTCAACGGAGTGGGGAGCATAATGAGCAAAAGGGTTGTGAGCAAAAAAATTCTCCATTTCATAGTTGGAAGTGAAAGCAATAAGACTTGGATCACATTCAAACCTAGCCATATCTTTTTCTTCCAGGGAAACCCATGCCTCTACTCCATTGCCACATTTCGTGTCCATTAACATAAAAACATTCTTATATGGAATATTAGCACTTACCCAAGTAGGCTTTCCCCACCCAAAATCAACTTTATAGAATGGGAACCTACACCAGCTTGAAAATTTGTAAATTTCCAATTCACCTTTTGCAAATGCTTCATTTACTTTGCTCGAAGAATGAAGAAATGTTGAGAACCCATCATCTGTCTGAAGTTCTCTTACCTGTTCTTCCTTCATTTTCGCCAATGCTTCTCGCAGCTGATAACCTAAAGCTGGCAGATCTTCTGAGCTTTTTATTGGTGCTGCTGCCGGTGTTAAAATTGCGAAATTGCCAAAAATATGATCCGACAAAGGTGGGACCATTCTCTTACGCAAATTTACGGCAACCATTGCCATTGATGCAACCTTTAGTTGCTCTGATGATCTATTTCTTATAGCGCACATCCACAAGAGTGCACAAACTGCCTCCACTCTTGTTGGGTTATATAAGTTTTTAGAACATTTTGCTTTAAGTAAAGCTATATTTGAAGCATTGAAAACAAACCACCTATTGACAACCTTTTCTAGTATTGGGCTGTCAGTTGTAAAATTATCAAGCGGTGTACCTGTTTTGGGAGGAAATAGTGATAATATGTTGAACTGTGGACGAAGAAAATCCTTGTCACCTCTAGCAACGGCAGCCCAAACATTGACGAATGCAGTGAGGGACGAGACATCAGCTACTTTATGTGATATGCATACACCAAGTGTCATTCCTCCACAATCAAATATGTTCATTTGAATGGATAGTAACACTTGCCCCAAAGCCCTGAAGTTGTCACTTGGAAGTAACTGGCAGCACTCACTGCCTATAGGGTTATTGATAACATCTAACAGGTCACCATTGACATGAGATACATAAAAGTTGACACCCTCATCGTTACAGTCGATGAAGTCATTATTGTTAAGCCTTCCCGCTAATGGGTAGAGGTGGCTTAAGGTCTCTGATAATGACTTCTTTAGACAATCCAACCGCCCTTCACCATTGACTTTGTCGTAGTCAGTGGCAGTGTAGAACAAAATGATAGGCACATGAACTAAAGGTTGATGCTGATCTAAGAGGGAGAGGCTAAAAACTCTAAGGTGAGGGGGTGTTGGGGAGGATGGTTTGATTATTTCTTTCGAGAGAATCTGAACATTGAGCGTCATTTCGTCGCTTAACTTTGATGAAGAATGAACAATTTTTAATACTGTTATGCTCAGATGTATACGGGGTTAGGCAGAATTGACATTTTATACAACAAATTGCTCAGTCATTTTTTTAATGAGATTGATGTGATTATAGAATATAGATCACATATTTGATATTGAGATTTACCAAATAATGATTTGATTGAGTAATTACTAGCCAGAATTACTGTATATCCCTATGTAAATCTCAAAAAAATATAATCCCATCAATATCAATACGTAATCTACGGCTAGTGCTTATGCCCCTGCAATACACGGACTGGATTTGATACTTGTGATTGGGTCCACTTTAAATTAATTTGGATTGGGCTTAATTATGCCCGTCCAACTGGGTTTGATTATAATCGTAATGGGTGGTCCACTTTTGCTTAATTACAAATATACCTGAACTTAATTAAAATTATCGTCTACTAGACTATCAATTTCAACCATTGTTATCAAACCCAGCCCGGACACCAACCCAGTGAGGCACTGGGTCATTGGGTTAGTGGTTTAACCACTGATCGAACCAGTCAAATATTAATAGAGTTAAATATATTGTTAATTTCTTGTTTGTTTATTATTTAAAATTAGTAAATAATTTTTATTAACACTAAACATATTTTATCATCAATTATTATGAGTTTTTTTTTTTTTTTTTTTAAATAGTCAATATATAAATAGAAAACTAAGAGTTTGCCAAATTACAAGATAGAGTGTCCCTGTCCAACTGGTTTTGCAACCAAGTGGGTGGAACCAAAAAGGAAATAGGGGCCAGAGAGTTTTTATCTCTATTACAAGCTAAGATATGGGCTAAACAATTCCCCTCCCTATTACAATGCATAAAAAAAAAAAACTGAAGTGAAGTAAACAGAAATATTTTTGAGCTCATCAAGAATATTGATTGTGTTCCAAGACAGACTTGTAGGTACTCCTGTTAGATAGTTTGTTGCTGCCAGATTGTCAGTCTCTATCTCTACAAACTTTAGTTGCTTGTTGATTCCCCTCTTAACTGAATAACTGTTGTGAGTAGTCCAACACATTCTGCATCTTCAGCTGAAGCTGCATAACCACACTCAATTATTATGAGTGTATTGGTCTAAAAGTACTGCTTGTGTTCTTAAGTCACAGATTCGATTCTTAACAATGTATATATTTTTTAATTAAATTCAGACTTAAACCGGTCATCGAGTTTCATAAAACCCAGTAAAACCCGGCTGATTTTAGTGGTTTAGAACTGGGTCATTTATAAAAACGATCTACAGACAACCCAGGTTGGTTAAGACACCGGGTCACTGGTTTTCCGGGTTAACCCGCCGAGCCGGGTCGGATCTGATAATACTGATTTCAACTTAATTGATAGGCGAATTGAACAGATCTTTTGTTAGGGGTATTTTCTGCTTTAATAGAATACAATAGACTAGTACTTTAGGACCGTCCGATGAATGGTATTGATATTGATATTAATGTGATCATATATTTTCATTGGGATTTACATAGGAACATATAGTAATTGATTCCAACGAATGAATGTAGTATGTTGCTCCTTTTGTCCCAATCACAAAGTGTCATGTGTTATTTAATTTTTATTTACATAATGCCATATAACTTTATTTATGGGTGTAGTTAATCCTAGTGAACCAGATTAGTTACCAAATAGACACATGGCACTTTGTGCTCAGATGTAAATGAATTAGGGAGAATTACCACATTATGGGCCCAAATTGGGCCCTTAGACACGTTACCAACAAATTGGTCAGTATGTCCAGAGGCAATAAATTTGTCACAACTGTTGTCCAGCGGCAATATCTCTGACAATTCCATATGTAGCCTAATTTTCATAACCTGTCTGAATTCTCCAGCGGCATTTTATCCTGTCAGAACTTCAGAGGCAATTTCTCAGCATATTACTTCAAACCAGAAGACCTATCATATATATACCATTGGAAAGCTAGAATCCTCCACTTTCCAACCCCAAACGAAGAATTTGGATTCCAATAATCGAACACAAAGATATATTTTTTTCCCACATCCATACACACAGAAAACCCAACCGAAAAAAGAAAGAAAGAAAGAAAGATATATCATTTATTTTTAACTAAAATAAGAAGGGAACCAGTCTCCAAGTTAACAAGGGACAAAATGCTTTCTTTTTGGAAATGAGCCTGTGGCTCAATGGTAGCACCCCACTCACAAAGTGGAGAGGTTGTGGGTTCGAAACACGTCAACAGATAGCTAATTGTTGATATATTTCCACTTTTAATTTAAAAGGTAGGGGTCCCCTGAACCCCGCTTGCTAATAAAAAAATAAAAAGTTAACAAGGAACACATGGCAGCATAATAAAAACCCTTTACCTATCTACTTGAAAAGCCTTTTAGGCTAGCACTTCCCAATGATCATCAATTCCCCTATGGAAAATTTATCTCTCCTCCGACTAAAAAATTTGATATGCCAATCGAAGAGAATTGCAATCCTTCGAATAATTAATTGTGTAATTTAGTAGATATACATAATACCCATATTAATGAGCTTATTATAATTTAACACCTATATAGCATAGGGCCCTAGCCCACTTCAAACACATGTAATACCCCAAAATTAGTTCATGATCCGTACTATTATTATTCTATTTGTAGCACTCGACTAAAGGAAGTAATGTCTATGATCTTTACTAATCGGTTAGCCGGTGCCACCTATCGGTTAATTTTGATTTACTTGTATATGGTTATCATTCGAGTTTTAAATTATTAATTATATTCGTAACCCAGTAAAAATTACAAATTAATCTAATTTATTAAATTTTATGAAACAATATATTATTTTGAAACAAATTTGGGTAGTTTTTTTAATAATTTTTTACAAGATTTCACCCGTTAAAATTACTCATAACATTTTGTTAATTTTATGATATTTTTAATTATTGGGCCTCTTGCACATAAATAAAATTCCAGCCCATAAATAATATTGTTAAATTACATTAAAACATTACTTAAAGGGTTTATATTAATTTACCAAAAAAACATGACTAAAAAGGTGTTATAGTCAGATCTGTGTTACAAAATTCTAAATCTCAATTCTCATCAACTGAAAAATATCCCTTAATATTTTTTCATAGGAGTTCACCATAAAAATTATTAATTTTTCTCATAATATTTTGTTAATTTGATTATCTTTTTAATTATTGGGCCTCTTACTCATAAATAAAAATCAAATCTATAAATAATATAATATATTAAATTACGATAAAACCATTACTTATAAGGTATTATGATTAAAAAGGTATTACTAGTTAGATTTGTGTTACAAAATTCTAAAACTCAATTCTCATCGACTGGGAAATACCCCTTAATAGTGGAGCTCAACTCTCATCAAAGGTGATCAATGACTAGATATTATTTGTTTGAACATGTTTGTTGATTGAGTGACACATGTCCAATAACTTTTGAAAATCATATTAACTCATGGCAGGCACATATGGGGGTATTTTGGACATTAAAAATATTTTGGATGGTTTTTTTTCCTGGTTTGACAATGTGTTTGCAATCTGTAATTTCCATCCAAAAAATGCAATGTCTACTTTTCAATTAAAAGAGGAACCAAAGTCTAATTTCTATCCAAAAAAAAATGCAATGTCTAATTTTGAATTAAATCACCCATCTTAAAATGGTACCTATCCAGTTTATTAATTTGTTTCAAATCAAACAATTCTAATTTTTTTAATTTGTTTCAAGTCACCCATCTTGGAATGTCTTTTTGACGACAAGGATGGAAAACAAGTAAACAACACTGCTCAGCCTGAGAGGAACAGGTTTTTAAGACAACATTATGATCAGGCTGATGAATTTTTTGTAGTATGCAACGGAACTGATAGGAAATATTTTTCCATCTTTGACGAAAACTGTCACATTTTAGCACAAATAGGGGTTTGGCAACAAAAGAAGCCAAGAGTCAAGATTTTAATGGCCATTCTACTATGAAATTCATCTTCCAAATTTTAACACCATTCTACAGAGTTTGTTTTCTTTTGGGTAAGCTTTCGTCGGTGAAGTTACAGGGTTACACCAGATGGGAAAGTGACTGTGTAAGCCTTGGATCAATTTTCCTTAGTATCATGGTCATGATTTCGGAATCCTTATGTATGGTGTGACTTGGTCTTTGAACTTATTGGTTTGCAGCACAGATGCAATTCTTCTTAAATAGGTTATTTATTTAGCAGCCTAAATTCAAAAGACTATGTGTACAACAAAATCAAAGGTGATGTAGCTGAGTTCAGATTTGCAGAGATACTCTCTGAAAAAACCAGAAACACAGGTCTAATGTAGCTGATATTATGGTAACTTACATGCAAATACAAGTGTACGTAGGAACAGATATTATCAAACACAGCTTATATATAGCAACATGGAACAAGAATGGATAAGACTCTAAAGTCCAAAGGGAAGTTTACTTGTCTTTCTGTCTTCTTTTCATCCTTTTGATGTGCTTCCAGGCAAATTGGAAACATTGGTGCAAAAGAAATTCAAGTTTTCAACTATTTCTCTTGATTTGCTGAGGTCTTTAATTCCTTATATAATTGATGAGGGAAAGAAAGGTTTTATTGCGTCGATTTCTGAAGTGAGAATGATGGGATTAGGTGGTATCGGAAATGGCCTCCCAATCAGACAGAATTCTGGCTAAGGAGAAAGCAAGCCTCAATTGTAACAAAGAATTAGGCCAAGAGGCCAAATTCCAAACCTGTTTGGCCAAAAGGACATTATAAAAAAAGTGGCTATGAAAAGGACAAACTTATGGATCTTATATGAAGGACAAACAAATTCTTTAAGCCCAAGGACATTTTTTTAAAAAAATACCGATTCTACCCCTCTCTTCTAGTTTTCTCTTTCTTCATCTCTACGCTTCTATCTTCTCTTCTTCTCTATGTTTTTCTCCTCTCTTCTCTTTTCTTATCGATCTCTTCATTAATATCTCACAAAGTACTTTGAGATTAAAACCCATATGAGATCATCTCTATCTTCTCTCTTTACATTTGTTTAATCCTTGAACCAATTTCATTTCAATTGTCAATCAATTTGATTGTAATTGAACATGATCATATTCCCAAAACAGTAATTGAAACCCAATTACTAACAATATAGTTGTAGACATTTTTTAGTAAAAGATTTCAATAAATAGAATCTCCCACTTGTTTTTCTTCTTGTTTTTCCCCTCTAATTGTTGTTTTTTGTTTTTATTCTGTTATTCTTCATCATCATCTTCGTCACTAATTGAACCATACTTTTAATCAGAAAAATTATATTAGAATTCTGAAACATTACAATGATAACATGATGTTATCATGTACAATGATAACATGATGTTATCACAAATGTAGTGATAACATCATGTTATCAAAAACAACTACAATGATAACATGATGTTATCAGCTTTAGGTTATTTATACATAAAAGACAAAACTGATAACATGATGTTATCAATGAAAACTATAGTGCTAACATCATTTTATCAGCTTTAATTTCCAAACACAACTACAGTGATAACATGATGTTATCACAAATAACTACAATGATAACATAATGTTATCAATTTTAAGTTATTTATAAATAAAAGACAAGACTGATAACATGATGTTATCAATGAAAACTATAGTGATAACATCATGCTATCAGCTTTAATTTTCAAACACAACTGCAGTTATAACATGATGTTATCACAAGTATAGTGATAACATGATGTTATCACAAACAATTACAATGATAATATGATGTTATCAGCTTTTGGTTATTTATAAATAAAATATAAAACTGATAATATGATGTTATCAAACACAATTATATTGATAACATCATGTTATCAGCTTTTCATTTTAATAAATAAAAGACAAACAATGAAAACCATAGTGATAACATCATGTTATCAGCTTTAGATTTTTTTTATAAATAAAAGACAAGACTGATAACATTATGTTATCATAAACAACTACAATGATAACTTGTTAAAATCCCACTAGGGTTAACAACACTCATACGTGGTAGTGTTTATTTATCTTATACGTGTCTATCAAATTAAGTGGGTAACTTGTTCAAATCCCACTAGGTTAACCACACCCATACGTGATAGTGTTTTATTTGTCCCATACGTGTCTATAAATTTAGTTGGGTAACTTGTTCAAATCCTACTAGGGTTAACAACACCCATACGTGGTGGTGTTTTATTTGTCCCACAAATCCTAAAAAAAAAAAAAATCGGATGATGTTATCTACTTTAAGTTTTTTACAAATAAAATACCAGACAATGATGTTATCAAAGACCAGTCTAGTGATAACATGATGTTATCATCTTTATTTTTCGAAGACAAATACTGAAATATAGTGATAACATGATGTTATCACAATTATCGTGATAACTGAGTTGACTCAAAAAACTGAGTTGACTCAATCTTCTTCTCCATAAGAAAACTGTAAAATACGTAGTTTTGTTGTCAATAGAAAATCACAATTAATCATTACAATACATTCCATGTTCATAATTACAATTAAAAATCAGATGGTTCTCCATTAATAACCATTTATTTGTATTTAGTATATTATCACAACCCATGTATGTGTTTTCTTCAATACCCACAAATTGTTCTCCATTAATAATTATTTCTTCAGCCATTGATGAACCTTGTAATACTTACCCACTTCAATAATTAGTTATGGGTTTCGACTTTCGAGTAACTCAAGCTTTTTTAGTTTTGTCATTGATGAATGAACGGAGATTCTACAAGAAAAAAATGAACGACGAAGAAAGAAACTTATTTTATTGTACTTGAGAAAGTACAAAGTTAGAGAATGTGGAAGAAAACACTGAGTTAAATAACAAAGAAGAACAAGACGTGGTTTATTCGAGAAAACACGGAAAAACTTCACATAAGGGTATTTATGTCCAAAAAATTGTATGTCCTGAAAACTAATTCAATTTGAAGTTTTTCCTTATGACTAAACCCATTTGGAATCCTGTCCTGTTGCCCAATTCGCTGCAATTGTAAAGCTCCTTTTTCAGAACAGCACCAACTCTGGAAATGTCCAGGTAGTCCAGCCACCACTTGGCCAATCAGATCATATTTCGTCGGAGGGCAATATGGGTTTTTTCAAATTCAGGGGTAATTAGGTCAATTAAAAGGTTTGACTGAGTCAATAGAAGTTGACTGTTTGTTGTAACATAGTCAAACTGTTAAACAGGTAAAAGGCAACAGGAATGGGGTGTATTGGCAACAGGAAGATCAGTTTGGAGAATAGCCAGTGCAGGGCATCAATAATCTAAAGATCAAGAAGGCAAGCGCAAGGGATGTGAGTTTCATAATGAAAGTATTGATGACAGATATTGCACTTTCATGACATTTTCTAGATCAAGTCACATTATAAGATTATATGACAATTATCCGAGTTTATTTACCATCATATCCAATTACCTTGTATAGTGTGCTTGAAAATGAAACAGTTTTAGTTGGGACTGAAATGTAGTTACACCAAACATCTGTTGTGCTACTTATGACTGATCAAGATGTTTCGGACGGGAAGTGGATTGAAATTTATTTAAGTAATCAACTATTATGGAAAATTACAATGAAGTTCATACAGCACTATATATGAACAAACAAAACGTGGTCATTCAATCTTTGGCAATGCTTGTTGCAACAGATATTTCACAATCTCCTGCATTAATGTAAGTTCGATCTAGTGCAAGAAATCTTCGATTCCACCTTGTATTTGAAACCGGCACTCGGTTATTTGACATTAATTTTGTGACATTAGTTATCTCGGTTATCTTGCCTTGAGTTCATTGTTAGGAAAACCAAGTTGTACGCGCATCGTCCCGAGTCTATGTCCTCGCGTCCTTTTGTCAAAAGTAAGTTTTTGGGTTTAAGACGTACGTATCTAGTTAGGGCGTACGTACGTCATCTTAGGCAGCAAACATGTTTTGGTCAGGATGTACGTACCTAGTTAGGGCGTTCGTACGTCCAAGTAGGCAGCGAACTATTTACGTCTCAGGACGTACGTACGCTGTTTCGACGTACGTACGTCCAATATGAAATCTGTCAATTTCGGCCCATTTTCTCTTGTTTCAAACCCTAACTATATATAGGGTTTTCTACCAAAGAACAAACTAGTTCTTTGGCCGTCCAATTCATCTAGTCTTGGAGTTTGTTTAGGTTTTGGTTTAGGTTGTTTTGGTGATTGAACTCATCTTCTTCTTCCCCATTCATCTTCTTCTTCCTTATTGAATAGTGATTTAGCTTCGAGTCTTCTTGTGTGTTCATCAAGAAGTCGAGTATCCTTGTGTGTTCATCAAAGAACTCTGGTGTAAGCTTGTTACATAGATCGGCTTCGAGTCTTCTTGTGTGTTCATCAAGAAGTCGAGTGTCCTGTGCGTACATCAAGGTGCTCTGGTGAAGTCAAGGTGTTAGAGATAACCGGTAGTGTCAACTCGCAGTGATTGCAGGTAGTTGATAGGTTTGTACATCTCTTTTCATCTAGTGGATTTATTTGTTGTCGTGAGGACAACCGTGGACGTTTCCCATATTGGGTTTTACCACGTTAAAAATATTGTGTGTTCTTTACTTCTTTATTGTTTTATTCTTGTTTGCTTTACTATTGTTATATTGCACATATATTGGGTTTTCAATTGGTATCAGTCGCAGGGCGCTTGTTATGGAGCGTAATGGCTCACGCGTAGATCCTATGAGTGCAATAATGGTTCATGAGTCTGGTCATAATAATTTTATTGCTAAATCGTCTAAATCCACAAAACCAAAATCTGATTTTGAAAAGGATGATAATTTGTATGTTGTTAGCAATAGTGATTGGGCTCTTCTTTACAGGCTTTCTGCAAAAGAATGTGAAAGGTTACAAAAAGCTAATATTGATTTGCAGGAAAAGTTCAATAAAGCTAATTGTAATTTGTCTACTATTTCTGATAATTTTTGTTTTGAAGATAATGGTGTTTTGCGGACTAAGGTTGATTCTCTAGAACAACGACTCAGATATTGTACAGAAAACTATATGCTTCAAGGGGAAGTTTATGAATCCAAAATTGAAAAATTGGATAAGGTTAATCTTACTTTGTTGGATAAAGTTGAGACTCTTGAAAAACAAATTCTTTCTGTTACAGATGATTCAATTTCTATTTCTACATTATTTGAACAAGAAAAACTTGACTTGTTGTGTAGAATTGCAGATCTGGAGAAGGCTAATCATGAAGGTGAAAACAGATATAAATCCCCTTTAGTTGAGTTTGAGGTAACCAAGAAAGATTTTGCATCTACTCAACTCATATTGCAGAACAAAACAAGCGTTGACCTTCCTAATGTTAATTGTAGTCGTTGTTTATCAAGTGTGACTACTTTTGAACAATCTAACTTGCCTGCCCTTTTGCCTACCCCACCTATTGAGACTAGACTTAATATTAATACTTTTCAGCATGTTTCTCGCAAAAAGGTTAAATCTAAAGCTAATGGTAAGGCTGTTTTTACTGATAAGCCATATTGTTCTCATATTGGAGATATAGGTCTTGTTAAGGCACCATGTCACAAATACAATGGTGACATACATGTTTCATCTTCTACTACCACATCTTCTTCTAAGAATTCTTTGAGTAAGTCTAATGTTTTTCATTGTTCTTATTGTGGTAGAGTTGGTCATTTGCATATCTTTTGTTGGGATTTTGATCAACATGTTTCATCCTATTCTCGTGTTTCTCATCATTATAATCATGTTGATTCTTATGTTCCTTCTTGTGCCTTTTCTAGACCTTGGAATTCTAATGTTTATTGTCATAGGTTTAAGAATAACAGGTACTCCAACAAAAGGAAGTCAAAGACTAAGGTGGAATTAGTTAAGGACAAGTCTATTGAAAAACTTGTTAAGGGAAAATCTCATATCTTTTCAACTCCCAAGGTGTGCACGCCTAGTGTTAAACAAGTATGGGTAAGAAAAGATAAGTTGAAGGTTTTTCTGGACTTGCAAAAGTCTGGCGGTGTCCCATATTTGGGATGATGTAGTTTGTTTCTAGTCTTGTGTTATTTTAATTGCATATTTTTCTAACCACATAGGCTATTTGTTTGATGTTTTTTTTGTTCTTCTGTTTATGCATGCGTTAATTGTTCTTTCATTATTCCATGTATGTGTTGTAGGATGCATCTTTTCTGAGATATTGGTTTAATTCAATTGTCTTAAATAAGTTGCTATATGTTTGGGTGTTTTCTCTTTCTGAACTCTTAAGTATGTTTTGGTATGTATCATGCATTTTTCCTCGCTTGTTTGCACAGTGCACGGCATTCTTGCATGATGGGAGTTTTTGGAAACCACTTACATATTCTTTGAGCTCATAGAACTTCTCTATCTCTCGAGTATTTATGTTATCTTGAGCTATCTCTCCTTTGTTTTGGTTAATGTTCATCTTGTTGTTCGTGTTATTGAGCATTCTTATCTTCCTCTTACAACTCTTGTTAGTGGTCAATGACTCACTTTATCCCCAGCCATTTGATTGTCTTTAAAGCAATATCAGTTGGCTAAGAACCCGTTGGGGTTGTGAGGGTCATGCTCTGACGGATGCACTCAAGAGATGTTAGTTCTTGTGTTGCACGTTATCATGGTATTGCATTTCTTGAGTTTGTGTTTGTCAAAAAGATGTAGGCTACACCCTACCCTCGTGTATTTGAAAAGATGGAGGTAAAAATCCCTCCCACATGAGAATGACATTGAAAAGATGTTGATTAAACTCCACCATATGCGACAAAATAAACATCCAAGTGCTTGTTCATTGTGTTTATGTAAGGCATACAAAGTTTATATTCCTTTGCCTTTTGGATATCTTTGAGGATCATATTTATATTCGTTTGCCTTCTACTCATAACGTTTGTTTCATACGAGGTTGAAGTTTGGTTCTTCTAAACTCACTTACTAATCGTATGTCTTTTGTTGATGGTTCTATGTTCTAAGTTTTCAAAGGGTGTGTTCTAGTGGTGAACTTTCTCTTCTTTATGCATTGCATTGCATCTACACACACCGAGGTTTAGTTTATGATGCACTTCAATTATCTTAATTGTTCAATATTTTGTTTATCCCAATATATTGCCTCTTATTTTTGTACGGATTGGGATTGGCTACTGTTTTTGGAAGTTCATGATGTGTTCCTCTTCACTTCTTTGGTACATCGGTTCTTTTCCTTTTATCTTCCTATTATAGTTTGTGAGTGAGGTGTGAAAATGATTCTCTTTGTGTTTTCTTTAGCACACACCAAGGATGTTTGTCTGATGCATTTCTGGTAGATGTTTAGTTTCTTATCTTAATTTTTTATTGTTGCGTATTTTGTTTAATGCACCAAGTTTATTCATCTTTACTAAGTATCTTGTTTTAATTAAGCTTGCATATACTCTCTTCTACCCTTTTATGCATGGTTCTTTGTGTATTTCAAATATTCTTATTTGGTTTGTTTGTTCTAGGTGCATCTTTCTCAATAGGTGGAGCCTTTGCTTAGGGGGAGAATTGTTTGTATTGACATCGTGTTAACAAGTGTTAACTTTATGGCTTCCGTTGCATATCTTTTTTGTTGTTAACATGATTATTTCCTTTCTTTTCTTCTTTTATCCTATTTGTTATGGTTTGGTATTTTTCTTTTCTCTTTCTTTTGTTACCTTGTTTCATTTGTGACAAAAAGGGGGAGATTTATGACTCTAATACTAACACCTTCTTCTTCTTTGTTAGTGTATTTTAGGGTCATGTTTCAAGTATGCTACACGTATGGGGGAGTGAACGTGTTGATGTTTAGAGGTTGTACAGTTATGGGGGAGCTCGAGTATCTAAAGTTGGAGCTCATGAAGTATAGGGGAGTTGTTCGAGGAACTTCCGTTGGCTCTTTGATTGTTTCAGAATTTCTTGTTGCTTCCGTTCGGTCTCTGATGGTTGAAGCGTCTTACTCAAGCTGGATATCATGTGTTGGTGACTCGGTATGTATTCTACTATGAGTGTTTTTGTAGGCATGTTTTATAAATGCCATGGTTTGGGTTTGTAAGCGCGTTTTATAAGTGCTATTAGAGTCAAAGGTTTTTGTCACAAAATCAATGTCAAAGGGGGAGATTGAAACCGGCATTCCGTTATTTGACATTAATTTTGTGACATTAGTTATCTCGGTTATCTCGCCTTGAGTTCATTGTTAGGAAAACCAAGTTGTACGCGCATCGTCTCGAGTCTGTGTCCTCGCGTCCTTTTGTCAAAAGTAAGTTTTTGGGTTTAGGACGTACGTACCTAGATAGGGCGTACGTACGTCATGTTAGGCAGCAAACATGTTTTGGTCAGGACGTACGTACCTAGTTAGGGCGTTCGTACGTCCAAGTAGGCAGCGAACTATTTACGTCTCAGGACGTACGTACGCTGTTTCGACGTACGTACGTCCAATATGAAATCTGTCAATTTCGGCCCATTTTCTCTTGTTTCAAACCCTAACTATATATAGGGTTTTCTTCCAAAGAACAAACTAGTTCTTTGGCCGTCCAATTCATCTAGTCTTGGAGTTTGTTTAGGTTTTGGTTTAGGTTGTTTTGGTGATTGAACTCATCTTCTTCTTCCCCATTCATCTTCTTCTTCCTTATTGAATAGTGATTTAGCTTCAAGTCTTCTTGTGTGTTCATCAAGAAGTCGAGTATCCTTGTGTGTTCATCAAAGAACTCTGGTGTAAGCTTGTTACATAGATCGGCTTCGAGTCTTCTTGTGTGTTCATCAAGAAGTCGAGTGTCCTGTGCGTACATCGAGGTGCTCTGGTGAAGTCAAGGTGTTAGAGATAACCGGTAGTGTCAACTCGCAGTGATTGCAGGTAGTTGATAGGTTTGTACATCTCTTTTCATCTAGTGGATTTATTTGTTGTCGTGAGGACAACCGTGGACGTTTCCCATATTGGGTTTTACCACGTTAAAAATAATGTGTGTTCTTTAGTTCTTTATTGTTTTATTCTTGTTTGCTTTACTATTGTTATATTGCACATATATTGGATTTTCAATTGGTATCAGTCGCAGGGCGCTTGTTATGGAGCGTAATGGCTCACGCGTAGATCCTATGAGTGCAATAATGGTTCATGAGTCTGGTCATAATAATTTTATTGTTAAATCGTCTAAATCCACAAAACCCAAATCTGATTTTGAAAAGGATGATAATTTGTATGTTGTTAGCAATAGTGATTGGGCTCTTCTTTACAGGCTTTCTGCAAAAGAATGTGAAAGGTTACAAAAAGCTAATATTGATTTGCAGGAAAAGTTCAAAAAATCTAATTGTAATTTGTCTACTATTTCTGATAATTTTTGTTTTGAAGATAATGGTGTTTTGCGGACTAAGGTTGATTCTCTAGAACAACGACTCAGATATTGTGCAGAAAACTATATGCTTCAAGGGGAAGTTTATGAATCCAAAATTGAAAAATTGGATAAGGTTAATCTTACTTTGCAGGATAAAGTTGAGACTCTTGAAAAACAAATTCTTTCTGCTACAGATGATTCAATTTCTATTTCTACATTATTTGAACAAGATAAACTTGACTTCTTGTGTAGAATTGCAGATCTGGAGAAGGTTAATCATGAAGGAAAACAGATATAAATCCCCTTTAGTTGAGTTTGAGGTAACCAAGAAAGATTTTGCATCTACTCAACTCATATTGCAGAACAAAACAAGCGTTGACCTTCCTAATGTTAATTGTAGTCGTTGTTTATCAAGTGTGACTACTTTTGAACAATCTAGCTTGCCCGCCCTTTTGCCTACCCCACCTATTGAGACTAGACTTAATATTAATACTTTTAAGCATGTTTCTCGCAAAAAGGTTAAGTCTAAAGCTAATGGTAAGGCTGTTTTTACTGATAAGCCATATTGTTCTCATATTGGAGGTATAGGTCTTGTTAAGGCACCATGTCACAAATACAATGGTGACATACATGTTTCATCTTCTACTACCACATCTTCTTCTAAGAATTCTTTGAGTAAGTCTAATGTTTTTCATTGTTCTTATTGTGGTAGAGTTGGTCATTTGGATATCTTTTATTGGGATTTTGATCAACATGTTTCATCCTGCATTTATTTAAGTTCGATCTAGTACAAGAAATCTTCTATTCCACCATGTATAGCACTATTATTAAAAAACCATGGATCAAGTCACATTACTTGTTTGATCATCTGCCTAGATGTTAACTCTCCATGTAACCCCAGGAGATGTTGTATCCACTAACAATAAACTTACCTTCCACTTAATTTCTATGAGCACCTTTCAACATATTATACTGAATTTCTATGGTATTGGCAGTTTGGCACAGATGCAATTCTTCTTAAATGGGTTGCTTATTAGCAACCTGAAGTCAAAGATACTCACTATACTGTATATGTACAACAGAATCAAAGGTGATGTAGCTAAGTTCAGATTCAGAGATACTCTGTGAAAAAAGCCAGAAACTGGTCTGATTTCTGAGCATAACAAAAACTCATTCATGAAGCATGTAAAAAAAAAGAATCAAGGACAGCAGGTTTGAAACTATGCTGTTAGTCTTGTATACCTTACATTAATATATAAGCAATGTCCTGAGTGAAGTCTATTCCCTCTGTCTTCTTTATTATCTTCTTCTTCATGAGCTTCTTTCCATCCTTTTGATTTGTATCATGTTCCATGCATGAGTGGAGCCTTTGAGGTAACTTTTCTTTGAAAATGATCTCATGATATCAATTAAACAATATTGTGTTCTGAAATTTATTCTTATAAATTTTCATTGACAGGAACTTTTGTTATAATGATTTATCCTCTCAAATCCATCTTGTAAGTAATATATTTATAGTTTTCATGTCTTTTCGCCTTATGGCATGTTGTTAATGTATGTCCTAGTATTATGTGTAAACATGTGTCTAGTTGGCTAGTGTGATTGTTCTTAGACCAAATATTTTTCTCTGGTTTGCAAACTCAGTCTCAAAGTATGTATGACTGAAACCTTCTGATGTCAAAAAATAAAAATATTGACCAAGATTTCTTCATCTTTGTTGCAGTGACAACGATAGCAATGCTGCCTCCATTGGTCCAGGATGGAATTGTGTTTATCTTCTAGGACATATATGTCTTCTTAAAGCGCCATCAATTGTTATACTCTGGCCGTGACATTTCCATTATTAACGAAATGCGCCCCATTTAGCTAAAAAAAAAATATAAAAAAAATTGTAACCGGATATTTAGCTATAATCAAAAGAGAAAGCAAGTGTTGGCAGTGTGACTTCTCACTCCTCTGCTGGAGTTTGTTCTGTTTCCGGTAAGCTTTTGTTAGTGAATTTACACGATTACACCAGATGGCCATGCCAGATGGGGCAGTGAGCATAGTTGTGTAAGCCTTGGACTTAATATTCCAATAGTTTTCTAGTCATGATTTTGGAATCTATAACATTTTCACAATATTATCAAAATCAAGCCTTGTTGCTGCAAATATTTCAATACCTTATGCACTTATTTAAGTTTGAATGTCTTGCACTTAAAACATATCTAGATCAAGTCAAATTAATTACTTGTTTTGATCATGCTATTTTCAACTACCTAAAGGTCAATTCAGATCCAGGGAAGAGGTCCAAACCCTTTGATTTGCTAGAATAGGATCACAATCTTTATATATACGGTTTTGGGTTTTGGTACGTAATGCAACAGAAGAATGGTGGAATATGTAGAGCAGAAGATGCACTGCCTGGGATCAAATTTCAGACCTCTGGTATCATCGCCCATAGGTATTACCAACTAGGCTCAGTTGACATCTGCAAGATGTACTAATAATCTTTACGAGAAACCGACAAAATTGTTGAAAAGCACTTGACTTTATTGCCGCCTTTGAAAAATCTCTCCATTACACCGACTTGCTACTCTCTGGAGATTTCTCTCAACTGTTATCTAACACCTAACTACTGATTTACTTAACAAGGATTCTAGATTAATCTAATGGATTTTTTACTCTTACATATGAATCATGGACATTTGTGAATGATTAAATTTATTTTTCGGAAAATCTAAGATTAATTATCATCCTTAATATGAATCATGGTTTAAAGGTCTGCAATTTGCACAAACACCCTTAAAATGAATCATGGACCATGGATGGTGGTCGTGCCTGAATCCTACATGCACGCGTAAAAGAGCCACTGTATTTGAACCATAAATCATGTCGTGTTCCTTGAGTTGAAAGAGATAACTCTTTATCGACTTTCGAATAATTCAATATATATTTTCACTACTTGAAGATGTGCTATGATCTTCCTACTGCAACTAGTATCTCAGGAAAGTTGCAAATCTTTTCATCACACATTTACACACAAGTGAATGAAGAACTCATATGGTTTAAATCATTTTTCACATTGTCATTCAGAGACAGGCCCATAAAAGTCATGATATTCTAGGTCCATTACAGTGCCCAATAATTAAGAATGCAAGATGCAAGACAATACAGTAGTAGTACTGATTACTGAAGCATGAATGACACTAGAATGGAGATCCTTTTGTTATTCTAAACAGAATTACAGAAAACATACCACACATGCAATAACTGACATAAAACATACCAAACATTTGAGCTTTACACCCTTATTGACTGCAATTTACAGGACTAAAACAAAGCATTACACACTGGACAAAGAAAGATATAAACTTCATATATATGTAGTAGCCAGCCTCCACACCACCTCCATATACGATACTGATTCTTGATTCATTTTCCCATTTTGCTATCCTATTTACTGCATAAAACTAGCAAAATCAAGATAGTCATCTAAGAGAGGCTCGTCCAACAAGTAGTTGGATGGAGATTCTGGAAAGCTCATAGATGTCCCCTCCTCCTTATCATTATTCATAGGTGGACCAACAAGAGGATTGGTCACATGTTGTGGGAAATTATAGTACTCTTCAGTTGGATATAGGCTTGCAAAAGGATACTTGTTACGCACTTTAGTTGATCCAGGGAAGATATTGTAATATTCGGGTGGCGGATATATAGGTGGTGATGGTAGAACTGGATAAAGTTGAAGTGGTTTGTAATGAGCAAATATGGATTTTGGGCCAAGAGATTGATCAAATGTATGAATATCGAGAATGCTATACCTTCGACCAACATAACTTTCACGGTTGTCGCGACGCATAAAATACTTCTGAGCATGACTTGCTACTTGGCATGGAGTCTTAGTCCTCACAAAGTACCTAGCAATGCTCTTCCATGCCCCCCTTCCACAATCTTCCAATCCCCAAACGAACAACCTAGACAAGAAAAATTACCAGGCCAGTTCCACAAAATTTATAGCAGAATTAGACAAGTTATGATATACTTATCAATTATATAACTGCAAAACAAAATAGTGGTAAAAAAGTAGCTATATATTTTGATCAAAATTAAATAAAAGTTATTAGCTATTCTTTGACTAATTATCGCCTTGGTTGGTTTTGTCCAATTCAGCGATAGATATATACTATAAATTCTATAGTAAAACCTCAATAAAATTAATAGCCTTGGGACCAAAGAAAATTATTAATTAAATAAGATATTAATTCAATAAATTAATAAGTTATTAATTAACCGATTAATTAATAAACTATTAATTTATAGAACTAAGTACATTCTAAATATGTATTTTTCTCTTCAGACTAAATTATAAAATTGAAGATAATTTTTCTACAAAAGAACTAGTTCCACGAAAAAAAAAAGCATTAAAACCGATAATATGACAATGAACAATATCTTCTTGCAGTACGAGAATACAACACCAGATCAACTCATCACATTACTAAAAATATAAAGATTAATAAGTCCAAATAAACAACAATTTCTAAAAAAAATAAAAACCAATTCACTCTTATTTTAAAATACATAAAATACATTTGTTTATCTAGAAATTATTAATTTATATATAAGTTGGGCCTTCAAGGATTTCTCCAAAATGTATTATCTAATAAATTGCAGGTGTCAGTTGGGCTCAACTGGTAAAACCTCTGGGTGATGATACCAGAGGTCTGGGGTTTGAATCCCGCCAGCATTACCGAGTTCCTGATCTCATTAAAAACAGGCTTACCAAACCATTTTTTTTTCAACTCTAAAGACGAAATTAATTTTATCAAGCAAAAAAAAGTATTATCTAAAAAATTTAACTAAATATGAATTTAGCAAAGCTATGCTCAAGTTAGGACCGACAAAAAAAATATTATATATTTATAGAAGATTATTAATTAATCGGGTATTATTTTATCGAGGTTTTATTGTACTAATTCATTAATTACAGAGGTTTACAGGGCCAATCTATCAACAAAATATATCAAACAACAACCCTAGTATCACCAGGAAAAAATTGGAATACCCTACCCACTGATTTAATTTGTTGCTTGTAACATTCAAAGAACATGTTCTGATCATGCATACAAATTCTGATCCTCACCAACCAAATGGCATATTAGCTTTATGTGTGATGACAACTATCTGCATAATCACCTTTCCGTGCTAAAAAGTTGTCTATCCATGATCCGTTTCTATTTTACTTTCTTTTTAGGGAAGAATTCAAGGATTCTTATTCAAAGACAAATCATTTTTATTGAAAGTAAATTGTTTCGTAAGAATAAACCCGACCTGTGTTCCATTTCAGTCCAACGAACATAGTGTTTTTGAGAAGTATTATTTGGAGTTGGCCTTCTTCCACGGATAGGGTGCTTGAAAGACTCGACTTCATTATTTGATACGACATTCTTCCCACGATCGGATACAGAACCATTACTAGAGATGTCTAACTTTGGAATGAGACAATGGAATTGTTCTTCTACCTGGTCAGCTGTTTTCCCTGGTATTTGTGAAGCAATAGTTTCGAAAAGGTCCACATCAGCAATGAGAACATCAAATTGCTTCTTCTCTTCCTCGGTCCACTCAAGTAATTGAGTAAAAGGAGTAAGAGGGATATTGTAACCAACTTCCATGAGAGAGAGATTGTGAACCCTTGGAGAAGAAGAAAGCAAATTTTGTATCTTTTCTCTAGGATCTAGTTTTTGTTAAAGTTTACCCTAGATTATATACTGAATTTATAGCACATCTCTGCCCATTTTACCATTGAGAAGTCAAATTCAAATGTCTTTTACAAGGGATATATGTTAAGGATATTCAAGTGATAAGTGAGCCAATATTTTTTGACTTGACTATAATGCCCATTTAATTGGTTTAAAATTCCCCACTCCTTTAGATACGATCATATTTAAAAAAATTCACAGTGTTTTTTTTTTTAGAAAAAAAACTATAGATTATGCAATTAATGACTTCTTATTGTAACGTACATCCTTTAAATGTGAATAATAATTGGCACCAAAATCTTAATTATGAAATTGAATCGACAAGCAATACACACGCAAACTAAAATAAGTATTTATTCTCTACTTTTTTAGACATAATATATTTTGAACGACCAAATACGACAATCATGAGATTTATTGACAAGATGGTGTTTATCGTTATATATCAAGCCTAATACGACAATAACTTTTCTTATGACGCGTAGGAAGGGAGTATCCTAAAACTTGATAATTTATTTTTATGTTTTGCTAAAATCAAAGATGAATTAGATATATATATCGATTGTATTATACCACATTGCAAAATATTTTAAGTGAATAACTAAATACTATTAATTTTTAATCCAAGAATTCAAATTATTATAACCTAGCCAACATTGGCATAATAAAAGAAATAATGTCCCCAAAAGTAATTTCTATTTAAAAATCTTAAATACCTTTGATGATGAAAATTGGCCTTTTTATTATTTAAGAGGGTGTTTATGGAAATAAAAATTATTACAAAGTCAAAAGTATCGGTTGAGCACGTGGGAAACATTTTGGTTGAAAAAACAAAATAAATTTATCGTACCATATAAAAGAAAACGAATTTACCATTAAAAGTACATCATAATAATGTCAAACACTTTCTTACAAATGTGTAACAAGTCAAATTGTGGTTTAAGGACACTTGGAAATGACTTCTAGAATTTGTTGCCATCCTGCGTTGCATGGCTGGCCATTTTTCATGCCAACTGACACATGCCCATTGCATAGCATAGCCAGTATAACATATAACGTGTTTTTGTAAAAAGAAAGGAAGTAAGATAGTTTCAATATAACTCATATCACTAGCTAAGAATCAAACACCTTAGTGGTATATTACGGTGGATCAGAGATATTGAAGGCCTTTCTGCATTGTTCAAAATAAAACCCTTCATATTATTCACATAAAATATTCAATAACATTTGAAAGGGTTTACTTGTGAACATAATAGATACATCATAAATACATGAAGCTTAACTGAATAAAATAGAACATATATACTGTAATAGGGGTAGACTTTGAGACACCTAGATGATTGGCATTTAGACTTTGAGACGCTTTTAGTTGGTATTTAGACTTTAGGGTACCTTTCTGTCAGTTGACTACGTTGACTGTTTTGGCTTGTTAATATTTTTTAAATAACAATATTACCCCTATACTTTACCTTTAATAACCAAATGCACACGTGTCATTATATTTTTGTGGCACGTGTACTTTTTTGAATTTCAATTTTTTACAACCAGGGTTAAAATTCACCAAATTCTGACACGTGTATTTTTTTTTGAATTTCATTTTTTTTTAAAAATACAAGTTTAACATGTGCCCCTACATGTGCAGTGTATTATGGGTATTTACGAAATATGAGTTCTTTGACTTGAGTCAACGGTTAGTCATAACAGTCAACTAACGGTCAACTAACGGGAAAGTGTCCCAAAGTCCAAATACCAATTAAAAGTGTCTCAAAGTCTAAATACAGATTATTTAGGTGTCCCAAAGTCTAAAAACCCCTATATAATATCCAATGAGAAATGTATTTGGTTATTTACCATTCTACATTTCACAGCAACAACAAATACAAATGCATCTCAACCACCATATTTTCTCAAAGTTATCCATATATATATATATATATAGTAATTCTCATTAAATTACTAAGTATTACCAGTGTAGTCATCAAATTGAAAAGGATAATTGTTGTGACATGGTGCTTCTAATTAACATTACTCATCAATCTATTTAATTTATTTCAAATTTTGAATGTCAATAAGCTGGCTACCTGATGTAAAACTCGTGTTTGCGAGACATAGTGTCCCAATACATTAACTAATCAATAGCACCAACTTGTAGGCCTGTGAAATGGTCGCGCTAGGGCTAGCCCGACCCTTAAACACTTAAGCCCTATAGTTTTACTATTCATGAGGGCCGGGTACGGTTGACATCAAAATACTGAAGCCCTTACCCTACCCTTACCCTTTTCTAAAGGGTTGAGGGTCGGGCTCATAGGTCGGGCCCTAAGGCTTGATAATTTTCAACTGTGTGTTTCACTAAATATAAATGAATTTACAATGCAATTCCAATAAAAAAAAACAAATTTAACTAAAATTAGAATATATTAAATCTTCAGAAATTGTCTGTAGGTAACTATAGGTACATTCCCAAAATAGATGTCTATCATTATTACATAAAAAAGATCATCACATCTACATAAACAAAATCAACATTAAATTATATTGCCTAGGGGTGGCAATTGGACCTGGCGACCCGAAACCCGACCTGAACCTGACCTGATATGGGTCAGGTTTTGGTTTGAATATCTTAGATTTTTAGACTGATCAGGTCGACCCGATTGACCTGATATACAATCAGGTCAGGTTCGGGCTTTTCTTGCAGACCCGTCAGGTCGACCTGAAACCTGACCGGGAAAAAAGAAAAAAAAACCCTAAAACTAGTTTTTAGTTTTTACTGGTCTCTCTCTCACGACTCACTCTCTCTTTCGTTTTCTATTATCTGCGGCTCTTTCTCTCTCTCTCCCTCTCTTAGATTTTAAGTTTAATTAACTGCTTGGATTTCGATTAATTGCTTGGATTAATTGCTTTAACCTGGATTAACTGCTTGGATTTCGATTAATTGCTTGGATTTTGATTAATTGCTTCGACCTGGTTGGTTGGTTCTTCTCTTTCTTCTTCCTAAACAGTGTCCAAGCAGTTGGCTGGTTCTTCTCTTTCTTCGACCTGGATAAATTTCGTCGACGCCATTTCTAAAAAGGTAACCATTTCAGTATTCAGAAAACTATATATTTTCTTCTCTTTGTATTGAGTTAAAGCTTGTTTAATGTTAAGCAAATAGTCACTTCATTATCATATCTTGAGTTTCGACAGAGATTAAATTTTGTGGAGTTTAGATTTTCCACTCCAGTTAATCCTTTAAAGATTTTTAAATTTTGTTGGAGTTTAATTATTTAATTTTTTCCTCTTTGTCCATTCTTATTGCGCAAAGTGAGTGTTTTTAATTAATTAGTAGTAAGTGGCAAGCATTCCTTTGATAATTTGATCTGATTCAGTTCATTTTCTGTAATCTGATTCAATATTAATCCATGTATTAACTGTATTTTTTTTTTCCTGGATTTTCAGATGGAGGGTGTTGTTGATCTTTCAGAAAATGATCTCATAGATGTTGATCTTACGATTATTTAAGTTTTTTGTATTTTGATATTTCACATCAAATTAAGGGTCACGAACCTATAATGAATTCATGAAGTTTAATTTGGATATTTTGAATTTTTGTTGGTTTATTCTATTTTTTCGGATAAGTTCTGTTTTGTGCTTTAATTTTTTTTTTCCAGATACTTGGTCTTTATATAAAAATATAAAATATGTATTCAGGTTTTCAGGTCGACCTGAACCTGACCTGATAACCCGACAGGTCAGGTTCAGGTTTCATATTTTGAGAAAAATACCTTCATCGGGTCAGGTTCAGGTTTGGGTGTCGAGACCTGAAAATCCGACTGACCTGACCTGAACCTGACCTGACCCGACCTGATTGCCACCCCTAATATTGCCCACATATGTAACTACAATGATGATGTCATGCCAAAAACAAGAATTTTGTGATCAAGCCCCTTGACTTCGGATATTTTCCAATAATGCCGACATAGAAATGTTTAAGTTTATTGTATGATTTTGGGGGCCAAAATTGTTTGAGGTTGACGGTAACAAGGATAGAAAAGCAGTATTATAATTCAAATGTGTACTTGGACTTTATGGCACATTATTAAATCTGGATTGCAACAAGAATTTGGATCTTGATAGCAGAAAATTGTTAGAATGTGAAGCAACTCTGATGCTCATCAAAATTAGAAGTAGATGGCATGAAAGGGGTAAGCGGTAAACCATTTTGAGAAGGTGTGATAGGTCTTTGATGCTCAAAACTGGAGGAGGTTAGCCATAGTTATGAGAGCAGTGGACTGACCACCTAATGGAAAAACCATAGTTTAAAATTCTCATCCGGGTGGGATTAAAAAAAAAAAGTTATATTCCGACATTCCAACCCTCGAAACAAATATATCACCTGAAATTTAGAATATTCCTGGAATTTACAATTCCGATTCTCTAAAAACCGGTATATTTCGCTGAAATTTCGCGCGGCCATTTTTAACTAAGCAAAAACATAGAGAAAAACTGAAAAAGTGATAAAACCCTGGAAGTTTATTTGGCTATTTAGAAAAGGGATTAGAAATTAAGTTTTTTACAATTAGGGATCTAAGATTTAATGAGCCGGACTTGGCCCAAAATCCAAAAGTTCTATACCTTAACTAAGCTAAGGATTTCCTTGTAATAACAACTATAAGTAACGTAGGCAGAGTTCATCACAGAACAAACCAGGTAAAAATTAAAACCAAGAAACTGACCAGGAAAATAACAACAATGGAGAACAACGCAACAGTGATGATGGATTTGCAGGCATTGCCAGAAGGCTGCATAGCCAACGCGATATCGATGACAACTCCTGGAGACGCATGTAGGTTTGCATTGATTTCCAAAGATTTCAAGTCTGCAGCGGATTCCGACACCGTTTGGGAAAAGTTCCTTCCACATGAGACCAATGAGATTCTATCCCAATCCCAATCCAATGAATCTGCATTAATCAACGACATCAAATCGAAGAAAGAGCTTTACTTCACTCTGTGTCACAACCCCATCCTCATCGAAGATGGCAAGATGGTAACTTCATTTTGCTAAGAATCATGAATTTTATTTAATTTTTAGGGCTTAAAATATAGAGATAGTTTTGAAATTTGAGGTCTTATTTTATAAATGATTGCTAGAATTCAACCCTTCAATTCCTAGAATGCTTGAATTATGATAACTAGGTTGGAAATTGATTCTTCAATTTTTGCTAAGATATATACAGTACATTGGGATTTTTTTAGACTTAACCCCCTTCTTTATGGTCAAGTTTTTAATAAACCCCCAAATTTGTCCAAGTTTGGACTTTGCCCCGTCTAAATCTGCCCATTTTAATGTCTCTTCCAAAAATACCCCTCTTATACTTTAGACTTAACCCCTTTAGTAAAACTGTTATGTTTGTTAATTGAATTCTTTTTAGGGGGTTAAATCAAAAAACAACAATTGGGGGCATTTTGGGAAGTTGAAAAAAAATTGACGTTAAAATTGACAGAAGCAGACAGAGGAGGGGAAAGTCCAAACTTGGACAAAGAGGGGGGAGTTTATTCAAAACATGACCATAAAAGGGGGGTTAAAGTCTAAAAATCCCTATATCATATAAGAGGTAATTAGCAATTGCCCCCAGATTTGAATGCCAAGTTTGCAAATGCCCCCAGATTTTTATTTGTTCAGTGATATCCCTTAGAATTGCTTTCTTTTTCTTCTAATACCCAAAGTACCCCTTCATTTTGTTTAGTCTTTGCCCCCAACTCTATAAAAACCACTTAAACTGCCACGTAAGCAACACTTTGGTGGTTTTGTTTCCAACCGTAGATCTTAAACCCATCTCTAGGTTAATCTAACAACAAACAACTAAAAAATCTAATCCTAAAAAATATTTAACACAAATCTCGAGGTCAATCCTACATCACCAAAAAACCAATGGGGTAAAAATGGGGTGAAGAAGTGAATAAACTAGCCATTTGATAAAGTTAGAACAAAAATTGAAAAAGATCGAGGGTGAAGATGATGATTTGAAGACAAGGGGGTAAAAATAGGGTGAAGATGATAGGAAGATAAGGGTTTCAATTTAGGGTTTAGCTTCAACAACAAGAATATGTTCAATTCGATTAGAATGTAGGTTTAATTTGGTAAAGTAAATCACTTTACACGTGTCATTTAGATATTGGTTATTGTTTTTTGGTGGCGTAGGATTGACCATAAAAGGGGGGGTTAAGTCTAAAAATCCCTATATACATATACAATATGTTAATGTGATGATCCTCATTGATTCGCATCCTATATATATGTAGAGCTTTTCACTGGACAAATGGAGTGGGAAGAAGTGTTATATGATAGCTGCAAGGCGCCTTCGGATTGCTTGGAAAGATACTCCTCAATATTGGACATGGCAATCTCTGCCTGACTGCAGGTCCGTACATTTCTTTTACATTCTTACGTGTAGTTATTAATCAGGCTAGCTCTTAACTTGTTAATTTAGGCTTGTCAATGGATCGGTTCGGTTTGGATCTTCTACTGATCTGAACCGATCCAATTTATTATTATCCAAACCGAACTGATCCAATTCAAGAATGGTTTGTAAAAGTTAGATAGTAAACCGATCCGAAAATAATACTGGATATCCGATCCAATCCGAACCGATCCGAACTATTTTTTCTAGTTTTACTGATTAGATATTACTCGACGGGATGAATTTTGTTAATGAAACGGATATCGCATTATTTGGAGAAGGAGAGAGATCCAATTTGTCAAGCTTCAACCTTTAAGATCAATTGCTGATTGAAGAAGAAAATTAATTTCCATCGACACCGAGCTCACTTCAACTGAACTAGATTTCAGCCCAACCATTAATGGTGCTTCAATTAGTTCAACGATTGTTTTCACCAAACAACAATTTTGTAATTGGAGAAATACCAGCATAAGAAAAACAGCTTTAGATGAATATTGAAGAAGCTTTCAGAATGAATTTTCTATTTAAAAGAAGTTTAAGTGAAATTGATGAGATGGTTTTATGATGAATGAGGAAGATCAATTTAGTTTGCAAAGCTTGAACTTTGAAGTTAAAATTGTTGATTATATTAAAGATGATCTCTATTGAAATCTTTAAGTTTATAAGAGACAGAGAGACACGCACTATTGGATCGGATCGGTTTTTCCTTTGCTATTATCCGAACCAAACCAAAATTGAAATGGATATCCAAAAACCATTTTAAGTGATCCGAAATCCAAATGGATATCTAAAACTCCAAAAATAACGGATCGGAACGGTTTGGATCAGTTCAGATCACGGATCGGTTTAAATAGTTGACAGCCCTACTTGTTATGCAGCATTATTTATATATGTGAATATTAACTGTTGTATACAATAATGAATTAATGATGTACATTGTCAATAGGTTCAAGGAGGCGCCCGAGCTTCTTGTTGTATTATGGTTTGAAATCCGTGGGAGAATTGAAACGTGTATGCTGTCCCCATCCACGACATATAAAGCTTATCTTGTGTACAAGTTAACTGGACGCGCTTATGGACTAGACTGTCTTGCCAAGGTCGCAGTTCGTGCAAGAACTTATGGGTTCGATTATGAATGCCCTAATTTGGAGGAAATAACTGCAGGCATGAAGAACACTGCATGTCTGACGCCCCAAAGAGAAATCAAAAGTGAGCGTGGAAGATATCAAGAAATCAATGAAGCTATATTTCCAAATGAAAGCAGGACGGATGGGTGGCTGGAGATGGAGCTGGGTGAATTTCACTGTCAAGGAGACGAAGACGGTGAGTTGGAAATGATTTGTTGTGACATTGAGGATGGTGCTAAGAAGGGTATCCTTGTTCAAGGTATTGAGGTCAGACCCAAGAGGGAGTAGATAATGGATATCTTTATGAAAAAAAAAAGTTATAGAACAGTACAGTAGTATCTCACTGGAGTTTCGGTTTTTGGCCAGCAATCACACATTTTTCGCAGCTAAATTCAGCATTCAACTTCAATGTGAATTTTCAATAAAAGTTAAGGACAATAAATGCAATGAATTGCATGAAGAAATAAGAAAAAATGACTAGAAATTACAGAAATCCAATAGGATATAGATGGTTCCTAAACTGTGCTGCAACGTCATATTTCCGAATAAAAGAGATGCATCGAAAAAAAGGATCACATTTTTGTTTTAAAAGTGAATACCGAATCACATTTAGACTTGAGAATTTACATAATATGAACAATAAAAAGTCCATTTAAGCTGATTACACATAGCTGTGCGCCAGTACCCTACCCTTCAGGACATTGTATCTGCGTACGTTTTCCTTCAGGACACGTCAACTCTACTCACAATCTAAGCTATTAGTTGTACTAAGCTATTCGTAATCTTATAAATTCACAATCTCGATGTGGTATCCCATACATACGATTTTTTATAGAAGTGGAGGATTTGTCTCTCTGCTGGATAAGATTGTATTAATGCTTGAAATATGACACAAAACTGTCACAACCACGCTCTATTCCCTGTTTTGCTTGAAAACTGTCACAAAATTGATACCTCTAATGCCTGTCAGACATCAAAACAGGCGGTTTGTTATCCTCATTAAACCAGTTAATTAGAAATCTTTTTAGATTTTATTTTAGAATTGAATATGAGTGGAAATAAGTAAGTGGAAATTTGTCCAGACGACAGTAAACACTGTCTGGTACACAACAGTGATACAAATATTTTGCATATTTTGTACAATCAAGATTGCAAATGGAGATTTTTATATTGGATAATTTTTGCACGGGATTTTTTAGATTTCGGAACACCTAAATAATTAGGGGTGGGCAAAAAAACCGAAAAACCGAAAACCGAACCGAAAAAACCGAGTCAAAACCGGTCAAAACCGAGTTGACTAGAAACCAGTCAAGACCGAACTGAAACCGAACCGAACCGTATAGATATTGGTTCGGTCTCGGTTTCTATTTGTATAGAACCGAGGGAACCGAACCGAACCGAACTACATGGATATTGGACTTTTTCTTCTATTAGTACTTGATTTTATAGAACCGAGGGAACCGAACCGAACTACATGGATATTGGACTTTTTCTTCTATTAGTACTTGATTTGGTCCATGTCTTATTTTGTTTAAAGCCCAAAACTTAAGAACAATCTTTAATATTTTAGTGGACTAAAGGCCCAATAACAAAAGCCCATAACCGAGTTTCGAACCGAAACCGAACCGAACCCGAACCGAGTTTCGGTCCGGTTATATTCAAATATTTTTAGTCCATAAACCGAAACCGAACCGAAATTTTAAAATCGGTTTGGTCCCGATCCTATTACTTTTTAGGACCAGACCGGACCGTGCCCACCCCTGTAAATAATGGCTATTAGACTATGGGGTCGTTCGGCAACTAACAAAAAAATCAGGAAGGAATTGCCATTTAAGTTTCTTTGTTAGGAAGGAGAGAGAAAGAAGAAAGGAGAAAGCTACAAATAAAAACTTCCGTCAAATGTCTTTCTTAGCTTTCCGGGAATTTCTTTCTAAACCGTATCCCAACAAACTTTCTACTTCTTACCTTTTAAAAAAGAAAGAAATGCATTCCCCAGTTGTTGTCGAACAGGCCCTATGGGACGCTTTTAATCCATAGTAATAGGGTACTATGGGTATTTGCGAAAATAAAAGTTAGTCATTACATTCAACTAACGGAAGGCGCCCCAAATTCTAAATATAAATTAAAAGAGTCGCGTAATCTAAATATAAGTTAGTCATTACATTCAACTCACGGAATTCTAAAAACCCTTTTTTAAATAAAAACATATTTTATAAAACAGAATCAAAGGTGATGTAGCTAAGATCAGATTCAAAGATACTCTCAGAAAAAACCTGAAACAGGTCTGATTTCTGAACTTAACAAAGACTCATGCATGAAGCATGAAAAGAAAGAATCAAAGAAAGCAAGTTTGAATACAATAAGTAGACAGTTTGAAAATTTTCCATGTGGAATAAAGTTAACAAGTGTAGGCACAGAAATTGCCAACACAGCTTATATATATGTAGGCAACATGATTGTAACCTTAGAGTTTCTTTCCATCCTTTTAATTTGTATAAATGTTTCATACTTCTATGATTGTAACCTTAGAGTTTTTTTTTTTTTTTAGATTATAAACAAGGGTAAGTTATCACTGAAAACTTTCTTGATGTCAGCACTGAAACATAATAGTGTTTATTTTCATTATATGTTTTGGACAGGAATTTGTGTTATAATGATCTATCCTCTCAAATCCAACTCACCCTGTCTCTTCTCTAAGGAATATCTTAATGGCTGTGTTTGGTTCATGGTCTTTTAAATTCGTGAAAAGTAGGGGATTTTAGCTGGATTTTAGGATGTTTAGAATGAAATCGGGAAATAAAATTCCATTGCACTGAAAATAAGGAAAGTGGTTTCCTTTAAATTAAAAAGGAAACCAAATATTTAGAAGTTCATCTCCAATCTGTTAATATACCCCTTTCTTCTCTGTCGAAAACTCCTTCTTTCTGTCTTTGATTATGTTCTTTCTTTATCTGAATTTTAACAATGTCCTAAGTGTCCCGGAATCCTAATTCTGTGAACCAAACACAGCCTTTAAAGTCTTTTCACATTGTGTTACTCTTCACTTGCTTCTCTATTTGTACCGGAATAAATAGAGAAATTGAGTTTGATGCAGATGTTGTTTCTGTGAAAATGTGGAAGAGGAAGAGAATTGAGACTCAGAATGCTGGTGGTGGTGATCATGCTGGAAGTTCAATTCTTAAGATTTTTTAGGCTGGAATTACAACCGAACACGAACACGTACACATACATATAATTAGGGAGGTGATCAGATCTTGCAGCAAAGCATGGAGCTCTTCTTGCACCAAACCTGGTTTTATTAAGACACTAGAGTCTAGAGAACACATCAGCTGTATTTTAGATTTACTATAATTAGTCGGTCTGGACGCAGTTGTAAACTATTTAATTTACTTGTTCTGCTGTAACATTCTTTTCATCTATCAAGAAATTTTCATCTTGCACTGTCTGCAGTGATTTTGATCTTGTGCATTACAGTGTTGCACAATATCTTTTGAAATAACTTGACTTCAAAATATCTGTCAGCGGCATCAAGCCATCAATTGCAACGCGATATTTATAATCATTAGAGAAGCTAGGCAGATGCTAGCAATGAAAACTTTGATGAAAAGTGAAGATTATCTTCAAAATTCTTCCAGTACACTTCTGTACTGGAGTTTGTTCGGTGAACTTACACGGTTACACAGGATGGGACAATCAGTGTAGTTGTGTAAGCCTTGGAGTCAATTTTCCATAGTTTTAAGATCATGGTTTAGGAATCAAAAACTTTATCCATTGATGATGGTACGTACGTACGTGTTAGCTAGTTTCCATAAAATTATCTAAATAAAGCTTTGCCGCACTTATTTAAGCTTCATCTACTAAAAGTGATCATCCATGAATGCATAGATGAAGGGCACTTTAGCCTGTATAAACCACTACTTTAATTTAAACTAACATAAATCGATGAACAGGTGATAACAGTCTTATTCTCCTAGACATTTAACCTCAATGTCAGCAACCAAGGAACACAGAACTGTGGAAATGAATGAAAATAGTGTGTTCAATCACCAAACCATTGATATCCATGGTACCCGCGCTTTCAAAGCCGGACTAGGATCACCCATCTACAACACCAGATTATAAAAGGATGATGCCTGTAAAACCACTATTATTACCTACATGGAGGACACTTTAGGCTATAAGAACCATAAACTTTTCAAGATGTAGTCTTACTCTCCCAGACAAATAAATTCCAAGTCAATCGATCAACAACAACCATCGAACGCAACAGAGAACCACAGAAATGAGTGAAAATAGAACAAGTTGACAACACAGCCTGACCTATTTGTTTTCTTCTCTGTTTTCCTTCCGTTCTCAATGTCAGCACTATGCAAAGGGTGCAACTCTAGAGTTTAGGGCAATCCCCACCCCACCTCACCCCTACCGAGAAACTAACCTAAGTTTTGAACAAACTTGACTCCTTGAGAAGGCCAGTAGTAACCTCACTAGTAATAATGCTTCTATATTGCAACTTTCTAAGGAGCTTTACACTTTTACGGGAACATTAATTACTGCATCCTTGGTGAATAAACCTTCGAGAACCATACCTGACATAAAGCAATCATTTGAACAACAATGTAGGGTTAACTATCGATGTGTCCCAAGTTTTAATTAACCTCGATCATGTCCCTGCAGATTGGAAAGTACGTACATACCATGGACAATAACTCTCGATCTCTCACAATCTAATCATCTTTTATGTATGTTGTGGCCACAATAAACATAACCTTCCACTCAGTTGCTATTTACGTTTGATGCAACTCTTCTTAAAATGGATTGCTTAGTAGCAACCTTAGGTTAAAGATACTCACTATGTACAACAGAATCAAAGGTGATGTAGCCATGTTCAGATTTGCAGAGATACTCTCTGAAAAAAAAGCCAGAAACAGGTTTGATTTCTGAACGTAACAAAGACTCATTCATGAACCATGAAAAAAATAATCAAAGACAGCAAGTTTGAGATTATAGTGTTAGGAACAGAAACTGTCAAACACAGCTTATATATATATGTAACATGGAACAAGAATAGCTAACACTAAACTCCCAAGTGAAGTCTACTTCCTTCATTTTCTATCTTCTTCTTCTTTCCATCCTTTTGATTTGTATCATGTTCCATGAGTGTTGCATCTAGAGTTTTAGAGTTAACAAGGGTAAGTTTTCTTTGAAACCTCTTGTAGTAATCTATTCGTTATACGGTTTTGACAGGAATTTCTTTGATGTCAATGAAACATAATGATTTTTTTTTTTTTTTTTTTTTCATTTTTTGTTGTATGGTTTTGACAGGTATTTGTGTTATAATGATCTACCCTCTCAAATCCAAGTCACTTTATTTATGAGTGGGTTGGGTAAGTAATATTCATACTGTATATTCAATCCCATCCAAGGTCTGTCTAGCGAACAATCTCTGCAAACAAATGGATTGAAATTTACAATATTGACTAAGATTTCTTCATCTTATCTGCAGTCTTTTTTACTTCAACTTTGGCATGTGGTGGCTGACTTTGGACATGAGATGGCTGACTTTGGACATGAGATGGAGTTTGAACTTTTCTGTTGTTGGAGAAGTTAAAGCATTCCCAACTGCAAGGTGCATTTGAGAAGTGGATTTGATCAAGGTGGGAAAGTGAGTGTAGTTTGTGTAAAACCTTGGATTCAATTTTCCATAGTATTATTGAAGATGATTTTTAGCTACTTTCTATAAAATTACTAAGCAATTCATATCCAAGGAACCAGCCCTTCGCAGACTAGGATTGCCAATCTACAGTACCAGAATACAAGAGGATGTATACTTTAGCCTATATAAACCACAAATTTTATTTAAACTAATATAAACCCGATTATAAGGAAATATAGTTTTATTTTCCTAGACAAATAAACTCCATGTCAACCACCAAGGAACAGAGAACAGTGGAGATGAATGAAAATAAAAGAAGTCTGCAACAAAGTACGTATGCATGCACTAATATCTTCTGGTTTTCCTTCCTTTCTTGATCTAAGAAAAGAGGTTTTGACATAGTGCACAACTCACCACCCCTACTGGAAACTAAAATGAGTCTTCATTTTAGTGCTTGAGAAAAGATAACAGCTACTCTTAAGGTTATTAAACCTCACAAGCCACAAATGCTTCTATCATGTTTAAATTTTTTGTCTTAGCTATTGTAAGGAGTTTTGTATGAACATTAGTCAATGTACACCACTGCATTAACTTTCATTACCCGTATTTGACAAAAATCAATCATACGAACAATATGTTAACTAAAGATATCTCTCAGGCTCTCAGGCTAAACTTGATCATATCTCAGATTGGACAGTACATACCATGACAAAAACTCGATCTGATATCTTACCAAAGAATAAGCAATTAACTCATGTCCACTGCACTAAAATTAGATTGAAGTGTTCTTATTTGGGACGACCCAGAGAGGAACTCAGGAACACGATTTGCTAAAAAAACAATATCAATACCTCTCAGGTTAAATTCGATCATGTCTCAGATTGGACAGTACATACCATGCGGAAAACTCTGATATTTACGTAAAAATAAGCCATTAACTCATAGTTCACTGCACTAAAATTAGATGGATGTGTACTCATGTGGATTACAAAGAGAGGAACTCAGGAACAGGATTTGCTAAGAAACAACTACACAAGGTTGTCGCCTACATAGTGTTAATAGAATTCGACAGCCTATTCATTCAATCACAGTAGGGGCATGTACGAAAGGCCAAAAAATACCCACTTACATATGCATGTGCTAAGAAGACTCAAACATAAGAAGAAGACAAGGGACAGACTACAGAGTATCAAAGCGTAATGATTCATTTAATCAAATAGTTGTGTTCCAAACAAAATAGGACATCAAATCTGATCGATCAGTTTACATACTAATTTGATCATATATCTATATAATCATCGTTAAACTCTTTGTTTGGAGTCTCCATTGGGAAAAAAATACTAACCATCGACAAGCTTCAAAGGAGGGGTTTCATCCTTGCAAATAGATGTTACCTTTGCAAGTGAGGCAGAATCCATTGAACATTTGATGTTCCAGTGCAAAATATCTGCAAAAATATGGGCAGAGTTGATTGGCCCCAAGCCCCCAACAGTACAGTGAGGAGAAGCGTCACAAACTGGTCATCTCCGAAAGTGGTGTTGTCTCAATGGCCGATTATATATATACATGGGCAGTATACAGGAAAAGATATGGGCAATTTTACCTTTTGCAGTAGTTTGGTGCCTATGGAATCTCATATCCTCTGCTGAAAAATGCAGACTAAGACTTGATTTAGTTTCGTGGAAAAGAAAACTCTATCGGATTTGAACCGATGACTTACGCCTTACCATGGCGTTACTCTACCGTGAAGTTAATAAAAGGGCCTATCAAATGAGTTTCCACTCATGAATTTGAACAATGTAATTTTCAGGGAGCATGAGGTGGTGGTGGAAAAAGAGATTAAGAAGATAAAGGGTATGGTGTGGGCATACCGTCTCTGCTACTGCTACTGCACTTCTGCATTTTTTAATGGCACTTCTGCTACTGCTATATGCTTGATGAGAAGACATCTGCTTTGCAATGACAGAGTTCTTCCACACCAAGTAGTTGCTTTGTCACTAATCCTTTCTACCATGGAAGCTAGTGTAACCCTGCTGACTTGACCTTGAGCCAAAGGAACACCCAAATATTTTTCAGGCATTTGTCCCTCTGTAATGCCCAGAATTGCTGCTATCCTTGCCTTCCTAGCTGCAGTCATCTCGCTACAATAAAACCTGCAGACTGTTGTGCTAGAAAAGGGGTGAATTTTAACGAGAATGAAACTAGATGGTGGCATGGCAAACCACCCTTTAGTATGGTTCTAGAACACCATCTTACCACTTATTACAGATTTGTAAACTGAGATTGTAAATGGAAGCAATGTGCTGACCATCATTTCAATTCTGCTAAATCTTATTCTGTAACATTCTTTTATTTATTAATACAAATTACCATTAGCAAAAAAAAAAAAAAAAAAAAAATACCAATCTTAAATTCGTATATATGTTGAATTACAGTCAATTTTGTGAACATTCATACTTCAAAAGCCAAGTAATTAAAATCTAATATATTAGGAATGTACCCTTCATTATGCAAAGCAAGAAGCCAAGAACCACCAGGTTATGTATCATTCATCTACAATACAAGAAAAAAAATATAGATGAACAAATTACAATACAAAACGATTATTATAATACTATTTTTTGTGGTATGTAATTGGAGCAGAAATGCAGAATATGTCTTTTATTTCTTTTTTGCGAAATTTGGCTACATGGAGAGTACTTAAGCTTGTAAAAACAACGATCAATCAGAAGTTGAAATTTCTTTAATACGCAATCCTGACAATAAATAGGTGATCATTGATTACAGTCTCAGAAATCTAGACAAAAAGAGTCGATGTAAATTGTGAAAAACAAACCAAGAACTTAAACCATGATACCGCAGCAAATATATAACACAGTATGTAATCACTAATCACAGCATGATGTATGCAAGTGACCGCTAATAGAAGTATAGAAAACGATAAGAAATGTATCATGATATAGTACCTTCTGATAGCCAACTAGATCGAGGAGAGATCTGGAAGATCATGGAAGTAAGCAAAGCAGAAGAAGTAGCAGTGTGATATGGTAATAAAGAATCCAAACAACAACTCAATTCAACAGGAGACCTAATCATTAAACATTTCAACAAAAATTAACAAGATTGTTTAATTTTTGCAAGAAATATAAAAAAAAAAATAAGAATAATCCAAACCTAAGAATTCTTTGAGAAAGAGGTTTTTGTTTTAGAAGATTAAAGAAAGAAGGAATGGATTTAGGTTTGGCTTGAGTGGTTACTTTTTTGTATGTTACACCATGTAAGGAAGAAGATGACCTAAATGCAGATCTAATGGTGGTAGAAGCCATGGACATTCTTGAAAGTTTAGGGTTTTGTAAAAAAAAAATATATATATATATATATCAGAATATATTATGGCCCAGCATATGATTGAAAATGGGTACGAATATTTACATATTTTGGACTTATTGTCGGTTAAGATCTTTAGAATTGTGAATCCAAAGAAAGAACTGAATATGATCAGATTAATGTCTAAGAGTTTTTCATCAGTGGATAAAGACGTGTCCAGCAATTTTGTTGACAATGCAGAAAATCAAATTTTTTTTTTTTTTGATTTTTTTTAAAATATTTTATTGATAAAAATTTGAGGAATTACGTAAAAGTAGAGGACAAACGCGCTACAAACTGTGTGGCAAGTCCTTTCCTGAATAGCAAACCCGATTCTCCTAAATTCATATTCGTTCGAACCCGCAGTCATCACGTTGCTATCCATTACCTTCTGCACTATCACGAAGAGTTCAATTGCTTCTGAGCCTAGCAATCCAAATGTGTCAAATGCAAAGGGGATGAAACTATGTTGGTTAGCCCTACAAGCTCCATCATGTTTCTCCACTTTTGCAGCTGCTGCATTGCTAGCTGCTAGTCCCACCTCAAAAATCTCAGCACCCAGCCCGACAATCAGAGATGCCCCTGTAACATTAACACACGCATGTTTACCTTCAGACCAGTTGTAGACCAAAATATCAGTAGGACGTAATGTTGATTTTCCTTTCTTAGGATTAGTAAGGAAGTTAACAGAAGCCTCCTTCTTAACTTGTACGCCAACTCGCCAGAACACATCACACAAGATATTTCTAACGTGGTCATGCATGTATTTGAAGCCGGGGTAATGCTTACAATGAGCCGCATGGTCCCCGAAAGTACCATGTCTGCTCTTCTTGCACACTGGACATAGCTCACTATCTGGATATAGAAGGATCATCAATTGTACAAAAATATTATTTTATTGATAAGCTCAAAAAATTACACAAAAGTAGAAGACAAATACGTTACAAATTGTGCCGCAATTTGAAAACCATTACAGATTTGTTAATAACAAAGGATTTACGGACAAATTGCTAATTTGGTTTCATTGAGATTTATGTTAATTTGTTGTTATTAATCAGCCCAAAACAATGTGATGTGCACATTTTATCTTGAAGCTTGAAGCCAAGGTGGGTGTACGGCCCTTACAACAATCATATTACTTGTTGTAAGCTTTAGCAGCTGAGATTGTAATTGAAAAATGATAATGAATAATACCACAAATAAATTTATATATCTATTTTTTATATTTATGTTTTTATATATTGGTTTTTCGATGAGTGTAGAAAATGTGTACATATATACTTAGAATATATGAGAACCGATAGTTAAATATTTTTATAATCAATTGCATTACAATTAAAAATTATTTTATAAAGAACAACTAATAAATATCAACTAAAGTGATACAAAAACCATTGCAAGAAATCTTAAACTTGAATTCAGAGAGAGATGATTTGGGAGAAGAAAAAAATAGGAAAAGAACCGACACATGGTTTTATAACTGACTTAAGTTTGGTTTCCATACCTGATTTTGATGAGTTTTTTTTTTGAAGAAAAAATAGGTTAATTACCACAAAGAAAATACCATTAATTACCACAAAGAAAAGTATAAAGGTTGTGTAAGGATAGCCTAGATGGCTTGTTCCATTGATCAGTTTGCCCCAACATCTTATTCTTAACCTTGAGCATATTAAAATCATAACACATAACTCAATAAGTTAAGTTATCTTTATACCAACTTTTAAAATTAGCAATAATATGTTTTAGAGTGATTGTTGGTAAACCTTTTTATATGTTGCATTTTAATTTTAACAAGAGGAATCCTTTCATGTTAAATGCATTTCGTGCATCTATTAAGTGTGAGACATATTTTACAACATAACTCAAATTTGCGTATTCATTCATTCACTATATCATGTTCTTATGTGTTAAACAAATTCAAGTACAGTACTTGTTTGATCATAACAAAATAGTTCAACATCTGTAATTTGAATGATTTATTCCAAGTATCTAAAACACTGAGATCTCCATACACATCCACAACTAAGTGAAAGCCATAGAATTGTATCCTTGGATACACAAAGCAGCAACCCACCAGCCTAGGAATTATGCATCTACAATACAAAATAAAACTCACATAAATTGCTATTCAGATATATGTAAAAAAGCTTGATCTCACAACATGTCTTCTAGTTGCAAATGGTGCATTGTCCACAACATATTTTGGTACTCTGTAATAACAATTATTGCAACATAATTTCAAGTACGGCTACATGGAAAGTACATTAGCCCTTACAAACAGAAGGTTTTAATCAAAATAAACAAGGAAATGGAGTTCTGAAGGTTCTTCACCCAGCCGTCCCGAAAATGAAGAGTTGATCGGAGTGTTAAAATCCTAGACAAATATAATCCAAATCAACAACCATATAACATGTAGTTACAATTAGCAATCACAATTGAAGTTTGAATTCTATCAAAAAAAATAAAAAAATATGCATTCATGCAGAAATTTGATTTATATTCCCAGTAAGATCTCAAGCCTAAACATTCCATACATTGTCACCTGTTTTGTTTTCTCATTTATCTATTCGTTTCTTCATGCCTGACATTTAAAATAAAGTTCTATATATTTAACACAGCACTTCACCTACACTAGCAAAAAAAAAAAAAAAAACCACGGCACTTGACCAAAATCTTAAATGTGCACTGACAATTCTGAGAAGGACAATAACCACAAGCCATACAGACATCGCATGGATGTGTTAGACCTTAACAATCATGATAACCACCATCACAAGTGCTTCTAAATTATTAGGATTTCTGTCATAGCATGAAGAAAATTTTGTTCTCCGCCTGATCAACTGAACATAAATCAATAGTCATCGCATCCTGATTGAATAAACCAGATCAGTATATGACTTAAACAAATCATATGACAAACACTACAGTATTAATTAGCGATACAATTCAGTTTATAGTTGAAACTTCTATCCCTAGTTAGCCGCAGTTTCCTTTGCAGTCAGTAAACTAACAGTTAACTTCATTGGCTATTAGTTTGGTATCTACCACGGGATAGTGAACCTAATCTTTTAACTAGAAAAAAGTCATTTAATCCTAGTCTATGCACTCAACTTAAATGGAAATTTCCTCCTTTAGACAACCCAAATACCTATGGCTACAATCCTAGGAACACAATTTGGTAGAAAACAATTACAAATGTCGTATTCAGAGCATAGCGTTTGAATCCAACATCTTCTTCCTCATCCATCATGCAACTAGACACACTATGAGCCTGTACAAAAGGCCAATCAATCCATTACAGAGGTATGAACTATGACGACTCAAATATAAGGGAGGGCATGAGCAGAAAGAAGCAAGAAGAGATCAACCAAAAACAAAGGATTATACTCTCCTACTGCTTTTATGATAAAGAAAAGGAATTTATTCTCAAATTCACCTTACAATCATGTATGTTTACACAGACGAACTTAATCTCAAATTTATCTTATAATCACAGACTTGTACAAAGAAACTGAACTTAGAAAACAAGGTCACAGATTGAATTTTTTTGAGCTTGAAAACATGAATGTTTGTCTAACGTAAGAGAGGAGAAAGATAGAGAGAGCGAAGGATCTCTCTCTAGAAGGTTCTTCTTATTATTTTCTCACAGCATTTCAACTAAGTTCAAAAACCTGAAAATTCGCAAATCCCATTTCTAAAAATCAGATCAAACAACCCTAATAACCTCATTAACAGTATAAAACAACCAGACCCTTTTCCCCAACCCTAATGATCTGATAAAAATGAGGATGTAACCCCGATCTCTCAGTCCATATGAGATGTTCCCAAGTTAGTAAATCAGATAAATAAAATAAAAATAAGTAGAACCACTTGTGTCAACATTCTAACCATAAACAGCTCCCCAAATTTTATTCACCAGCTCAGGGTAAGAGACACCAATTTGTCTTCACCACAGGACAACAATACTGGTGTTCTAACACCGAAAGGGAGATCAGGTTTCAGGTTGGCAAGCTAGAAACTAAAAAAAAAATCGGCCAAGACTCTTCTAACAAAGACATCCAGAACTAAGTAAAATCCAGAGAACTGTATCCTTCGATACACAAAGCAGCAACCCACGAGCCTATGTATTAGGCATCTACAATATAAGATAAAATTAAAATAAATCGCTATTCAGAATTATATTAAAAAATAATTCTAATAGTGTCTACTAATTGCAAATACTGTATGCAATTCACATGATAGGCACCCACTAGTTTTTTCAGATTCAAAACACAATTTAATACTCTGAATAACAATCATTGCAACATAAATTGTAAGTATGGGTAGGCCCTTACGAACAGCAGGTTCTGTTCAAACATAAACAAAGACATGGAGTTGTGTAGGTTTCTTCACACAGCTTCCCGACATTGAAGAGTTGGTCAGAGTCCTAAACTCCTAGATAAACAGAATCCAAGTAAAAAATCATAGAACCGTGCAAACATGTAGTTGCAAGTAGCAATCACAATATACGTTTAGCAGAAATATGATTATCGATTTCAAGCCTAAACATTCTTCTATACGTTCCAGTACCTAAATTATCCTATATGTTCTTGTACCTAAATTATCCTATATGTTCTTGTACCTAAACACTCTCCTACACTGTCGCTTTTATTGTATTCTCGTTTATCAGTTTTTTTCTTCATGCATGACAATGAAAGTAAAGTTTCTATATATTCAAGCGCAATAATAACACAGCAGTACAGCACCTTCACTGAATTCTTAAATACGCACTGACAATATTGAGAACAATAACAAGTACAAGCCATACAGACATCGAATAGCCAGTGCATTAAGCCTTAAAAGTAATGATAACCACCACCACAGGTGCTTCTAAATTATTAGAATTTCGGTCATAGCATGAAGAAAATTTTGTGCACGATACTCCGCCTGAATCAACTGAACATAATTCAATTGTCATCGCATCCTGGTTGAATAAACCAGATCAGTATATGACTAAAACAGATCATATGACAAACACTATTGTATTAATTAGCAATATCCCTCAGTTTATAGTTGAACTTCTATCCCTAGTTAGCCCCAGTTTCCTTTGCAGTCAGTAAACTAACAGTTAACTTCATTGGCTATTGGTTTTGTATATACCACAGGATAGTGCCCCCTAATCTTTTAACTACAAAAAAGTCTTTAAGTCGTAGTCTAATGCACTCAACTTAAATGGAAAGTCCTCCTTTGGACAACCCAATTACCAATGGCTACAACCGGACACAATTTAGTAGAAAACAATTACACATGTCGTATTCGGAGGGTACATAGTGTTTGACAGTGACATCCTCTTCCCTCATCCATCATGCAACCAGACACACTATGAGCGTGTACAAAAGGCCAACCAACCCCAATTACAGAGGTATGAACTATGACAACTCAAACATAAGGGAGGGAATAAGCAGAAAGGAGCAAGAAGAGATCAACCAAAAACTAAGGATTATACTCTCCTACTGCGATTATGAAAAGGAAAAGGAATTCAATCTCAAACTCATCTTATAATCACGTATGTTTACACACACAAAATAATCATTGACTTGTACAAAGAAACCGAACTTCGGAAAACAAGGTTACAGATTGGATTTTTTTGAATTTAAAATCATGAATCTTCGTCTACACTAAGAGAGGAGAAAGACAGAGAGAGCAAAGGATCTCTCTCTACAAGGTTCTTCTTATTATTTTCTCACAGCATTTCGACCAAGTTCAGGAACCTGAAAATTCACAAATCCCGTTTCTCAAAATCAGATCAAACAACCCTAGTAACCTCATTATACAGTAAAAAACAACCAGACCCTTTTCTTCAAGCCATATTAAGCAACACCCAAAAAACCAAATAATCTGATAAAAATGAGGAATTAAGCCCGAACGAGTCCATATGAAATGCCAATTCCAAAGTTAAATCAGATGAAAAAATTAAAAATACGTGGAAGCACTTTTGTTTTTCCTTAAAAGATCCATCCAAAGCATAAACAGTTCCACAAATTCTCTTAACATTTCCTATGTTCCTCCTCTTTGGTTAATTAAAACTCACAAATAAAGATTTCAATTCAGGATAAGAGACACCAATTTGTCTTCACCAAGGGACAACAATACTAGTGTTCTAACAATGAAAGGGAGATCAGGTTTCAGGTTGACAAGCTAGAAACTAAAACAATTGGCCAAAACTCTAATTAGAAATATTAGGACTATGTTATTACTATTAGTAATTGACTTTATATAAACCAATATAAATAATTGTGGCTTTTATAATACAATATAAAGTGGGTTAAATTTCATAAAGTTCATTTCAACAGTATTCCACAATACAACATTTCAATTCTATTTTGAATTTATACTGTTTAAAGATTGAAAATTGTGATTGACGAGGTTCCTTAATCTGTTAACAACACATGAATCAACTAAAAAACCTATAAGCACTAAAAGTCCTGATCAAAAATTCTAAAAAGATAACTAGAGAGTGAAGAGTAGAGGACTAAGGATGTTTAGTTTATGTTGTTAGAGGCATGGTCGAATGAAGGAAGGAAATGAACGGTAAGGGAGAAATCAGTAGGAGCTGATAGATTCAAACATTGTGGAATACCAAGGTCACAACTAGTTCTAATTGTCTATTGAATCATTGCTCGATTATTGACATCGGAGTTGGCCAGGTGATGATTGATGACACATGTCCAAGGGGAACTTCATTGTGTTAAATAAGATACGAACACCTAGCTGTCAGCAGTCAAATGACTAATGAAAAAGGAGCAAGATTACACACACACATACAGTATTTTCAAACAAAAGGGGACGGAAGCATGAATTCCAAGGTCAAGAAACAGGTCCATTATTTTATCTCAGTTGAAGTTATCATCAAGTTCCAGATAAATATAATTCAGTTTTAAATATCCAGTTATGATTACTAGAAAAATATCTATCAACAAAAAACTAGGACACAACAGAGCCCAACAGCAGTACACGCAACATCATTAATAACTGCCAATCTGAACCAAAACTAGGAGACAATAGAATTTATATTAAACATCTTAAGGAGCTCGCTATATTAAGGTAAAGATTAGCCTCATTTTTTATAATGTACTTGCTAGCTTCAAAAGTCTATACGTGAAGAACTCAAAAATTTAAGTCTCTAGTCATGATAAAGAATACTTTAAGGTTAACCTGGACAAACCTCATGACTACAACGACCCTAGGAATCTGTAATTGCACCCCAAAAAAAACGGCCCTTAAAATGAATGGGAAAAGAAGTGCATTCAACAAGATTTGATTCTTCATTATGCTCAGTTTACATCACATTGCAATTTGATTGTACTCAATATCCTTAAGATAAAGCAAAAACTAAAGCCCTTCTCACCAAAATCTATTAAGGAGACTCTCACAAAAAGTTTCAAAATATAATGTAAAAGAGTAGTCCAAGTTGATCCACTTTTGCTTGCTCTTCATCTGTCATGACCTACAAGACGAAAAATTGTATATTCTTCTATCATAACGGAAGAACAAGAAAAGGAGATCAACAGACTCTCCACACAAGAAAAACAATGGAACGTTTGATGAAATGATTTGAAGCTGCAAGACATAATCTTTTAATGGAAAATCTCAATTTATTAACTCAACTAATGGAAAATCCCAATTCACCACTTGGCGCATCCTCAACTACTGACAAGGCCAATGAAGACAAATGTGTAAACAACAAATGTTTGAAGGGACTGCAATTCCACTACCAAACTCTAAGGAGCTAGAACCTGATGTTGTGAGCTAAATTCTATATAAGGCTAGTCATAAAGAGGTAGATCATCGTTTCTCACCTGGCCTAATGAGAGAACTCTATTGCTGATTGAAGGTTCTGCACACTCATGAACGAACTCTTTCGGAAGTCTTTTGTTGCTAACACCAAGACTTTATCACAGAAAGCAGACTAAAGCAACTTTATGGAATTGGGTGTCCATTTTTCTATGGAGATGAGGTGTAAGAGTTGAGAACATGCTCTTTGACTGGGATACTCTTTTGGGAAGAACTTTAAGATCCATTTGTTCTTTCTGTTCTTTGTCATCCTTTATATTGACCCGTGAATTTCTTAGTCACCACTCACCAATCATTTTATTAATTTAACAAAATGTTAATCCAAACAAACTACACAATACAAGTTCAGATAAAGACGTGAAGTGATCGAAATTTTAATATCTCCTTTTGTTTGTCCAAGTTTTTTTAAGATAAATAATAGCATACACCCATTTCGAAAAATAAAAATAAAAAATATCAATAGCAAATGAGATCCAAGCGCACAAAAACAATTCCAATCAGACCTAAATTGTTGACTAACCAAATCGATTTCATCCAACACAATCGTCAAAAATTCACTCAAAAAAAACCAAAGGCTACCCATAACATAATCTCATCCAACCAATCAATCATCAACACATAACAAATAAAAAATATAACCCATCAACACATACTCAAATTAAACAAAATAAATGAAGAATAAGAACTATACCTTCTGGAAGCCAACAAGAACGGCGAGAAATAGCAATCATTGAAGTCAACAAAGATGAAGAAGTAGCATTATGAAATGGCATTAAAGAGTCCACACAACAACTCAATTCAACAGGTGACCTTCAAATCAACCAAAAAAAAAACCCAAATATAATTAAATCATCATCAAGAACCATTTTCTATTTATTCAATAAATAAGAAAAAAAAAAAAACCCAGAAACCCAAACCTGAGAACGCGTGAAGAGAGAGATGGGTTTTGCTTAGGAAGACCAAAAGGGGAAGAAGGAGTGGATTTGGGTTTGGCATTAGTAGCAAATTTGGAAGCAGCAGAACGGAAAGAAGAAGATCTGAAAGCAGATCTGATTGTTGAAGAAGCCATTGAGATTGTTGAAAGCTTTGATGGGTTTTGGAAAAATGAGCAGAGAGAAGATTTGGTGGGGGTGAAGAATGAAAAGGGTTTAGGGTTTAAGGATAAAATTGGAAAGTATTTAGTGAAAAATCCTGCAATTTTTTACAAGTTATGAAGATAGTCCTTTGAAAGATTTGCTAATTTGTGTCTTACTCCTTGGACTTAGGGTCTGTTTGATTCTGTTGGGAAATCAATTTAACTGAAAATAGATTTACCATAAAATATAAATTTTCATAAAATGACTATTTTTTATTTGGAAAATATAAATTTACATAAAATGACTATTTTTTATTTTGCAATGAGCAAGCAGGGGTTAGGCAGACCCCTACCAGATTTTATTTGAATCAGATTCTAGAATACAAAAAGCCTGAGGCATCCTTACAAACAATGTTCATCAACTCCTTAGATATAGGATTACAAAAAACGATGGATGGAACCTGTCATAGTGCCATAGCGGCACCTATGTTAGCCATAAAATCCGCAGCTGAGTTCCTCTGTCTGAAAATGTGGTGTACTTCATGCTCCAGTTGGTTCAGAAGCTGAGCAATTTTGGAGGCAAGTGCCCTAACTCTCCAAGTTGGGCTTGCTTTCTTTGTAATAATCATTACTGCTTGTAATGAGCCTGCATTGATGCATAATTTAAGTATGCCCATACTGATTGCAGTCTCAATACCCTTAGCAATAGCCTTCAACTCCAAGTATAGCACTGATCTGGTAGTCGAGTTTGCACAGTAAGCAGTCATCACTTCTCCTTGGTGGTTCCTGATTATACCACCATAACCTGCTCCTTCAGTCTTCAAAGATCCATCTGAATTGAGCATGTGTCATCCTTGTGGTGGTGGGCACCATGCCACTATCTTTTCTCTTCTCTTCTTCAACCTTTCGAACATTTGCACCTTCCAATATCCGATAGAGAATTTCCAGAAGGATCTTTAAAATAACCAAACTCCGCAAACCATCTAACGTTTTAAAGCTAATGTCTTTGGATGGTTTTGATGAAGCCACAAGGCAGCAACATAAAACCCTTCCTTGTCAGATTTTCCAGTACCTCTAACATCTCTCAAGTGGCATATAAGTTTAAGAGTTGTTAGAGGATTGTGTTTCCAAGCCAACTTTAATCTTTGTTTCAAACTATCTTTAGGTGTATTAGGAAGAATATGAAAGAAAAAAATCCAGGCAAGGGTTACCAGTAGAAAAATAAGTTGGAGAGCAATTCCTTGTCCATCCCATTTGAGGAGCAATATGATTAGTGGCATCAACCATGTCGTCGTCTTTGTCCATAGCAGTAGCACCTTCAACTGGCAGAGAAAGCTGGGTAGTGGCCGGAACTTGGTTTGCAGTGATATATAGTGTCATGACAATATAACCTTGGTGGCCCCAATAGTAACTGTGCCTGCCTGTGTAGATGTGGTAGTACCAGTAGTAGCCATGGTTGATATATATGGAAAGATGAATGGAATGATAAAAGCAAAGGCAGGCAAGAAATCAAAGAATTGTGAGCAAAATTAGTACGGCAAACAATATGTGAGCAAAATTAGTACGGCAAACAATATGTGAGCAAAATTAAGCAAAATTTAATACACTGGGATACAACAGGGGGATCCTTTGGGGCCTCTTCTCTTTGCTTTGGTCTTGCATCCATTGATACACCGCATTCAGTCAGAATGTCACTTGGAGTTGCAGGCATGGTACTTAGATGATGGTACTCTGATTGGTAGTACATAACATGTAGCCAGAGCTATTCGTATCATTCAGGAAAGAGGACCATCTCTTGGGCTCGTGTTTAATCTGTCTAAGAAAGAGTTGTTTTGGCCTTTTGTTGTTCCTGACTGCTCCTATCCAGATATCTTTCCGGTTGGTATATCATGTCCTCCGTGAGAGGTTAAGTTGCTAGGAGGGGTTGTAAGTATTGATGCATCATTTATTATGGGTAATGTTCGTCAACGAGTGGATAAGACACTTCAGCTTATGGGTTTATTACCACAGCTAAAGGATCCGTAATGTGAGTTGGCACTTTTACGTTCTTGTATGGGATTATCTAAACTCACCTTTGCTCTCCGTACTTGCCCCCCTGATTATATTCAGGAAACAGCCGAATGGTTTGACCACAAGCTTCGTGCAACCCTTCAGAATATTGTGGTTTCTGATGGACCTGGTTTTGGCGATTTACAGTGGCGTATGGCAACCCTCCCATTGCGTATGGGTGGACTTGGTATCTATTGTGCTAGTGATGTTATGAAGTTTGCTTTTGTAGCTTCACGTACGCAAACCAAGAATCTCCAAGACCACATCCTTCGAGGTTGTGAGACTACACCTATGGGTAATGTTTTCGATACTGCCATTGCTAGTTTACATCTTTCTATACCTGATTTTGATCTCAGTAATCTTGCTCCAACTGCTACCGTCCCCTTCAGACCCCAACATGTCTTGGCGGAAGCATACTACAACAAGATTAGCTCTGGCATTGAGAGGGAATTTGAGTTGTCAGCTAGACAAAAGGCCGTGATTGGATGTTTGCAGTCAGAACATGCCAAAGATTTTCTCCTTGCTATCCCGATGGAAGGGCTTGGACAACGCATGACGCCTGTAGAATATCGTGTTATTCTTCGTTATCGATTGATGATCCCTTTATATTCAGATGGTGAGCTTTGTCCAGTGTGCAAGAAGAGCAGACTTGATGCATTTGGGGACCATGCGGCCCATTGTAAGGATTACCCCGGCTTCAAGTACATGCATGACCACGTTAGAGATATCTTGTGTGATCTGTTCTGGCGGGCTGGAGTACAGGTTAAGAAGAAGGCTCCTGTTAACTTTCTTACTGATCTTAAGGAAGGAAAATCGACATTACGTCCTGCTGATATTCTGGTCTACAACTGGTCTGAAAGTAAACATGCGTGTGTTGATGTTACAGGGGCGTCTCCGATGGTTGGGCTGGGTGCTGGGATTTTTGAGGTGGGGCTAGCAGCTAGCAATGCAGCAACAACAAAAGTGGAGAAACATGACGGAGCTTGTAGGGCTAACCAACATAGTTTCATCCCCTTTGCATTTGATACATTTGGATTGCTAGGCTCAGAAGCAGTTGAGCTCCTCGGGAGAGTGCAGAAGGTAATTGATAGTAACGTGATGACTGCGGGTTCGAACGAATATGTATTTAGGAGAATCGGGTTTGCTATCCAGAAAGGACTTGCCGCGCAGTTTGTAGCGCGTTTGTCCTCTACTTTTGTGTAATTCGTTTAGCTTATCAATAAAATTTGTTTTTAATAAAATATAAAAAAAATAAAAAATAAAAAATAAAAAATAAAAAATAAAAAATAAAAAATAAAAAATAAAAATAAAAATTGAAGATTTATGTTTGATGTGCTTTTGTCTTTGATTGGAGATTCGAAAGAGATAAAGAGTGCGAAAGAGGATCAGATTTCTACCTGATTTTCATTTTTTCTTCTCAACTGAATATGAAAATGACCATATGACACTCTTACTGCCGTGCATTGTGAATCCACCGCTCCATTGGGAGATGTCCACCTTTTAATTTCTTCAATCCACCCGTGGATTTTGGACTTTTTAAGGTGGGTTTTGTAGATGTGGCACTGATGTGGCGCAGACGTGGAGGTGGCTACACCCACTTCCCATTGGGAATGTCGATCATTACTTCTTTCAAATAAAATCTCATCTCAATCAATAAAATGTGGAAAATCCATTTGAAATAGCTGATCAATTCAAACTTCTAATTACTCTTTATGAATCATGCTTGCATGGAAATATGAAATATCCACAGTCCAATATTAATATCTTGGAACAAAATTATCATTATGTTTGTTCACTTGACTGGAATCTGAATTCCAGGAACATCAGCAAAAATCTATTGATTTTAAGGAATCAATTGGGTGTCTTTGTGACTTGATAGAATAGAGTTTTCTTATCTCAAATATGGAAACCATTTTTCTAAAAGGATTGTACAAAGTCGTCAAAGTGTATATACCTTAATTTATTAAGACCATATCCAAGGGTGAAACTAAACTCATAATAGTTGCACGATTCGCCAAATATTCACAATGCAATCAGTGGTTGGCCTGAGGGCATGCCCAAGAAGTTATTGGTTGGGGCCAAAATATTTGGAAAAAAAATTGAGCCACATTTTAATTGCTTAGCAATAAGATAAACCCAAAATAAAAACTCAAAATTCAACTGATATATGGCCCAACTGAAAAACATTATTAAAAGTCTACTTCAACTTTTTGGTCCAACTACATTACATCAATCCCTACGAACTCTTTAGTAATTTGGTTACGTATTTTCTTCCATTTTTGCTAATACAGTAATAGGGCTTCTAATCTTTGGTTCTTCCATTAATATTTTGGCTACTTTTTAATTTTGTTCAAAAAAAAAAAAAAAATTTAGAAATGGTGTATTTTATTTTTCTTGTATAACAGTGATCACCTCTTCATTTTATTCATTTCACAAGCAAATTTTAAGGTAATACTGACTCACCATATTATTTTATTTATTTTTTATTGTTGTTTAGGGATTGAAGTGTTTATTATTTTTATTAGTTAAATTCTTTTCAAATGATTGATTATTATATTATCCAATTGCTAACTGAAATAGTTTTATACTTTTATTATTTTAGTTTGTTTTAGATATTTACTATTTTTCTTGAAAAGCTCTATTACTTTTAATCGACAGAAGAAAGGGTATTGAACCATCCCTTCTTGTGCATTTACAAAACATAAGTCTATAGCAGAAGAAAAAAAAACGCAATAAGAAGAAAGATGAAGAATTAGTGAAATCTCAAGAAGGGGCTCTTCTTAAGTTTGTTAAAAGGGGTGAACAACTTCCAAACGATAATGATGACGTTAGAAACAACAACAATGAGATTGATTAGTGTATGAGAATTACATTGCGGTTAATCTTTTATTTTATATGGGTCATCTAATATATTCAGATCAATACTTTATTTTTTTTATTAATGTATGTTGTACATACTGTATTGTTTTGATTTATCGTATTGTGATGTTGTACTGCCTTTTACCGCAGAGAATTTTATATGTGTAGTCTACTTGTAAATGGGTGTGTACACCCAATCACAAAATGCCATGTGGCAATAATAATATAATCTATGTATGGGTTTAGTTAACCCTAGTGGGCTTGATCAGTTACCTAACCACTTTATAGACACCATATGATTGGGTGTACACACCCACACACAAGTAAGCTACACATAAATTTTTTTGCCTTTTACCCCAAAAAGAAAAAAAATTTGTTACAGTGGCCACATTTTTTTGGTTTGCTTGGGACCATTAAAATGCCAATGTCTGCCCTGAATGCAATATTAATATCTTGCCAAAATTATCATTATATTTGTTTCACTGGACTGGAATCTAAATTCCAAGAACATCAGCAGAAGTCTTTTGATTTTAAGGAATTAATCGAGTGTCTTTGTGACAAAATAGGGTTTTCTTACCTCAAATATGAAAAACCATTTTCCTAAAAGGATTAAAGTGTATGTATCTTAATTTATTAAGACCATATCCAAGGGTGAAGCTAAAACTCATAATAGTTGCACGATTCACCAAATTTCCTTCAAATAATATCTCATCTCAATCAATAAAATGTGAAAGGCATTCCATATCCATTTGGATGGATATTCTATCAGATCAAACTTCTAAATTACTCTTTGTAAATCAAGGGAAATCCATCCATTTTAGTTTCGGTTGATATCATGTAGTTAATGGTTTTTGTTCCAGTTGGGTATCCACTGGAGAAAGCCCACAAAAGTCAATCATAGTTTGACTTTGATTCGTTATTATTTCAATGATGATATGATATGATAATCACTAGTGATAATAGTATACTGAATACTGATCATCCTGAAGTGTTTACAGTAGTATGGCTCCCACTGCTCCCATCCATGCATCTCCCATTATGTTTTAGTTTGCAAGGATTTGCATTTTCGTAAACATATATAATACATTCTTAATTTTTTTTGTGAAGTTTGTCATATCCATGTCCATGTCTTTCTTTTTTTCCTGCTCCATTTTCACCCTTTGCTTTTGCACTTTCAAGGTAATCACTCAAGCCTACGAACTCAAATGGAAACCGGAGTTGTCCACGATGTTACTCTTTGTCTCCCCTGTTCCTTATAGAGTTCTCAATCATTTTTTGCGACATCAGATTATTCTCAGTGTTGACTCTTCACTTTGCCTTGATTGAGTTTCTTCTGTCAGGCCTTCCCCTTAGATGCTAAATTTGCTTGATGTTGTACATATACACAACTTTATCATCAACTAGTGTCAACAGAGTTCCTCAATCCTCATAGGCCTGTAGAGTTTCCATCGTTAATTCGTTATGTTTTGTGGCATACAGCTCTCTTGCACTTTCTATCTGTTAAACCAAAGATTGAATACTATGACCACCAAAAATAATGATTTCACAAACTGCTAAGCATATGTACCCATCCAATTCATTACTGACGCTTTGCTTGAAATTGTCAACATTACCAATTAAGCATGTTGGGGACATTACATGCAAGGGGGCAAGGGAATGACGCAGGTTACATGCCTTGGAAAGGACCTGCCAGCCACATTATAGTACATTAATAGTTTTAGTCTTGTATTGGTGTAGGTTAACTGCTTCTCCATCGTGGCTGCATTCTATTTTGCTCTTCATATCCTCCCTGTTTTGGTGTGCTCTAATTTCACTGTCTTGCAAATGCAGTATGCCATGCATTGCAGAGACTGATGTCCTCAATAACAGTTTGTCTTGGGTAGATTCTCGTACGACCATTAGGTTACAACAAGATTCTTATTCCCTGTACTTTCCTGCTGCGACTTTTTAGAAAGGGGCATTTGATGCTGAAAAGAAGGTTGTGAAGCTTCAAAGTGAAGTTGTTGGGAATGCTTCAAAGGTATTCATCTTTTCAATTTTCTGGTACAAACTGATGATTTTTTTTACTCTTCTTCTACTTCTATACGCTTTATTGGAGTATTGTATTGCTTCATTAGCTAATCACATGAATATAATTTCTTTCAATACTCTATGATATTATCACATGAATCAACTTATATGTTAGTTATATAGAATTTCTGATTTTAAGGGAATTTGTTTATCTGATGTGTATCCATGTTTCTTTATAATGTGTATACATGTGGCCGAGGCTATTACAATTATGTAATCCAATAATAGAGGAGTGGTGTGTGAGCCACTCTTTCCATGATAAACAGAGGCCTCGCTTAGGCCACTTAGTTGACTTTGCTTACTGCTAGACCAGCTTAATTAATTTCACTAGTGTTAAATTCACATCAGTCCTGAATACATAATACAGTAGTCGTTTTTTTTGATAAATAAAAAATAAAATTTTATTGATATAAAAATGGAATTACATTCTGTGTAAGATCTGTGAACTATACAGTATAGTCTTCTTCATATCTGACTACATTCAGCTTCTGCGTAAGATCTGTGAACTGTTGTTCTTCCCTTTCATACGTTGTTCTTCTCATGTGTAGGTCCCAAATGATAGTGTCACCTCCTCTGATTCCCACTTCACATACCAAAGCTTGTTTTAGCTATTTGATATTGTCACTAGAGAAACTGCACACATGGGTGTATCACCAAGCCAGTTGTCAAACAAAAGCCATATTTGATATATGCTCTCCTTGTCCCAATCTGCACCTGATGCTTTGCTTGAAAAGATCAAACAAAAGCATGATTCCACGCCATAGACTACAGCCATAACTCAATGTCACTGCCTTTGGCCACCTGTTTTGAGCTCCTCTATTATATTTGGAATCGATCACAGCCTTCCATAAAGCACCATCTGCTCTCCCATACCTCCATAGCCACTTCCCTCTCAAAGCCATATTCGTTGTACCAATGTCACGCACCCCCTAGACCACCCTCTTCTTTTGGTGTGCAAATCTTTTGCCAATTAACAAGATGTTACTTTCTTTTTGCTTCCATAGACCCCTATATGAAATCTTTCATCCTTCTCTCTATCTTCTTCACTATTCCCTTTGGCATAATGAAAAGAAACATTTGATAGATTGGTAGATTAGTTAAAGTACTTTTCACTAATAACAACCTGCCACCCTTTGATAGATGTTTTCTTTGCCATAGGCTCAGGCGTTGCACAGTCGCTAGAATGGGATTCCACACTGCTTGGTTTCTGAAATTTGCACCTATGGGCATCCCCAAGTACACTGGTTATTCTTGCGATGCCTTTGGATAGTTTTTATTTTCAAGATAATCATTGGTCGGCTCAATGTTATCCTTCGATGATTGGTTGTAAATTGTTACCAATACCCTTACCCTTGCTTTATCTCACCAATTTCATTATGTTGGTGTATCAACTATAACTAATAAAACAGGATTTTTCACAAGTACTTTTAGGTTGGATGTTACGAAAGTATTACCGTCAGGCTTGGATCAATTATATCACCATAACCAGTGCTGCACTGCTGCAGCAGACACATTGACTCTGTATGCATTTACTTTATCAGGGATGCATACAATTAATTGATTCCACCTCTTAAAGCAATAGCCAGTAGGTGATTGAGTGCACATTCAATAGTCTTGGACTCGTGTGCGTAGGCCTGCCAAAACTTGCTTGTTCAGTAACAATATCCTGATAAGTCAGGTCAAATATTTACTGGTTAGTTAAACATTATAGCTTGTAATGGTTAAGAGAAAGATATAAAACAGTTTAAGAGATGACTTGTAAGAATGGATGCTTGGCACTGAATCGCACTACTTTCTGTGGAAATATTGAAGTTCATTTTGTTGATGGTATTAGTTCAACATGACACTACTGCATAACAAAAAAATTTCCCCTAGTAGATATCTCTGCATTCAGTAGCTTTCTGGTTATCTTTATTCTTGTCTTTGTCCATGTCGATACCATCCATATGTATGAATTATGGCATTGTAGTTGAATCTGATGAAACTTTTGAACATTTATTTCATCAGGTGAAAGAGATAACTCGAACATTTGAGATAGTCAATGGTGAACTTTCCTATGTTGTCCAGATGGCTACAAAAATGGTTACTCTACAGCCTCATTTGAAGGCCATCCTCAAGAAGCTCTGATTAAAACTTTGATACACGCCATAGAAGTCAGCATTCCAACCAATAAAAAGGAGGGTTGTTTGTAACTATGTAATTGTATCATGCAAATGAACTGATGTTCTGACCATGTAATCTATTTCGGTTGATGAAATCATAGGGTTTAGCCTGTAGATTTGATTCCTTTTGCTAGTCTCAATTCTATAAATTATTTTGTGATAAGAGGAAATAAACAATCAAGCTTGCAGTCTCCTATAAGGTTAATTTTTTTTAATAATGCCCTATAAGGTTTGCTGATGTCTTGTATTATTTATGAACATTAGTATGATTCTTTCTGTCATCTGCTTTGGAGAATAGGTCATTTTTAACAAGGGCAATTTCCAGTGTTCTATCCATCAGTTGTGTGTAAGTTACACAGTGTAACCTCCCCATTCAGTTTCAGAAACATTGTGCTATATCGCAAGGGATGCTGTCAGACATTACAGAATAAAGTCAGTCCAGTCATAGGTTCTGACTATCTTGTTCTCTTGATATTAATGTTTACTTGTTCATGTATTATCTTGAAAATGCTATCTAGCTCACTGCTCACTACTCAGGCAGGTCCAGTGTATAAATTGTTTTGACAATTCCATCTCCTGCACTCATACCACGAACACAAGAGTGGCCACAGCTTTTGACTAAAAGGAGGTTCTTCCATCTTGATATAACAGTATAACACCATCCATTCAGCAGAATTTGAATGTTAGCTAACAGATACTCAAGCTCGGAAACATTGCAGTTTTTCCTCTAAACTAAAGAACACAAATTGAACATGTCTAAATGTAGTTTTATTCACCGAAATTCCTGGGCAATTGTCCTTCTAGAGCAACTGAATATGCCAGAGCTGTTAAAATGGATTTGACTCTGCAAGTGTTTTGTTTGCCAAGCTATACAAATTTACATGTTATGCTCAATTTCTAGTTATGGGATTGCCATTTCTAACAAGGAATTTACACGTGTAAATCTGTACACTAGGTATGTAGCATGTACTATGTAGTGGAAAAAAGATTTTTGTCATCAAGTCCTATACAAACATACATAAGATACGTGCAGGACGAGTCTGACAAAATTCTGATGGCTGTTTTTGCTTACCAAGGGAACCATGATGGCTGTGTTTCCTTCCCATAATCTTCATTCTGCAGAAAACCAATGAGATCCACAAGAGAGGATCCCAAAGAGAAGGGACCAAGAAGGAAAGAGAAAGCATGTAAGCGTCTTCGTGGGGGAATTCATGACAGTAGTACAATTTTAAAAGGGGAACTATACTGACCTCCTGAGAACCTATACTCTGGTAGACCAAACACAACCGAAAATTCGCGAAAGCAATTATGTAAGCACCCAGGAAATATCAGGTCTAAATGACGGAATTTATTGATAGATGTATATACATACAACCAAACACAACCTAGTACTCTGGAGAGCAAATTTGAAGGCCCCAGAAAATATACTACAGAAAGTCAGGTCTGAATCTATATTAACTACACTAAACGCGAGCATAGTTGCAGCTTCAAAATGGGAAATGTTGGCCCTGTATGCTTTGAATGAACTACAATCGTTTCATGACATAATGTGTACCAATTCCAATAAAACTGTGGAACCTAACAAGGTAATTCATTTTATGTTTTGGACTTCCTGAAGTGAGCAAGATCCAATTACTGTAAAGATGCCCTGACACCATGATTCACCCTGGTGAGAATGTCTGAATTATAAAAGCCGTATCACAATTAAGGGAAAAGATCAATAACAAAGTCCCTAACACATTTACTAACTTTTCGCTGTGTAAAATAACAGTAAAGATCTCAATCCTCCGAAAGATTAAACAATGATAAATAACAAGATTTTTAAGCATGCAGAAGGCAAGGCAATTTGTTTACTGTCTATAATACAGAAGAGTGGCGTAATCTGGAAGAGGCTCACTGACACTAACACAGTGTAGAAAGATCAGAAGCTCAAATTATTCAGGAACTGTAACTTACTGTTAGAGCTATGTTGAAATTTTAGATCATCCACAAGATAACTAAATACACTTTGCTTTTAAGTGACAAATGACACTGTTCGAACACACAGCCCAGTTTTGTTCAAGAGAGGCCTAAGAGCAAACAACATTACTACTTACAAGTTAAAAACAACATTGCCTTATCCTAGACTTTTGGATAGTCTTTAAGCTACAAATAAGATCCTCGTTTCAGTACTATCTACTTATCTAGAGCTTCTCCAGATTCGCTCTCACCACCCCATTCAAATTCCTCAATTCAATTTTCCCTTTGGTCTACACTGGGCTATCTATATGGCAAAATATCGCTGATATATCCCCGATGATCTATTCGCTGCTAGACCAAAAACGGTCCTTCCATGATAGCTTGCCTTTGGTCTACACTGGTCTACAAGGGTCCTGAATCAGGTAAGCCATATTATAAAGTACATAGCTAAGCATAGATGTGATCTTCCTTATATAGCTTGCCATTCCATGATTTGTGGTCTTCCTTCTAAATATTTTCACTACTGCATCAATTTTGATGATAGTGACCCATCCTTGTATAAGTGGTACACCCAAATGGCAAGGACAGTTATTTATTATTATAAAGTACATAAAGCTTTTATTTATACCAAACAGTTTTAAAAGCCAATATGTTTTCCAAGAAACAGGAAAAGCAGCGAAAAAAATACAATTCAGGATCATACAATTGTTCTCAAATTATGGATTAACTCCTGCAAACGGGATCCCCCCCCCCCCCCCCCCCCTTCGTTTTCAGTCCCTAGTAGCCAGTAGCAGAGAGTTGCTATATACAACTATGTAGTTTCTAGCTCAGAATCCTATTGCACCCATACCATATAAATAAACCAAGACATATTATGGAGTTCATACTTAGCACGTAAATACCTTGCTCCTTTGACCAAATGACCATATACATTTCTTATATTTAACCATAAAATTAACCTAGTCCAAAATTAACTGTAAGAAAAAAAATCTCACTCTCGTTGACCTTTCTTCTCTCTTATTTACTTGTAAACTAGACGAAGGTCTGCATTTGAGTATCCAAGTGCCTGAGCATCCTTGTCACATAGGGAATTAACTAATACTTTCTGCGGGTTCTGCTACCTATTCAGGATACACCCACAATAAAAAATTTCTTTTGTGTCTGAAGCAAGCGGGCGGCTTGTAAGCAACAACATTATGCATCTAAGACTCTAGTGTCACCTCTAGCAAAGATGAAATATCATATGCTTTCTTACGATATGGGAACATACTTTAAAATATGAACATGGGTTTGATAACTTCTTCCCCATTAAAAGATCAATCCTAAGAATGTCCGCGACCTTAAAAGAGCTTCAGAGTATAAAAGAGTGGCCATATCCCTGACCAACATAAATAGCTATGTGTTATCAGAAAATTGGGCATCTGTGTTGACAAACCATTCTGATTCTGGTCCCTAATTAAAAGTTTTGTTTGTCAGCCTCAGAGTTTCCTAAATAGTAAAGAAAAAAGGTCCCCTTGAAAAAGCCTTCTTTCTATTCAAGATACTGCATGAGTGTAGTTCCCTGGGATTGGGAATACAGCCGTGGAGATACATACCATCAACAATAAGTGCTATCTAAACCATAGAATCCATTAATCACCGCCATATCCATAACTGAACAATACCTAAACATCCTTTACATTGTACTCTAGAGCTCTTTAATTTTCATCCGAAAGAGCCTCAAAACCTTCCATTATATGAGAAAATTTGATCATTTTAACCTTCTCCACAATATTACGATCATTAAACCAAGGTAGGCCTAAGTGGAATTTTTTTCTTCTGTGCTAATAAATTCACGAGAAACAAGTTATCTTCAACAACTGTTTACAAAAACATACACTATGTAATCACAAAGGGGTTTCCTTCAAACATCATCAAATTGTGTCATTCTTTAAAAATTCCAATAAATCCTAATTCCTCTCCTAAACTATATAAACAGTTAGCAAACAAAATGGATGTGCAAATACCTAATCTTACATCAAAGTGCAAATGTCTGGAGCTTAAAGAAGACCAAAGTACGAAACAAAGAACCTAGGTAATTTAATGCATTGAAATCTTATATTTTCCATTCAAGTATAAAAGTTGGCCACAAATATATCACATCAAGAAACAATCATGGGAATTCTAGTTAACCAATATCAATGTTTTTATTCAATCAAGTGCAGTAGAAGTTCACAATGGCAATATCATCACGTAAAAACTGCAGATGCAATGTCTAAGCGATGACCAAAAAAAGTAATTAACTATGCAAAACAACACAGCAATAGTATATCAAGAGTATATTAAATTTTAACTATGAGATATAAATCATTTCTATATGTCAATTTATGGAACAACTATAGATGATTTTTAACAACCACAACCAGGAAAGCTATCAAACATGTGGTTTAAAATTTTAACAATTTTATTACCCGGAACTTCATGAGTGGACGATCGGTGTCAACTGTCATGATTGGCTACTAGCAGGTGTATAAGCTTCCACAGGAACAAAAGGAGATCGAAAAGAAGAGTCATTGGAGGTCAACACATCTGTAATGTTCATTTGCATCAATGGTAGTGCAGTTCCCGAATTCTGACTTTCCAGGTGAAAATTTTCAGGATGACAACTGGTATTCATATAAAAGATTCCTTGTGATTTTGTGCGTCTCCTACTATACTTTTTACTGTACATATTCTGTCTTTTATCTCTCCTACTATACTTTCTGATAAACATATCAGGTCCATTAGAACTTCTTTTTTTCGGATTAGATGAATCCTCATCATGTACTGATAGACACTGGATTTCTCTACTGTTCAACGTGGCATAATGATCTAAACCTTCTTGTCTTTGACAACATTGAGATCCAGAGTCAGTACTGTTGCCATTCCCACTTGATATGTTTACCTTACTAGAGCAGCTGGCCTGACTGCCCTTTGATTCCATTCTTTCTCTAGATTCTAGGGTATCCACGCCAATGGAGGAACCATGATCCAAGCTACCAATCTGAACAGAGGGCTCTGATGCAACTTTTTTAGGTTTTTCAACTGACGTATTATTAGTTGCAATGTCAAGGTCCACACGAACATTTCGAGACCCAAGATTAGACTGCCTAGCTAATGAATAAGCATCACATTTCATGTTTTTTGGATCAACCACATGTTCTGTTTTGATCGATCGCATATTTCTGAATATTCTTGGTGAGCTGTTAATCGCTCGATGCAACCTCAATGCCAACTGCGCATCATCAACAACTGGAAAACTACTATCCAGTTGGGACTCCTCAGTTGCAGCAACCACAGCCAAATCCAAAGCGTTGGCTGCCATCTTAGCTGCTTGCCTAGCTACCACAGCTTTTTCCAAAGCCTTCTCCCTAGCTCTAGCCGCATTAGCAATTTTCATTTCAGCAGTTGACTTTGCATTGTTCACCTTAGCTTCTAAAGTCTTAGAACAATTTCCAAGGTCTACAGAAACTGAATCCATATCCGATGAAGAAGAAATTAATGGAATCTTACTACTCCCATTACGTTTCCTATTACATCCAACTTTCTTGATGGATTTTGGTATCCAACAATCAATACATGTAAAACAACTTATATCCGAACAAAAATTAACCCTCCCAAACATAGACAAACACCATTGATGAATCCTACGTTTACAAAAGCGACAACTAATACCCAATTCAGACAATTCCTCAAAACAATAAGAACAAGTTTTTGCAGATTGAACATTCTTAAAACAACTATCACAAATAAGAACAATGCGCCATTGACTATTTAAGGTTTGTAACTTATCTTTACCTTTCTTAGTTACAATCTGAGACTCACAAACATGACAATTTGATAAATCAGGATTACGCAAACGAAGCGGATAACAATTGAAATCTGAACTAGTAGATAATTTCTTACCTTTTTGTTTAACACCATTAAGAAGTTTCTTCATTGGAGATGAAGTTCCATCTATAGAGCCTGAATTGCTCTTTTCATCTTCCATCATTAAATCTTCTTTCTCTACTGCCATTAATGAAGAAAGAAAAAAAAAAAAGCTCAGATGAAGTTGAAATCTAGGGTTTTTGGTGAGAAGTTGGAAAGCTAGGGGCCTGTTTACTTGCTGAAAATTGTTCTCAGTTTTCCATTTCCATTTTTCTTTTCTATCTCCAGTTTTCATTTTCTAGTGAAAATTTTGGAGAATCGGAAAACGTGTTCACTTGATTGAAAATTAGAAAACTGTTTTCTGTTTCTATGTTTTTTTTTTCCTTTTAATCCAATCTTATATATTAATAATGCAAATAAGTTCTTTTTTCCGCTTCCATTTTTTTTTTTTCATTTTAAAACTTTGACGTGTTTATATGATTGTTCTACTAGCTCTCTACATAAGCTATAGTTTTGCTTCATAAGAACTATAGAGTAATAAGCAATTCGAGAAAATGAAAATGAATAATAAGTGCTTGATAGGCATCTCTTTGCTTTTATACAAACTAATCATAATTCCTAACAAAATATAGCCACACACCTTTCGGTAACAAAACCAGGTATTTTGAATAAATGTATAGAGAAGGGTTGCAGTGACCAATTTACGAACAACACCTGCATTAGGTATCATCCTGAAAACAACTGTACACATTTACCACCTAACTGTGATTGAATTAAATGTTAATTAGAAATATATGTACATACTATTAAGTGTCGTCTCTCTTATTTCTTCTCCCGCGAGTTAGAAATTGCTACAGCCTTGAGTCCAAATGGGAGCGTGGAATATATCTTCAATATGCTTTAGCCCATTAAAGGGGGTGGTTGAAATCAATAGTTAAGCTTGACAATACTAGGAACTTTAGGATCACTCGAATGCTGGCCATAGTGCCATACTGCTTAGCTCCATTTGTTGATCCTTTATCCTCTCTACAAAATGAGAATTATCACCTACTGAAAAAGACATGGTATCTTCTTTTTGAAGGCGTCGTCGTATTATTCTTGATATGGCTTGCGAAACATCTGCAATTTGTGGGCGTCGTTTTGGTGTTTTTGTCTAAACACTTGTGAGCAATATCGGCAAGGAGTCTTACTTCTTCAACACTGCATTTTCCAACAAGTTGGTTAACGAGTATTTCATCTAAACAATGATGAATAGATGGACTGTACTACCTACTTGAGTTCTTTCGATCTAAACAATGATGAATAGATGGACTGTACTACCAGCCATCCACATCATGAAGCGTATCATCACCAAATTCTTAAAAGGGGCTTGAGCCACTTCCCAGGCTTTCTATTGGCGCAAAAAGAGGATATTATGTTAACTAATAAGCTTTTAAATTGTAAAAGCCAATAATATGTAGCTGTATAAGAATGTAAAGATGGGAGGCACTAACAGATAACTGGCATAACTTAAAACACTACTAAAAAACAAAAAAAATGAGTAGCTAGACTTTCACAAATAAAACACACCCCAGAGATACAATGGTTGGATACTCAATAAATAAAGCTTCGCACTATGTGCAAAAAGAACACCATCAATCTACTGTTGACCGCCAACAAACGAGATGTTAACTTTGCAACGGATATGTGTTCCCTACCATAAAACACATAAGGATGACAATGCATAATTTGAATAGCAAACAAGTGAAAATTATCAAGCATCCAAGATCAAAGCATACACACACTCATCAAACTTAACTGAGCGTGGGTGTGCCATGTTGCCTAGTATCTAGATTCTTACTATCACCTAGTAAGTCTCATTCCATCAGCATTAAACATAAAGGTAGCTCTTAGCTCAAGAGAGCCAAAGTTGAAAAACAAAATCAGTATACAAGATAAGGATGTCATATGTGTATCCATGTCAGTATTTTAGGAAATGAAGAGTTCTTCAACATCTCCGTCAAGCATAGTACTATAAATTAGTAGTACCATAATGGATTATCCACTAAAATTTCTGCGATCCTATTGATCGTCTACCAAGGTTCTACCACTATGCATTAATCATGATGTGTTAGATTATAATATCAAATGTATAAACCATCAATGTAACTTGATAAACATCTAAGACTTTGTGATAGTCAAAAATATATTCACTTTTTCCCAAAGTAAGTAAGCTAAAAAGATAGCAAACAGGAGACAAAAGTAGTAAATTTAATAAATACCTAGAACAACAAAAACGTCCTTCACGAGCAAGGGAAAGCACAGGTGCTGCACCCAAACCAGATGTGGCCTGTAGTAAAATATTCCATTTTGAATCATGCATAATATCATGGATTAAATATATAAAAGAGAATAAGTATAACATAGACCGAAAAAAAAGTGCATTGCAGATACGTCGCTTATATTTTGATAATTTAATTTATTCCATATACGTACAACCTATATACGAAAATATATATATATACGTACAACATAGTTATTATAATTCATTCGGGATGCATGCACAACTAGGTGTCATATAAGATCTTCACATATACGTACAACCTATTTATATTACAATATGTTTAATTTTCTTAATCAATAGGATTAATGTAATTGAACTCAGCCTGCCTGCAACAAATTGAAAATAATTCAATGCCTTTCTTCCCCTACACCCAATGTCGCAAAACTATAATAGAAAATATGGTGGCTGTCCTAATACACTACCCATAAATTGAAAACAAAAAGCATAACAATCACTTCTTCGATTCTAAGTGAGCTACACTATTGAAAGTCTAAAACTGGCAGATCGTCTTACAACAAACATACTCACAAATACTTAAAACTCACAAATTTCATCTAAACTATCAAATGGGTATTACCAATTGATATTGAAAATGTTCAATCAAACTATAAAACTACTCCAAAATCAGTAAACACACAAATTCAAAAAGAGAATTCTCAAAAAACACACAAATTTAAGAAATAAACACGAAAATCACAAGATAAAAGGTCAAACGAACTTACAGTAATGGAGCTTGAACACGAACTAGAGAGAAAAAGAGTTACGACCAGAGAGATGAGAGCAAGCAGAAAGAGAGATAGATAGAAGAGAGGAAGACGACGAAGAAGAGATCGATGTGTGCAATTTCCTTCCTCTCTTTTTTTTTTTTTTTTTTTTCGCGATGCGTGTTTTCTAATTGGAAAACACTGAATCGGTGTTTTCCCTTTTTAAGGTGAAATAAGAAAACGGAAAATTACAGAAAACCAGAAAACTGTTTTCTAAAATTGTAAATATACCTCAAGTAAACACGTTTTCTGATTTTTATTTTCATTGGAGATAGTTTTCCAGAAAACTGGAAAACATTTCCACAAGTAAACAGGGCCTAGGGTTTACACTTTTCAGAGAGAAATTGAAAAGGAGATTATTTGAGGGAAATACGTTATTCTCAAGTTAGTCCAACTGTTTTGATACAATTATTACCGTTAAAACAGTTGGTTTTTCGGTTATCTATCTTCAATAACCGTTGTGTAAATTTCCCAAAAATACACACCTTCTGGATGACAGTAAAAGTGTAAAACTGTTGATATTAGGGCAAATATAAGTTTAAAATGTCAAATTTCACATCAATGTAGCTATGGCCATATAGTGGTATGACATGGTAGAAACCCATCCATGTAGCTATGGCCATATAGTGGTATGACATGGTAGAAACCCCGAGGAAAATACATGACGGAGCTCCTGCAGGCAGGCCGAAGCTGTCGAATAGTATTAACTATGCAATAGTTAGGAATTTAGGATGCCATAGACAAAATTTTACCGAGTTTAATAGAATCAGATCATGGATGCAGAAGTGAAAATTTAAGCAAGAAGAATATATGCTGGTTACCCTAATCATAGAATACGCAAGTTGACAAGCAAATTTCAACATTTCAGAATTTACAAGATTTTAGAGTAATTTATAGTTCCATACAGCGTAAAACGTGCTGATCACAGCATTGAAAAATAAAATACAATATGGAGCATACTCTTGTTGGAAAGATCTATTTTTCCTGTTAGTGATGTTTAGTTGCATTACATTACTCAACTGACAACTATATCTTCCCAAAGCAGTCTCTTCTCTGGGCATAACTCATTGAGTGTCGTCTTCAGTTCTTCCATGACCTTTAGCATATCTTGAAGCACGGTTACTTGAGAGTTGTGTAATTGCGGCCGCAATTTGAAGAACTTTAGCATCCACAGGATGTAAGAGCCAGCAAACACTCCCTGCGACTGGATATCCTCAAACTCGTTATCAGAAATACTCAAGCAGGAGTGAAGAAGTTGCAATTCACCATTGATAAAATTGTTCATGTTAAGTTTTATGTTATCTTGATTGCTGACAGCACAAGGTTCCTTTTCAGCCTCACCACAAAAATGTCTAGATCCAAACTGAGAGAGGAAGCGGCGATGAACCCACAATGCCTGTCATAAAAACCCATCCCCAAGGAAGGAAGATCGACACCAAAAATAAAGGTGAGATATTTTTAAAATGCATTACATAAGCAAGTGGAAGACATCTGAACAAAAATAGTTTGTTTTATCAAATGCTGCAGGCTATTGAGTCATCACAATCAAAACATTCAAGATGATCCTGAAACAAGAATGAGTTGAGGTTCAGGCATCATACCTCTCTTCCAATGTAACGCTTTATTAACATTTCATTCCACTCGAGCTCTTCCTGTTAAAAGTTTAAAACCACATGAAACACAAAACTAGTAAATGGAACCAACCCATCAATGCCCTTTTTCTTCGTTTCTCAATCTTTCCTTTTGTCTAAAGATGACCTGGTATTAAAAGGATATGAAAATTGGCACACCTTTTCCTAAGAAAAATAAGGGAATACTGCAGAGAAAAGAAGAATATAACTGTGTATCCAAAGAAAAAATACAACAATAAACAGGATAAGATAAACCCAAAAAATTCTTGTTGAATATATGTATACACCTAATTCAATGTGTGGCACCTAATCCTTTTCTTTACAGAACTTAATCCATTAAGATCACATCAATGCCTTAAAATTGTATATATTAATTTTGCTTTTATTGAAGTAACTAAATTGTTATGGTAATCTTTGGTATGATTAGCCATTCATGTGTGTGCAATGAACTGCGTGTCTTTTCCCCTAAAATTAATATTTGTAAGCTCTATATTAGACAATATGACCAAGTGATAGGATCGCACTATATTTATTTTCATATTTTGTAACAGTATTGTACCGGATCGTACCATATTTATTTTGTATTGTATATAGGTGTTCATGACTGAGGCCAATTAACAGGAGTAAAGGTCATGAAGTGGTTATGGAACACGCTAGAACATCAGCGTCTAATGAAGTGTATGGGAGGTACCTAATAAAAATTGGTAGGCCCACTTTAGGATAAGGACCACTGAACTAGAATCAACTGTGGCCAAGTTCTGCCCACTGCCTACTCTGCGAATCACCACATTAGTGGAACCCCACATTAATGTCTTGCCAAGTCCCACATAAATCCACGGCAACTAATTTAGAATTTTAAGTTTTAACACTTTCAGACATTTCGTCACGTGGACAGAGAGGACATTGACAACCTCAATTAATTTGAAATGACGCACAAGTAACGCTGCAAAATCTAGAATGAATTCAAAATCATTAGGAAACAGAAATTACCTTCCAGACATGGTAAACATCAACCATGGAGCTTTGATTTAACATCCTTTGCAGTAGAAGCTGCAATGAGTAGTAACGAAGGTATTACGTCATCGTATGTATCTATCTATTTAATATAACAGGGGCAAATATATGATACATAACACAGCTCTCAATATTTCAAGCAGAAGTCAAAGTACTGCAAGGGTAATCAGGTTAATAATGTAATACTTATACATAAAGAGCATGAAGTTTTAGATGAACTTATCAAAAGGAGGCATCTTTTTCTATTCTGTATATTATGCAATTTCACTAAACAGAAGATAGCTTCAGGAAACCTTCAAATGCGTTAAGTTTAAGAAAAGCTTGCATTCAGAACAAATTAGCCTTGTCCTGCATCCTCTATGTCAAAAACCAAAGCTTTTGTTGTATGGATTGTCTTAAACCAATATATGAAAACCATATCCTCATATAAGGACCCTGTCTGTTTAAAATCTTGCATCCAGATCAAATTAGCCTCGTCCTGCATCCTCTCTATGTCAACAACTGAAGCTTTTGTTGTATGGATTTTCTTAAACCATTTTATGAAACCCATATCCGCATAAAAGGTCTTTGTCTGTTTTGGACTTTTGGTTACACTTTACTTTGATTATGCCATTTATATCACAATCATCTTTTGTAATCATGTGTTGTAGTTTAAGTGGTACCACAAATATTTTATCTAGAATGATATTATATTATTATTCACTTTATCATTCAAAATTTACAACAATCTGTCAGGTATCAAAAAGAACGAATTTCAATGCATCAGGCCCAGCCAACTATTTGTCCATAGATCCACCCACTCTACGTCCTCTATAAACTACTGCGTTCTAGGCATGACTTCTTTCATAACCTCCTTTATTCCCGTCCCAACCATCAAGATGAAGTCTACTTTCTAGATAAAATGGCAAATATTCAGTATCATCAAAATCAAAACATGAAATCAAATATAGGAGTGCTGTTGCATGGGCTACACATACATATAGGCCCTAGACATTGGACCTACATACTAGGCTCAAGCTTGGCACCTCGCCAGCTCCTGGGCCTGTGACTGCATAGGGTTCAAGTAGAATCTCCCAATCTCCTCCCTCTGGCTGTATACCGCTTAAAGCTTCTTGAATCCCTGTCAAAAATTTGAGACTATCGAGGTACCGTAAAATACAATGGTTCCAGTTCTAACAATCTGGAGAAAATAATTATTGTTCCCCCTTTACATCTTACTTTATGTAGCTTTGCGTCCATGAAATCCCTTTCCCTACTCACTACCATCTTAAAGTCAAAATGCAGCGCTCTCTCTTATGTCTCCTATTAACAATCGATATCAAACAAGATCTCTAATGTCCCCGAACAAGTTTCAAACCTCAGTGTAAGACTCTCATGCACACTTTCTCTCAACCTCTTAGCAAAGGGAAAAAACAAGACGATCACTATAACTAAGAGATCCCTCCTACTTGAAATTATTCAAAAAGTGAGGTCATCCAACTCAAACGTTCACGGAATTAGTCCCCACACTCAGTGCTACTATCCACGACTATGGGATTGTGATCCATTAAAATCCTCACCTACAACCAGGGAACCCACTCCCAACGGGAGACAACCATCAACTCAGCCAGAAATAGGGTTCAGATTCTACCATTCAAAGGGCAATAAACCCCAATGATAACTGTGGGAATTCTCCTCCTTAAATTGACAGAAGATGGCAGAGTATGACCAAACAATGGAGAACACCTAAACATTATACTGTTATACATTCCATCAGCAAGATATCTAGATGACAAAAAGACCCAATCCTCATTAGTAATACCCTAAGTAACATTGCCTCGGGTATGTGTCGGTATTTGACCCAGATAGGAAGTATCTGGCACCAAAAAATAAGATGTTCCTAAACTACTATATGCTTCCCGTACCCAGGTGTCCATGTATCCGACATGGGTACGACTCAAAATTTTTGAAAATCTGGAGTACCCATGTTGCATAGGTAATATCACCAAATATCATTAAACACGCGAAAGGATATAGTTTCAAGTTTGGCCTCTTCCACTAAGAATTTTAAAATTAGGTTTGAAAATAAATAATAAATTTTGATTTAAACATAGATAAAACATATTGCTTCAATTATTGGTGACTATGATGATTGATTGAGATTCTTTTGGAGAATGGATACAATGCCAGTTGGGTTTTCAAAAAGAAAAAGGCAAAAGAAGAAAAATGATATAGACCAAGAAAGAATCAGATGCTCTCAAGGAGTTGACCAAAGGTACAAAAAGTTTGACCATATGTTCCATGGCCAATCACCAAGGTATTGATAGTTAAAGAAGTGATAATACTGGCCTTGTGTACCATGTGTAGTAGTCTCTCTAAAGTAGTATAACAGTATAATTTTCCAGTCAAGGTACATCACAATCCAAACACATAACAGTCGACAGGAAAATAAAAGAGTGCATACAATTAAACTGGCAATATATATGGATATCTCACCCTAAACACTAACAGGATACCTATTAGTGAATACCAAAACTCAAGCACTAACGAATAAATTTCCATAACATGATTCTAAGAACTTACTTGGCGATAATGAAAGCAGCTGCTATCTCCAACATGCAACTCAGCCCATTTTCTTGAATTTTTTAACTGATTTATCACCTGAAACATGCAACTTAATCACTGAACTTGTCCAAAAATTAAAGCTTAATGTATCAGCACCACCATAAATTAATTCAAACCAAAGCTTTATAATGGTCTGGTGAGTCCAAGATTTTTGGTGACTCCAAAGCATTATTTATGAATTGGTGATAAGCACTACTAAAATGGAAGTGGTCAAAGCACAGAAAGAAAAAGCATCTGAACCAGAGAAGATAATTTCAGTGTTTCAGTATATAACACCAACGAAATGCCAAACTTATTATTTAAAAATGCCTCATGTGCCCCTCGAAGGATCAATGACAACAGTATAAACATCATTATTGATTGTTATACAATTTATTGTGCCATGAATATGAAAGATTACCATTATAGTCATTCTTCTTTTTCTTTCAGACAGCATTATAAATTTATATGGGACATTTTTTAAACCGTCGACGAAAATAAAACATAACAGAGGTAGAAATGAGTTCAAAACTGAAAAGATGATATATTTTATGCAATATGTTTATTCTATATCTATTGTAGATTCTTTGTATGCTGTGCGACCACAATATACTGAGATTCTCTAAAAGCTAACCTGTTCTTTTGTCATGTAAGTAATGAGCCAGCAACGATGATTCCACGCACGATAATTCATTTTTGATCTCTGCACAGTTATCAAAACTTATGAATGTTCTTGGGGTGAATGACTTTTTGTCTTAGACTTCCTTCATTTCCTTCCATACGACAAACTGAAAACTTGAAGCATGGCCAAAGCTATGTATGACATCTGCCACTTCATCTATAAAAACTTTGGTAGTTATTGAAAACAGAAAAGTATTTCAGTGGAACTACATTACTTATATTTACTTCAGCCTAAAACATTACTTATGTCAATTTTGTAAGTCAACATAGACCTCATGAGCATTCTATGGATATAAAAATGAGTGTTTAAGAGTGAAGACTATACTAATATGTTTTTATCCTTTTCAATTAATGTTGTGAATTTATTGAGAAAACACATAACTACTGGTGGTAGGAAGCAAGAATAAAAGGCAAACTCTGTTCTATCTAGTATTCAACTATTCATGGAGGGCATGTAATACATTGTAAACTATAGTGAAAATTTTTCATCACACAAAAACATTATGAAGAATCAATAAACCTTTAATATCTAATGGTATCAATCCTGAACTGGAAATAGACCTCAGCTATCTTCTCCACTAACTCAGATTCTCTTTCTACCACATCTTCAAATTCCGGACACTTTCCATCAATTGCCTTGATCACCCAACGCCTACCATCAAACAGAACTTGAATACTTTAACACAAAGAATTGCTGCCCTTATGTAAGAATAATTAGGAATCCGTATTGTGCTCAAATTAAAAAAATTCCCTTCACTTTAATATAAAAAGGATGGAAATTATAAGGCGTTGTGTGTAATTGAAGGATCCGTCTCCAATCAAAAAGGGAAGGGATATTTAAGAGGACTACAAAAGCAATGCTACAAGGTAGGTCGAGTTACAATTTCAACAAACTTCTAAAAATAAAGACTCTCAACATCATACAGAACCAATTTTGAAGTATCTGAGTACCATAAAAAGATGATAGTAGTAACAGAATTTTCATATTAGGGGACAAATCCATATTAAAACCCTAATCTCCTTTTATATGTCCATGTGGAATAACTATGGTTTTGTGAGATATCCTGCGTGTTATTTTATACTGCATATATTATATAAATATTTTATACCTAAAATAAAAAAAACACAAACAAAGACAACTATAAGATTTCCGTTACCTATGGCTCCATGAAGATTCAATCTTCGGTGCATATGAAAGGATCAGTGCAGACAACAGGAGCTCATCCATGAATAGTGACAAGCATTGCTTCTTTGAAGAAATGAGCTTCCTGCAAAAACAAGGTAGGACTAGTCAAGCATCACTTTCAAAGTACAGTTATCAGAACCATTATTTTGATATCAATGATTTTATGATCACAGCTTAGCAAAAACAACAAGCAAAGGGCCAAAAATAAACAACATGAACCGAATGTAATGAAAGGGCAAAACCTTGAATTCCATGCGGTGCGATTATCACAACTTAGCAACAAAAGAGCCTTGCTGTGCTTCATCACTTCACTTTCACGAAAAATTTCTGAAACTGTGTTGTCATCTGTTACCTTTCTATTCAATGGTTTATCCGTCTTTGTACATAAGCTGTCTATCATTTTTTGTTGTCTCAGTGCAGTCATAAAAGCATGTTTAGCAGCATTGTACAAGGGAAAAAGTGCCTCAGTTGATATGGCCAACTTATGATCTCTGCTCCAGAAAATGGAACTGTCATGTTGTAAATTATTAACATCCAAGTTGGTGCTGACAATCTCGTCAACTGATCGTGGTATACTGTGAGCTACTGGTTCATTTGAACCTACTACATCGTCATCCAATGTGGCAAATTGGGATGGATGAATAAACCCTACTTCATTTCTGGACAGAAAAAAACAAATTAGGATGGTGAACTAAATGAAGGATTCAAACTAAATTTTCTGATAACAAGCTCCACACATCAACGCTGCCACAATTTGGCAATACATGAAGCATGATGATGACTCAATTTTTTTTACATGAGACTATGTATGAGGAATAAATTAAACTTACATAAGTGGATCACATTCCAAAATAAACTCCAATTGGTTGAGTAGATGGAAGGCAATTTTATCTGAATCTATAACTTGTGTCATTTTCAATATTCTAATATGCTTTGTGCTAAACACCCAAGCTTCCTGAAACAAAAGAAAGAAATCCCTAAAGCACCCATCAATTTCATCCTTGTCATAAAAATTAAAACAACCACTAGTCTTTTCAAATAAATTCATACCGCCACCAAAGTGAACCTTATTTCTCATAAAAAAAATAAAAATGTGAAATGTATTACTTCATCTGATTCTTTCTATATTTGACTACAGTATAATTTAGGAATTAGGACCAATTGTGGTTTAATTTTCCCTTTGAGGAAATCATCCTGCCAAATAAAAGCGAGGATGTGTTATATTGCTCAGGAAATTTTTAAATTTTTGTGTGAAGAAATTTTATAAAAATTTTCCATATTCTGCTGCCTAGGTGCTATGATTAAGCCTACTGCCTTATTCTGAAGAGAGATTTATCTGAGCAAGGAAACATGAAAAACACTCTTCTTAAACATCCCTATATAGAATTGATGTAGGACATCCTACCTACACCAATTGGTTTCCTATTTGGGTTAATGTTTATTTAGAAGTCATTATAAGTTATAAGTTTAGGATTTCTATTTAGAGTTTAGAAGTTCTAGAATAGTTGGTTTACTACTAAGTTGATATTAGTAATACAATTCAAAGTAGGATTTGTATTTTGATTTCTTTGTTTAGGAAGTCCTAGTGCTAGTTGGTCTTAGTCTTTAGTCTATATAAAGAGTCATGCTTTGTAGAACAATTTTCAATTATTCAATCAATACAATTAAGATTTGTCTCTACAATTTATTTTTCTTTAGTTTTGTGTTAGTTCTTCCTTGTTTCAAGGCAATCTTCCCCTTGGGTTATTCAAGGTTTGATTTTTAATCGCTTCCGCTACGTCAAGAATCCACTGTAAAATTAACTCTAGGTTCAATCAAGAAGATTCATACATAAAACTTACTGAATTTGATCAAGTTATTGCACAAAGTTAATTTTACAAAATTGTTTTAGTTAATTGTAAACATTAACATATACAAGAAAATTATTGTGAGGGAAAAGAGAAAAACTAGTGAACTTTTAAAATGGAAGTGGAAACATTAAATACCATTACTCTCGGTTCGTATTCAAATGCTTCAGTAGAACTGTAGAAGTGTGAATTTATTTATTTAGTTATAAAAACCCTAAAACATCATAATTCCTAAATCCACTTTGATTTCATTTCATTGGCTGTTTTACGATTTTGAGATCTAGTTTGGTTCTTGTAAAGATTTAAGCTAAGAACTAACAGTCTAACACTATATCACCAACATCAAGAAAGAGAGAGAGAGAGAGAGAGAGAGTACCTCGAGTCTCGTGAACGAAGGTCGGAGAAGAAAAGTGAGGCTTTGATTTGGTTTGCTTTGGTTCGCGGGTTTTTTAGTTCGTGGACTCGTCTTAAGGAATCGTTAATTGGGGCCCAATATTAAGCCCAATGAACTGCAAGGACATATGTTCTTTCTTTTAAGTCATGTTATGGCTTCTTCCTCTACATATCAGGGTGGCTCCCATCATATACTACATTTTTCATGGACACCTCTTCCATTGGGCTGGTTCAAGCTCAACACCGATGGCTTGGCATTATCTAGTAGTGATGGACCTCCAGGTGCAGACACAGTTATTCGAGACTTGAGCCTGTTAAAATAGAAAGCTACCCACCATGAAATTACCATCATGATCTCGAATAACTGTGTCTGCACCTGAAGGTCCATCACTACTAGATAATGCCAAGCCATCGGTGTTGAGCTTGAACCAGCCCAATGGAAGAGGTGTCCATGAAAAATGTAGTATATGATGGGAGCCACCCTGATATGTAGAGGAAGAAGCCATAACATGACTTAAAAGAAAGAACATATGTCCTTGCAGTTCATTGGGCTTAATATTGGGCCCCAATTAACGATTCCTTAAGACGAGTCCACGAACTAAAAAACCCGCGAACCAAAGCAAACCAAATCAAAGCCTCACTTTTCTTCTCCGACCTTCGTTCACGAGACTCGAGGTACTCTCTCTCTCTCTCTCTTTCTTGATGTTGGTGATATAGTGTTAGACTGTTAGTTCTTAGCTTAAATCTTTACAAGAACCAAACTAGATCTCAAAATCGTAAAACAGCCAATGAAATGAAATCAAAGTGGATTTAGGAATTATGATGTTTTAGGGTTTTTATAACTAAATAAATAAATTCACACTTCTACAGTTCTACTGAAGCATTTGAATACGAACCGAGAGTAATGGTATTTAATGTTTCCACTTCCATTTTAAAAGTTCACTAGTTTTCTCTTTTCCCTCACAATAATTTTCTTGTATATGTTAATGTTTACAATTAACTAAAACATTTATGTAAAATTAACTTTGTGCAATAACTTGATCAAATTCAGTAAGTTTTATGTATGTATCTTCTTGATTGAACCTAGAGTTAATTTTACAGTGGATTCTATATAGGGATGTTTAAGAAGAGTGTTCTTCATGTTTCCTTGCTCAGATAAATCTCTCTTTAGAATAGGGCAGTAGGCTTAATCATAGCACCTAGGTAGCAGAATATGAAAAAATTTATAAAATTTCTTCACACAAATTTAAAAATTTCCTGAGCAATATAACACAAAAAGTTGGAAGCTTTCTTGTATATGTTCACAATAATTTTAAATGTTAAAATTTTAAAAGTTCACAATAATTGTAAATTTATATGTTCACAATAATTGTAAATATGTTCACAATAATTGTAAATATGTTCACAATATGTTCACAATTGTAAATAATTGTAAATAATTATAAATATGTTCACAATTGTAAATATGTTCACAATAATTTAAAAGTTCACAATAATTTTATATGTTCACAATAATTTTAAAAGTTCACAATAATTTTCTTGTATATGTTACTGCCATCATTTTGGAAGCTTTCTTTCCTTGTAAAAACTGCAATCCAAATCTCATCCTTGTTGGTTTTGTAGATGTCTTAAGAGGTGATGTGTGAGTGTATAGCGAATTGCATATTGAGCTAACCAAATATTGCAAATAGATTTGATAAGATAGAGGCTGTTGATTTGTGTCAAAATACTGTATGTTTGTAGCGTGTGGGATCTACATGAAGTTCACATTTCACATTTGAATGTACCATTGCTAATTATACAATCAAGTAGCTCCGGCCTGTATACATGGTTCCTGAGTTAGAACCTCTGCAACTTAACTCTAGAAAATTTTACCACATTGGCATATTTTAGGTTTTTTTTTACTGCATTTTGAGGTTATTTGTAATGGAGTCACTTAAAGTTTGAGGCTGTTGATTGTGGTTGTGATAACTTTAAATGTGGAGTCCTACCTGCCAATATCAGAAATCTCTAATGTACATATATCATTCTAGTTTCCCCAAAATCTAGATAAAACGCCAATTTTAGGCGTAGTATAATAGATTTTGTGAATTGAAACCTTGTGTGTATATCATATATGAATCCATATTATGCATCCTATATTCTGGGGGTGAGGAACTCATATTTTCATGACAACCATGTTTATTTTCACCTGTTTATCTGCTTTCATCTTGGAGCTACATATATCATGTACCTGTTACTCTGGAAGGCTTAATATTTTTATGGGAATCTTTCAGTTTGTTTGGTTGAGTGGCTTCCTTATAAACATTACCTACCCAATATACATCATCCCATGATGTTTTCGTGAGAAAACTTTCCGAGGACAAAATTTTCAGTCAGGAAGGAAAGAGGGAGAGAGGAGTAGGTTGGCAGCTGTCGAATCAAAGTTTTATAAGCAATTTTATGTTTCGCAGAACAGGTAGAGGATGAAAAACTGACTGAGATACAGTTGGAGTTCATTACTCACCTAGTTCTTCATTTCGACGTAGCTATAGAGATGTGGTCAATTTTGCTTGATCGTGTCGCTGATGTTCTAATTCTCCTAATGCATAGTGTAATACAGTTTGACAAGAACGTTTGCAAAAAAATTCAATTATAACAATGTATTTTAAATATAACATCAACGTTTCATATTATATCAATTCATGAAAACCAAGTTTACACCCACATCAAATGGGTCACCAAAAAAAAAAAAACGTCGGAACTAAACCTGGTTATCATGAATTGATACGATAACAAACGTTAGTGTTATATTTGAAATGCATTGTCATAATTGAAATTTTTTGTAAACCCTGTTGCCAATTTCGATAATTTGACCACAGTTATGTGGGTGAGATTACGAAAAAATAGATTAATATACCATGCCTTGGGGGATACGGTAAAAAACAAGGTCCTGGGAATTGTGAGCCTGGTATGGCACCAGCCTGAACCACCTTTTTCTTTTGTGTTTCTAGTTTCTACTCTGTTTGGTCTTTGTTTCCTGTTGTGTTTTGGTGAATCTCTCCGACCTTGTTACCCTTCCTTTATTATACTGATTGAAGGCAACTTAAACAAAATTTCTTTGAATTCTATTTGGCTTCAAGATGAAATGAAGGGTCAAATTTGTATAACTACGAGATTGTACTTGAGTTTCTTACTTGTTACAATCACAAAATCTTAATGAGACGGGTCCAGTGCCATTAAGTTTGGAAAATAAAAACAGATTCCGGGGCAAAAAAGGAAACTGTCATACTTCAAATGAGAATAGTAGAAACTAAAACGAGATATGAAGGGGAAAGACGGGAGAAGGAGTGATTTCAGGAGTAAATATCTGAACTTAGATTATATTACGATAAACCCTGGAAACCGCTTTCCATTTTTAAATTAAGGAAACCGCTTTCCATTTTGTTGGGGGAGAGAATCATAATCCGGAATTTGGTTTCCTTATTAACAAGCTAAAATATAGGTAGTTGTTCTAACTTTCCACGGAATCTGTTTTCCGGTGAACCAAACACAACCTATAAATAAATGTTTTAATTAGCAAAAAAGGAGATGAGAGGAGAGAGAGGGGGGAGGGGGAATGCTCTACCTTAACTCCAGTATTGGTTGCCTCTCGTGACGCTTCCAATAGAGGATCAAACATGGGATTAAAAGCCACCGTAAATGCACAATCAACTATATTTTCAGTATTCCACTTTTCCTATTTTTTTTCTCCAGTTCGAAAATCCTTTTTTAAGTGTACCAGGCAACATGTACCAACAGCAATCAATCATCAGGTATTCACTCAAAAACTAAACTGTGATATATAAAACAAATAAGATACACACAACTTGGACGACAGGCCTCGGACAAGTAACAAGTTTATAACTTCCGAAACATTTTTTTTTTTTTTGGATTTATATATAGCCATATAGAAGAAAGTGACATTCCAAGATCAGTTGTATTCTCAATAAGATTAATGACAAAATATCGTCAAGCTTCAATTTGTAATTGTTGCAGAAGAATAACTAAAACTTTTCCTCTTTTGGGTTTGCCTATACACAAATGAATTGTCCAATGTAATTAATCAAAAACTATCCAAAAAAGAAGTAAAAGAACCTAGTTCCAAGTAAAAATAATCAAAAACAACTATAAAACTAATACAAACAAGTACGATAAACAATCAAGTTTAGATTTTTCTTACTTTCAGCTCAAAAGTTTGAAGTAATCGAAATACTTACAGCTTCTTCATTGGTCTGAAGATTATTATTAGTACTACTACCTACAAAAACAAAATCCAATCATTAATTAATAATTTAAAAAAAAAAACCTAAAACTTAACACAACAAGCAAGCAATCAATCAATCAATCAAAAAGGCTAAAGAAGAGTCGAACGAACAAACCACTGTTTTCTTCTCTAGGTTCCATCAATAAAATCTAATTTTCAATTAAAAGTTTTGAAAGATTGTCGCCGCTAAGCACAGCAGAATCGAATCGAATCGAATTGATTGAAAAGCTTTAAACAGGAAGATTGAGAGAACTCAAAGTAGAGGAATTTTCTTATTGATGGAAACGGGTCGGGTTGATACAACCCTCAAACTCAGATCAGGTATCAAAGCCCAACCCGAGATTTTATCAAGATCAAAACCCGATTCAAAAAAAAAAATATGCCACCAGCATCAGTGTGATCTAGGGGTGTTATGTGAGCTGAGCAGCTCGAGCTCGGCTCGTGTTCGGCTCGAAAAAAGCTCGGCTCGAGCTCGCTCATCTTGTAAAACGAGCCGAGCTTGAGCAGATTTTAGGCTCGTCTCGAGCTCGAGCCGAGCCCGAGCTTTATTCGAGCCGAGCCGAGTAGCTCGAGTTAAATAATGTAAATTACCAGCCTACCCCCACTAATATATAACATAACATAAGCTTCTCCTTCAGTCCTTCTTCTGGTTCTGGAAACCTAGCCGCCTCCGCCCGTCTCCTTCTTCTTCTCTACGACTCTTTCTTCTTCTCTACGACTCAATCAACAACAATTGGAGCTTAACAACAATTCTCGTTTGGTAATTGATAGACAGATCGTATTAATTGATAGACAGATCTAGGTTTTTGTGTTTAAATGTTTTCAGATAAACAGATCGTAAACATGGAGTGGTGAGAATTTGAATGATTGATTTAATAGGGAGTTTTTCTGAGACGCAACATGGAGTGGTGAGATTTCCAGAGATCAGTACACCAATTCTAGAGAAGATTTGTCAGTATTTCTACTGGTTCTTCTTCTTCTTCTTCTTCAAGTTATCTTTTTTTTTTAGTTGTTGTGTAAGAGTAATTACTAATTTGTAGTGTGTTGTTTTAATTTGTTCAAATGGAATTGGGTATTTGCTGTGGAAAAAAATCTGCTTTATTATCAAGGACAACACTCAATTGTGAAATTTCTTGGATGATTTGTGTATTGAACATGTTAGGAAATCGGGATTTCGAACTTGTTTTTTTTTATCATCTCAAGTTTAGCATAAGGATTTAGCCAGTAAAACAAAACAACTCATTAGATTTGACATAGAAAAGTCTCGTGTGATCAATGTTAAAAGAAAATCAAAATTGCTTGTAAAGTTATCTGCAAAAAGCTGCAAACGAGCTCGAGCCTAAACGAGTTTGGAGGGTTCGAGCTTGATTCGAGCTAAACGAGCTTGGAGGGCTCGAGCTCGGCTCGAGCTAAACGAGCCTAACGAGCTCGAGCTTCATAAATTGCTCGCGAGCCGAGCTTGAACATAAAACCAGGCTCGATTCAAAAATTGGGCTCGGCTCGGGCTCGGCTCGTATTAAAACGAGCCGAGTATGAGCATTCAAAGCTCGGCTCGCTCGGCTCGAATAACACCCCTAGTGTGATCCCATTAAAAACAGGCTTACCAGTACGACTGCTAGTTGTGCTCAACTGATAAAATCTTTGGGTGAAGATACTAAAGGTCCTTTGGGTTCGAATCTCATTAGCATTATCGAGTTACTGATCTCATTAAAACTGGGTTTACCACATTACTGGATAGTATTGTTTTTGCAGATGTAATCCAGTTAAAAACAAGCTTGCCAGTCCAAAAAAGGAAAAAAAAAAAATTAAAAACAGAAGGAAAAAGGGCGACCAATTGAAATGGACTATGTTTTTCTATCCTGATGCAAAAACAATTAATCATGGTTAATCATTGTTATTAGAATACTATTGAGTGATTATTAAAAAAAAATACTCCAAACGTTTTTTTTTAGTTTATGAAATGATCAACTGGGTAACCATCATCAAATGATCAGCATTTAATGGAATAGGTATTCTTTTTGTATTGTTCAGACTTCAAATTTGTTGTCGATTCTCAAAATCAATGAATTGGTAAAACCCCCAGTTTATCTAATATCTAACTCTTAACTCTTAAGACAATAAATGATATCTCTTCGATTAAGGCTAAGAACTCAGCACGTACAACCATAGGTGAAAAAATCGAATTTGCCGCCCGGATATTCACGAAATATTCCGTTTTTTGGCTATTCGGATCGGTACGGCATACGACATATCAACGAAATTTAAAACACCCCATGCCGTTCGGAATTTATCGGATATTTGCGAAATATTCGGCAAAAACCGAAAGTTAAGAAATTTACGACATTTTCGATTACGAAATTAACACATTTATTTTTAATTCCCCTGAACTAGAATTTTCGATGAGATTATCAAAAAAAGGTCCATAAGGCACTAGACGTTTGGAAACTTTTGCGACGAACTTCATGGCCCTCTCAATTGATATAATATAAAGAAAGTTAAATTTCATCGATCATTTTCCCGCTCAATTGAAAGTAACAATTAATGCTTCTAAGGTTATTGCAAGTTAGAATGTAGGAAGGAATGCATGTGTCATAAGATTATTGAATGAGTTCTGTATTTTCTATAACTATCCTCATTGTAGAGCAATATATCAGAAAGAAACGAAAAAAAAAAAAAGCACGCCCATGCCAAAGTGAAGTCCTCTCTCACTTTTATAAAGTTTTCATTCACTTGTTGTCTGTTTGTATCTAAGGTTTGTTTTTGTGTAGTAAATAATTGGTATCGAATTTGTTTTTCATACATAATTGGTTTGCTTTTGTGTAGGACCAGTAGGCCTTGTAAGTTACCTTTTTGTCTCCCCACATTAATAATTCTTCTGAACAATAATTGGTCTTTGCATACACATCCTTGTTTTTCATCTATAAATGTTGTTTGGCAAACAACATCCGCATACAGAAGAGCTTTTATAGCAAACCAGATAAAGAAAGATCAGAAGCAATATGTGTGCAGGTTCGAATTTCTTTATATTGTCTTTTGCATGAATCATGTTCTTATTAATATCATACATGGTGATTTACTATGTTGGCAATGGAAATAGAAGTCAAAACTAATATAAATAAGCTATAAAACAAATGTTGCCACCCAAGATGAAGATCATGTTGCATGGCAACAACCAAGAGAAGAAAAACGACCTCGACAGAAAAGACCGCATCCTAAGAAACAGAATCATCTAGGGTATCTTCCTAAGGTTCATGGAACATTCCTGACCAGTTTTCTTCCTAAGGTTCGTGGAACCTCCCTTATTCTCAAAGCAACATCCAACCTACCTATGTTTACCCTCATTTTTGTTATGGTAACATGGGAATCTCCCAAAGTGATGATTCCAGTGTACCATCCTACCAAACCCAACCAGATTCCAGTGATTCTTGGTTTCCTAATATAGGGAGTTGGTTGGCCCCAATGACAAGTGGGTCAGACGTGCAGTCAGCCGATACATTAATGTCGGTTCAATAATACTCGAGATTTCCTATCTTTGAATCATTTGCTCCGTATTGTATGGATCAAGATGCATATGATATGCATATTGACCAATTCAGGTCGTACGAGCAAACAATGTCATGGGAATATTACTGTACTGAGTTTGTCCCCACACGTATGCGACTCGAAGCTCATCGGTTTGACAAGGGGCGTCTATCATTCTGGGGTTAGCATGTCTTTTATTTTGATTATTAAAATAAAACTATGGGTTGAGTTGTAATGAGGTTGTTTGTGTTTAGTTCTTGTATTGTAAACATATAAAAGTTCTATGAATATCCGCCCGATATTTACGATTTTTTCACCTATGAGTAAAACTATCTTGTGTAATAGTTCCGTCTTAGCTTCCTTGTATGATTTGTCGTGTGTTTAATTTGTAATGTATGTTTTTCTTTTAATTATAAGTTTATATATCGAAATCAGAAGAAAAACACGGAAAGTGCAGAAAACCTCCCAATTTGCCGAATTTTTCGCGAATATTCGCGAATATCCGCAAAAAATTCCGGTACATTTGAATTTACCAAACCTCAAAAATCCGACACGGGAGGTCGGATATCCGCGGAATAATCCGGTTTTTGGCAGATCGGATATCCGCCCCTAAACGATTTTTTCACCTATGCTGATGATGATTAATTCCTTTGAATGGTATGTTGAATGGCCAAATCTTCAAGACCCACTTTAAAGAAGATGAATGGAGAAAAATTATAGTAGATGATTAATTCTTATTTCAAAGAAGAAAAATCAATGAATGAAGTAAGTCTTTTTGGAGATCTTATATACACCTATTTTTATATTTTTATGAATTGAGAAATGATATTACACCCCATTTTACTTCACAAATTCTTTAATCCATTTAATGAGAGGAAATTGAAGAACTTATTTGATAATTAACAAGAGTGAGGAATTGTGATTTGTAACTCAAAGATGCACTGCCTGGGGTCGAACCCCAGACCTCTAGTATCATCACCCAGAGGTATTACCAACTGAGCATATGCAACATTGATTAGAAGTTGTTACTCTTAAGCAAATTATTTTCTTGCTTTTGTGCAACATAAGATCTAACACACAATTGTGGCTGTGGGACCTGACAAACCATATATGGAGTCCAACTAAAAAGCAGTCATTTCAAGGATCCTTGTAATCTTATGGCAACCAAAATGCAAATGTCAACTTAAGAACTGGTAACTGAAAATTGCTGAAGACAGGATACCAACAAAATAGAACAAATACAGTTTGATGCAACTTTGGTTCCTCAGTTGCCAGATACTATTGAACTTCTTCCCATTTCAAAATATCTTTGCTTCACTCAAGAGAGTGATTTGTGAACGCACTTTAAAAAGTCAACTGGGAACCTCTTTGCTTTACAGGTTATGTGTTCCAATTCTCTTTCAGTTATCAGTAGTCGTCACCTCTAGATATAACTTCTTTGCATGTTGGTCGAAGTAGAATTGTATGCTCAAACTGTGATACGTAGCTACCCTTAATGTCGCACATAGGAGGACAAGGCTGCAAAGAAAGACATGGTACGAGTTAGTTGCCTTTTGACAGAACTTGCAACTATCCTTATTTATGCCTTTTACCGAAGGAAAAAAAAATCTATATTTACACAAACCATATCATGATGTGCAAGAAACTGTGTAAGAAGAGCAATTCTTATTTGCAAGAAAATTCAGAAGACTTTTAGTAACAAACCACATCAAACATTAAAGAGATTTTTGGACATACCCCCCATTTGAAAATCGAATTTTAGATACCCCCAAATTTGAAAAAAAATAAAAATTGAGATGGAATACAGATGGAATACAGATGGAATACAGGGTCATCTCTCTGAAATAACCTCCTCACAACCACCCTAAGCCAAACAACAAACATAGTACAGAAAAACTTCACCAAAGCTTACTTCTTTAGGCGCACATCATAAAGAGCTGCTTTTTCATTCATTTTGCTTGTAAATGTTTGTAATCTTACACAAGACAAACGTGTTACAATAATCAACCACATCTCTCTGAAAGAACCTCCACACAACCACCCTAAGACAACAACAAACATTGTTTTGAAAAACTTCACCCAAGCTTACTTCTTTAGGCGCACCTCACACTTCTTATAGCAAAACTGCACTGATTTTATAGCCTTGACGCCTCTGTAAGAGGTTTACGACTATATGTATTGAAGTGCATGCCTTGAGGGTTGAGGCTATAGCCTCGCAAACACTCACACAAGAGCATGACACACCTAACAAGAGAATTATAACACTCGTTTCCCATCCACTTCAAATGTACTTTCATCAACGTAATAAGAGAACCGTATAGAGGAAATTTGTACTTCATAGCATAGATATCATAGGTTCTTAAACTGATGGATAGGATTATAAATGATATCTATGCTAGGTTCAGAATTCCAAAAGCTCAGATCCACACTCGTTTCCCTTCCCTATTCTTATGCATTTTCTACAATTGATGGGGCTTCTTTAAAATCGTTAAAAAAAAAAATTTATCTTATGCAAGTCCTTATTTCCAAAGCTACGATAAAAATACCCTCATTGATATCTAACATGAATATATAAAAAATACTTATTAAAATTACCTGAAAAGAAGGTTTTTGCAGCAGAAATCGATTGTGTTCCATCTCTAAGTGTTGCTGTTGAAACCAATGCTTTTATAAAACCATTGGTATGTTTACCCTTTTACAAATTTAAAAATCAAAACAAACTCTCATTATTATTATTATTCATTAAAACACAATCAATAAAAACAACTTTGTTAAATGAGAAAAAAAAAAAAAAAAAAAAAAAAAAAAAAACTAACCTTTGTTCTAAATAATCTCAACGCCATTAACAAGCAAATGGATTAAAAATACAGAAGAAGAAGATGGATGTAGTCTTTGAGTTGGGTAGCCCGGTTCAAAGTTTAAGAACCTACGCCCTAAGAAAAGCGCTTTTCTTTATAGTCCATTCACTGGTATTATATAATCCTGACCCTGGGAAATAATTCTATAGACATATTAGAGTAAAAAAACTCATGTATTATAGAACTCTGTCATAATGAGGCATACTGGATGGAAAAAATATAGTCATCTATAATGGTTGCTTTGACAAAGGTTAGCCGGAACAATTTTAACAATGTAACTTGGCATCATTTTAATAGCAATTATACCAGCATCAAGACTGTTGGACAAGAGTGTTAGGGCCTGATCTTACAAGTTTACGAAAATATGAATCCTGAGAGATAACAGTACGTTGGACAAGATTTACTATTAAACAAAAATTATTGAAAACCTCCAAACATTTACAGAATTCAGCTCTTCTTGCTCTCGTTCAAAAGGTCAGATATTTTCCACAACATTTACAGTACTATATGTTGGTGTGTCCAGTGTCTTTGTTAATGTTTTGCTTTCTTGCTCCTTTCTGTCACAACTTGTCAAGCTTCTTAATATCAACACAAACTTTGCTTTGATTCTCTGTCATGGTCTGGGCCTTTTAAATCATTAGCATTTCATATTCAGACAGGTTTTGGCATGGAAGAAATTTTGCGCAAGTACATTCGATATGCATTGAATGAAAGACCCTTCAACCCAGACATGGTGGCTGACTTAATCCACCTCAGAAAAGCTTCTTTACTCCATGATACTCAGGTTGCTGATATTTTGAATGAGATATCAAGACGAATCGTAGCAGACAAAGGTAGCTTTCCTACCAACTGTTATAATAATCTCTGCCTACCTACTATTTTCACTTCTTCCTTGCCTCCAATTCATTATCTGTGCTCTACTTTTTAAGTGCACACTGCACAATGATGATTCACCTTTTCACGGGCCTCATCTGGATGGAAAAAATATAGTCATCTATAATGGTTGCTTTGACAAAGGTTAGCCGGAACAATTTTAACAATGTAACTTGGCATCATTTTAATAGCAATTATACCAGCATCAAGACTGTTGGACAAGAGTGTTAGGGCCTGATCTTACAAGTTTACGAAAATATGAATCCTGAGAGATAACAGTACGTTGGACAAGATTTACTATTAAACAAAAATTATTGAAAACCTCCAAACAAAATTTCTATTGTTCAGCCAAATACACTAGAGCTCATTCTTATCGTAAATAACAGACATTATAAGTAGTAAATTTAGTTTCTTAGGGATCACTGGTGCCTTACACAACCACTATAGAACTGTATATAGTATTCTGACACAAGGCCTCAATTATTAGCTAACAAGCTAAGAGCATTTTTATTTAAGATAATGATGTATGATCTGAAAATCTTATTACCAACAACAAAACCCGAAGATTACCAACAACAAAGAAAAAAAGAGGACAAAAACCATCAACACTGCATATTATCTACAGATACTGCTCTAGCATACAGATGCACTAGTAGTTAATATAAGTTCACCAAGATCTACTTTTTTTCGTAAAACATTTACCTGCGCAAGAGCAGAAGGATCTGTTGTCATCTTAGTTTCTACACAGCTAACTGTTGGGGTGTTTCCCTCCAGCTTAAAATGTGGCTCTGACATTTTTTGTCCACAGGCATTTTGTGGATCCTGCAAGGCAATAACACAAATTATACTTCATAAAAATACAACAATAAGATCTCTGTGTCCATGTAAAGATACATGAACACAATATACCTGGGATTTATCTCAATGGACCTCTTTATTGAGTAGCAGTTCAAAAAGACAAACATAAGATTGAAAATAAACATGTTAACGTCGGTCCCCATCGCGTCACGGTTCTAATACTGTATTAGTATTTACCTTAAAGGCATCTTCATCTGTCCGGTCATCACCAACATATATGGGGAGCACGTCATCACTTTCACTTAATCCTGCACCAAATTTATAACACTCGGAAAGCAAAATATATCGACTTGGTATTATCTTGAAAATAAGAAAAGAAGTAGGTAAGATTCTACATGTAAGCAACAAATTAAACATAACTACTCTCCAAGGTGAATCAAGCAGAAACTCTACTGCCTTTCCCTTGTCCCAGTCAATCACGGGACGAACATCTAAAACCTTTACAAGAAAAGAAAACAAGATTAGCAACATGTAATTAACATGAAGGCCCTCCCCATTGGGCATGCACACCTTTCTTATCACTGCCATTGGGCATGCAGTCCATCAAGTGCAGACTTCCTGAAAACTGGAAAGCACATGAATATCAGATGTGAAGCCAATTTCGGTGATCAGAACAATATCATTTATTGAAGATGACCAGACATTTTGTGCACAAAACAACTTAAGGAAATAAGTAGCTTACGAAGAAATTGTCCAATATCTGCATGACACATTACGAGAAAGTTATCACTAAAAGCACCACACCAAATTAATGCCTATTGCAGAAGATGAAGACGTGAGCTAGTTCGTTTTGATTAATAACATATGACCGAGATGAGGTGCCTCGTCTAAAACCCATAGACCAGCTATTGCAAATGAAGATATCAACAAGAAATTCAAACGAACTTTGACCTCATTAGCCTAGAGTCATACATGAAACATTTAGAAGGAACAATATCAGAATATTCATCAATGAGCTGAATATTCAGCAAATTAACAAACTATACCGTGAATAAAGACATTTATATTCATCAATGCCTTGTACGGACACATCGAATCGACAAGATTGCAATTCCTACCCCCTCCCCGCCCCCCCACCACACACATTTTTGTTTATAGTCCATTCACTGGTATTGTATAATCCTGAACCTGGGAAATAATTCTATAGACATATTAGAGTAAAAAAACTCATGTATTATAGAACTCTGTCATAATGACTATTCTGACATTTCAACAAACACTTTATCTGCAATACCCAAAACATGACTTTTCTTCAATCCCTTAAACCCCAATTCTACTCCAAACTTCTCAAACACCAAAAGCTTTCACTCATTACGCAAGCGTATAAGTATGAATAATAATAATTACAAACAAGTCACATAAATTATTAAACCTCAACAACTACAATCAATGAAATTCAATCAACAGGTATTTACATCAATAGCAATAAACATCAATAGTGATTATCAAATTGAAATTGAAAACATAGATAATCAAATTAATTGAATACCTTAAGCGATTAGATTTCTTTATAGCGATTGAAAGAATTGCGAAGCTGAAAACTCCGATTTCTTCTTCTCTTCTTTGTTACTTGAAGAAGAGATTACTTGAAGAAGAGATTGAAACCGAGTAGCCTTGAGATTCGAAGAACATATTGAATCGGAGTAGCGTTGATGAAAGGAAGATTTGATCGAAAAGATCGAAAGATGATCGATGAGAAAAAGAATCCAATCGAGATCTTCGTCTCTCTCTGTTTGAAAAAAAAACTATTAGTTTGTTGCCACGGCCCAATTAAATTTACCCACGGTCCATGGCAGACCCAAATTAGCCACTGCTATGGGCTATGGCAAAAAAAACCGGGTGCAGTGGCAAATATCCTGTTTTTTGGTAGTGATACTTCGAGAAATTCTGGATTAGCTTGGAGATCTCTGGATCCCATTGAACACATAGCTTCAAGAGAGCTTCGTCGACATGATGAGCATCGATGAGAGTAATTCGAATATCGAAGAGAGAGAACTGGGGAAGGGAAGTGTTTCGCTAGATTCACAGCAATGAAAAAAAGAAATGAAATAGAATGAAAAAACAGTTGGGCCACGCCTAGAAATAAGAATAGCCATAGCATGCACAGCCACATGCCAGAGCCGTGGCTTAAGATAAGTTGTTACAGTGACCATATGCATGTTTTCTGGTAGTGTAACAAGTGGTGCAACCAGACAATTACCAACTCAACAATCCCACAGCTAGCAATAATCAGTCTTACACCCGGAAATTTTTTTTTTTTGTTACGTTGCCTACATTATGTGGGATTCTTTTCTCACCTGCAACGAACTCATGAAATAAACCATCCATCTCAATTGAGCTGCAACCTATACCTTTCTGTCCTTCATCATCGTCCTTATTCCTTAGGATCTGTCATACTGTATTTTCCATAGTCTGCATACATGTTCCTTATTCCTTAGGATCTGTCATACTGTATTTTCCATAGTCTGCATACATGTTCGACAGTAGGCCATACTGTATTTTGACTATTTTCCATAGTCTGCATACATGTTCAACAGTAGGCCATACGCTCCTGTCGCCACTATAACATTTTAACTGGAAAAACCTCTCAGCTGCAACAGCTGCCAATCATGCTTCCCGAGTTCCCGGTGATCACTGCAAGCAATCAGTACTGCTCTTCAAGCCATTGCTTCATTAGAAGGGCTAACTATATTAGAAACCCTTTTCATGAGTTATTTTGCCTCTTCAAATTATCCAGCGCGGCTAAGAAAGTTTACCTAGCACCTTTAATGTTCACTTTACGCTTAAGTACCATATATTGTAATCATGCCATGAAATTTTTGAAGACCATCAAGTACCATGCAAAAAACAGCAATGAAAAGGGATATCTTTAGGCTTTTTTCAGCCAGCTTTCTCCATTTCCATAAACAGCTTAAGCAAGCTTTTCCCATCTCCATGCATTGCCAATAAAGAAATCATTCCAACAAATGGTTATCACCTTCCATGCCATCAAACAACTTCTTAGCCAATGGAATTCCCGCATCTTGCATACAAATCTATAAGAACACTACTCAACCTAACTCTCAATGTCAACCACATTCGATTCAAATATCTGTAAATCCATATACGAATATTCATAGCTCTAAATGAGGTCAAGCACACACCACTCTAGAGTCGGTTACAAGAACATCTCCACCTCTTTTTGCTTACTGCATGCTGTCTCTTGCTCCGTTGCTAATCTTTTTAGCAGCTGAGCAAATTTTGATGACATATGGCTGTATAGGTAGAATAGACTAATGGAGCTTGTGTCTCATTGAGTTGCTACTTGCAAAAAGAGAAATATTTAGTACAGACTACATAAAGGAGGAAAAAGCTAGAAATAGATAATTAGATATTGGGATGATATGAATTATTATTAGTGCGTAGGATGATGTTTAAAGCTCAGTATGAGATGATAATTTTTCACTTTGTTTGGCCAAAACTATTTTTTTGACCAAAAACAAGTATAGGCAAAAGTTTTCTAAGAGAACCTTGTGGCTGAAAATGGTTGTCGCACTTTGTCACACCTAAGGTTTGTTGCATTGAAGAACCTCTACCAATATTACGGAGTATTTCCTTTTTATCGTTGATTCATTCCTGCAATTTAAGGAGTAACAGTGTTAAGAAAAAACCTAAACACAAATATGACGTACACTGAAAAACACAAACTTATCAAACTAAGAAGTACACATACTAGGTAAGATATTGATTTCAAGCTATGCTCCACGGCTGTTATTATACTCCAGTAGATAATGCAACTACGCAAGATCCTTGCATAACAAAAAACCAATTCACAAAGTCATAAACACAATGGAATAAGTACAAATTACTAAACGACAGAAACATCTTACTGCTACCTGAATGCTTGTCTTGCATAAGTACGCCTTTTTATCGGAGAGAAATAAGCAGTGAGAACAATCTCACCCACCTGAACTGATCACGACAACAAGTCATTTACTTGAACAATTAAAATTATATTTGTAACAACAAGAGACTGGTTTGCAGACAGTTTCATTGAAATCCCCAGCAGGGGCACCTCCACTCTGTATCAACAATTTATTAAACAACGCCGTCAAATTTGACAAAAGCGCCATATTTCGTGCCTTACGTACGCTACAGGCTAACATGATCACAGAGAGATTTTACATCTTGAAAACTTGGAAATGAATTGAAATGTTCATCAATGTAAAGGAAATTGTATAAATCAAGAAATGCAACAAATACCAGTGGTAAGCTTCAGCAATGCTCACAAGGTTGAGATAATGGCTGAATGCTCTATCCTGTGTATGAACTTCCAGTGTCATATTTGATATCTACTGTAATTTTGATTTCAAACTGCTCTGCCTTGTTATCAATGGCTTCCACCCTGGTACTAAGAGCACACTAACAACTTATGGTATAAAAAAGCCAACAACTCAAAACAGCAGAAAACCATATCAATATGACAATATTACCCAGATTCTGAAATCAACAGAAATCTGATAGAAAGTGGCAAATATATGTAGTGACCACACACACATTCAGAAGAGGTATAAAATGTGACATCAAGACCAACTTCACATAAAATGAATCACATCTTCATCAGTGTTGGACAAGGTTGGACTAAAATGAAAAAGAAATCCATTAATTACTAAAGAAAATCTATAGATAAAAAGTTAAGAACCAATATTATATTCATCTGTAAACTCCAGAATTGATTTAAGCTGGTCATTTGTGCATCATATATGTGTAAGTCCCAACACATACAAGCATTAAATCACCATCAACTACATCAACATCAAAATTCCAAAAACTAATTTCCCAAACCTTAGAAAAAGTTGAAATGAACCAAAAACTTAATACTTCCATCTAAAATATATCGACACCTTCTAAGATAAAAAAAGGGGAACTTTTATCACTTTTTCCCAAAGATTGTGAGTGGTGGCACTGTGGCAGCATGGAACATTTTATCAGATTCTCGAAGACGATGCTGCAGGTGGGATGATCCCCATAAAGATCATGATGCTACTTGTGTAATAGCTTCAGACGGTTCAGACTTGTGGGTGAGGTGGTCCAAGCTTGAAAAATCACTAGAAGTAGAAGTCAACAGATACTGTTGATTTCTCCACGCTTCTTCTTGGATCTGGGTCTTGAGCATCTCGAGGACATCAACTCGCTCCGAGAAGAGACTTGGGAGTTTGAGGGACTCAATGACCATGAAGGCTTTCTGAAAATCTCCTTTACGAAGGTCCCTACTGGCATCCATGACAAAATCACAAACACGTTCTGGAAGGCATCTAGATACCTCACTCTCACTTGACTGAAGAAATGTACAGATTTCCTGGCTTCTGACTTTCCCCTTGGCGACATGGGTGTTCGCAGCTGCATATGGATCTTCTGGAAATATAGAACATACTAGATTGACAGCTTCCAGCAGTTCAAGATTTATGCGCATGTGACAAGCAATGAACCGACCTTGTCCTACCTGATACAAAGATAAAATGATGTTGAGAAAAAGTTAATAGATAAATAAAAAAAATAATAACAATAGATAAATAAGTAATTTAGAGACCATATACTTACTGGCGTCGGACCCCTATCCTCATAAGGGATGTGTGAGACACTTTGACCAAGTAGTTTGTCCACCCTTCCAAATCCAAATAACCAAGAAAGGTAAATACGTGCTTCTGCTATGCATCCAGCTCTAAATGCGCATAAACCAAGTTGTGCCAATGCTCTGTTGAAATGAAGCAGGTATTCAGAGTTCACATCCTGTACCTTATCGAGAAAGTTGGTCATTGCCCGAAATGAATCTTGGAACCGGTCAATTATTGCCAGGTGATATATATCATATAACATTGCAAAGAGCTTGGTCTCGTCATCGCCGCCATACTTGCAAACAAGATCTACCAGCTTATCGATCAATATTCTGGAGTTGTTTGGAAAAGAAGCTCGTCGAGGGACAAGCTTGGGTGTAACACAAGGTGGTGGGTCTGTATGTCCTTGATCAACATCAACAGTTAGTATCACTTCATCATCAGCATTATGATGGGGTGGTTTTGACGTTCCGGTTTCTCTGTGTTGGACGAGTTGAATTTGGTGCATTAGTTGATCATAGTCCACTTGAGGCTTATAATGCAAAAGCTTGAGCAATTCAAGTGCAACCTGTGCAGCTGCATGGAAATCTTTGGTTTGTTCAAAATAATCCAAAAGATTTAGACAAAGAAGAATGAGTGTAGGCTCATCCTCCTGAAGCCTCTGATGATATTCAGGATCATAAAAGCGAATGTGCTTCAAAGTATCATGAAACTGAAAACTGAATCCTTCCAACAAAAGTTGGACAAGGTCCCCTCGTAAATGTATCGGTCCATCAAAGTCTGGTTCCTTGTCATAATAATTAAATTTGGCAAGTTTTGAATTGATCTTAAGGTTTGGATACTGATGGAGTATATCAAGTATGAGAAAAAAATGTTGAGCACAAGAGTTCCAAGTATTTGAAGAAACATTGTCCCAAATGGACTCGTAGTCCCAAACGAGTTGTTGATCAATGATTAACACAAGAATACTGATTTTCTGGGCAGGATATGGGGCAAGATCTATAAGCAGCTTAAGCTGTGTAATGGCTTCCTCTTTAGACTTAATATAGCAAGCTTTGATTATCTTCTCTTCCATTTCTTGCCATGTAAATGTAGTGTTCTGATGATGATCAGAAGTAGAAGCAGTAGTAGTTGTAGTCATATTGTTGTCAATAAGAACAATCACCTCTTTTTTTAATTCCTACAGAGAGAAAATACAATAGCTATAAATTACTAAATCAAACCAATCAATTATAATGTAGTGGTGGTGGTGGTGGTGGTGGTGGTATGAGATTAATTAAGAGGATTTAAGAGATGAGGTTGAATATCAAATTATATATCAAAATTAATAAATCGAAACAAATCAAATCAAATAAAATAGATTGATTAATTAGTAATATATTTAATAATACCTTTTGTTTTGTTTGCAGGGAAGATGAACCCTTGTTTTGTTTTGGGTTATTTATAAACACACGTTTTATCTCCCCTAACCGGCTAACCGACTCTGATGGATTACCTCTTGATTGCTTAACAAGTTGTTGAACCCGTGCTACGCACCGGGATTTGTGTTATTCAATAAAATGAAAAATCACCAAATTTTTTTTAATACCCTTCTTAACTTAAATTTGTAGAGATTTATTTTTATTTAACTATGATTTTTAGATTTTAAATAGAAGAAGAATTTAATAGAAAAAGGAAATTTAGAATCAAGTTCTCTCTTGACATGGAATGTGGATTTTCTTTTTAATTTGGGCTCTCACCAAATTTAAGCAAATCTCTAGAAAAGTGTCATGTAGCACTTGATGTCTACAACTGGGCTTCAATTGGGCTTAAAGTTGGGCTTAAGTTCTATTCTCAAGTTGTTGAGAACACGCCACGTGACACTTGTTAGGCTCCACTATTATATAGTACTAATTGTTGAACCCATGCTACGCACCGGGATTTGTGTTATCCTATACACAGAGAAGCACTTATACTGCTTGTTATTGTTCCAAGGTATTATGATTTTGATTTCATAATAAAAATATTTAGTTTGAAGATAATTTGTATAAATAAAGGTCATATAATCATTGTTCCGACAACGTATAAAGATCATGCTAATTGGTATTTGGGAAATTTGTGTTCGAACACTTTAGTTGCATCATTTTTGCTTGCACCAGAGTTAGAATGCCTTCTTTCAGCTTAAAGGCGGTGAGGAAAGCAGTTGTATGGAATTAGGAAGTTGTTTATAAATTAGAGGTTTAAGAAAAAGGCCACGATGTATAATATTTTTTTAGCTAACGGGTTATTCTCATTGATGTAAAAAACTTTAAAATAAAATAAAAATAAAATTACAACCAATGAGCTTAGTATAGTTCATACTTCATATGGTGTTTCTTGGATACTTAAAAATTTATTATTGCTACAATCTCATCCAATTGCTTGTCTCCCATTACTATTGGTGTCACTTGCCCTCTTGTGGAGAAAAACACTCAGACCATATGGTGTTGTTGTCCAAACCCTTACCATCTTTCTTCCATCATCTCATGTCACCTAGTGAGTAAGTCTGCAAATATAATACGCCCTCTCATCTTCATTGCAGTCTGGTCCATGTTGAGCCAATCCCACACAATGGCCTTAACCTGCATGATGTTGTTCTACTTATCGTCACATTCCTAAAAATAAATCCATTTCTAATTGACCCTATGCACCACAACATAACACATTGCAATATCCCTGAGATTATCTTGCTAACACCCATCATTATTGTTTGATTTGATAGCATCGGTATCAATCCATCTGCTGATTGGTACGAACCCAATCTTGAACTGCAGCGGGGTCCATGAGAAATAAATCTACTTCATCATATCCTACATGTGAATTATGATGAACAAACAACAGTTGCTGCTATGAGAGTACGGTGGACAAATGGAATAATGGAAATTTCATATGAGACAATATTTGATCTAAAGAACTGTAAATGAGTTCCCTAACTTTGAAGAGGAATTTCTTCTTGTTTTTCTTCCCCATCTTGTTTTGCTCCATAACTTTGAAGAGGAAGTTCTTGTTTTTGCTCCCTCTACGAAAAACTCAACTTCTTAATAAACATTCTTGATAGAAAATTATGATAGAATTCAAATGTTACTTCACCATCAATTTCTACGTCCCCATCCGGTTCTTGTTCCTGATCAAATGAAAATATTATTAGATATACATCCAAGTAAATATTCGTAGAAATCAATTGACTATGAACTCTCATGGTGTAAAAAGCAATTGATCGATATTTGAAATTTCACACTGTGTATACCTTTATAAAGTGGAGGTTGATCTTATTCACTGTTCAATTTTAGGGAAATAGTTAGATAGTCAACAATCTTTGAATAAAATCAAATGGGTAACCATTCTCGTCTGTAAATTGCAAAAAGTTCTCAAAATTATGAATTTTTATTATTGTTATTGTGATCATATAAAATTACATCAACATTAAGGACAAAAGAAACCTGGACCTTTATTAGTTGGACAGAGGTCTAACATGGAGTAAACATATAACTTACAAAACAATAAAGAGCCTTTGAAAGTTACCTGATAGTTAATGCTACTGCTGCTGTAATGGTTGTTGTTCGTTACGTTTCATAACTTTGGTAATCCTTTGAAAACAGTATTCACTACTAGGCCTGTCCAAATCGGGTACCCGACCGGAGCCCGAAATGTCGGGTCGGGTTTGTTTACCCGACATAATTTATATAAAGTTTTGCTATGAATGTAAATAACTAACCAAACATTTGAGCCTTTTGATCTTGAATATTCGCTTGGATAATTGAACTTTTGATTCCAAGCTTCGAAAAATTATTTGATCTTGACTCCAAATTGAGTTTTTCTTAACTTGAAAGCTATAATAAAAAATGAAGTGTGAGTTTGAGAGAGATTGAGAAAGCTTAAGAGATTTTGTGAACTTGTAAATTGAAGTGTATTAATGCAATGAATTTATACTTTTCTTAACATTGCAAAATACTATGTTAGCCTCAAAATAGAGTTGTTAAGAGTTCTAACAACTATATTTTATGGTCTAAATGGTAAAATAAAAAATTTGGTCACAAAGACATATTTAACCTAAAAAAGAGTTGTTGAGAGTCCTAACAACTCTATTTTAAGGGTTCTATCGTACAAAAATTATGCTAGTCTTAAAATAGAGTTGTTGAGACTTGAGAGTTCTAAATTATATGGTTTCTATGATATAATTCAAATATTACTTACAAAGACAATTTTAACCTTAAAAAAAAGTTGTTGAAACTCCTAACAACTCTTTTTAAGGGTTGTGTAGTCAAAACAACAATCTATTTTTAGAATAAGTTAAATGTACTAGCTTTGGAAGTAATTATTGCATGGTTGTCTTGTTGAAACTTGGAACTTTGGAAGTACAAAGTCTCACCTAATGACCTAATAAATTTTCTAGTGGTTTGATAGAAAAGTCAAAAAATTTAATTGTTGCCATGTACATGAAAAATAGTTTGTAGTTAAATTTAATTTATGTCGGGCTCGGGCTAAACGGGCTTATATGTCGGGTTTCGGGTTAAAAATCGGGTCGGTCTCGGTTTCGGGTAGGTCTTAGATGGAATGTCCAAACCCTATATGAAAATTCCCATATCGGGTCGGGTTCGGGTACCAAGCGGGTTTTTTTGGTCTTATTTTCGGTCGGGCTTGGGTATTCAATTCATATGGCCAGGCCTATTCACTACATTCATGATATGGATTCGATGCATTGATACAGTTAGGATGAACTCTTCTCTCTTCATCCATTGTCATTGTTACTTGTTCAACTTCTTTATTGTACTTATTTTCCTAATAAATCAAATCAATTGTAAGATTAAAACACTCGTTTGAATCAAAATTATTTTTCAATGAACAAAAATACTCTCAACTACCTAATGAAGAAATATTGAAGTATTGAAAACATCATTATTAGAGAGAAATAAAAACACAGAAGTTATCATTAACTTCTATGCATATATGGCAATAAGAAGATTATTCATAGAGATCTATATACTTTAACATCAATTGGTTCTGATCCAAACAAAAATCCAAGTTGAAGATGTATGAATCTAATTGAGTTGAATTATCATAACATCACTAAAACTTATCACAATGGAAGAATTAAAATACATTAAACTATCAAAAAATATAGATTACGTGATGTAGGTGTTCAAAACAACTTGCCTTCTTCCAATTTTTTGTTAGAGGTGATAAGTTGTGGGGGTTTTTTATAGTGATTAAGATCGAAGGTGAATAGAAATCCATGACTTAAAGGTGGATAGAAATTGATTTCGATTAGGTTTTGGTAGATGATTTCGATTAGAAATTGATTAGCTTCAGGAATTGATTTCGATTTGGTTTTGGTGGATGATTTCGATTTTGCTTTTGGTGGATGATTTCGATTAGAATTCGATTAGTTTCGTGAAATTGAGTCGTTTATATAAATCTCAGTTTAAGTTTACATAAATCGTTACTTTACATAAATCGATTAGGTTAGTTTTGGGCTTCAATTGGGCTAAAAGTTATGGGCTTAATTTTATTCTCAAGTTGCTGAGAATACGCCACGTGGCACTTGTTAGGCTCCACTATTATATAGTATATAGATTACAAGTTGTGGAAGCCGCACTACATACCGGGTATGAGAAATAGCTTCATTCACTTCACGTATTTGGGGAAGTTTGTGTTTCGATTTTGATTCGGGGAAGTTTGTGCTTAGTGGGAGAGTGGATAAAAAATGAAGAAAAAATGTATATAAAAATAAAAAAATTTGTGAGACCTTAGAGATTATTTAGTATGCCACCTAGGAGAGAGAATGTGGGACCACATGGGTTTAGCTATTATATAGATACTAGTTGTGGACTCGGTGTTATGCACCGGGAATGAAAAAAAGCTTCATTAGACACCCCGTGTGTATTTATATATGTTTGATTAATTTATGTTTTTACTATTTTTTGTGTTTTTATTTTGATTTGAGAGATTCGTACTTAGTGCGAGAGTAGATAAAAAGTGTAGAGGTTTTTGGTTTAGTAGAAAATGGATAAAAAATGTTATAGAGCTATTAAAGTAACCAATTTTTTTTTTTTTTTTTTAAAATAATTGTGAGACCTTGGAGATCATTTAGGATGCCACCTAGGAGAGAGAATGTGTTTTGAGAATATTTGTTGTTTTGATTTTATTTTTATTGAAATATTTTTGTTTATACTTTATTAGGAGAGTAGAGAAAGTGGGTAAAGATTTTATGGGTTTAGTGAAAAATGGGGAAAAGTGTAGAGAAATACAACATTAGTTATGAAACCAATTAATATAATTTTTTCTTTTATTTGTTTTATGGGAGAAAATTTGTAAGAGCTTGGTGATCATATAGAGTGCCACATAGGAAAGAGAGTGTGAGACCCATTAGGTCTGTAAAGCTATGGTTTTTGTGTTGTGTATTATGACAAAGGGTAATTTTGTAAAAACACATGTAAACCCTAAAAGAGTTTGTAACAAGTCTTGTAAGTATATCTTGTGTCTTGGAGAACATGAAGAGCTGAAGACTTGAAGATTATGTAGCTGAAAAGGAAGCTGAAAATGAAGACCAGACAGAACCTCCAGGTTTCCTTGCTTCAGTCGACTGGACCCCAGTCGACTGGACCTCAGTCAACTGAACGGGGCTTATTATCTTCCAGCAGCAAGCGACATGGTTTATGACCCGATCCATGATCCGCTAAAGTTTTCAGATCTAGTCAACACAGGTTTGACCAACGGATCTATTGCACTTTATGGAGTATATCTAGCAAGAGAAGGCTAAAGAAAACGGCGATGGTGTTAGCTCTATTATCTACTCAAAAGTGAAACCCTAAGTGAAGAGCTTCATTGAAATCCATCCCATTCCATCAAATTAACTTCACTCACTACATTGAATGCTTCCTTATTTATGAGAGTGAGAGTTATTGTAGTTGGTGTTCTATAAACCAACCTTGAGTGTTTTTAATTTCGTTCTCTATTCATCCTTTGAGAGGAATCATTAAGAGAAACAAAACCCACTTTGTTAAAAGTGATTTGTGAGAAGAAATCCTAGTAGGCTAGGTTAGAGGTTAGGTATCTCTACAATATTCAAGGTTGAAGGATTCATTAGAGATTCAACAAGAAGTGCTTGTGGTGAAGAAGTGGTGTACACCTTGCTTTGCTTGGAATTTCTAAAGGCTAAGAAAGCCTCCTTGAAGAGTGGACGTAGGCAACCTTGCCGAACCACTATAAACCAAGTGTCTCTTGTGTGGTTTGCTTGCTCTCTAAATATCTCTATCTATCCATCATATTCATGTCTCAACATTAAGCACACACATATTCCTTGTTGTTAGTTGTATGTGTAGGTGTGGGGTTGGGTCTATCACACAAAGACTTCACCTTTATGCTTATAATATTTAATTCATAATCATACCAACATCTCTTCTTATTCTCATCATCCTTGTATTGTTGGTTTTGCCTAATCTGTCATTTATCCTCTCTGTTAGTCGAGCCTCCAGTCGACTGGACTCCAGTTAACTGGACCTTGACAGACTGAGACTGGGATTAGCCTTGTTTTGTTTATCTGAGTGAGGTTTATTCCCGGTTAGTTTTTAGTGTCTTGTGTTAAGAGTGTTCCATTTTTTGTATAATCATTCACTTGACCTAGATAATTTTATTTGGACTATTCACCCCCCCATCTAGTCGTTCTTGACGTCATCGTGGGACTTTTCAATTGGTATCAGAGCGGGTTGCTCACACTGGGCTTAACATCCCGAGCTACGATCCACAATGATGTCGAATGGGCAAGAGGGTGGTGCGATAAATAAACCACCTCTGTTTGATGGAAAAAATTATATGTTTTGGAAAACTAGAATGAGAATTTTCCTCAAGTCTTTAGACCGAAATTGTTGGCACGTCACTGAATTTGGATATAAGGAACCTATCATCACTGCTACTGTTAATGAAGTTGTCACGGCCACACCCTCTCCTCCTGATATGTGGACTCCGAAACAGAAAGACCTTGACCATGCAAATAATCGAGCTCTGAATGCTATCCATTGTGGTGTTTCTGTTGAGGAATACAAATCCATTATGACTTGCGTGACTGCAAAAGAGGCTTGGGACATCCTTGAATTGTCTCATGAGGGGACGTCCCAAGTCAAAGACTCAAAACTTCAAATGTTGTCTAGTCAGTTTGAAAATATGAGGATGGAAGAAAAAGAAACTTTTGGACAGTTTTGGCTAAGGCTCCAAGACTGCACCAATTCAATGTGGGATTAGGTGAGGAGATTCATGACACTGCTATTGTGCGAAAGATCCTCAGGTCTTTACCATATAGATTTGACCAGAAGATCACGGCTGTTGAAGAAGCCAAAGATCTTAACTCTCTTGACCTTAAGGAGCTAGTTGGCTCTATTCAGACCTATGAGTTAAAATTTGCAACTAGGAATGGTAAAGATGAAAAACCTGAAAAATCTATTGCTTTAAAATCTTCTTATTCTAGGGAATGTGATGATCTTGCTATGATGGCTAGGAAGTTCAACAGGTTCTACAAGAAAGGAAAGAAGTTCTTCGACAAGCATGGATCATCTTTCAAATATTCCAATAGTGATGATGAAGATTCACACAAGCATGAAGGAATAAAAGCTAAAGCCAAAGATAATAGAGAATGCTTCACTTGTGGTGGCATTGGGCACCTATCTACAGTGTGTCCAAACAATGCAACCAATGCTAAAGCTATGAAAGCATCTATAGTATGTGACTCTTCATCTGACAGTGATTATGACTCCTCTGATTGTGATGACACTCCTACTCGTCGTGCACTCATGGTTCGCTCAACTCAAGTAAAGAACACTACCGAACGTGAGACCTCGGATAGTGACAGTGGTGATGAAAGTAGTGAATGTGAGTATGATGTTGATGCTATACAAAAGGCCTACAATGATCTCTATGAGAAGAGCTATGAAATTGCCAAACGCCTGGATCTTAGCAAAGCAAGTGTAAAATAATTGAGCGAAGAATGTGCGAAATTGAAAGAAGAAAGAGATGGAGTTTTACTTAAGTCTAGTGATCTTGAAGTCGAAATCAAAAGCCTCAAGAGAGAGAATGAAGATCTAAAGACTAAGTTGAAGAAAAAGATCACTCAGGGTAAAGAAGTAATTTATGACAATCCTTCTATGAAGGTGGATGACCTTCTTGAGAGATCTCAAAGTCCTTATGACAAGTCCAGACTTGGTTATAAGGCAAAGTCAAAGACTTCTCTTCCTCCTAAAGCTACACCTCCTAGAAGGCCGCACACTCCTAGCTTTACCTTATCTCCCATTTGCTACTATTGTGGAAAGAAGGGTCATATCCAAAGGCGGTGCAAGCACAAACAAGTCGATGAAAGGGCTAAGAAAGAAGTAGAGCTTAAGAAGACCTTGGCTAGTCTTGAAGCCAAAAAGAGGGATCTCGAGTATACACTTAAGAGATGTATGCCTCCTAAAAGAATTGTGCAAGTATGGAGACCTAAGAAAGCTACTACTCGCGTAGAGCAAAATGATCAAGCTTCTAAGGTCCAAACATGTTCTTTTGACGGTAATGGATGCTCATCTAGCTTGAGTGTCCCAGGTATGGCTCTTGAACTATCTTACAATTCTTTATGTGATAGCCTACCTATCCATGTTACTAGAACACCCGACCCTATTTCTCTTTTGTGTTTGAGGGAGAGTTCTAGTACTTTCACGTCCACCTAGTCTCTAGGTGAGTTACCTTGGGTTCATTTGTACTTATGTGCTAAGTGGGCCCGTTGACAGAATTACGAGGCGTCTGATCCCCTGTACCCCTTTGCATATCTTTTTTAGTGGGGTACGTAGGCAATCACTTGACATCAAGTGGTGCGATGCGTTTTTTTTATATTATTGCTATCTTGTTTTGTCTACTGCTGCGCATCATGTCTATATTTTTTCTGACAAGTCTAGTATTTGTGTTCTCACAATATGTATTTTTGGTGCATTTTGTATGAAGTATTCATCGTTTATTATTTGTTTCATACTTGCACCTGGTAACCTTGTTGTCGTGCGTTTTGTCGAGGTCTTGGTTGTAACTTACATCCCATATCTGAGGTTCTATGTGTGTGTCCTCTCTCTTGCATGGTGTCAGTATTAAGTGGATTCAATCAATGTATGGAATTTTTTTTTGGAGATCTGTCAGTAACCTGGAAGGATTTAGATATGTGAAGAGCAGAGTCAACTGGACTCCAGTCGACTGGACGAAGAATCAATAGGATCTGACTTAGAAACCAGAACTGTGGACCGGTGTATTGGTTGATGGGCCTATGGATTTGTTTCGGCCATTTTGATGGATCAGATCAGACCATATAATCTTGGATCGGGCAAAACCCAACAACCTGAAAACTCACTTCATAGATGGAAAAGAGAGAAATCATATGTCTCCATTTCAAGTAACAGCAGCAGCTAGTGTTCTAAATTGAATTGACTCCATCTTTCTCTTCATCTGACGGAGAAGAAGAATTTGATCTCATCTAGCACCAAAGCTCAGATAATTTATCTGGTTGGGGTTTAAAAGTTTTTGGTTGGTTTCTAAATTGGTTAAGATTTCCTTCTTAACCAATAGGGTGAAGGAAATTATGTTTGATGATTGAAGAAGCTGTCGAAAATTCTGAAGTGGCAAGTTCCTTGTTTTCAAGTTGCAGTGTTTCTCATCAGCCAAGAGCTTGTCGATCATGGCATCCAAGAGGAAACGAACTGGTCCATCTGTCCCAAATGATCCTGCCCTAAGTACACCTCAAGATTTTGGTTGATACTTTGATTAACATTGGCTTATTTGCTATTTGTGGCAAGACTTTTGAGTATACTGTAGTCGTTTCCACGATGAATATGATACCCATGGCTAGAGTACTTAATCGTATCATGATTAGTACTGTTCTTTGCAAAGCTGGTAATTTTACTGAGATACCTAAGCATCATGCCTTCTGTGTGTGGAAAGCTATGCTAGGTGAGAGATTGGACATGCCCATGATGATATGGAGTCAGATGGTAGACGCTCATTCAGGAACATCAACACGTGTCTATGCTTTGATTACAGAGTTGGTTCCTCGGGGTGTGTTTACAGCTTTTACCTCTATGCTACCCAGCAAGGCACCCATTGGATACAAGATCTTTCGATATGTGAAATTCCCGGATGGTCCTAGTATTCCTTCTCATGAGGATGAAGTTTTAGCAAGTCTGTTCAGGATTGAGGAGTTCTTAGCGGATCAGAATCACAGACTTGGTATTCTTGAGGATAAGGTTGAAGAACAAGGAAAAGATTTAAAGCTCACTGCAGATTTTATTCGCGGTGTTCAGTTTTTGGGAAGTGCTGCTACTGAGGGTAACTATGCTAGACATGCTGCTGAGAGCAGGACACACATACAAGACCAATGATGATCGACATAGCCTTATCTATGTCCTCTTGTGGAGGTCTCGAGTCCTTTTATGAGTCCATTTTTTGTTCTGTTACATATCGATCAGTCCTGCTTATCATGTTTATCCTTGTCTGACTAGTTTATCCTTGTTATGGATGTTTGATGTTTGTTTATAGATCATTGTTTTCATAGGCTTATCATATCTATGTGATCCATGTATGGATGTTATATGATTTATCTTGTTGTTTCATACATCATTGTGTATCCGTCATTGTTGGGTGTCTGTAGGTTTACATTACATTATATTACTTTGGTTCAGAGTTTGAGTCGACTGAGAGAACCTGTTTGACCAGTGGACTGAATGGCCTTTGTGTTCAGTTGACTGAATAGTATTTTTTGCCGTGTGTTCTTCTATGTGTACGTGATTGTACTAACTGTTTTTGCAGGGTTTCTCATAATTGATTGGTAGTTATATACCATACCTTTTATAGGATATCTGATTTGTTTACACAACATGCCTAAATTGTTTTTGGTCTTTCATGCAATATTTCTTCTTGGCATGCTCCTCATCTTCGCGTTTGTTTTTAGGGGAGTTTCGTTGGTAGTAATGCATTGCTAGTTGTACTTGTTATATCTTATCATTATGCATATTTTACCTCAAGAGCTTTTTCTATTGTTGTATCCTTGTTTTTAGATGCTCCTAGATGTCTCTCATTTGCCATTGTATGATTTTTAGGGGGAGGCATAGTTGTCTGTTTGATATTACCGCTTCATATATCCTTATATCTCTTTTTGTAGTATCTTGTTAGGTTGAGCATGTTTATACTCGTTTATATCCTTTATATGTTATATTCTTTCCCTTTGCCAACTTTTGACAAAAAGGGGGAGAATGATTGATGTTGGGATGGACACATACTAAGGGGGAGAATGTTGTATAGTATTATGCTTGTGTTTGGTATTTATTTCTTTTTCCAGGAAACTACTCTACAGGAGGAATTGTGTATTCAGGGGAAGTGGATCTTCATGATGTATTTTTATTTGTTTTATTTACATGTGTTTTTGTTTTGTCATAAGTTCAAAAAGGGGGAGATTGTAAAGCTATGGTTTTTGTGTTGTGTATTATGACAAAGGGTAATTTTGTAAAAACACATGTAAACCCTAAAAGAGTTTGTAACAAGTCTTGTAAGTATATCTTGTGTCTTGGAGAACATGAAGAGCTGAAGACTTGGAGATTATGTAGCTGAAAAGGAAGCTGAAAATGAAGACCAGACAGAACCTCCAGGTTTCCTTGCTCCAGTCGACTGGACCCCAGTCGACTGGACCTCAGTCGACTGGACCTCAGTCAACTGGACGGGGCTTATTATCTTCCAGCAGCAAGCGACATGGTTTATGACCCGATCCATGATCCGCTAAAGTTTTCAGATCTAGTCAACACAGGTTTGACCAACGGATCTATTGCACTTTATGGAGTATATCTAGCAAGAGAAGGCTAAAGAAAACGGCGATGGTGTTAGCTCTATTATCTACTCAAAAGTGAAACCCTAAGTGAAGAGCTTCATTGAAATCCATCCCATTCCATCGAATTAACTTCACTCACTACATTGAATGCTTCCTTATTTATGAGAGTGAGAGTTATTGTAGTTGGTGTTCTATAAACCAACCTTGAGTGTTTTTAATTTCGTTCTCTATTCATCCTTTGAGAGGAATCATTAAGAGAAACAAAACCCACTTTGTTAAAAGTGATTTGTGAGAAGAAATCCTAGTAGGCTAGGTTAGAGGTTAGGTATCTCTACAATATTCAAGGTTGAAGGATTCATTAGAGATTCAACAAGAAGTGCTTGTGGTGAAGAAGTGGTGTACTAGGTGTGACTACCTTGCTTTGCTTGGAATTTCTAAAGGCTAAGAAAGCCTCCTTGAAGAGTGGACGTAGGCAACCTTGCCGAACCACTATAAACCAAGTGTCTCTTGTGTGGTTTGCTTGCTCTCTAAATATCTCTATCTATCCATCATATTCATGTCTCAACATTAAGCACACACACATTCCTTGTTGTTAGTTGTATGTGTAGGTGTGGGGTTGGGTCTATCACACAAAGACTTCACCTTTATGCTTATAATATTTAATTCATAATCATACCAGCATCTCTTCTTATTCTCATCATCCTTGTATTGTTGGTTTTGCCTAATCTGTCATTTATCCTCTCTGTTAGTCGAGCCTCCAGTCGACTGGACTCCAGTTAACTGGACCTTGACAGACTGAGACTGGGATTAACCTTGTTTTGTTTATCTGAGTGAGGTTTATTCCCGGTTACTTTTTAGTGTCTTGTGTTAAGAGTGTTTCATTTTTTGTATAATCATTCACTTGACCTAGATAATTTTATTTGGACTATTCACCCCCCCTCTAGTCGTTCTTGACGTCATCGTGGGACTTTTCAAGGTCTAGCTATTACATAGATACTAGCTGGACCCCGTGCTACGCATCGGGATTGGAGATTTTGTAAGAGAAATCTCGTATAAATTTTAAATTTATATAATATTAAATTTATCTGTACTAATTTTTCTTATTTATATGTACATATAATAAATTATTATATTTAGTTATATTTGATTAATATATGTTTTGAGTATATTTGTTGTTTTGATTTTATTTTTATTGAAATATTTGTGTTTATACTTTATTAGGAGAGTAGAGAAAGTGGGTAGAGATGTTTTGGGTTTAGTGGAAAATGGGGAAAAGTGTAGAGAAATACAAAATTTAGTTATGAAACTAATTAGTATAAATTTTATTTTATTTTTTTATTTGTTTTGTGGGAGAAAATTCGTGAGAGCTTGATGATCATATAGAGTGCCACATAGGAAAGAGAGTGTGGGACCCATTGGGTCTAGCTATTATATAGATATATAGACTAGTTGTGGACCCCGTGCTATGCACCGGGATTGGAGATTTTGCGAGAGAAATTTCCTATAAATTTTAAATTTATATAATATTAAATTTATTTGTACTAATTTTTTTTTATATATATATATAATAAATTATTATATTTGATTAATTTGTGTTTTGAGTGTATTTGTTGTTTTGATTTTATTGAAATGTTTGTGTTTCTACTCTATTAGGAGAGTAGAGTCTAGAGAAAGTGGGTAGAGATTTTTTGGGTTTAGTGGAAAATGGGGAAAAGTGTAGAGAAATACAAAATTTAGTTATAGAACCAATTAGTATAATTTTTTTTTTTCTTTTTAATTTGTTTTATAGGAGAAAATTTGTGAGAGCTTGATGATTATATAGAGTGCCACATAAGAGAGAGAGTGTGGGACCCATTGGGTCTAGCTATTATATAATTATTATATAGATATAACTAGTGGGTGGGCCCCTGCAATGCACGAGTTTCTCTGGAAAATATTTTTGTTTTGTTTTTTGTTTTTCGATAATCTGAGTAATATCCCCACTATTAATAATATTGTCATATATTTGTTTTTGATTAATTATGAAGAGTTGATATAAGATATTATGTATTCAATATTACAATGATAGTTTTGTTTCTGAAAATCACATTGTAGGTTTCCCTTGTGTTTACAAGCTTATACATTTCTCTTGAAAAGTAGCAACAGTTGAAGGGTGGGTTTGTAAGAGAAAAGAATTTGTAGAAAAGATAAGCAGAAGGATAATGAAAGAGCACGTACAGAGTAGAGAAGAGATGCGTGATTTGGGAATTTTGTCTGGATGTTTAAATTTGAGGAAATTTTGGAAATAAAAATTAAGGATGTTTAATATTTTTTGTATTTAGTATGGTTTTTATATATGAATTAAGGATTTTAAATAGTTCTAAAGGGTTTTAAGGTTTCAATAAATCTCTGTTGACATGGAAGGTGGATTTCCTTTTTAATTTGGGCTTTCACCAAATTTAAGCAAATCTCTAAAAAAGTGTCATGTGGCACTTGATGTCTACAACTGGGCTTCAATTGGGCTTAAAGTTGGGCTTAAGTTCTATTCTCAAGTTGTTGAGAACACGCCACGGGGCACTTCTAGGCTTCACTATTATATAGTACTAATTGTTGAACCCGTGCTGCGCACTGGGATTTGTGTTATCCTATACACAGAGAAGCACTTATACTGCTTGTTATTGTTCTAAGGTATTATGATTTGTGATTTCATAATAAAAATATTTAGTTTGAAGATAATTTGTATGAATAAAGGTCATATAATCATTGTTCCGCGACGTATTAAGATCATGCTAATTGGTATTTGGGAAATTTGTGTTAGAATACTTTAGTTGCATCATTTTTGCTTGCACCGGAGTTAGAATGCCTTGTTTCAGCTTAAAGGCGGTAAGGATAGTAGTAGTATGGAATTAGGAAGTTGTTTATAAATTAGAGGTTTAAGAAAAATGCCACGATGTATAATATTTTTTAGCTAACGGGTTATTCTCATTGATGTAAAAAACCTTAAAATAAAATAAAAATAAAATTACAACCAATGAGCTTAGTATAGTTCATACTTCATATGGTGTTTCCTGGATACTTAAAAAATTTATTATTGCTACAATCTCATCCAATTGCTTGTCTCCCATTACTATTGGTGTCACTTGCCCTCTTGTGGAAAAAAACACTCAGACCATATGGTGTTGTTGTCCAAACCCTTACCATCTTTCTTCCATTATCTCATGTCACCTAGTGAGTAAGTCTGCAAATATAATACGCCCTCTCATCTTCATTGCAGCCTAGTCCATGTTGAGCCAATCCCACACAATGGCCTTAACCTGCATGATATTGTTCTACTTAACGTCACATTCCTAAAAATAAATCCATTTCTAATTGACCCTATGCACCACAACACAACACAACACATTGCAATATCCCTATCTTGCTAACACCCATCATTATTGTTTGATTTTTTTTTGGGTGGGGGTGGGGTGATTATTGTTTGATTTGATAGCATTGGTATCAATCTATCTGCTGATTGGTACGAACCCAATCTTGAACTGCAGCGGGGTCCATGAGAAATAAATTTACTTCATCATATCCTACATGTGAATTATGATGAACAAACAACAGTTGCTGCTATGAGAGTACGATGGACAAATGGAATAATGGAAATTTCATAATGTAACCTGAGGGCTATTACTGATCTTGAAAGTTTTCTTTTTGACTGATTTTATTTAAGTGAAATGAATTGAATTAAATTAAAATAGGATCGTAGTATGACAATGGACGAAAACAGAAGATATGGAGATAAACAACTACATCTAGTTGATAGTAAGCTTTAAGAAAAGTAAGCAGTAAAAAACAAGCTCAGGTGGTGTGGGAAAGCAAGGAGGTAGCTATCATTTTGTCAGCATGCTAACATGCATAAAAGGTTGTATCGCATTTTATAGAATTTATATATTGATCGGTACTGAGTGAGAAGATCTAAGTTAAGCTTGGTGGAGCACTGCAAATACTGAACCATGCTAAATAAATCACCTTCTTTAGATAAATTACCATAAGATTTAGGGTCGGGTGAAGTGATATGCTGACCCAACATAACAAATAGCAGAATAGCAGAAACGTACTATAACAAAAACCCGTATATAGTTTTAAGCATCTCTCGACAGTAAAATGATCTCCCCGGTCAGCAACACATCCCTGAATTAGTAATCTTGTTTCTACTTGTTTCTCCAATCCAAAACCAGAGCAAGGCTTTGACCGGGTTGCAAACCTTTCCCAAGTCAGGTTCAATCAATCTGAAAATAGCAGCATTCCTTAGATTCCAAATTGTCCAACAAATTGCATAAGGCAGTAGGTTCCACAGTTTACTGCCTAGATCGTCAACTCTGCATACATGCCATCTTTGAAAATTTTTCTCCACAGTATCATGGCTGACACAATTTCAATGTAAACTATGATCCCATCAGTCGATCTAATCCATATAATTGTGACACTTCACATTGAAACATCAGATGCATGATGTTCTCTGGGTGTCTCTTACATAGAATACATTCCTTGTCAATGGTCATACCTCTGTGTTGCAGCAGTGTCTTTGTTTGCATTTTCTTATGTAGTTCTCTCCAAAATGACCTGTGGTAGCATAAAGTTTAATTTGAAGCTTGGATGGTAGAAAATACAAATGCAGGATTGGTAACATATACAACATAGCAATAGTAGGTACTATTACTGCCAGTCACATTGACAACATATTTTCTTTTATAAAATTAGAAATATTGTACGTAAAACATCCATCAAAAGATTACACTTCTGGCCAGCATGCACTAAACGCCCTGCTAGGTGGATCAAGAAACTAAAAAACAATAGAGGCTTACAAAATGACAATACAGAACCAAGTCTGGTGTCGCATGCAGTTCCTACCCTGCTGCATAAGCATTTGGTTGATGTAACCATACATAAAATTGGTTTTTAATTATTTTAGAAATTCAAACATAAGGCACACTAATTTATAAAAACAGTTATAGCTATGCACTGAAAATATATCTTGTTTAACAAAACTAACCTTCATGGTTGCTTGCATGGCTATATGTATAGCTTCTTGTGTTAGAATTGTGGCCCAATAACCATTTGTTTAAGTCTAATTTAATTGATAAGTCTTTTGGTTTTTCGGATTCTAATATAAGTTATGTATTATTAATCTCCATTTATTAGTAATGGTCTTTATTATGAAGAACTCAAAGGTTTTTGATGGAAGACTATATAAGTACTCTACTGCATAGCTCCCCCTCAATGCTCACTCTCTACATTATAGAGACCATCACCTAGGTAGATTTAAGGAGAAATTGAGAGAATTCAAGCTATGACTTTGTTGAATTATAAGGTAACAAGGTATGTGTATTTTGTGTATTTTTATATTATTTTATTTTGTGACCAATACCTTATGCATATTCGATCCTGGACATATTTGTTTTATCTAAGTTTATTTAGTTCTTTCATTTGGTATCAAAGCCTCAAATGCATAATGGTTTTGGTTCAATATCATAAATTATTTGATTTTCTTTTATTCTTCCCATTTCTAAAAATCTCATATTCAATCTCACAATTTTATAGTCATATGAATATTGCTATAGGATTTATAATTTAAGTTTTGCTAATTGATATTTATTTTTTTACTTGTAAAGTTATTTACAAAATTTTGTTAGATAATTCTTTTGTGAGAAAATCAAGAAAATACATACCAATTTTATTTAATTTCGCATATTAGTGATTCCTGGGTGATATTATTTAATCTAATCGAAGATATCCAATAATGCTATTATTCTTGTTCTATTGAGATGTGTTAGATATTTTTTTTTATTATTTTTGTTATTAAATCTCTGTTGCTTTTTGTAACACAATTTCTTTTCTATTCTCAATACAATCCAAGCTAGGCATCAATATTTGGCATCTCATATCATATATATATACATGATCAATTCTATATTTTTTTAATTATAGATATTGGATCAAATAATTTTTTATCATATAATTTTAGTGGGATGCATAATGATGTCTTAAATTTTAGAATTGTGATTTTAATTTTTTATTCAATTTAGATGATTTTGAATATTTTGTTACAATAATCACGTATTGTAACGATAACATAAGGTTGGGATTATATTTTTATAGCAAACCATATTAGAAGAAATATAGACTTTTATGAGTCTAATTTTAATTTTACCAGATTTTTAAAGTATATTGGGTGTATTGTTAGTCGCAAAAGCGGCCTTATACATTTAATAAAAATTTGAGTTAATTTGGTAAGTTATTTGATATCAATTGTTTAACACCTCATTTCATATATATGATTGCCTTTGACCCAAAGGTTCAATACAATTGTACAATTTTTTGTTGGAGGTAGAATAATGTGATAATATATGAATGTTAATTAGCTTAAAACCATTAGCCAAAAGGCATGGAATTGAACTAGTTGAGAGAGTTGAATTGTCATTCTTATTTAAGATTTATTTGTAGAGTGAATCAATAGCAAGCTAATTCCCGGACCCAAAGGTAGGTTTTAGTGTTGCACTCGATTACTCATTAAAGTAATTTATCTTAATTAGATATTAATTTTATTCGATCATGATATAAGGTATTATTATGTGAACCTAGCGATCTCAAAACATTAGGTTCTCAATATCATTTCAAAAAAATTTATTGTCTACTTCTAGCACAAGAGTATAAGATTCAATCTATAAGTTTCTTGTTGTGAAGAAGATGCAAAATCAAGAAATTTTTGACAAATTTAAACCATTTTTTGAATTACTATTTAATATTTTTTGTAATACGTAATTCATTTTTTATATGGATTTTATAATTATGAAAATTTTGTAGTGATCACAATAATTTTGATTTTGCTATTTATACCTTTGATATAATTATGTGCACAAATTTTTTAATGTGTAAAGGTATATTTTGTCCATGACAAGACAAAATTTCAGTGGGAGCATTTTAGTTGGAGCAAATTCAAGCATTGGTTGGATTGAATTTACTTGATATTGTAGTACATGGAAGGAATTGTGTCAAATGGAACATGTGACTGCCATGACTCATATCATAAATTTGATTTAACTAAGAATTTAATAATTTTGGATTATAGCGCTATCACAATTTTGATGTGATTCAAAACTTTTATTGTTTTTTGATCAAATTTTGGTTAACACCCATTTTGGGCTAAGTGGGAGATTGTTAAAGTTATGGCCCAAATGGTTATCGGTCCAAGTGGGAGAATGTTAGAATTATGGCCCAATAACCATTTGTTTAAGTCTAATTTGATTGATAAGTCTTTTGGTTTTTCGGATTCTAATATAAGTTATGTATTATTAATCTCTATTTATTAGTAATGTTCTTTATTATGAAGAACTCAAAGGTTTTGATGGAAGACTATATAAGTACTCTACTGCATAGCTCCCCCTCAATGCCCACTCTCTACATTATAGGGACCATCACCTAGGTAGATTTAAGGAGAAATTGAGAGAATTCAAGCTATGGCTTTGTTGAATTATAAGGTAACAAGGTATGTGTATTTTGTGTATTTTTATATTATTTTATTTTGTGACCAATACCTTATGCATATTCGATCCTGGACATATTTGTTTTATCTAAGTATATTTAGTTCTTTCATCTTGTTCTACTTGCCTAACATAATTTAAGTTCTTGGAGATTCTGACTGTTCTTTCACCTTCTAAATCATCAGGGGTGTCTTGACATTCAGAGTCATTTGGTTCTTGTATATGAGACAATATTTGATCTAAAGAACTGTAGAAGAGTTCCCTAACTTTGAAGAGGAATTTCTTCTTGTTTTTCTTCTCCATCTTGTTTTGCTCCCTAACTTTGAAAAGGAAGTTCTTGTTTTTGCTCCCTCTACGAAAAACTCAACTTCTTAATAAGCATTCTTGATAGAAAATTATGACAGAATTCAAATGTTACTTCACCATCAATTTCTACGTCCCCATCCGGTTCTTGTTCCTGATCAAATGAAGATATTATTAGATATACATCCAAGTAAATATTCATAGAAATCAATTGACTATGAACTCTCATGGTGTAAAAAGCAATTGATCGATATTTGAAATTATACACTGTGTATACCTTTATAAAGTGGAGGTTGATCTTATTCAATGTTCAATTTTAGGGAAATAGTTAGATAGTCAACAATCTTCGAATAAAATCAAATGGGTAACCATTCTCGTCTGTAAATTGCAAAACGTTCTCAAAATTATGAATTTTTATTATTGTTATTGTGATCATATAAAATTACATCAACATTAAGGACAAAAAAAACCTGGACCTCTATTAGTTGGACAGAGGTCTAACATGGAGTAAACATATAACTTACGAAACAGTAAAGAGCCTTTGAAAGTTACCTGATAGTTAATGTTGTTGTTGCTGTAATGGTTGTTGTTCGTTACGTTTCATAACTTCGGTAATCCTTTGAAAACAGTATTCACTACATTCATGATAAGTGCGAAGAAATTAGGTCTGATGTTGCTGACTGTAGGCATAGTTGTCTTATTTACCTGCTTTGGGACTAAAATTATACTAAAGATCCCATAATAATGATGGAAACAATTGAATCATCTTTATCATCTAACTTTTCGTTTTCGACAAAATAAAGATGTTTTGAGTTTAATTTTTTTGTAAATGATTGGAGAAGAAATTCGGAGTTGGTTAAGTAAGAAGAAGTTTTGATGAAATGCAACTTACAAAATGTTGGAGTAGAAATAGTTGAGTACCATTTCTTGTTTGGTTGGTAATCTTGAGAGAATGTTCATGAAGATGTCGCTAATCTCTCAATGTCCATGTCTATGTCCATCTCCATCTTCTTCTTCATCTTCATCTTCTTCTTCATTTTCTCTGTTAGGGATGGTGGGCGGTAGAATTTGGAAATGAAAACCCTAGTGAACTAAACGAGTAACTTTCTTTCTGATAATATACTTGTGGACGCACAAAACAAAAAAACAAAAGTGAACCAGATCTTCTAGAGATCGATCTAGCTAAGATCTGGGGCTGAGATTAGATTAAATTTTAATGGGCTTAAGTGATTAATTGAAATGGGCTTGAGTTTATATCTAATCCTTTCAAGTAGAAACAATCAATTTAAGTTTATTTCAAAGTAAATATCTCTTTCTCTGTTAACTTAAATGGACATCCCCATGGTCTTGTCCATCCTTCCTAGGGGTCTCCGGCAAGGGGACCCCCTCTCCCCTTTTTTATTTATCATATGCATAGAGTATTTGTCCAGGTCTATTACTAAGTTACAGTCATGGTCTCATTCATGGAGTTAAGTTAAATATGTATTGCCCTCCCATTTCGCATTTTTTTTTTGCTGACGATAGTTTCTTATTCTTTAGAGCTAATCTTGTTGAATGTGGTCATGTTTTTGATTGTTTAAAACTTTTTTGTTCTTTATCAGGTCAGTCTATAAATTTCCAAAAATCTTCTTTGTTCTTTAGCCAAAATATTCCAAGTCGATTTCAAAAAATCATTTCCAGGTTTTTTAAAATTCCTTTGAGTACTAGAGCTTCTACTTATCTTGGTACTGTCCTGAATCCCACCAAGCCTCATTGTTCAAATGCTAAAAAGGTCCTCTATTCTTTGTCAACTCGTTTTAAAAACTGGAATCTCAAGCTTCTTTCCCAAGCTGGCAGAACAACTTTGATTAAAAGTGTTTCCTCCTCTATTCCTGTGTATGCAATGCAACCCAACTTTTTTCTAAAAGTGATTGCGATAATATTGACAAACAAAATAGGAACTTTTGGTGGAGTCCTGACAGTACTAGGAAAATTCATTTGCTAAGTTGGGATGTGATCTGCAAGAAAAAGAAGTCTGGTGGTCTTGGTATTAAAAAAACTTTTTTCTAAAATAAAGCTTTGATTTTAAAACTGTGTTGGCGTATTCTTACCCAACCTGATGATCTTTGGGTTCAAATTCTTAAGGAAAAATATTTTAGAACTTGCTCTTTTTTAAAAAAGAGCAAACAAGTAGCCTTTGCAGGTAGCGACGCCATGTTGGATTGGCTTGTCTAGCCACCAGAACTCTCTGATATAAACCTGTTTTCCTCAAGTCTTAGCTAGTTTTGTCAAACTTAAAAAGCATGATATGGTCGGATTGGAATTTTTCCATTTGAATTCTTATATTGCATATGAAGCACTGTAGCTTATAGTTCATTAATATCGTGTACATATATAAAAAAAATTCTACTTATTGAAGAGAACAGTGTAAACCTATTTTCACGTGAAGCAATACACACAAGGGTGGTGGAGGAACCCCAGCCAGTGGGTGATAATGATATAGTGGTTGTTGATCACCGATGTTTAATTTGTAAGCACATGAATGTGAAGGTAAGTACTTAAATTATCATCGTTGATTTACTGTATTAATTGTCTCAGGACAAAGACTATATATAAAGACGGAACCTTTTGCTCAATGGAGGTATTTGAGTGCATTAATCTTGCAGCGAGAGGATCTTTGTGGAGTTCAGCTGACTGGAAACAAGGCAAGGAAATTAATTTAATTTCTGTTGGCTGGCAGAAGCTGTTTCGCTTGCCTTGGATTGTGTTATAGCAATGGGTGGCATGCAAAGCAATCACTGTTAAATTACCACGTACTGCAGTAGCGGCCATGCAAGTACTGCACTCGTTGAAGTGGTATACTTGGACGAATTTCTAAAGTTTGGGAGTTTAATATGTTTACAATATGTTCGGCATTCATTAAATTAAACTTGTTCTTCATTATCTGATACTTGCTGTATATCAACCTTTCATTAAATATTCTTTCCTTCCGTCTTGGTATTTATTCAGTCTAGAGACTACTGCCATACTCTACAGATATTTGAGAAAGACTTTAAGCAAATAAATTGGGATTGGGAGCCAATTTGTTGGATATAATCATGTGGCTATGTATTAGGTTTGTAGAGATGAAAAATGCATACAGTACAAAGTTTGGAGCCTCAATGTGCAGCTCTAATTATTTTCAAGGGAAATTCAATGGATTTCCAATTATAGGGAGATAGGGAGAATATAGATTTGTTGCAATCGAGTTGAAAATACAAGCCTTGACTCAAGTTACAAGCTGAAAGAATGTAATGTTGCCATCCTTGACATGCAAAATAACGTAGCATTCTATTCATATCTATGAAATGTCAGTGTTGTATTTGCCGTCAATAGTACTGTATACAATTATTATGGTGCCTGTTGGCAGCACAAGCAAAGATAAGCAACACCAATCCCTGCTTCGATCTTTCCCCTCCAGTATGGCTTTGTGACCAACTGAAGAAAGACTTGTTATTCTGTATTGTAATATTGTCATTACCCAAAATAAAGGTACTAGTACTGCGGTTTCCAGGAACTGGTTGGCGACAGACAAGGAGAGGAGTGAATACAGGTTCTCAGAGCTGATCTTAAATTGGGATTCTTTGATTCAAGGCATCGGGTGACGGTGATTTCTGGTGTGGTGGTATAGTGGTGTCTGTAATGTCTAGTTTCAGTGCAGTTATCTCACCTGACGCTACTGTATGGTAGGCTGATCAGGATTGTATTAACCTGGTTTCCTTTTAATATTTTGTCCGTTCTATCAAAAAAAAAACTGGGGCTTCCAGGAATTACATAGGTGGTATAATTTGCGGATCCTGTAAACCATTAAAGAATCATCAAAGATTAAGGCATATGTAATGTGTTGCTTAATGCATAATAATTTAATGCAAATCTCCATGCAGAATCTATAAAGATGACGCGTACTCGCACTTTAGCAATATTTTTACTACAGTGTACGTGTTCCCTAATTATATGTGGGTGTGTACACCCAATCATAAGAGGCCACATGCTAAGTATTTATACCCAAAGCACAATTAATTGAGAGAAATAAAATTGCTTGGTATTTGATGATTTCTTGTCTCTTGGCAGGACAGAGTACCTGTTGTATATTGGCTCGCCATAGTTGAGTGCACAGGATCATACCTTATAAGAGGTGTGATCCATAGGATCAGTTTCCTATATTGGTTAAGGAAACCATATATGTGCAGGAGTTCTATTTGGACTCGGTTTCCTATTTATCTCTAGTTTGAATTAGTAATTCTATATGGATTTGATTTCTATCCATGGGCTATAAATACCCAAGTAACTTGGTATTTGGAAGATAAGAAAACAAGAGAAGACAAGAGAGAAGAAAGAGAGAGAACTTTGGGAGCCAAGGGTGTATTGGGTTTAAGGCGAGAGATTAAGATCTAGAGAAAGATACTAGGGAGATTATTGTAATCGGTGTTTCTTTTCTTATAGTGAAATCTTCTCATTGTTCCCCGTGGAGGTAGGCATTGCCGAACCACGTATTATCTTGGTGTTATTGTTCTTTATTGTTTTGTTATTCTTATACTATTGTTTATTGTTTGGTAATCTTTGACTTCATTGACAAAACGAATCCTGTATTGCAAAGGAGGTATTCTCACGAATATCTAGGTTGCGGGTTGTTGGCGTTGTTAGGATTTAATTAATCACTGCATATAGTACAACAAGTGGTATCAAGAGCTTAGGTTGGATTTAAGGTTTTGTCAAAGATGACGGAGACTACAGGTGTTCCTGCAAATAGTGACGGTAAGAAACCATCGGTTACTACTCTTGGCGGCGGTGTAAAAGTTGAGATTAAACCGTTTGACGGTAGAGATAACTTTACACTATGGCAAAGGAAGATGAGAAACGTTTTGATCCAACAAGATCTTCATGTGGTTCTTGATGGGAAAGACAAGAAGCCAAAGGACATGTCAGATGACGAGTGGAACAAAGCAGATCTCAAAGCCATGAGTTCCATCGAACTACATATCTCGGACGAGGTGATGTTTAATGTGATGGAGGAAACTTGTGCCAAAGGAACGTGGGAAAAGCTTGAGAAGTTGTATATGGGTAAGTCTTTATCCAATAAACTTTTCTTAAAGGATGAACTCTTGAATCTTCGGATGGAAGAAGGTGGTGATCTTATGGAACATCTAAACGTGTTCAATAAGTGCATCACAAATTTGCTACGGGTGGATGTGAAGTATGACGATGAAGACAAGTCTCTGTACCTGCTCAGATCTTTGCCTCCATCTTTCAAGCACTTCAGGACCACATTGATGTTCGGCAAGGATACTTTAAAGTATGATGAAGTTGTTCAAGATATAATCTCTCATGTGAAGATGAATAAGAACACAGGTGAAGACTCTCAAGCAGAAGGACTATATGTCAAGAATTCTAACGAGAGGGGCCGAACAAATAAGAGAAGTAGCAAATCAAAAGGCAGGGGCAGATCTAAATCCAGGGATAAAGAAGGTTGCTTTGAATGTGGTGCGACAGACCACTGGAAACGAGATTGTAAGAAATATAAGGAAAAGAAGAAGAATGCCGAAAATTCAAATTCAGCCAGCGTTGTTACAGATGATAGCGACGGAGAAATTTTGGCGACTTCTTCAGGTAATGATATTTCTTCACCTTGGATTTTAGATTGTGGCGCTTCTTATCATATGTGTTCAAACGAAGACTGGTTTGACACGTTTGAGAAAAGAAAAGGCGACGTAGTTTTTATGGGGAATAATTCCAGTTGTAAAGTTTGTGGAATCGATACGGTAAAGTTGAAGATGCATGATGGAATTGTTAGGACTCTGGGTAACGTGAAATACGTTCCTGCACTAAGGAAGAATCTTATTTCCCTGGGTTATTTGGATAAGAATGGGTACACATACAAATCCAAAGATGGGAATCTCATAGTCTCAAAGGGTTCACTTGTGGTTATGAGAGGAGTAAGACTTTCTAACAATTTATACAAGCTTTTAGGAAATACAGTAATTGGTGGAGCTGCAGTTTCTACACAAGAAGATCACACTCAGCTTTGGCACTTGAGGCTAGGGCATATGAGTGAAAGAGCCATGGAAGAACTACACAAGCGACAATTGTTGAAGGGTGTAGGAGAGTGTAAACTTGAGTTCTGCAAGTATTGTATTATGGGAAAGCAAACTAAAGTACACTTCAAAGCTGCAGATACAAAGAACAGAAGTACAGAAGTACTTAACTATATTCACTCAGATGTGTGGGGGCCTTCACCTACTCAATCAAAAGGTGGAGCTCGCTACTTTGTCACTTTCATGGATGATTTTTCGAGGAAAGTTTGGGTCTACTTCATGAAGGAGAAATCCGAAGTTTTCACTAAATTCAAAGAGTGGAAGGCAGAAGTAGAGAATCAAACAGGCAGAAAAATCAAGTATCTAAGAACTGACAATGGCGGTGAATATAAGGATAGGAAGTTTCTACAGTACTGCAAAGATGAAGGTATTGCAAGGCATTTTACCGTGAAGAAGAATCCCCAACAGAATGGAGCTGCAGAAAGGATGAATAGAACTCTTATGAATAAAGAGAGGTGCATGAGGTTTCATGCAGGTCTGCCAGAAATGTTTTGGGCAGAGTCACTTAACCATGCTTGTCACTTGGTTAATCGTTCACCATCCAAGATGTTTGATTTCGGATGTGCAGAAGAGGTATGGTCAGGTAAACCGGTAGACTACTCTACTTTGAAGGTATTTGGATGTAATGCATATGCTCTTATTCCTAGTGATGAGAGAACCAAACTTAAACCCAAATCTCATGAATGCATTTTCATCGGCTTCGAGAAGGGAGTGAAGGGTTATAAGTTATGGGATCCAGTGAACCGAAAGAAAATCCTTAGTAGAGATGTTGTGTTTGATGAGAAGACTATGCCTATGAATCAAGACATGAAGAATGGTGAGAAAAACACTATTGTTAAGAAAGCAACTACAGAGATATCTCCTCTTACCAAGGTATCCAACAGGGAGACTCCTATTCAGGTGGAGGAGTCAGATGCAGGGGTTGAAGAGGATGGGCCAGAACAACAACAGTGTGAAAAGGAGGTTGAATCTAATAAAGATAAGCAACAACCTTACAGCATAGCAAAGAACCGGGGCCAAAGACAAGTCAAAGCACCTATTAGACTTGGGTTCGAGGAAGAAGTTCATTATGCTTTAAGCATTAGTGAAGGTGATCCTACTTCTTATCGTGAAGCAGTTGAAAGTAACGAAAGAGAAGAGTGGATTGAAGCTATGGCTGAAGAGATGGAATCTCTATACAAGAACTCCGTTTGGGAGTTAGTTCCTAAACCTGCAGAAAGAAAAATTGTTGGCTGTAAGTGGGTTTACAGGAAGAAGGAAGGAATGCATGAGAAAGAACCACCAAAGTTCAAAGCACGTTTGGTGGCGAAGGGGTACTCACAGAAGGAAGGAGTTGATTATGATGAAATTTTCTCTCCGGTAGTGAAACATACTTCTATTAGAGTGTTACTATCACTGGTTGCTCAGCAGGATATGGAGCTTGAGCAGTTAGATGTCAAAACTGCTTTTCTCCATGGTGAATTAGAGGAAGTCATCTACATGGCTCAACCTCAGGGTTTTGTTGAAGCTGGTAAGGAAAATCTGGTTTGTAGATTGAAGAAGTCTCTTTACGGGCTCAAGCAATCTTCAAGACAGTGGTACAAACGTTTCGACTCTTATATGCTGAACATTGGGTATAGAAGATGTGACTATGATTGTTGTGTGTACACTCATGTGTTTGATGATGGGATGGTGATCCTATTGCTACTTTATGTAGATGACATGCTTATTGCTTGTCGGGATATGTCTAGAATTAAGGAGCTGAAGACGTTGTTAAGCAAGGAATTCGACATGAAGGATCTTGGTCCTGCACAGAAGATCCTAGGTATGGAGATAAGGAGAGACAGGAAAGCTGGAAAGATATGGCTATCACAAGTCAAGTACATTCAAAAGGTACTTGAGCGCTTCAATATGATTGATGCAGATCCTGTGTCAACTTCTTTGAACAACAGTTTTGTTTTAAACAAAAGTCAATGTCCTTCCACAGATGCTGAAATGGAAGAGATGAAGAAGAAGCCGTATGCAAGCGCAGTAGGGTGTCTCATGTACTCAATCGTATGCACAAGACCTGATTTAGCTCAAGCACTAAGTGTAGTATCAAGATACATGGCGAATCCAGGAAAGCCACACTGGAAAGCTGTGACATGGATTCTCAAGTATCTGAAGGGCACTAAGACGTTGGGTATCTTGTTTGAAAGACAACAAGGGAAAGCATGTGTTTCAGGTTATGTGGATGCTGATTATGCAGGAGATTTAGATAAGCGAAGATCCACCACAGGGTACGTCTTCACTTATGGTGGAGGACCGGTTAGTTGGAGATCAATGCTCCAAACGGTTACTGCTCTATCAACTACTGAGGCGGAGTATATGGCAGTAACAGAAGCTTGCAAGGAAGCTATTTGGCTGAAAGGATTAGTAAGCACATTCGGGTTAGATCAAAATTCTATGATGATAAGATGTGACAGTCAGAGTGCTATTTGCCTTGCGAAGAATCAAATGTTTCATGCAAGAACGAAACATATTGATATTCGCTATCATCGGATTCGGGATTGGTTGGACTCAGGTGAAATTACAGTTGAGAAGGTTCACTCAGATGAGAATGCTTCAGATTGTCTTACTAAGCCGGTTTCAGTTGAGAAGTTCAGACATTGTTTGAACTTGCTCAATCTTTCTACATGCTAAAGATTGGGTGGAGCACCTCCTCACTTGAGGTGCGTTGAGGCAAGAGGATTCTTGCCAATGTGACGGTGCTTGAAGAAATTCAAGCTGCAATGATCTTGTTTTTTGGTCGATGGCTCGCCAAGGTGGAGATTGTTGTATATTGGCTCGCCATAGTTGGGTGCACAGGATCATACCTTATAAGAGGTGTGATCCATAGGATCAGTTTCCTATATTGGTTAAGGAAACCATATATGTGCAGGAGTTCTATTTGGACTCGGTTTCCTATTTATCTCTAGTTTGAATTAGTAATTCTATATGGATTTGATTTCTATCCATGGGCTATAAATACCCAAGTAACTTGGTATTTGGAAGATAAGAAAACAAGAGAAGACAAGAGAGAAGAAGGAGAGAGAACTTTGGGAGCCAAGGGTGTATTGGGTTTAAGGTGAGAGATTAAGATCTAGAGAAAGATACTAGGGAGATTATTGTAATCGGTGTTTCTTTTCTTATAATGAAATCTTCTCATTGTTCCCCGTGGAGGTAGGCATTGCCGAACCACGTATTATCTTGGTGTTATTGTTCTTTATTGTTTTGTTCTTCTTATACTATTGTTTATTGTTTGGTAATCTTTGACTTCATTGACAAAACGGATCCTGTATTGCAAAGGAGGTATTCTCACGAATATCTAGGTTGCGGGTTGTTGGCGTTGTTAGGATTTAATTAATCACTGCATATAGTCCAACAGTACCAACGTTAGTTGCTTGCTATTTTTTCCGGTAATGGCTCCATGGTCTGTGAGCATTCGCTGCTGGTTATGATAGTCTAATATTTTTTTCTGTGATGTTGAGGCCTTGAGATAATAGGTGCATGGCAATAACATGTAATTATTTGTTCTCTAACAGCAGGCAACAGCCTCTGCCAACTTTTTAGTGTAGTACTCTTCTTAGGACTTAGCAGTTGAATGCCTGATCAGCTTTACCAAGTTTAACATTTTGCAGGTTCCATTGGACATTGGTGTAAATCGCACTAAGTCAGCTGCTGTAAACATCAGTTTCCATAGAACGGTTTCAATCCAATTAAAAGTCATGGATTCCAATATTCTTGGGATAAAAACACAATGGTCAGTTTGTCCAAGGCACAATCATTCGGTAGTGCGTATGACTACAAGGAAAAACCAAATAGGAGATAACAAAATCTCAAATCCCATTCCCTCCCACAAATTGCAATATTTTAAACTTAACCATAAATTAATCCTATCGAACAAAGGGTTTTTAAGTCCATTTACAGATGGCGCCGAGGCGCTCCAATTTGAAGCTGAAAACATACCAATGGGAATTCAAAAAAAAAAAAAAAAAACTCAGATTTATCTGCCTTCACAGATTCAGATCAAGCGCTGAAATTATGCAAAAATAACTTGGAAAGTGGCCTGAATCAACTACCGAGAAGTTGGATCTTGTGTTCATCGATGCACCCACCTAATCCTGCTCATGGAAGATGGGATTCAGGAGGCTTCTTTGACCCTACTTATTATGAGTGGTTTGAATATGACAAAGTAATTCAAGTTTTTATTTTTGTATTTTTAAGAATACAATTGTTTTTATTTCTCCGATACCTTCTACTAAATTACGATTTGAGAATGAAAAATTGACCATAGTTCTTTGGGTTGTTTTGATGAAACAGGGTTTCAAGGACTACAAGTATTTTGATGAGTGTCTTGCTTACATTGAAGACTGCATGTTAAAGCCTGGTCCCTTTGATGGGTTACTTGATTTCTCTCAGGTTTGCAAATTTTTACTACTTGTCTAACAAATTATAGCTTTTAGTGTTTGTTCTAACCAAGTTCAGTAATGCTGCAGGGTGCATTTATCTCAGCAGCTTTGCGTGATCTGCTCGCCAAGGTTCGCCAATTTTTTTTTTGGCTTTTCACATGTCTTTTGACTTAACAAAACGACAAATGTATTAACTTGTTTCCAGATTAATACATTAACTAGGTCAGGTCGCTATTTGACTGACCAAGGTGGGAGTTTGAGATCGGGGGTGGCTGCACCTCGATGAGATCGAGATTGCCTATGTACTCTAGCTCGAGGGAGTGGAACTTAGAGATCAAGCCATCGTAGTTTTGTTCTTATAGAAGGTGAAACGACGCAGATCATGGGATCTTGCGGATTCTCCGACATCTTAATGATTGCGTAATATCTGGCATTGATTATGTAACAGGCAAAGATATTCACTAAGCAAGCATTGATTAAGGGCACATGCGTATTATGAGGTCGCCAACGGTCATATGCTCGAGTTGTTCTGATCGGACTGAATTAGGTCGTGTTGTGGGTGACCTGGTGGAAAGTTGGGCAGGCCACCTATCGTGTTTTGATTGGCTGTTGTATTTAGTACCCCTACATAAGCCCCCTCTTTTTAGGTCGATATGATATAGGGCTGAAAAGACCTTTTGTTTACTGGGCGAGGTGGTTGAATCGATCTCTGCTTTTGAATTTTTGAAACTGCACACGTGGCTAACATGCAGTATTGTTGGACATCATCATTGTGTTTCGTGGGGAAGTGGAGTGGTTTCCTCGAGCAGTTAACTTGTAATATTTTGGCGAATGAAGTACTCTTTGTCTGATGCCCTTTTGCTGGACACGTGGATTGATCCTACGGTAGATATGAATAGTCGGAGTATTGGGCAATAACTGCAAAGGTCGTGCTTGTCCACATGTAATCTTGTCCGTTGAATAGAAATTCATGGATGGATGGGATCTCTTTTTGATTGGTATTTAAAGTAGAGTTTGATATTGAACTCCTTACTTTCTTCATTTGCTCTCTCAAACTGCTGCCATTTTCTCATTGGGACCTGAAGATTTTGAGATCTTTTGAGGTGAGTACCTTTTTCTTTACTCTTTACTTCCTTGTTTCATTTTCCTTTCCTGTTTCCGTTTTGCTTTGAGAGATGTCGGAAGTTAGTGACTCACGAAACGAGCATTTGAGTAGGGAGAATGTTGGTTGTTACGAATCAGATGATGAGAGGACTCGATCTGGTGATGATGCTTGCTCTCCTGGTCGGTTGGAGGAGCCTTTAGAAGAAGATAGCCCTGGGAGCAGTGGTCCTCATGGGGAGGATAGCTCTGATGACGAGATGGTGGAGGGTGAAAATGGTAGCTTTCAACGTGTAGTTAATCATTCATATGTGAAGAGGCATATTGCTTTCAGGTCGAATTATAGCCTTGAACCCATTAAAAATTTAGAGATTAGGTTTCTGGTGGATCGCCTACTGACTGAGGCGTATCGACCTAACAATCCATTTTCTGTTATTTTCACTCTTGGGCAATTTCGAGCTGGTCTTCGATTACCCTTATCTCGTTTTGTTGTTGACCTTTTGAACATCATTAAGCGAGCTCCTTGCCAAATGAACGACAATTTTTGGAGAAATATGAGGGTTATCGACGACCTGAATAGGTTGCATAAATGGAGCATTATTGTTTCCGATGTTCTTGGTCATTTCTGCTTTAAACGATCTGGTAAGGTTGAGGGTGGGAGTTATAACATGCAGGTGCGACCTGAACGTTTACCTTTGATTTACCCTGTTAGTAGTGAGCAATGGTGGAAGGAGCCAATGTTGTTGACAGGTCGTGTTACTGAAGATAACCTGTTATATGTGAAGAAGAATGTGTCTGTTGATCGTAAGTTCTGAGGTCGTTTTGCCTTTTACTTATCGACCTGCTTCCTTTTGGTAATCTTTTGTTTGTCTTTTGCAGGTATCAAGGACGATTCTTTTGTGAGAAATATTGCGCTGGAATCTTGTTTGAACATTTTTGGTTATTGGTTGGATGAGAATAAGGTGAAGTTGCTTCCTCATTTACAGGAGTATTTTTTTTCCAAAAGGTGGTTCGAGAACTGTTGCTGACGAACTCGAGAGGGGGAAAGTTCTTAGTTCTAACTTTATGGCGAACGTGAGGAAGAGTGGTGGTAGTAGCCAGAGGGCAGGTTCTAGCAGCAGGGCTACTGATTCTGAGGTTCCCCGCATTGTTTCACCTCCGCCAAGTGTTCCCAAGTTTTCTTCTAGCACTAAGGGAAAGAAGAGGTCATTGTCTGGAAGTGTTAAGCTCGCTCCTCCTCCGTCTGTTATTCGAGCTGATGATTCTGCTAGTGTCTGTTGTCGAGGAGGCTCCCGGTCGTAAATCTCCTGCTCGAAGTTCTCTTAAGGGTAAGGAAGTATCAGCTCCTTTTCTTGCTGGCTCCATCTCCTACAAGACCAGACAAGGGGAAAGTTTTCAGGTTCTAAGCAATGATAGTGTTTTGTCTAATCCCCTTGTCTGCCAAGCTATTAATGAAGCTATGGTGTTGGAGGCTGATCACCAGGTCGTAAGCAGTCAGTCTTTGTCTCATACATGCTCGAAGATCAACTATGCTATTGCACTCATAAGTTTGAACTTATAATCTATCTTTTGTGTTGTTTTGCTTGTAGGATATTGAAGTTCTTCTTTCCTATTTCGCAGTTGAAATCTTCGTTCCAGGAGGTGCGAGGTATAGCTGAGGTTGGTGCCCAGGCTGACCTTGATCTTAAACGAGCTAGGGATGACCTTTATAATGCGAAGAACGAGCTGCTCTTGCGCGACCTGAAGATTAGAGAGCAGGAGAAGGAGGCTTTGCAATACGAACTGGTGATCCATGGGTTGAAAGTTGCGCTGCAGAGGTCTCGTAAGGATTGTGAAGAGAATGGTCTGGCATGGCAAACTCATTGTGAGATGTTAAGGAGGCAGCTGGAGGAATTGAGATCGCCCCCGATAGAGGAGACGCAGGTTGGTGAAGATGTTGAACTGTTGGAACCTAAGGACACCTCGGTGGGCCCTGATGCGCAGCAGCTGAACGTTGATGAAATGATAGTCGAGCAGGAGGAACGTGTTCAGGAATAGTGATCTTCCCTTTCTTTTCTTGAGTGTTGGTGAGGTTTAAACAATTGTTTTTCTTTAAAAGTTGTCTCTTTCTGGTGGTGGTTGGTGGCCCTTTATGGCTTGAAAACTTTGGTCTTGAATAGACTTGGTTTCGACCTCGTCCATTCTTGGCGATCTGCTCTAGATGTCTGTGGTTGTGGTTCAAAAACAATAGTCTTAGATTAGTTAGGCTTCGGTCGGGCTGATCTTTGGCGACCTGGTAGTTGTTGGCTGGAGGCCTGAAACAATAGTGATCGATCTGTTTCGACAGGTTGATTGCGCTTTTATTTTTTGCATTCTATTTCTTGTTGTGGACAATGTCTCCTGTCTCTTTGGGCGACTAGTTTCCAGGGAGTCTTGGTAGCTCATTCAGAAGGCAGGTAGACGAGATGAATGGCTGCAAGTAGGGCGGACAAAAATATTTCCTCTTGCATGCCTTTTGAATAAATTTGTTTTTGTTTATCTATATATTTTTCCTGCTCGTACTTTGCTTTGATTTGTGCAGGTGTTTTGCTTTGCGAGTTGTAGTTATTGTTGAAGTAGCCCCCTAGTAGTGTAGGTTGTTGTAATATAGCTAATAGATCGTTTTTCCTGTAATAGTTAGTTGATTTGACATAAATAAAATAAACATTGATTTGTTTACCTTACTTGTATTCTTCTTTTGTTATTGTACTGTCTACGTGGCTAAATGGCAAACATGAAACAATAAAGTTTAAGTATAGCAAATTCAACCTGGGATGAGATCTGGTCGATAAAGTTTGAGCTCGAATGTACTTAGGTCGTGGGATAGTTATGACCTAAGTAGGGAGTGCTAGTTGGAGTGTAGATTTCAACTTAACACATGTAAAATTATCAAAGGGACTAGAATATTGATAATTTTGAGGTCTAGTATGATTGGTTCTGACATTTTCAAGCCATTCATGTATGAATTTGAAATGAAGGCAAAATCGAGCTCGTTTATTAAAATGTGAGAACGCATGCTTACATTTATTGGTAGAATTTCTTCAAGTGATAAGCATTCTAGGGATTCTTGACATCTTCCCCTTCTGGAGTTTGTAGGCGATAAGAGCCATTACTTTGAACCTTTGTGATGATGTATGGTCCTTCCCAATTATCATTAAGCTTTCCAATGTTCGCCTTTCTCTTGTTATGAAACATTCTTCTTAGTACGAGTTCTCCTGGTTGAAAAAGTTTGAGGTCGTACTCCTTTGTTGTAAGCTCGTTTTAACCTTTGTTAGTATTGCTCGAGCTTGATGGTAGCATGGTTCCTTCTTTCCTTAGCCAAGTCTATCCCGAACGACCAGGCCTGATTGTTTAGTTCAGTGTCGACCAGTAATGACTTGGTCGTACCAAATGTCAGCGCAGCTCGGTTGGGATGACAGCTTCTACTTCATAGCAGAGACTAATTGGAGACATTCTTGTTGATGTTCTAGAAGTTGTTATGTAGGCCCAAAGGATGTTCTTTAGATGTTGTGGCCATTGGTCTTCTTGGTCTTCAAGCTTTTTCTTTAAGTTAGAGAGTATTTGCATGTTGGCTTCTTCGACCTGACCATTACTTTGTGGGTATCGAGGAGCTGACCTGGAGTGCTCGATCTTCGATAGTTCGTAGAAACCCGTAATGTTCTTTCCAACGAACTGAGTTCCATTATCAGTAACGACCCGTTTTGGCAAGCCGAATCTGGTAATGATGTTTTCCCACAGAATTTTTCTTACGTCTGCTTCAGTGACATTTGTGAGAGCAATAGCTTCAACCCATTTGGTGAAATAGTCGACTGCGACTAGAACGAATCTCTTCTCAGACTTCTTTTCTTTAATCAGTGGGCCCATGATGTCGAGCCCCCACATGTGAAATGGCCAAGGAGCAGTGATGTTGATGAGGTCGTTGGGATGTTGATGAGTGTGGTCGGCAAAGCATTGACACTCTTTGCACCTTAAAACGAATTTCTTTGCATCCTCTTTCATTCTTGGCCAGAAATAACCTTGTGAAATCGACTAGTGAGCTAGTGTGCGACCTCTTGAATGATTTCCACATTCTCCCTCATGGATCTCCTGAAATATGATTTGCCAATGCTTAGGAATTAAGCATCTTAGGAGTAGACCGGTTGCTGATTTTCGAAATAGCTTTCCTTCATGTAACTTATACATAGTGACTTTATGTAATAACTGGTTAGCTTCCCTCTTGTTTGTTGGGAGCTCGCCAGTTTGCAAGTAATTGATGAAGGGTTCCATCCAAGTTCCTTTGATGTGTTCTGAGGTCGTGTTGAGTAGGTCGTTTATTTGGTTGACCTCTTCTTGCTTTTGTAAATACGCTGGTAGCGTGTTTACTGCTATTGTCAGAGCTCGAGGTCGATCAGATTCGACCTTGGATGCTAGCAATGCGAGTGAATCAACAAGCCGGTTGCCATCTCTTGGAATGTGATCGATGGTGAAGAAACTGAACTTGCTGATTAGTTCCTTTGCTTTGTTTGCATATCTTATCAAATTGACTCCATGGATTTGGTAGTTACTTGTTATCTGATTCACTACCAGTTGAGAATCATTGAACGCTTTGAGTCGAGCTGCTTGTAGGTCGATGGCCATTTGTAGACCTTCGATTAAGGCTTCGCATTTGGCCTCATTGTTAGAGGTCGAGAAGTCTAATCGAGTTGACCTTTCATGTTGTGAGCCCTCAGGTGAGATGAGTACGTACGACACCAATGCCACTTCCATTTGCATTGTGTGAACCATCAACGTATAGTTGCCAAGTGTTTGGTGGATCAACTTGGATTAGTCTAGTCTCTGGTTCTGGTTCCTAGCTTGAGTCTTCAGCAGGGTAGTTTGCTAAGAAATCAGCTACAACTTGGCCCTTAACGGCCTGGCGAGGGACGAACTCGAAGGTATAATCACCGAGCTCAGCTGCCCAATGAGCATACGACCTGTTTTGTTCTTTTTTTCTAGGATGTGTCTTAGTGGCTGGTCGGTGATTACTTTAACAGTGTGTGCTTGAAAATAAGGTCTAAACTTGCATGCAGCATATAAAAGAGCTAATGCTAATTTTTCTAGAGGTGTGTACCTTATTTCTACCTGCTGTAACACTTTGCCTGTGAAATAGATTGGTCGTTCCACATGGTTTTCCTCTTTGAATAGTACCGCGCTGATCGCAAAATTTGATGTGGCGAGGTAGATTCTGAGCACATCTCCATCATTAGGCTTAGTGAGAACTGGTGGAGTGGATAAGTATGCCTTCAGCTCGGAAAAGGCTTGCTCGCATTCTTCTGTCCATTGATATGCATTGATATGCCCCCTTTCTGAGAATATGAAGCATTGGTCGACATTTATCGGATGCTCTAGAAATAAATCTATTGAAAGCTGATACCATGCCGTTGAGTTTCTGAATTTGCTTCTTTGTCTTTAGGCTGGGCATATCGACCAGGGCTCTGATTTGGTTGGGGTTTGCTTCAATACATCTCCTTGTAACTAGGTAACCAAGAAATTTTCCTGATGCGACCCCGAATAGACATTTTTCTGGATTAAGTCTCATCCTGAATTGTCTTAACCTTTGAAATGTCTGATCGAGATTGGCCAAGTAGTCCTGCTCGAGGTCGCTCTTGACTAGCATGTCGTCGATGTAGACTTTCATCGTTCGACCTAGTAGATCGTCAAACATTTTGGTGACAAGTCGCTAGTAGGTCGCTTCTGCGTTCCTGGTACAAATTACTAGGTAAAGAAACTATTGAGTGCGGAATTAAACATAGCAATAAATAAATATGAACAAAACACAAGATCTCGAAGAAAACTATCTTCTTTACTGAATATTATGAAAATTACAAGAATCTCTGCCTCACAATACTCTCCAGACAAACTAAACCCTAGTTGTCTCAATATTTTTAAACACACTAAACCTTAGTGGTTTCTCTAAACAAGCTAATAAATAGTTATTTCTCTATATCTTGGTCTATGTTTTGGTTTATGCAAAACATCAATATTTATATGCTTTGGACAACTTGTAGTTGGCCAAGGAAAATAATTTCCTATTTCCTAAAATTCTTATCCTTGTATAACAAGGAAAACTCTTATAAAGACTTTCCTTTCCTTGTCCCACAAGGAAAAGGAAACTAAATTCCTAAAAGAAGGATACACCTGTATCATGGCTCCCCCCTTTAAGAGCTTAAACTCCCGTTTAAGTTAGAAACGGAGATTAGGGAACTCGAGAGCTCCCTGGTCTTTGTTGAACCATTTAGCTTTGCTTGGAACTTGAACAGCACGCCCGATGCGAAACATTAACCGTTTCCCACTTCGTGTCTTAGTCACCTTGCGCTCTAATATGCAATCTTCCTTGAATGTCTCCTCTCGATCAACCCAAGGACATGTCATCAAGACAACTTCCCACAAGCATTTACTAACCTTTTAGCATGTGTTGTCGTTACCAAGTCAATTCCCTTTGGAGGTGAAATTGCTCTTATGTGAACACTTTTGAGGCACGTGACATTATGTGGGATGAGTTTAAGGATATGTTTGAGGAAAAGTATATCTCTCGGGCTGCTAAAGAGGAAATGATGGAACGTTTTACTCGGCTGAGGCAAGGGACTATGACTGTGACAGAGTATGTGGCAGAGTTTAACAAATTATCGAAGTTCGCTCCATTTATGATCAACACACCAGAGAACAAGGTTGGGAAGTTCATTCGAGGTCTCAACTATCATCTTCAGGTCAAGGTAATACCATCTGAGCAAGAGCCATTTGAGCGTATTGTGAGTCTGGCATTGAGGTTTGAACGACTTGAGAAAGAGTTCAGAGATTCTCGGCCAAAGACAAAGGCTTGGGACCACGACAAGTCTGTTAAGTCACATTATGATGGCAGAGATCGAGTACCATCCTTACGAGCCGAAAGACTATCATCGTCAGAGAGGGTATGATGGACCGAGAGGCTATGATCGTCCTAGAGACAATGATCGTCGTGACGACTATGGACGACGAGATAACGACCGTCATGAAGATTATAGACCACGTGGTGATGACAGAGAGATTGACCGCCAGGGACAGTGAGATCGAGCTCGTCCACCTGCACCACAACCTGATCAGGGACCTGGAACTTTTTGTTGTTATGAGTGTCGCCAACCAGGACACCTTGCTAGAGATTGTCCTCAGAGACAACAGAGACCAGAGGGAGTTGATCGTCGCCCTCGAGCAGCAGGCCGAGTTCTCGTTGTTTTACCAGCAGCTGAGGATGTGCCAGGTAAATGATTTGTTTTAGTATGGTTTACAAGTGTTGTTTTACTTTGGTGTATTACCAGATTGTTTCTAAGATCTTTGTTGTATCTTTTGAGTATAAGTTTAATCTTTTTAAGGTTTGTGTGAACTGGGGTTCATAAAACAAGCAAGTCAACGTCATTAGGGATGCAAATTGATTATTAAAGGTTAACTAAAACCTCTTCTAAGTACGAGGACGTGATTCTTTTAAGGTTTGTATAATGTAACAACCCGGATTTTTGACTTGATTAAAAATTTGATTTGCTGACAAGATAATTTAATTTGGGCTTCATGGATATATGCTTTGTTGAAAATGGGTACCCTATGGATATTTTGGAAACTTAAGTGGATATGGTGTATTGGGTATTTGTCAACAAATGTTTAATGGGCTTGAGATATTATGTTTATATGGGCTTATCAATTTATGAAAAGGTTAACTAAGAAATGGGCTTAGTAATGTACCAGTATTAAAGGCACAAAAACCTAGGTTGGCTTTGCTTTCTTCGTTCACAATTTACCTAGCCGTCAAGAGCATACAGAAGGTTAGAGAGATTTGAAAGAAAGAGAAGGCAAGAAGACCGAGGGAAAGAAAAGAAGAATTTGTGGTGGTGGATTTTGATTTCTTTGCTTGCGGGACCATAGTGAGTGTTATTTCACATGTTCTAGTAATGATTACTTTATGATTCATGATAATGATTACACTATTTATTTCTTACATGATGATGACTGCACCTTACTTTGATTACAAATCTTGAAATTATGAGAATGTATGGCTGATGTATATGCATGACATATTAATGTTTAGTAGGACCCGTGTTAGGAATACTACACCATTCTTGTAGAATCTTTTCTCTTTAGTTGAAGTATGAGTACTGTTGTTGTGAAACTAAATTCATGGTAAATGCATGTGGTACTTTTGTGAGGCATTTAATACTTGAAATTTCTTCTTATTCTTTCTGTCATAAGTATGTTGATTGGGGCATGATGATTTAATACTATTCTGGTATGCTATTGACTTTTAATTATAGGGAATGGATAGTGTTGCTACTTTGGGGGATTAATGCCATGACACATACTTAGATTCTTTGGTAATTCTTGTGTCACATGTGAAATATATGAGCATGATTATTAAAACATAAGGTGTTTCTTTAATTAATGCTGCTGAATAACTAGGTTGGATAAAAGAGACTTTGACTATTTAGTTGTTATAATGATCGAAATGTTAATAACAATACTGTGTATCCAAATGACTGCAATGCGGACCTGTTTGTTTATGTGTTTTTTTTATATTCTTTGTTAATGAGAAATGATTGAAATTTAAATACTTTGGCATTGGCCATGGAAATTGGTTGAAACCGTGAGTAGTTCTATTAATGCGAGAATGAGTACCGCATGAAGTAATTGTGATCCAATGATAATTGAATGGCTGTGTGCCGACGATAAAACAATAATTTAAATGGTTGTGTGCCGATGAGATGAGACTAATTAGAAAATCCCTAGTTGCCACACAATTCCAGTTTGGATTTGGAGTTCGTTTTGGGCTGAGTATTTGTGTGATAAAATTCGATTATGGATGTCTGTGTGACAAAGAGTTTACTATTGAATGTCCTTGTGACAAATTTTATGGGAAACTGTGTGTGCCCCATGTGACTTTCTTTTGCCCATGTACCTTTCGCTCGGTGCCATTCTGATTTAGCGCGCGGGTGTGTAAGTTCACCTTTCTTTTCTGTTTGATCAGAAGTGGTTGTGGGCTTATACACGGTGAGACACACGAAGGGTGTGTTTGGCATAGTAGTGCTGTAGAAATGTCAGTTGTGTGTGTGGCTAGGGTGCAAACTAACTTAATTAATGAAACGCGACATTTAAAAACCCGAAAACTGAAAGTGGTGATAATGACTGCAAACGGATTGTTTGGTTTGAGTGTTGGACATTGATTGTGATTTGTTCAGTGTTTGCTTGGAAGGCTTGGTTGACAGTTTGTAATTACATATTGGATTGTGTTTTAGTTTATCAACTAACTGACATTGCAGGTGGTAGGTCACACTAACATTTATTGCAGGACTTGACCTACCAAAGCGACAATAACAGGTGGTAAGTTAGTTTTGTCTTTCATTAAGATAACTGTAAAGCATGCCTAGTTTAAATAGTTTAATTGTACGTTTTAGTTAGTTGGTGAGCTCTCCTTTCATGAGAGACACTCACACTAGCAAATTCGAATTGTTGACCCTCGTTGTTTCTTTTGCAACTTGGGGTACGTCTTGGTCGGACGTAGAGAGGGAGCCACGTGAAGGAGATCGAGAGACTTGATTTGGAGCTACATTCAAAGGACTTTTCGGATTACACCATTTTGATTTAGTTATTTCTTTATCTTTAAATTTAGTATTTATTTCGACTTTGGGAGACTATATAATCCTTAATATTTGGAGTTGTTATTTGGATTATCATTCGGATTATTTATTTGGAGTTATTTGTGTCTTGAAGTTAATTAATATGATTGGAGTTTTGTTATTGATCCTTTGTAGTCTATTGCTTTGAATGTTTTTGCCTATCTAGGTCCCATGTGGGGCCGACCCGTTCACGCTCTGGCTTTTGGTTTATGAATATTTGCTATTTATTTGGCGAATATTCATTTATCAAAAATCGGGGTGTGACAGATAACTGAATATTCGCCAAATAAATAACAAATATAAAAAATCGGGGTGTGATAAATGCCTCACAAAAGTACCGCATGCATTTACCATGAATTTAGTTTCAAAACAACAGTACTCATACTTCAATTAAAGAGAAAAAATTCTACAAGAATGGTGTAGTATTCCTAACACGGGTCCTACCAAACATTAATATGTCATGCATATACATCAGCCATACATTCTCATAATTTCAAGATTTGTAATCAAAGTAAGGTGCAGTCATCATCATGTAAGAAATAAATAGTGTAATCATTATCATGAATTCATAAAGTAATCATTACTAGAACATGTGAAATAACACTCACTATGGTCCCACAAGCAAAGAAATCAAAATCCACCACCACAAATTCTTCTTTTCTTTCCCTCGGTCTTCGTGCCTTCTCTTTCTTTCAAATCTCTCTTTAACATTCTTTATGCTCTTGACGGCTAGGTAAATTGTGAATGAAACAAAACAAAGCCAACCTAGGTTTTTGTGCCTTTAATACTTGGTCTATTACTAAGCCCATTTCTTAGTTAACCTTTTCAAATAAGCCCATATAAACATAATATCTCAAGCCCATTAAACATTTGATGACAAATACCCAATACACCATATCCATTTAAGTCTCCAAAATATCCATAAGGTACCCATTTTCAACAAAGCATATATCCATGAAGCCCAAATAAAATTTCCAATCCAAAAATTTATTAAATCTCTACTTTTAAACTGTAGAAAAATCCGGGTTGTTACACCCAGTTTCCTTTGCAGTCAGTAAACTAACAGTTAACTTCATTGGCTATTGGTTTTGTATATACCACAGGATAGTGCCCCCTAATCTTTTAACTACAAAAAATTCTTTAAGTCGTAGTCTAATGCACTCAACTTAAATGGAGAGTGCTCCTTTGGACAACCCAAATACCAATAGCTGCAACCGAACATAATTTAGTAGAAAACAATTACACATGTCGTATTCGGAGCGTACATAGTGTTTGACAGTGACATCCTCTTCCCTCATCCATCATGCAACCAGACACACTCTGAGCCTGTACAAAAGGCCAACCAACCCCAATTACAGAGGTCTGAACTATGACAACTCAAATATAAGGGAGGGAATAAGCAGAAAAGAGCAAGAAGAGATCAACCAAAAACTAAGGATTATACTCTCCTATTACGATTATGAAAAGGAAAAAATATTAAATTTTAACTCATCTTATAATCATGTATGTTTAGACACACAAAAAACAAGGTTAAAGATTGAATTTTTTTTGAATTTAAAATCATGAATCTTCGTCTACGCTAAGAGAGGAGAAAGACAGAGAGAGAGCAAAGGATCTCTCTCTACAAGGTTCTTCTTATTATTTTCTCACAGCATTTCGACCAAGTTCAGGAACCTGAAAATTCACAAATCCCATTTCTCAAAATCAGATCAAACAACCCTAGTAACCTCATTATACAGTAAAAAACAACCAGACCCTTTTCTTCAAGCCATATTAAGCAACACCCAAAAAACCAAATAATCTGATAAAAATGAGGAATTAATCCCGAACGAGTCCATATGAAATGTGATTCCAAAGTTAAATCAGATGAAAAAAATTAAAAATAAGTGGAACCACTTTTGTTTTTCTTTAAAAGATCCATCCAAAGCATAAACGGTTCCACAAGTTCTCTTAACATTTCCTATATTCCTCCTCTTTGGTTAATTAAAACTCACAAATAAAGATTTCACTTCAGGGTAAGAGAAACCAATTTGTCTTCACCAAGGGACAACAATACTAGTGTTAACAACACATGAATCAACTACAAAACCTATAAGCAATAAAAGTCCTTATCAAAAATTCTAAAAGGATAACTAGAGAGTGAAGAGTAGAGGACTGAGGATGTTTAGTTTATGTTGTTAGAGGCAAGGTCGAATGAAGGAAGGAAATGAACGGTAAGGGGGAAATCAGTAGGAGCTGATAGATTCAAACATTGTGGAATACCAAGGTCACAACTAGTTCTTATTGTCTATTGAATAATTGCTCGATTGTTGACATCGGAGTTGGCCAGGTGATGATTGATGACACATGTCCAAGGGGAACTTCATTGTGTTAAATAAGATACGAACACCTAGCTGTCAGCAGTCAAATGACTAATGAAAAAGGAGCAAGATTACACACACACGTATAGAATTTATATTAAACATCTTAAGGTGCTCGCTATATTAAGTTAAAGATTAGCCTCATTTTTTATAATGTACTTGCTAGCTTCAAAATTCTATACGTGAAGAACTCAAAAATTAAAGTCTCTAGTCTTGATAAAGAATACTTTTAGGTTAACCTGGATAAACCTCATGACTACAACGACCTTAGGAATCTGTAATTGCACCCCGAAAAAAACAGCCCTTAAAATGAATGGGGAAAGAAGTACATTCAACAAGATTTGATTCTTCATTATGCTCAGTTTACATCACATTGCAATTTGATTGTACTCAATATCCTTAAGATAAAACAAAAACTAAAGCCCTTCTCACCAAAATCTATTAAGGAGACTCTCACAAAAAGTTTCAAAATATAATGTAAAAAGAGTAGTCCAAGTTGATCCATTTTGCTTTCTCTTCATCTGTCATGACCTACAAGACGAAAAATTGTATATTCTTCTATCACAATGGAAGAACAAGAAAAGGAGATCAACAGACTCTCCACACAAGAAAAACAATGGAACGTTTGATGAATGATTTGAAGTTGCAAGACATAATCTTTTAATGGAAAATCTCAATTTATTAACTCAACTAATGGAAAATCCCAATTCACCACTTGGCGCATCCTCAACTATTGACAAAGCCAATGAAGACAAATGTGTAAACAACAAATGTTTGAAGGGATTGCAATTCCATTACCAAACTCTAAAGAGCTAGAACCTGAAGCTGGAGCTAAATTCTATATAAGTCTAGTCATATAGAGGTAGATCATCGTTTCTCACCTGGCCTAATGAGAGAACTCTATTGCTGATTGAAGACCTTTTGTTGCTAACACCAAGACTTTATCACAGAAAGCAGACTAAAGCAACTTTATGGAATTGGGTGTCCATTTTTCTATGGAGATGAGGTGTAAGAGTTGAGAACATGCTCTTTGACTGGGATACTCTTTCGGGAAGATCCATTTGTTCTTTCTTTTCTTTGCCGTCCTTTATATTGATTCGTGCATTTCTTAGTCACCACTCACCAATCATTTTACTAATTTAACACAATGTTACACCAAACAAAATACCCAATACAAGTTCAGATAAAGACGTGAAGTGATCAAAATTTTAATATCTCCTTCTGTTTGTCCAAGTTTTTTAATAATAAATGATAGCATACACCAAAAATAAAAAATATCAATAGCAAATGAGATCCAGGCGCACAAAAACAATTCCAATCAGACCTAAATTGTTGACTAACCTAATCGATTTCATCCAACACAATCGTCAAAAATTCACTCAAAAAAACCAAAGGCTACCCATAATGTAATCTCATCCAACCAATCAATCATCATTTCATACACAAACAAACATAACAAATTAACAACATAACCCATCAACAGATACTCAAATTAAACAAAATAAATGAAGAATAAGAACTATACCTTCTGGAAGCCAACAAGAACGACGAGAAATAGCAATCATTGAAGTTAACAATGAAGAAGAAGTAGCAGTATGAAATGGCATTAAAGAATCCACACAACAACTCAATTCAACAGGTGACCTTCAAATCAACCAAAAAAAAAACCCAAATATAATTAAATCATCATTTATTCAATAAATGAGAAAAAACAAAGAACCCCAGAAACCCAAACCTGAGAATGCGTGAAGAGAGAGATGGGTTTTGCTTGGGAAGACCAAAAGGGGAAGAAGGAGTAGATTTGGGTTTGGCATTAGTAGCAAATTTGGAAGCGGCAGAACGGAAAGAAGAATACCTGAAAGCAGATCTGATTGTTGAAGAAGCCATGGAGATTGATGAAAGCTTTGATGGGTTTGTGTTGGTTTTGGAAAAATGAGTCGAGAGAAGATTTGGTGGGGGTGAAGAAGAATGAAGAGGGTTTAGGGTTTAAGGAAAAATGGGAAAGTTTTTAGTGAAAAATCCTGCAATGTTTTACAAGAATTAAAGATAGTCCTTTGAAAGTTTTGCTAATTTGTGTCTTACTCCTTCGACTTAGGGTCTGTTTGATTCGGTTGGGAGATCAATTTACCGGAAAATAGATTTACCATATGCAAAAAATATAAATTTTCATAAAACGACTATAGTGCTACATTTTTTTGACAAGTGCTACATGGTACATGAATATCATTGAAAAATCATATAAATATGACTTTTAGCGAGAGTTCATTAATATTGAACTCCCAAAATCATGTAAATTTACCACTTATTTTTCAATGTAATCAAACGTGGGAAATTGAGATTTGCCAGACTCGAATCAAACAGACCCTTATGTCAAACATAAATTGGATCCAACACAAAGGTTCCCTCCTAAAGTTCCATGGGCATCACTGCAGGAGAGTAGCCACGGGCATGGAGACCAGTCAGGGCATCACTGTTATGGACAAGGGGACTGACACGGAACGTAAAGTGGGACAACTGATTTTTACAATCCTATGGGAAACAGCCTCCCAAAACCGTCAGTCAGTCGAGTATATTGAGTAGAACACCAATATGTAATGCTTATCGTGATTGTATTACTATCCCATATCCCATCCCATTATATTCTCGTCGATAAACCTGAGTTGCTACAAATCTAACTAAAATATGTTTATATTGTAGCAGTGGACAAATATATTTGATGTCTATCAAGACTTGGATTTAACACAAGGGAGACTAGAGCATTTGTATTCAAAATTAATCAGATATTCAGATCATATCAGAAGTAGACACATTACACAAACCCATTGCAAAATTATGGTTACAGTAATATAACCGGATTTTGATCCTTCAAATGTATAGGCGTCAATCTTGGTGATATAAGTATAAAATAAATATCAAAAATGTTTCGGAAATGATACTCTTTTTCACCCTAAAGTTTTTTTTCCTGTACTATCATAAACTTTTACAAGAAAAAACCATATTGATAAGAGATGTGGCTTCCAGAGGTGGCTTCCAGGCCAGGGGTGCTTGATAAGTACAACTGAGGTGGCAACAATCATTTTGCTCACTGCACCATGCATTCCAGTTTCTGAAACATGCCTGCAGAAATGTTCTTTGTTTAGAGATGGTCTTTCACTCGATTTCCGCGGCGATTCGTTTCTTTCGCATTGGTTGCACGGGCATGCTTCCTGGAGCACTGTGAGCTCGTCTATTTTGGTCTTTTCTTCTTTCGGCCTCAAGCATGATACGTCTGAGTATTCTTGCCTTGTATATTGGTTTGGGCAAGTGCCTATGCCTGCATAAATCATCATGATGACCAACATATGAGTCTTATTATCATGGCTATAGTTAATCGTGAAAGAAGCAGTCATAAGTCATGACCAACAAGTCTAAAGTTGGTCAGTACTTTTGATAAGAAGGACCATGTATGACCATGGGTTCTTTGACTAGAAAGATCTCAGGGTCTTCAGTTCTTCACCCTATTTGAGAGTGACCAGACTAACTTTGACAAGTAAACATACCTAATGACACGGTTAACTTCAGGAAGATGCTGGTATTGTTTTATGAGAGCTTCCTTCAATTCGTGATTTCTCCGTTCCCTTCCAATAATCTGCAAGAGAAGAGATGAGTGGATTGGTATATAGCAGAGTAATCAAAGTTGACAAATCTCAGAAATATCACCATATACACATTGTAATGATATTCATGCTTTATTTTATGAATATTTTCGCAAGCATTTCTGTTAACCTGTTTATTCTTCGTCAAATGAAGTTTGGATATGAACATCATAATAAGATCCAAAAATTTATGAGAGGCGTCTAATGATTTCGTATAAATATTGAAAGTGATTGCATTCCATTCTACTAGACATTTGATCTTGTTACAATAAAATAATCCGAGATGTGAAGATTTAATTCACTCTGATGTCTATTATCTATATATAAACAAATGATGAAATTATAAAAGAAAATGTTCTTACAACTCCCATCTGTTCTGATGCTTTAGCTTTCCATAGTCGCAGATTGGTGTCATCACTTCCCGAGACAACATAAGATCCATCACAAGTAAACTTTACAGAAAAGACCCTACATAAATCAGAAACTCATTCAGATAGTTATTAATTTCACAGAGATAGTCAACATAAAACCACAGAGTGCTATGAACTATTGTGCTCAGCTATGAGTCACAAGAGTTTTTACTCAAAACCTAGCTAGGTGTATGAGTCACAAGAGTTTAACCAAGCCAAACCTTTGCATCCTCTTAGTGTGGTAAATTTCTCGGCTGTGACCACCATTATATCGGAAGATTCTTACCTGCAATGAACAAAAACCAGACTCAGAAGTCAGAACATATGATGTCTTCCTTAACATAACAAATTTCAAAATTTTGAGCACTAATTGTGACTCATAGTTGGTGCTCATCTTCACGAATGTATAGGATCAGGTTCATAATCGTTTTCTAATAGAAATCAATATAGTTTCTACTGATAAACGAAGAAAATATGAATATGAACACAACACAAAATACAAGAAACTTACGGTCCTATCATATGAGCCTGTTACAAATTCTTTTCCAGTCGGGGAGTAATCTATATCCATCCTAAAATTGAGCAAATGGTAATAGATTTAGTAATATGGAAAGCAGGAGAAAATTAATATCTTAGAAAAAAAGAGAAACCTATTTTGGAGCTGTACAATTATTCACTCACACTGCAGAAACATGATCTTTGTGCACACACTTGGCTTCATTCAGTTTTCTAGCATCATAGCTGTAGCAGTTGCAGTCTTCGTTTGCCTTTATCAATAAAAGTTGTAATTAGCAATGCAAATCCAGAGATTTCATGAAGTTCTATACATAGTTAACATTTATCATATGCAGATAAGGATCATGGCCCCATATCTGGTGCATAACCGCATATATATTAGAGGAGCTGAGTAGCTCTGTCAAATACTGTATCCAGATAGGGCTGTATTGTAGGAGGGTAACAGGTTTTTCACAATGGGAGATACTGTGTTTTCTCTTTTTGGATGCATGCTTCTATAATTTATTTTTTGGTAGGTAGATTACTTCACCTACTATTTTTGTTCAGACTAATGAAATGTAAGTCTTTAATCTTTATCCAATTAAGAACACGCAAAATTTTGACATAAACAAATGACCCAATGACAATGAGTCAGTGACCATGCCCCTTTCACATTTCGAGCATTCCACTTAACAGCCCATTGCTAAAACCATATCCACTAAACAGAGATCTAAAAAACATTTACTATCCAAAGTCCAAACACACAATAGAAAAACAATTTACATCCACCAAATTTTTTTATCATGCAGTAGGATAAGCCTATGTACTGAACTTACAGCAGTGAAGTTCATTGGCTCCATTGGATTCCAGCAAATAGAATTTGTTTTTGTCTGTAAAAAGACAAGTCGGCATCTCTCAATACCATCAGAGTATATCAAATAACAAGTGAACTGAGCAATGCATGTCAAAGTAATAAATACCCGTTACAAAGACTTACTTTCATGATGAGCTTCCTCACAGGGGTTGACAGACGCAGATCATATAGTGTTATGCTCCGGTCACTATACAATAATAGGGAATAGGCAAGTCAACATAAATATTCTCTATTATGTCCTGATTTTCTGTTAATAAAGTTCTGCCTATAATGTCTGTGAGAACTTCTGTATCAGGTAAAACATATTATCTTACGCAGCTAACCTAGGCAAAACTTCTATATTCTGACGTCAATAAATTGACCTTCGGCAATATATGCAAGTCAAGGCCCTTTCAATTTATGAATGAAGTCGGGCCACGCAGTTTCGAAGGGCCATGTTTCAGGGTTTAGGATATTTTGCCAGCTCTAAATCAATGCGTGTTTTTAATGAGTAAAAAAAAATAGCCACAATCGTCTACAGGCCTACAGGCCTACAGGCCTACAGGATATGCTCCCCACTAACTGTCATATTATTCATATAAGAAAATCAAACTTATACAGTATCTGGTTTCTAGAAACCAGTTTATAAAAACACTATCAAATACTCCTCTATAGGCACACAATAAGTAAACGATATGAACAGATAGATTTAATCACAGGCATCCTGATGTCTACTGCATACTAAAGATCAACTGTGCAACAAAAGTAAAGTCCACTTATTTGTAATAAAAACAAAATGTACCTACCTAGATGACGTTGCCAACAAATCTGGCTCTCCAGGATTAAAGCGAACTGACGTGACAGTGTCTTTCCCCCACTCAAAACTGTTAATTGGCTCAGACCTTTGAAAACAAGAAATCGTGTTACATGTACGGGAATACGGGATAGATAAAATCGAATCACATAATACATGTAAAATTAGTCTGGAACCTGTTATGATCCCATATATCAACTTGAGCCCCAGCTGTGGCAAAGTGTCTACCATCCCATTGGTGGTCAACAGCCCTGAACAGAAAAAGGAAAACCAGCAAAGTTAGCACTACCATTACATCAACAATGTGTAGTAAGCAGCATTTTCACGGTAGAGGGAACATATACTTTTCAAAGTATATACAATTTCTTACCAGAAAGCATTTTTTCCAACGTAAATTGCCAGAGGCTGAAAAATAATATAAGAAAATGAGGAACAGTTTGATCATTGTATAGGAATAAGATGTGCAGTTCCATATCTATACCTAAAGCACTTACCTCAGAAGAATGATCAAATGAGTCATTCAATTCCATCCCACCGGCAACAGGAACACTCCAAAGCCTGACACTGACAAGGACAAGACATAGAAGTGATAGAACGCTTTCAGAACAGATGATCTTCCAGGCAATCCTTTCTCTATGAAGTCTTATCCCATTTATATTTATAATCACAAAATTAAAATGCTTGGTAATTGTGCTTACGTGCAATCAGTACCACAGGAAACAAGAATTCGACCATCTGTAGATGTCGTTAAACCCCGAACTGCACCTTGATGACCATGGAATTGGCGAACGGTTTTTCTGTTTTCATCAATATTAGTTTAACAAAATATTCTGAAATCAAAGACTTCTACATCCCCAGCCAAACTAATTGAAAGCAACATAAACTACCTGGAAGCTAGATCCCAATGTCGAATTTCTGCCAAAAGAATACAACAAAATACATTTGAGTAATTTTCATGAACTAAAGCCAATAGAGTATAAGTGCAGTCTTGTTGTTGGGGTTTCCTCTGTAGTAGAGAGTTTGCTGATTTGTTTTAGTAGTTTTAAGACTTCTCATCCTCTGTGCTCTTGTATATTTCTTTTTCCCTATTCTAACATATGACCAATGTATTATAAACACAACAGAAAAAGATACTACTTCGCAATCCACCCTCTGTATTTTGCTGCTAGAAAAATGCTCACACAATGACAAATTTATAAAGGGTCTGTTACTCTGCTTGATTGGAAAATCAATTTCAGTGGTAAATTAATTTTAGGGCAGGATGGTAAAAGAAAATTAGAAGTAAAGTCAAAACTTTGTCTTCTTCGCATCTTTTTGTACAATCAAATATTCCTAAATTATCTTCCTGATTCCCCTGTAAATCAGTTTACCGGACCTATTCAAACCTACACAAAGATAGAGCAAAGCCCCTAGATTGCCCATTTCTTATCACAAATAGCTTAACAAACAAACAACATGTATAAATTTTGCTTAAACATGAAATTTGCTGTTTACCACAGTAAGTGTTTGTCTGCGCGTATTATAAGAAAATCTAACTATTAATCAAGACCAAAGATAAACTATCTTGATGAGATTTTTAACTTAGTTATATTTACAACTACCAAAAGAAAGGTTATCTTGAACATACAAATTTTCAAAGAACACCCGTAAAGAATGTTCTTACTTTTACTTCCTACTCTCCAGAGTGATCACTTAACAAGTTGTAGTTTAGCTCAAATTGTTCTTGAATGATCCAAAACATAACATTGGAAGAAAAAGTAATAGTATATTGTACCTCCATCCATTGCACCCGAAAAAATATCCTTCAAATGATTTTGATTCTTCGTCATACATGAAATCGAATCCATGTGTCCACTCAAATCATGCATAAATGGTCTTGCAAATATCTAAATCAACCAAAAAAAAAAATCTCAAAACCCCTTAAAACAAAACTCAAAATTTCACACTTTGGCAATTAAATAAATAAAAACAAATAAACAAACCTTATCTAACTTGACAGCAGTAAGAGCTCGAGAATACCCAGTTGCATTCGCAAGTGGATGCAAACTGGGTTCATAGTTTCTATGTACTTTCTATTTAGAAAAAAAAAACACACATAAAACCCATAATTAAAAATAGCTCAGAAATGTTAAAAATCAAAACTTTATTGAAAAAAAAAAACTTACTCGAAGATCATTACTACGTTCACGAGTAAATTGTTCAGGTTGACGAGATATTGTACGTATTCTCATTCTTAATTTAAGTTTTTTTTTTGAAGAAGATTGAATGAACAAAAAAGAATTGAATGGAAATCGATTGCAGAAACCCTAATTTGAGAAAAAGAGAGAGAAGAAGAAGACGTTAAACCCTTTAAGAAGAAGAGGTTTTGTGGTTGGGAGGTTATTTTGGTAAAAGTGTTAATGGGCCTATAGTTTAAAATTTCAAACAATGCCCAGTTTATTTCTAGTGAACTCCAACCCGTTTTGAGTGTTTTTTGTTTGGGTCTGTTTAGAAAATTTTCTGGGAATTCGAATTAAGTTTATAATTCCAAAACTTATGATTTTCGAGAATTGAAATTTTTAATGTTAATTTTTACTATGTTTGGATACAAATGAGAAAAGAAATTAAAGAAGTGATATAATAGAAAAATAATATAGATGACAATATTAAAGTTTCTTTATTTAGAAAATAAATTTTCAATCAAGCCTAGAATTAAGAGTTTTACCCCTTATACGAAACTTGTGATTCATTGATATTTAAGAATTTCTATTTTTAATTCATGGACTAAAGTCCTTCCAAATGCACAAAGTTGCATGTTTTGAAAAATGATTTTCAATTCCAGCCTCAATTCTAGGTTTCCAAACAGACCCTTAGTGAAATCTGAAGATTTTCTTGCCTCACTTCCAAAACTGCAGATTTTCCTGGCTCACTTCCAACAAGTTCTGGATTGTTATCTTGATGCGATGAACTGCTTTTGCCTGCGACTGTGAATTCTTCACTGCTGAAAATTTCTGCATTTGCGCGTGTCCTAGATGGTTGCATGCGACAGGATTGACCATATGTCCTTGCTGAAGCCAACTCTACTGAGCTTCGGCGAGATTCGATCTAAATAATTGTGTTATAGTGTTTTGTACTCTTTTTTTTTTTTTTTGTTAAACTTTTTTATTTTATATAAATAAAAACAATAACCAGATACAAGATCCCAAAGAGAATATTCGTTGAAGGGATTATAGAAACAAGGCTTATCCTTAAAAAGGAATAGTTAAAAACACACTCAACAACAAATTTTCAAACCAACTAAATAACAAAAAGTTGAAACTAAGCTCAACCCAACCAAGCCGCCCAAGCACGCATAAACAATCCTAGACCAGAGGTGAGAAAGTGTTTTATGCTGCAGTGCACCTACCCCTTCATCCCCCAAAGGCTTGTGTGACACCAACATGATCAAGGATGAAAATGCAGCCGAAAAGAAATGAGAGGTTAAACCAAGGAGTAACTTTGATGCACTAGAGAGGGACTGGAAGGTGAAGAAGAAACCCAACACAAAAATTTCTCAAAAGAAATTCCTCCAAACCATGGTTGATAGAATGAGCCAAAGACAACATAATGATCAAGAGAAGTACCGCGTAAAACACCACTTCAAAACCCCCATTGAAGCAAAAAAAATGATCAAAAGTCGAAATCGAGACAAAAAACCAATCAGTTCTAAAACAAAAACTCAAAGAAAACTTTGATGATGGTGAAAGATGAATACTTTTTTCAATTAAAGAGATAAATGATACAAGATAAACAATTCTTCAATTGAAAAAATTAAAAAACATGAATCTGGAAATTAATCCATATCTAAAAGAACAAACCATGCATGACGGTGAAAGATGGGAGCTTTTCTCAATTGAAGAGTTAAGGATTTAACAGTAAATGCATCTTCAAGGAAGAAAAATAAAAAACATGGATCTGAAAATATTCCAGATCTGAGGAACAAACTATGGATTAGATGATGACTTGAAATAAGTTGTTCTTAATTGAAGAGAAAAAGGAGAAAAGAAAACACCCATCTTCAATTGAGAAAGAGAGAAGCATGAATCTGAAGAAGAAATTCAAGATCTAGAAACACAAACACACAAATAAACATTAGAAAGAGAAAAGAAAGGAAAAAAAAAACCAACCACCGGTCATCGGAGACGATGTCGGTGGTTGGGGATTCACACTCTCTATCTGACTTCTCTTTCCTGGAAGTTTTAATGGCCAACTCTGGTATGGTAGGGCCGGTATGGTATTTTCATGTTTATAATGTTTTGTACCTGAGCATAGGTTCCCACCAGCATTTTCCAAATTTCTGAGGTCTTCTGGCACTTGAGAAAGAGGTGGGTCATGTCCTTAGGGTCTGTTTGATAACTTTCCACTAGGTCCCGAGAAAATAGGCAAAGCGGCAAAACTACGTATTAGGCAAATCTTTGGTCCGAGAAAATTTTTGGAAAAACTATTTGCCGGTGTTTGTTAACGTGTTTGGCAAATGTACATAAAGTGGTTTTGCCGCTTTTGCTGATGTTTGACAACTCTTTTTTTTCTGGCAAATTGACTTAAAGTGATGGGCTGTGGGCTTTAACTAATGATTTTTAATGGACTTTGGGGATTTTGAATATCATGTAAGCAATAAACCCAATGGACATATGCCATCAACACAGCAATTACAGCCCAATATCAGCCCAACTGAAAGGCCCAATTTTAATAAGCAGTTTCTTTAAAAAAATTATATATACTTGTATCTATATTTTTCTTCACAACGATGGACCTCATCACTTTAAAAATAATTTGCAACTTTCCTTCAAAAAGTATGTTACAATACAAGTGTGAAATACAAAAGTGAACAAGGTTTGGAGATAAAAAGTTCAAATAAACGATTTATAAAAATACAGATTCAACCAAATATACCAGTATAGATTTCCTAATCCATTCATAGGTTTCACTGAACATAACAATAAACCGCTCCGGCTATACAAAGTTATCAAAATCGCCGGACCAATAGTTGTACATCCCTCTAAAACAAAACACTACCAATAGTTGTACAAAGTCAAGCCTAGTCAAGAACGATCGGAGCATCTTGGGTACCCTCTACTATTTCTTCAGGGTCATAGTCACTGTCGTAATCAGCGTCATCATCTACGATCTCATTACCATTAGCGTCAACCTCTACTACATCATCATCATCACCACTACTGTCACTTGATTCATCCTGGCTGTCAAAAGAATCCGAAGAATGGGCGCTGTCACTTGATTCATCCTGGCTGTCACTCGGTGCAGGAGGGGGGGTTTGTTCAGGAGCTAGAATGGGCGTTGGAATAGGAGCTGGGACTGGTGGAGGTTGCCATGCATGCACTTGGCCATCCATTCTACGAATCTGCATGAGGAATTCAACCCCATTTGCCCTAGTCACACTATTAATTTCCAACAAGATACTGTCCCCAATATCTAGTTGTAGTGCATGCACGACAGTCTTCCAACCTGCAGCCCCAAAAGAAAAATGCCCCCATCCATCATCCATAATGTGCAGACCACCATACACCGTCCCCACAGGCTGCAGACTAATGAATGCAGTTTGGTTGTTCCGAATACTTGCTTTCAACGACGCGAGCAAAGGCTGTCAAAGTCGCAAATAAGTAACTTTAATAACAACCAAAAAACAGTATCCAGTACAGTGAAGTATAAAATTTGCAAGTACAAACCTTACAACCCATTGAGAATATATGCACAAATATACAAGTATGTCTTACATTATTCAGAATATAACAAGTCCAAAAGTATGCTAACATTTTTCTAACAAGTCCAAAAGTATGCTAACATTTTTCTAACAAGTCCAAAAGTATGCAAAGTTGCAAACATATGTAAAAAGGTATCAAGAATATATAATAAGTCAAAGGTGTATTGTCATTATCTATTCACAAGAATACTATGCAAAGCCTTGTCACTATCATCTATATTTGAAAACGTAAAATGTGGTACATATATGCAAAGTTCTGTCACTGTAATATCCATGTCCATGCCTGGCACACTGACATCGGCCCACATCATTTAACCCACATAAATAGGGCCCACAATGGTGATTTATGTTCATGTTCATGCCCAATATATGCAAAATATATGCTATAGTTGTTGTAGAAATAATGAAATACTTACCAATCTATAAGACAGTTCTCGATTCTTCCCGACGTTCCAATCTTTCAATACATAGTATTGATTCGGGTTGTTGGGGTTAACAGGGTGCATTGGATTCATCTACATAACAGACAGAAACAAATTAAAAAAATGATAACATAAATCCTTTGATAATAACTTTAAACAAAAAAAAAAAATCCTTGCAATGTTTAGAACAAATCCATTACAACGACAGTTTTTGCAATCTTTAAAGTGTAATTACAATAACATATTACATAATAATCCATTACATAAGGTTCTTAAAAAAAAAAAATAATAATAATGGTGCCAGTTGACAACATAAAACAAAAGTATGGAAATGTTTAAAACAAATCCATTGGTGGAACCCCTCCAAAGATCACACAAAGCATGGTGGAACCCATCACAGCATAGGTGGTGGCATTGGACCGAATATGTGGGTGCACATGGTGTGTGACGGAAAACTCTTATTCTTCAAACCACTCCAATAGATATGATTAGGTGGTTGTAATAACTCATCCCACGCTTCCTCACTGCTTTTGATTTTGCATTCTAGAAGATCAAATTCAAATTCAGGCCTCAAACATAACTCTTCTATTTTTTTGGTGGTCTTCTTCAAAGTCTTCATACGACCCCTAACATGTTCAGTTGTTACCTCAATGCGTAAGTCTTTCTTTATTCCTGCTGCAACTTCAGCGTGTGCACTTCTATTAAATCCTCCATCGGACATACGACCCCCATTTATAGTAATCTCTAACAACTTAGCACACATATTCATATCCATTGCGGTGGTCCACCTAATGGAAGGATGGGAGGCTGACCAAGGTATATCCATAACAACACTGTTCCATACCATGATAATTGATAAATATTAAACATACGATTTCATTAGACAAAATATCTATCATAATTCATTACAAACATAATTCATAATTAACCAAAACGACATTACAAAAAAATCTTATCACAAAATAAGGGTCCACATTAATTCTTAAACAAAGCAAGAAGCTTGTTCATATACGGGAGCCATTCACCACGGAAGCGGCTATTAGGAGCATTTGCCTCCCAAATCTCTTTTGCCGCGATCACCCGTTGAAGGTGGGCATCCCATTCAAACCCACCAATGCTTAACAACCCCCGAATTTGCAAGTAAGTATAGAAATAATATCTCACTCTATCTCGTACTTCCTCTATCGAGACCAACATAGAAGTTGCTTCCAAAACACGAAACACTACTTCTACGTGCATATGTTCACGAAAAGGAAATCCCTCTTTATCTTTGAAATCGACGAGGGTGTCAAGCAACACCATGTCCATATTATGGTACCATGTAACCTTGAAACAACCTTCCTCTCCCATTATAGATACGACTTAACTAAAAACAAGGACAAAAAAGGGTTAGTTGGTGCTGCAAGGATGTTTGTACATAAATACATAGTACACCAAAGATGGTCAACCCTGCAACAGGTCCAACCAACCCCATAAACATATATAAAACATAAAATACAACATGATTATGCAGTGAAACTGTATCGAATTCACAGTTATATAGAAACCCCCAAAAAAACATATGCAACATAATACTGCCCAAAAAACTTACACAAATAATTAAAGATCAATACCATTATGAAAGCATTATAAGCTTGTTCAACAAAACTTGAAATATTCTCAAGTACGCAAGAATTCTACGACATCATCAACAATAACAGAAACATGTTTTTCTTCAGTAAACAATCAAACTAGACTTCATTCCTAGGTCTAGACTACGTACACCAAACAAACTGACATAAGATATTCCCATATTCACTTGTTATAGGCACTGAGCTTTCTCAAAAGCCATTCCATCTTATATTCCTTCTCAATCCCCATAAACATTTCCATCAAACCAGGGTTATCTCCCAAAAAGTCCATTCCTCTAAAATATAGATCTCTATCCCCACCAGTAATCAATTGAAGTGTACTTGACAGATCTCCAATCTTGGGCTTCGACAGACTTGTAGCAATCCTTTCCACAGCTGCAGTCAACCCTTGGAAGGATGGGGGTTCAGGAATGTCTGACAAGTTAAACTTTGGCTTCCTACGCTTGGGCAAAATAGGTACCCCACTGCTACTACCTCTGCGAGCATCACCACAGTTTGCAGAACTTTGTCCGTGCATTTCACTTGCGGGATTCGGTGTTGAGCTACCAGGTGTGTTAGAAGCAAACTGGGTTTCCATCCCTTCCAGGTTGATATCTCCATTTCCAAAAGTCTCATTTTCAACATCCTCTCCGTCGCCTACATTTGGTAAGTTGTGAATGGCATGCAAGAAAATCAACATAAAAAAAAAGGTTGAGGCTGCGTAAATGTTTTATACCAATCTGTGAGCCCTCAGGCGGAGTTTGAGGGTCACCGCAAGTATAATTCAGGTCACCATTTGCAGCGTCATCACCCACCAAATAAGCCATTTGATCAAAATATGGCAATATTTTGCCATTGTAAGTCTTAGCCTCAGGATGCCCCTACAATTACCAGTCTATTAATCCAACCATACCACAAAATAAAATATAATACCAACACGAACAAACCACTGCATTACCAACACATATTTTTCCCATGCATCGGGATCTGCATCAATGCACTTTGTCTCTGCATTCCGCTTAAAACCAAATCCACTTTGATTTAACAAAGCCTTGGCAATATGGTAGTCTTTCTTCAGTGTTTTTATCCTTGACCGCACATTTTCAGCGTTCATTCTCATACCAAGCTTTGTGTTAACAGCCAAGGCAACCTTGTTGTACGTTTCACTCCTAAAACCATTGTCTGCACGCCTACCACACTTAGCAACCTCTTCTGAAAGAACTTCAAGCAAAACATCCATCATCTTTGGGGACCATCTTGTTTGGTGTTTTGATGGTGGTGGTGGTGGTGGTGGTGGTGGTGGAAGGTTAGGTGGGAAATATGGTTCAACAGCTGGAGCAGATGCAGTAACTACAACCGGTTGTTTGCCTTTTCGACTTCTCTTCTTTGGTGCAGTCGACATTTCTAATACTGGGAATTTTATGTTTTACAAAATTTGGGAATACATAAAATCTGGTCATTTTAAGAGATAAAAAATAGTCGAAATTCCAAGACAATTGTACACAAAAACATTTCAAGTAGCGCATACAAAAAATAGGAGTACTTAAACACATTTTAATAGATAAAATAGTCGGAATTGAGAAAATTGTATGAATATTTCAACATAATAACTATGAATATGGAAAGTACTTCAAAACCATAAAACAAGAAACAAGGAAAATTAAAGATCATCATCAGAATCATCGTGAAATTCCTGGTATGCATTCCACATCTGCACACGTAACTGATCCCTCCAATTGGTCCAACTTGTCGAGGAATGCATATTTAAACCAGGGCCATCGTTCCACTGAGCTTGTTCAACACCTTCTTCCCCATCCTCTTCATTGTCTGAATCGGATGTAGGACCATCAAGATCAAACTCATCATCGGGGTCTACGTCTTTCAGGAAATTATGCAAAGCAACACAGGCTAATATAATCTTTGAATGAACGCGGATGTTATGGTGTGGGGAGTTTCTAAGGTATGCGAACCGCTTTTTCAATACTCCGATAGCCATTTCTACAACATTCCGCAAAGATGAATGTCGGAAGTTGTAAAGTTCAACACTATTCTGAGCGACATTTCTGCCAACCTCTTTCAGGTGATATCGTGCATTACGGTAAGGGGTAAGGAACCCTGGCACTAAACCGAATCCAGCATCTCCAAGATAATATTTACCAGAGGGTATTTCAAGCCTATGACCACGTCGACTAACAGCACATCGTAACAAACGACCATCGTGAGCGGAACTTTCCCAACCAGTTAGAACGTACGTGAACTTCATACTAAAAGTGCACGCAACCAAGACATTTTGTGTAAGCTCCCCCTTTCGGTTACGATACCTAGCCTGATTTCTTAAAGCAACATTTACCTTGAAATGTGTCCCATCAATTGCACCCACAGCATCCTAGAGAAAAATCAATTTTTTAGATTTTTTGTTTTTTGAAATGTATGTATTATAAAAAACAATTATTTGTTTTGTCGAAAACATTAATTAGATTGCTTAACCTTAAAATAATGGTGCCAGTTGTGGTATGTTCCATTATCTGCAAGAGGGGAGTTCTCTGGCGTCGCATTGGTCACAACCTCTGTGTATAAGCGAAGGACCGCCTTGAGAACCAAATGGAAGAAACGATTAACAGTTTCTGTAGATCGATAAAATGAATATGTCGTTCTTCGATTCCGCTCATCATGCCCTACTGTTATAAGGAAGATGGCTACTTGTTCCTCAACTTTGAGATATCTGGTAGACCTTAAACCGAGTGTACGTAGTCTACGACACAATGAATGGAAGGCAAACCGATTCATTCTAAGCTGGTGGTGACAGACCCTATCATTCTGCATGTAAAAACTTTCCAAAATCTGTCTCCGCAAACCAGTTCGATTAATACGAGGTGCTCTAGGGGGTCTATAATTGTTCAGTACCATTGTACACCACCATTGGTATGCCATAACCATATATGCAATAACAATGACAACTACAGCTATCAATATCCTACGTTCTTCCTCGTTCGGCATTCTACAAAACCCCAAGACTATTACAGTTCGATGAATACGAGGAAAGATTGTATATTCCATATAAACCAGATAATATATTATATATAGAAAATCATAATGTTATTACATAAATTAAAACCGTAATCATTCGACATGTCCTAAATTCGATTACATTTGCAAAAACTTCACATAACAAACAACAACTTGACCAACACAGCAATCACAACCATCAACAACAGGACAACCAACTTCTTCACCAACCACCAACTGTCATTGACAACAATTGTATCATCTAGGTTGGGGATATTTGTTATAGCCGAAGTTGATGACCCACATGACATTGTACATGTACTGTGATGGGGTAATGCTTGGGAACAACCAAGTTGTACCTCTTCATCCAAGCTTTTATAATACGCCCAGAGACGTCGAGCTTGTTCAAAGGAAGTACACCCCTCCCAAACTGCCCCTGGATATTGATCCACCTGGCTACTACATTGTCCCCAGGTGGTATAAATGCCAGGATTTCGTCCATAACGAACTAGGTAACAAGCATACTTTCTAGGCATGTTTGGTCTGTAATCATGCATGTATACCAAAAATTACAATCCAATAACCATTTTACAATATACAGGGGATTAAAGACAATCACAATGTATATTATAAATGTAGCACAAGACAAACACAATTTGTAGGCTTAATATAAAAATTTTTATGACAGTGGAGATCGTACATGATTGAATTACAGTATAACATGAAACACGATAATAGTCCAGTACTACATGATTGTATTAGTATATGCAGATATTAAAGTGTAAGATGAGAAATGATAATATATGCAGATATTAAGTAAACATACGAGACAAATATGCTTTGATTGTAAAAAATATCAAAATAGGTCAACTAAAGAAAAAGTACCTTCAGCAAAAACAGCAAAACCAAGCTTAGACAATAGTTACTTCTTCGCCAACGAACAACAAACTGTTAACAATAACAATAAAGAAAAATATAAAGACTGTCCTAACATACAACTGGAATATTGAGAAGGAAGACGAAACATTTACCCCGATTGTTTATCAACTTCTGTAATAAGCGATTTCCCCAGGTACCAACGGAACCACATGCACAACCCAAAAAAAAAACACATTATTATTCATCCATGACACATGCACAATAAAAATATTGAATCTATTCTCATTTCAGTAATTTTTTTAGCATCCTAATATACATTATTTCAGTAAAGTAAAATCCCCAATTTATTTCAGAATTTTTTTTTTATAAATTTGCAATACAGATTCATACTACCACATGGAATATTATTAAAATAGCAGAATCCCCAAATCTAAAAACAGCAGATATGTAAAATCCCCAAATAGATTTTGGAGGATGTTTTGGGCAAGCGAGGAAATGCTCTGCGAAGACTTTGGCCAATTATAATTAATGTCAGGAATTTCACTTTGCCTTTGCAGGTCAATTCTGAAAAGACTGTCACTTTGCCTTTGCAGGTCAATTCTGAAAAGACTGGATATCTGTGGTTGAAAACAACTACTGATCAATGTATATATTTTGATGGTCCTTATCAAAGAAGTTTGGAACTAGTGTAGCAGGTCAATTCTGAAATGACTCGATGAAAACAACTACTGATCTTAATGTATATATTTCTTGGTATCCAAACAAAATACCTAAATATGGATCAGGTTGGCGCCTGCATAGCGTTCTGTAATATTTTTAGATGGATAGTTGAAAAGTTGGGAAGAGGTTGGATCATCTGCAAGAAAGACCAGATATTGATCATGGTCCTTTTGACGTCATATGACTTCACCATTCTATTGTTTCGGATGTGATGGTGTTAAATATTGCAGCAGTGGTGTTACTCATTTAAAGGGAAGAGCACTCTACCTCTCTCTTTTTTTTAGTTAAAACCACTCTACCTCTCTGAAGACAAGGATTTTGTATATCAAGAAAATGAAATGTTTGCCTTGGCAATATGAAAAAACATGTCTAGAAGGGTAGCTCAGTGCAACCTCTTCAGCACTCTTTGTGTAAGAAGGGACTAAAGCCTTGCAACAGATGATCCAATTTCTGCAGAAGCAGATCATTGTTTGCTGAAAGATGATCTATGTAATTGGGAACTTTCCATGATCTCACATCTATACGAAAAACAGGGAATATACCTTTTAACAAAATTTACTAGAACATTTTGCTTCATTTTTACAGATAGGTTTATGTGACTAAACATCAAAATTTACATATAGACAGACAAATATAATTGTCAACTTTACCAAGCACACCAACGTCATTTAAAGCAGCCATAAACTTAGGAATGCCATGTACAAGCAGTATCGATTTGTAGTAATAAAAACAGCAGAATCCCCAAATCTAAAAGTTTAAACCCTAAAAATTTAAAATTTATGAGCAAAATCCCCAAATCTAAAACCCTAGGTCAAGAATCAAGCGAAATCCCCATAAAATTAAATAACCCTAACAATATTCGAACTTGATTTTAAACCCTAACAACTATTTCTCTAACAAGATCGAAGGAACTTTTGATTTTAATATTCGAACTTGATTTCTCTTATAACAATATTCGAACTTGATTTTAAATAACCCTAACAAGATCGAAGGAAAGATCAAAAAGAAGGAAAGATCGAAAAAGAATAAAACAAGAAGAAGAAGGAAAGATCGAAGGGAAGAAGAAATACCTGAGAAGAAATACATGTGCGCCGTCAGTTCACCATTTTCGTCGCTCTCTAGGGTTCTTTGTTGCTATTTCTGTTTTATGACAAAAAACAGATAAAAAGTATGTTTTATACGTGGGAAAAGAACCGAGAAAATCAACCCTGGAAAACAAGATCCACCCCCCCCCTGGAGATCGTTTTCTCGGTTCATCCGCGTAAATTTGCTCACGTGCGGGAAAATTGGCAAAATGGTTCCGGGTAATTTTTGGGTTATCAAACACCGGCAAAAGGCCTTTGAACCGAGTAAAACCCATTTGCCAGCCCATTTGCCGGTTATCAGACAGACCCTTAGATCTTCACTTTCCTTGCACAGTGTACACCTATTTGGAAGGGTTATACCTCGCCTTTGTAAGACATCCAAGGTTAGGATTTTACCCCATCAACCATGAAGGTGAGTTTACTACTTCTACTTAGCTTTATGGTTTTGTGTTAGATAGATCAATATTATCCCACTAACTGATTCTATTATATTCAGTCTCCACTCTGATAATTGGCTGCTTACTACCTCTTATTGGCTTTTTGTTAGGTGTGTGGTTAATGTTAGGGGAATCAGCAAAATAATTTTTGGAAGAGGAAACACAGGGGGGGGGGGGGAACAAATGTCAATCCCAACTATTTACTTTGTCAGCATGGGACAATTATACCTATGCCTTAAAAGAAAATCTTCCATGACAAAGTAGCCTGATAAGTGTATAAAACATGCAATTATACCTATGGTATGTTCACATATGTGCATAAAGCATGGGACAATTATACCTATGGTATGTTGTCATATGTGCATAATTTGTTAGCACACTCCTTAATACCTGTAAATATATCTTAGCTCTTTATAGTCATACTCTTGGGACCAAAATAAATTATTACTATAGAGAGGTTATAACTTAATAGAGTTTTACTTAAGAAAATTATCGTATAATTTCAATAATAGTATAGTTTCAAAACAATAATATAGCTTCAAAATATAGTGCACATATACTAACTTAGTGATGGAAAATGTTAGAAAATGAAAAAACATATTAAATGTCTCAAATTTTATATTTTCTTTAATATTTTTCTCAATATATAATATAATTTTTGTTAATATATACTTAATTATAACTATGTAGAGGCAATTTTCTTTTAGATGGGACCTAAAAAAAATTAGAACTTATGACAATATGAATATTATTCCTATTTATAACTGGCCCAAGTTGGGACCGGAATTTTTTATGACTATGTAGAGGTTATTCCTACATAGAGTATTCCTATAGAGGGGTTTTACTGTAATTGTTTTTACAATTATATGCTTCTTTGTTACATTAATTACTCACACTGTGGATGCAATTTTCTTTTTTTTTTTATGCAGGCACTCTGGGACTTCTCTCTTGAGTGCCATCACCTTCAGTGGAAACCCACATCTAGCTCAATTAGCACCATGGATATCCAGTGACAACACTCTAAAGAAAATAAGTGGTTGAAGAGGTAAAACTCTTAAGTAATCATAGTTTGTCGACTTTCTTTTCGACATATGTACAAATTAACATATATGCACCACCTTTTCTACTCTAATGAAATTTTGTGTTTCTCTAAGAGATTATTCAACATCTCTAACAAGAGATTGTTGTGATCCGATAAGAGACTATGAAGTTTTTGTATTCACATAATCTCCACATGCCTTAGGCATCAACTTACTCCCTAAAAGCTGTAATAGTTTCCATTATCATACTTTCTAATCTTAACAAAGATTTGTGTTCTTTTAGCAGACATGCTCAATTAATATTTTTCGATATACTGCTTGAAGAGTTGAAGAAGCACCACAAAGAATAATACTGAATTAAGAAGAGGTCAGTTTTATGAAAACTGCCATAAAAATATTTAAGCAGGACATGTTATATTCATCTCCTCTGACATCCATCCAAAAGAGTAATATAATCAATGGAATGCTGACCATCTTTTCCATACTTCACTTGGTTGCATTGTAAAGAGTTTCACTTGGAATACATAGGCAATTCCATTTCACCTTTATATGCACTTTCCATTCCTTCTCCCAGGCTCATTTCATCTATGCTTGTTAGCTGTTCCATCTCCTTATCTTTGCCCCATAGAACAGCATAAAGCCCCAGAACTATCAAGGCAGATCCCACAGCACTGCAACAAGCCAACAATGAACAGCAAAAGAAAGTAAAAATTATCAACATATACATAAAGGCTAGTAAATCCTTTGACTATATATGAATTGTAAAATCTTTGCGCTCTTCTAATGACTACTGAAGCATGAGAATCAAATTTAACTTACGTTCCCACGTATATCTTTTCATCTAGTAGTGCCCAACTGGCTACAGCGACAATTACAAGCATTAGTGGGCTGAACATGGGGGATTTGTAGACTTAACCCCCCTTTTTATGGTCACAATTTGAGTAAACCCCCCCATTTGTCCAAGTTTGGACTTTACCCCCTCTCCGCCTGTTTCTGCCAAATTTAACGTCAATTTTGTTTATAACTTACCAAAACGTCCTCGATTGCTGCTTTAGACTTAACCCCCCTAAAAATATGAGAGGGGTATTTTAGGAAGAAAAAATAAAAATAGACGTTAAATTTGACAGAAGTAGACGGAGAAGGGGTAAAGTCCAAACTTGGACAAATAGAGGGGTTTACTCAAAACGTGTGTAAGTACCAAACTGTGCCAGGTGGAACGCTGAGAACATAGGAGCCAGATAAGGAGAGCAAACCGTGAAGTACCCAATCGGAATACAGAACATTCTAGAGTATCACGGATAAAGCACGTGATGTCTGGCTGTCAAGCATTCACCCCATAGTATGTGATGGAAAATGAAACACGTAGGAAATGGGAGAACCATAGGATGCATAGAGGGATCCTACGGTTAAAGGAAGGCGGTGAATATCGCTATAAAAGGATAACGTTAGGGTTCGCAGAAGGTAACTGTTCATTTCTTACTAAAACCTATTTTCTAAACCTAGCCGCTTACTGACTTGATCGTTGGAGCTTTATCCACCGGTCATTGTCCGGTGGTCATTGCAGGTACTAGCGGTGAAGCAATCAAAGAACACAACTAAGCTCATCAAGGGAAGGGCTTACATTTGGCGCTAGAAGAAGGGCGGCTAGTTCCAGATCTAAGGTTTTAAGAAAAAGGTTGAAGGAAGCAAACAGAGAGCGATGGTGACACAAACTAGATCGTCCACATATCCTGGAGGTGCAGCTGGTGAAGGAGTTCCTCAAGTTGACCATCCCCAACCCCTCCAGGAAGGAGAAGATGAGACAAGCAGGTTGAGGGAAGAAAACTTAAAGCTGAGGGAGCAAATAGGAAGAATGCAAGAGATGGAGCGTCAAAACCTCCAGGAGGGAGAGAACGAGACGGTCAGAAATGAAAACCTACAGCGACTTATGGAAGGAGTAACACCAGGAGAAGGTGAAGGAGGAACAAGGCGCCGGACTACAGGCCCAAGAGTAAATGAGGAAGAAGGGTCAGGTGAATCAGGGGTAAGAGCTCGTGAAGGGAATCGAAAGGAAGGAGTGAATGATGAAGAAATCCCAGCGGCTGATCCGTACACCAGACTTTTCGATATGATATGCAAGGTCCAAGAGGACATGAGGGCGCAGACTAAGGGAAAAAACAAAGAGGTGACTCAAGACTTGGAGAGATTGGGCAAGAGACCATTAGCTGAAGTGTGTTACCGCCATGGGTTCCCAAGTAAGTTTCAACCACCTAAGTTTAATGAGTATGATGGAACAACTGACCCTGTGCAGCACTTGAACAATTTCAAGCAAAAGATGGCGGCTTGGGAAGGTACTCAGTATGACGGGATGTGGTGTCGATTATTCCCTAGCAGTTTGAAGGACAACGCTATGGACTGGTATCTTAGTTTATCACCAGGGAGTGTGTCAAGCTTTGCTCAGCTCAGTGAGATGTTTGTGAAACACTATATTCATCAGAAGAGACAGGCTGCAGATATAGCATCACTATTTGATTTGGAACAAGCTCCAGGTGAGTCTCTCAGGAAATTTGTTACTAACTTCAAAAATGAGATTTTGAGAACAGATGGCGGAGTAGATGAAAGAACAGCGGTGGTAGCATTTCAGAAAGGTATAAATAAGAAATCTCCGGCATATGACTCAATTGTGTCATCACGGATGGCGACTCTAGATGAACTTTTTCAGAAGACAGAGAAATACATCAGACTAGAAGACATAGCATTGTGGAGAGCTCCCAAGGTGTTGTCGGCTTCCGTTAACACAGTGGCGGAAAAAAGAAAAAAAGGAAAAGTTAGCTCACGAAGTGATACACCACCAAGAGATTCCGGCACCTGGAGAAACAGAGATGGATCGAGAGGTCAGGACAAAAGAGAAAGGAGGAAGGATAGAGATACTTCGCCAAGAAAGCTGACACCACCGAAACCGCTACCGCAACTCACCATGTCGCTGGATCAAATTTTGAAGAGAATAAGAGGAAGAAAGTACTTCCAAGAGCCGTCGGTAAGATGTAGGACAGTCAGGGGAAAGCCTTTCTGTGAGTATCACCAGACTTACAACCACCCTACTGGGGATTGCTATGAGTTCAAATCCTTGATCTGGAAATGGATTGAGGAGGGCCATTTAAGAGAATTTATAGTGGAAAAGAACAAGGAGGAAGCAAAAACAGAAATACAGGTCAGAGGGACCGTTAATATGATCTTAGAAGGAGCTAGAGAGTCCATGAACGAGGTCAGGAGGAAGATTCGAAGAGTGATGCAGATAAGAGAAGACCTGCAAACGGTAGGAGCCGTACCAGTCATGCGAAATGGCAAGCCAGTGCATCAGAATGAGCCGATTGGGTTTTCAGAGGAAGATCTTAAAGGAGTAGTCACGCCACACAATGACCCATTGGTCATTTCCATACTCATTGGAAATTGGAATGTCACGAAAGTGTTAGTAGATTGTGGAAGTGAAGTAGACGTTTTGTTCACCAGAGGCTTGGATCAAATGAAGCTAGAAAGAGGCAGCTTGGCAAATTCACCTGGAGACATTTATGGATTCAATGGGGGAGCAGTGCAGCCAGTGGGAGAGATAGTTTTACCGGTTACAGCAAACACCAGAACTGTCATGTCAAGGTTTGTGGTCATAGATGCACCAACAGAGTACAATGCAATCTTAGGGAGAGAGTGGATTCATCTTATGAAGGCAATTCCGTCAAGTTACTACCAGAAAATACGTTTCCCGACTGAAGATGGGCAATACGAGATAAGGAGTAATCAAGCTATGGCCAAGAATTTGAAGATAGCAATAGTAAAAAGTATGAGGCATGGCACAACAGGTGATGGGCCATCATCTGTCCCTGCATAGCAACGACAGAAGGAGGATGACGGGTTCTCACGTGAAGCTTTAAAGACAGAAGAACAAACGGAACCCGTCAACCTCAATGGAGTAGGGGGTCAACAGATCACCTACATGGGAACAAGCTTGGATCCGAAGGTGAGGCATGATCTTTTATATTTCTTGAAAGCTAATGTAGATGTGTTTGCTTGGTCTATGAATGATATGACAGGAATCGATCCAGATATAGCATGTCACAACTTAAATGTCAATCCAAATTTCAAACCAGTTGCACAGAAAGTGAGAACTATGAAACCTACATTGGTAGAGGTAGTACAAAAGGAGATCGAAAAGATGGAGGTAGCTGGAATAACAAGAGAAGTTCAGTATCCAGAATGGGTATCTAACATAGTAGCGGTACCTAAGAAGAATGGAAAGGTTCGGATTTGCATAGACTTCACAAACTTAAACAAAGCATGCCCCAAAGATAGATACGTCATGCCAAGGGTGGATGAGCTCGTGGACAGAACAGCAGGCTTTGGGTTACTGTCGTTCATGGATGGCTATTCCGGTTACAACCAGATCCCACTTTATGGTCCAGATCAAGAGAAAACCGCCTTCTATGCTGGTAAGAAAACATTATGTTATACCAAAATGCCATTTGGCTTGAAGAATGCAGGTGCTACTTACCAGAGGCTAGTAGAGATGATGTTCGAAAATCAGCTGAAGGAGACGGTAGAAGTATACATTGATGATATGTTGGTCAAGTCCAAGGAGCCGGATGACCATCTAAAAGACCTGGGAAAAACCTTTCAAACATTGCGCTAGTTTAACATGAAGCTCAATCCAGAAAAGTGCACGTTCGGGGTACAGTCGGGAAAGTTCCTTGGTTACATTGTTACAAAGAGAGGAATAGAGGTTAGTCAGGAGCAGATCAGGGCACTCACAGATATGGCATCACCGAGGACACATAAAGAAGTACAGGTACTAGCTGGCCGAATTACGGCGTTGGGAAGATTCATATCAAGATCCACAGATAAATGCAAGCCAATTCTGAAGCTCTTAAAAAAGAATTTATCCTTTACTTGGAACGATGAATGCGAAGAAGCTTTCCAGAAATTGAAAGAATACTTGAGTAGGCCACCAGTTCTATCAAAGCCATTACCAGGGGAGACACTCTACGTTTATCTGGCAGTATCATACATTGCAGTAAGTGCAGTCCTAACTAGAAGAGAGGCCTCAAAGGAGAGCCCGGTCTATTTCCTCAGCAAAAAGATGACTTCACCAGAGACAAGGTATTCAAGAGTTGAAAAGTATGCCCTCGCCTTACTCTTTGCGGCACAAAGATTAAGACCTTATTTTGAAGCTTATAGTCTTACAGTGGTTTCAAACCTCCCGCTCAATCAAGTGATGCCAAAAATTGAGCGTTCTGGGAGAATGGAGAAGTGGGCAGTTTCATTGAGTAAGTATCACATTCAGTATGAACCGAAGAAGGCGGAAAAATCACAAGTACTGGCGGATTTCTTGGCAGATTTCCCAGTGGAGGATGTAACTGAGGATACAGGAATGCAAGAGGAAGAGCAACTGGAGACTCTAGAAACTCAGGATATCGGCTGGAAGAACGTGAAGGGATGGAAGGTGTTCACAGATGGATCAGTAAATAAAGGAAGATCAGCAATCGGAATAGTAGTGGTAACGCCAGAGGACACTAAGATCGAGATCGCAGAAAACTTAGCTTTTCCGGCTACCAATAATGAGACAGAATACGAGGCAGTACTGAAAGGCTTGGAAGTATTGCTGAAGTTAGAGGCAAAGGAGGTAACGGTTTTCATGGACTCAAAGCTGGTGGTGGAACAGTTCAATGGAACATATAGAGCTCAAACTGGGAAGATGACGCTGTACTTTGAGGCATTGAAAAAGAGTGTGGCTAAATTCTCGAAGGTAGAAATTGTGCATCTGTTTAGGGGAGAGAATCGACATGCTGATGCATTGGCTTACCTGGCAACGACAACAGAAGAGAGTTCAACTAAAACTATAACGTTCATACAGAGATCTCAGCCAATGATAGAGGTGGAGGAAGTGACTGTCAACCTCATTCAGAGCTTGGGAGCAAGCTGGATGGATCCAATAGTAACCTACTTAAAAAGGGGTAGCAGAAGCCAGATCTATTTTGGAACAGTCCAAAAGGTATGCAATGATAGGGGAAGACCTATATAGGCGATCTCCAACTGGGCCGTTACTGAAGTGTGTACACCCATCCCAAAAAGAAGGAGTCATGGCGGAATGTCACAATGGAAGTTGCGGAAGTCATTCACCGGGACGGGCCATGGCGCACAGGATAATGATACATGGGCATTACTGGCCGAGCATGTACAAAGATTGCTGCGACTATGCTAAGAAGTGTCACGGTTGTCAGATTCATGGGAGACTGATACATACCCCAGCTGAAAACCTTCACTTCGTTAGTAACCCGTGGCCCTTTTCGATGTGGGGAATTGATATTGTAGGAAAGCTGGAGAAGTCACAGGGAAGAGAATATCTAATAGTGGCCACAGATTACTTTACGAAATGGATTGAGGCAGAACCGTTACGAAGGATCAGGGAGACAGATGTCAAAATTTTTATCTGGACCAACATCATCTGCAGGTTTAGGCTACCAAGGGCTATAGTGGCAGATAACGGTGCGCAATTCCGTGGAGATGAATTGAAACAGTTTCTGGCAAGCTATAACATAAAGCAACTCTTTGCAACACCATTTCACCCGCAAGGAAATGGGCAGGCGGAAGCGTCAAACAAAGCCATACTGGAGGTATTGAAAAAGAAGCTCGAGGATAAGAAAGAAAAGTGGTATGAAAATCTTTGGGAAGTGCTATGGGCCTACCGGACGACACCGAGAAGATCAACAGGTGCGACTCCATTTTCTCTCACCTATGGCATGGAAGCTGTGATCCCACAAGAGATGTTGGTACATACGGCTAGAAGAATGGTAGTCGACCTGGGGAAGAATAATGAGATAATAGAGAGAGAGCTGGTCTTAGCAGAGGAGGTCCGGGAACGCACCAAGCTCAGATTGGAGAACTATCACCGACAAATAGAGAGGGCTTACAACAAAAAAGTCAAGCCAAGAAGGCTTGTTCCAGGGGATCTCGTGCTAAGGAAACAGAATCCGCCTTCAGCCAAGCTAGAGCCAAACTGGGAAGGGCCTTTTGTGGTAGACAAGGTGGGAGCAAATGGAGCATACTACTTGACCTACCAAAACGGCACCCCACTTGACAAGCCATGGAGTATCAGCAATTTAAAGAAATACTATGCCTAGAAGGCAGAGATGTATTAGTTCAATAAGACAGTAGGCGTTCTTAAGATAGAATCTTGTTAAAGTTTCAATGAAATTGTAGAAGTTTGTTTTTGTTTATTTTGATTTATCCAGTTATATATATCAATATAGTATTGTCTGAGACCAGGCCAAAGGTCAGGCACAATAGAAATCCAACTAAGGTTGGTGAGAAATAACGTAAGTGTAGACTTGGCGGGGCAAGCCGTTAACTAAATGTTAAAGTCTCTATATGATTATTTCTTCCCCACTGAGTTTGATTTAGACAATACAGTGGGGTGCCTCTAAGTGAGAAGAGCAATAGTGCTAATGTGTTAATGGGGTTGCACTTGCTGAACCGTGACGACGGGATCAGTAGAAGTATAGCCTAATGTTAACGCGTGAGAAACCAATACCGGAAGGTAGCATTAATTGATAACAAATACAAAAGTTTTATAAGAAGATCAAAATGCTAATGTAAAAGTTTTACAACTGCATAAGAATGTTGCCAGAAAATTAATCAAATTACACCTCAGGGCAGGGGGTCTCGGGAGGAAGCACTTGGAGATGAAGGCGTCATCCTCATTCTCTTGGAAGCAAGAATGGAGGACAAGTTCTCCTTCACCTGAGCCTTCACTTGCATGGCGATCTGCTCTTTAGATTTCGCCACCAGCTCGTCGTATTTGGCTTTGTACTCAGCCAGGAGAGTTTCCTTTTGCTCCTTTATTTCGCGCCGCCACTGTTCATAGTCAACTTCATGATTGGCATTTAGTTCAGCTATCTTGATTATTTCGTCATGGTATTTCTCCTGCCACATCGCTATCTCCGTGGCGTGAGCAGACTCAAGTGCAGCAATGGGCTCACGGTGCTCACCCTCCAGCCTTGTCCGGTTCTTCTCGATCTCGGCCTCATGAGATGCGGCTGCTTCCTTCCGTTGAATCTTAAGTTGTTCAATCTCGGCTTGAAGAGCCCATTTCTCGCGGATTAGACGGTTCTTTTCCACTGTAAGGTCATGCTTCTCTTTTAAAATTCTTTCTTGCTCATTTGCCAGGCTAGAAGCGTACGAAAAAGACCTGACGGAGAGACCGTTAACCTACAATTCAATAGAAGAGTTAGAGGGTAGTATATATAAACAAAAAAAAAAAAAAAAAACTTACGAGAGCTAGACCCCGGAAAAATGCATCTCGGCATTCATCAAAGTTCATCTGATCAATTCTGGCTTGATCAGAAGGAAGAATAGAATGATGAAGAGCAGAGAAAGCAGTTGCTCCATTGTCAAAAGCTGAATCGGAGGGACCGCGAGGAGGAGGAACAACAGGAGTCTTGCTTGGAGACTGAGGAGACAGAGGATCAGGAGATACGTTACCACGAGAAGAGGAGCCAACCTTGTCAGGGTCTGGGACCGGCATGGACTCCGAGGAAGAAAAAGGAGGAACTTGAGAAGTAACACCGGCAGGAAGTGTGGAAGCCTCGCCAGCAGCTGTTGCCGGATTAATCTCAACGTCAGGGGTTGGAGAGAATTGCTGGTCATCCCCGGCTTGGTCACCTGATCCAGACGAAGAGTAATTAGAAGTACGATGGAAGATGTACTTAGGCGCTTCACGAATGGGTGCAACAAATGTAGCAACATCAAAAATTTCATGATCAACAGGGAGTGGTGGAGGCATCACACCAACAGTAGGGGGCTCGTTAGGATCAAGGAGAGCCATGGAAAATTCCCAAAGGCAAGAAGATGAAGGATGAGAAGTTGAACCTGGTTGGGCGACGTCATCCGTGTCGATATCTCCAAATCCAAGTTCATCAAGGTTCACGGAAACCTTGACTCCACTAAAATCTGGTTGGTCAGGTAGTTCCATGGAATTGCTGGAGGGAGTAGAAGGAGATTCCGGAAGGGGAGCAGAAGCTTCAGCCATTTTGGCCCTCTTCACCCTCGGAATGGTCGGACCAGGAAGCTTTGAGCGCGCCAGGGGAACTTCAGGAGATTCTGGCAATGTCTCGGGCTCACCTTGGATTGCCTGAAAATCAGAATTTTCAGTTGAAGGAGAAGATAGATCACAACTAGAGTGCCTGACAATCTTTTGAACTCGAAGGGCAGATAAGAAAGGGGGGAGTTGGGCTGTTACTCTTTTTTGCTTCTTCTTCTCGGATGACGCTGGAATGGCGGAAGGAGATTCACGAGTTCTTTTTCTAATTAAGATCTCCTGGAGTGGGATATTGTCTCCGCCATTATCAGAATCACTTCCCAACTCAGTAAGGGCAGCAGCAGCAGAAGCCTTACCCTTCCTTTTCGTTGGTCGGGAAGTAGGAGGGAGAGTAGAAGGCATGCCTTTCTTATCCTTTAGATAATCTTTGTGGCAGCAGACAAGCAAGACATATTCCCCTAGGTCAAGATCTTTAACAAGCGGGGTACCGTCTTTCCTTGACAGAGTGAGCTCACGAATAACGGAGTAACCGTCAGATCCAGAACCTATCAAGGGCTCCCAAGGGGCGTCTTTGCGGGGTTTTATGGCCTTGCCGTCTCCGCGAACCTCTGGGATAGCAGAAAAAAAGGAAATGTGAAAAGAGTTAGAAAGATACAATCGAAAGGATTTTCATCCTAGAAATGTTAATATATGAACAAAATAGAAAAAGGAAAGAAAAAACCTCCTAGATTAAACCGCCAGCATTTTAAGGGGTTGGAAATGCCAGGTCCTTTCCCCCCGAAATTACCAAAGACAATCATAGGAAAGTCAGGCCATTCCTTGTCACTTTCCGACAATTTCTCAACGATAGACCGCCTACCGGGTCGCTTGACGAAATAATAATAAGGTTGACCACACTTTTCTTCACAGACTCGAAGGTAATAGCACTGACGTATGTCCGCAAGGGAAACGATGGTTTCCTCGCTGTTAAGTTTATCCACGGCCCGTAAGATCCGCCAGAAATTTCCAATACATTGGCCAGGGGCGACTTGATAAAAGTTAAGCACATCGCGGACCAAATTAGAAAAAGGAAACCGGCAGCCGAAAGCTATTTGGTGGGCCGTCACCATAATGGCGTATTGCCGACGGAAATCGTGATGTGCAAAACGTAGGGCGTGTTTGTAGTTGAAAATCTCTACGTATTCTGGGATGTCGTATAACTCACAGAACGAGTCTAAGTCAGGTCGATATGGGTAAGTGCTAGGCTCGTGCGAGTCAAGGTAGTAGCCGGAAGGAGAGGGATGGGCACCGCCATCACCTTGGCCTCTTTCAACCGTCTTCCTTGAAGAATCTTTCTTCTTTTGATTTTGATGAGAAGCCATTTGTATGGAGAAAGGCTCAGCAAATCGTATGTGAAGAAAGATTAGGGGAGTGTATAGGGGGATTCTTGGAAGAGGAAAGGAGAAAAGGAACGAAGTAGTAGGTTCAGATTACGAACGGCTAAAAAGTTACAGCAACCGTGATTCGGAGTATATAACGAGAAGAAGAAAGTTCAAAACTAAAAAATCTAGAAAAAAATCTAGTATAAATCAAGAAAATAAGAAAGAAAAGTAAGAGAGAATAACCTGAGGTAGTCGGCGATGAGAGAAATAAAGGAGAAAATCGAGCTTTTCAGGAGTCCGGATGGTGCGAGATTCCGTAAACAAGTCGGAGGCAAAAGAGAAAAATGAACAAGAGGAGGAGAATGGAGAGGATGAAAGCAAATGGAAGAAATAGGTTAAAGGTTGGGTTTTTATATGAGCATAGATGTAGGGGTATTGTGGAAAAAAAATAAAGTGATGACAAGACAACCGTGTTGGGAAGTGGAAGGGTAGCAGTCGAAATCATGATTGCGCCTAGGGGAAATCAATGAGGCATGCGTCGGAAGCGCGGGACACGAGGGCATGCGTAATGAATGAACAGCTGGAAAGATAAGGATAAGGCAGGACCTAGGGCACGTGAGGAGCAGGTGATGGAGTAAGTGATGAAAAGAACTCAGGACGGTTTTCCGTCGCCATAAGGAGTCTACGTCTAGGTCAAGAAAAAGCCTTTGAGCCGCCATCTAAGGTATATAGATGACGGTCAAAGGAGGGGCGATGTAAGTACCAAACTGTGCCAGGTGGAACGCTGAGAACATAGGAGCCATATAAGGAGAGCAAACCGTGAAGTACCCAATCGGAATACAGAACATTCTAGAGCATCACGGATAAAGCACGTGATGTCTGGCTGTCAAGCATTCACCCCATAGTATGTGATGGAAAATGAAACACGTAGGAGATGGGAGAACCATAGGATGCATAGAGGGATCCTACGGTTAAAGGAAGGCGGTGAATATCGCTATAAAATGATAACGTTAGGGTTCGCAGAAGGTAACTGTTCATTTCTTTATCCACCGGTCATTGTCCGGTGGTCATTGCAGGTACTAGCGGTGAAGCAGTCAAAGAACACAACTAAGCTCATCAAGGGAAGGGCTTACAACGTGATCATAAAAGGAGGGGTTCAATCTAAAAATCCTTGAACATGGAGACATATAAAGGTCCTCTTTTCTGGATACACCATGACATTAAACAAAATGCAAGTGCAGATCCAATAGCTCCCTGAATAACCATAAAAAAGAAGGTGAATTTTTTCCATAAAACAACTAATGGTCAATTCTTTAGACAGGGCTGCAACATTATGGTCTACACAGTAGATCGATGCAATGAGCCTTATGTTGGAAGCCAGAGACCATTCTTTAATATGACGTTGAGAAATAATCCCTCTCTTCATTCTTTCTATGGTTATGGTTAGAGGGTTGGTTAAAACTTGGGTCTAAGTTGGATTTTGGTTCTTTTGGGGCCTATTCTCTCATTTGGATATCATCAGCTTAATCGAAAGTGCATTCTTTTACTCCATGGCCTGTGCAGGTTAAAATAAGCAAGCAATAGCATGATTTTAGTAGAAATGAAGCTCTTTTGCATGATTTTGGTAGACATACATGAAACTCATGTGAAGATTGGTAGAGAGCAATCCATGTATTGACCTTTATACATGGGAAAAACTGAAACTTCATAACCATTGGGGGACCAGAATTCAGATATGCTTGTATATTGGTGTAGAAATGGTTGGTATCGGAATTAATTGTTTAGTTTTGGACTGATAAGGCAAAATTTGTGAACATTTGTAGGATAGAGGATGACTCTGTCTTGGTTAGAGCAAAGTTTTGTATACAGACCATTCTACTCTAGGTAAATGGACCAAGTAATACATTTGTTCAATGACATCTCAACACTAACTGAATTGATTGCATTAAAAATATCTCCATCACATCACCAATAGTCTGCTTACTGTTTGCTAAACAAAGAGATTCTCCAGTAAACAGCTTATAGAACAACTAGCAAACTAGCAACTATCAAAACCCACAACTGCAAAGTTTCCATCAAAGGCAGCAACTGCAACCTATAAATCACTGTTTCAAGACCTTCAAGGATGGCAAAGCACTTGCTACATGGAAGTTCAGACAACTGAAAATGCACAAGTTCAGAGACAACTGAAAATGTACTGCCTTTTACAACATCCACACATGTACTGCCTTTTACAGCATCCACATGATACAATAATAAAGCATACCTAAAAATACGCTCACATACCCATTTAATATTCAAATGCAGCCACAGCTCAGAATCAGGCAAAAGTATGTTAGGGATTCAAAAACTTTAAGAACTTAACCATGATATTCGATTTCTCAAACACAGAAAGCCAATCTTCAATAATCAAAAATTTGCGCATCAAAAGCAACAATGGACTTGACTGTTGCAAATCTAAGAAATTAAAGCCTGTAACAAATAGATCACACAATAGAAGTCTACAACAAAAGATGAAATTAACTTTTCTCAGAGTACTTCACACAACCAAACCATGTCTCAAAACGTAGCAGCAAAGTAAAACGGACGAAAACAAAGGAAATAACGTCACAAAGATGTGTCCCATTACAAGACCAAACCTAACACGTGGCATTAAAAGCCACCACGAAGTCGAAGGACAAGGTGAAGAGTGGACTCTTTCTGAATGTTGTAGTCAGCAAGAGTACGCCCATCCTCCAATTGCTTACCAGCAAAGATGAGGCGCTGCTGGTCTGGAGGAATACCTTCCTTGTCCTGAACTTTTGCCTTGACGTTGTCTATTGTGTCAGAGCTTTCCACCTCAAGCGTGATTGTCTTCCCTGTGAGGGTCTTCACAAATATCTGCATACCACCACCCAGACGCAGAACAAGGCGCAGTGTAGATTCCTTTTGAATATTATAATCTGCAAGAGTTCGGCCATCCTCCAATTGCTTCACGGCAAAGATCAATCTCTGCTGCTCTGGTGGAATCCATTCCTTATCTTGAATTTTGGCCTTCAGATTGTCAATTGTATCCGAGCTCTCGACCTCCAATATAATAGTCTTTCCAGTAAGAGTCTTCACAAAGATCTGCATACCACCACGCAGACGAAGGACTAAGTGCAGAGTAGATTCTTTCTGAATATTATAATCAGCCAGAGTTCTTCCATCTTCAAGTTGTTTGCCAGCAAAGATCAATCTCTGCTGATCTGGTGGGATCCCCTCCTTATCCTGAATCTTAGCTTTGACATTGTCTATTGTATCCGAGCTTTCAACCTCCAAAGTGATTGTTTTTCCTGTTAAAGTCTTGACAAAGATCTGCATACCTCCTCTAAGTCGAAGAACCAAGTGCAGTGTAGATTCCTTTTGGATATTGTAATCAGCCAGGGTTCTTCCATCTTCAAGCTGTTTGCCAGCAAAGATCAACCTTTGCTGATCTGGTGGTATACCCTCCTTATCTTGAATCTTAGTCTTAACATTGTCTATTGTATCTGAACTTTCAACCTCCAAAGTGATTGTTTTGCCAGTAAGGGTCTTGACAAAGATCTGCATACCACCCCTAAGACGTAGAACCAGGTGCAAAGTTGATTCCTTTTGGATATTGTAATCAGCAAGAGTACGACCATCTTCAAGCTGCTTACCCGCAAAAATTAGTCTTTGTTGATCAGGTGGAATCCCCTCCTTGTCTTGGATCTTGGCTTTTACATTGTCAATGGTATCTGAGCTTTCAACCTCCAAAGTAATTGTCTTTCCAGTCAGGGTCTTGACAAAGATCTGCATACCTCCACGCAGACGTAGAACCAAGTGCAAAGTTGATTCCTTTTGGATGTTGTAATCTGCTAGGGTTCGACCATCCTCGAGCTGCTTACCGGCAAAGATCAACCTCTGCTGGTCTGGAGGAATTCCTTCCTTATCCTGGATCTTAGCTTTAACATTATCAATTGTATCGGAGCTTTCCACTTCTAGGGTAATGGTCTTGCCAGTCAAGGTCTTAACAAATATCTGCATACCTCCCCTCAACCTAAGAACCAAATGAAGAGTAGACTCCTTCTGGATGTTATAGTCTGCTAAAGTCCTTCCATCTTCAAGTTGTTTCCCAGCAAATATCAAGCGCTGCTGGTCTGGAGGGATTCCTTCCTTGTCCTGGATCTTGGTTTTTACATTATCAATTGTGTCAGAACTCTCGACCTCAAGAGTAATAGTTTTCCCTGTAAGAGTCTTCACAAAGATCTGCATCTGCAAAAATAAAAACAAAGAGGTTTAACACATTGATGATTGATCAGTGCCAATAAAAGGCAGTTAACAAATTCAAGAAACAAAACTCCAAGCTAAAAAGTTCAACTGGAACTGTACAAAGGAATGCAGTGAAGAAAGCAAAATCTCTTTTTAACTCGACATTTTAAGCCAAACAAACTACAATAAAAAAAACATGAAATAGCTACTGCAGTATTATAGACAAGCATTCAAAAAAAAAGATCACTACAACAGCATAATATCATGCCATTATATCAAAAGCATCATGCCGTTATGTTTTCTTCTCAAATTTATTCAATAACAATTGTCATAATCTATTCACCCAATCAACACTTACAAAAAAGAATCAGAACATTACATTAAGAAAAATGAAATAGCTACTACAGCATAATATCATGCACTAGCTCAAAAGAAAATCGCCTCATTAACAAGTTATAACAATTTGTTCTCTTGTTAAATTTATTCGATCACAATTGTCATAATATATTCACCTACTACAAGTTTCAATCAGTACAATCAGAGTCTAGAAATCACAAAGCACAGATACAACCACCTTCACCATCTCATCATACTCGCAATTTAATAATGATTTATCCTCCAATCTAACATCATAATGTCTATCACTATTACAAACATATATATTCATCAAACTAACACTAATGTTAAAAAGAATTTCAAAATTTCTACAGAACATGACAGTTCTCAGTTTCAATATACAAAACAAATCGAAACATATATTTATTAAACAAAAAACGAATTTACAAATCTTAATTCAGATTAAAACCATGTTGTAACTAATAAAATGGAGGATACAGATTATTAGATCTTTAAGATTAAGACAACTAATAAAAAAGGAGATCCAAATTTAAGATTAAGACCTTTTAAAACTAATCAAAAAGGAGATCCAAATTATCATTATATGAGAACTTCTTAATGAAGATCTAAAGATTTTAATCTAATTAAAGAAGCTGTGATTGAAGAGACTGATCAAGATCTATACAAAAGAAACAAATTTAAGATTAAGACCTTTTAAAACTAATCAAAAAAGAGAGATCCAAATTATCAACTTCTTAATGAAGATCTAAAGATTTTAATCTAATTAAAGAAGCTGTGATTAAAGAGACTGATAAAGATCTATACAAAAGAAACAAATTTAAGATTAAGGACTTTTAAAACTAATCAAAAAGAGAGATCCGAACTTCTTAATGAAGATCTAAAGATTTTAATCTAATTAAAGAAGCTGTGATTAAAGATACTGATCAAGATCTATACAAAAGAAACACTGATCAAATCTTATTCTTTTTTCTTATCAAAAGAATAAGAAAAAAGAAAATTCGAATTACCTTGAGAAATCGACAGAAAGCGGCGACGATTGATGAAAGAAGAAAATTTGAAGAAACGAAGAAGATAGATTTCAAGGGTTTTGAAAAAGAGATGGTTTTCTAGTGAGAAGAAAGTTTCAGCGAAGAGATAGTTTTTGAGATGAGTTTTGTTTGTTTGTTTGTTTGGTTTACCGACTTCGTTACGGATTAGGATTGCCACGTTATATTGCTTCTAGATCATTCCATCCATGGATCTTAAAGGCCCAAACCTCTTGGGTTGGATTGTGCATTAAGTCCAGCCCATGGGGACCAATGGTATGAACTATGGAAGAGGAAGTAGGGATGTTAATGGGTTGGTTCAGGCTAGGTACCCCTATCTCCATCCCCATTTAGTTTTTTAGTCTCCATCCCTATCTGTTTCCCCGTTTGAGACTACTTGGAGAATCTGTCCCCATTTCTAATGGAGATCGGATTCCCGCGGGCTCTATTTTTAGTTTTAGGTAATAAAAAATGTAATAATAATTATGGCCATTCATAATAAATTGTCACAATAATATCTCGAATTACAAATTCAACTTAAAAACTTCAACTAAATTTAACTCAAACAAAATACAAGCTTAAAGTCTTGAACACATTTTATTAAATTTATGGTAAGCCCATAAATTACCGTGTAAATTAGCTAATTTTTAAATCAAGGATATAATCGGCCTGGGTTCGAAGACCATAATATCCGTATCGAGTGCCTACTGATAGAATACAAGAATGATGAAAGAAAGAAGATGAAACTGAATATCTTTTTCCTTATTAAAACCTCTATTACAAAGACCTTTATATACACAGGTCTGTTACCAATGTAACAAACTCTAACAGATTATCTAACTAATTACAGTTATTATTCCTAACTAATTACAGTTGTTAACTGTTGTTGTGCTGTCCTTCTCTGCTGATGTGTCACTCTTTGCTGATGTGTCAATACCTCCCCTCAAACTGATGGCAGTACTGACAGAAAGTTTGGACCTCAGAAAATTAAATCTTGAAGTAGATAGACCTTTGGTGAATATGTCAGCTAGCTGATCAGTAGTACACAAGTAGTAGATATCCAGTAAATTCTGAGTAACAAGTTCTCTGACATAGTGGTAATCGACCTCAACATGCTTTGTCCGAGCATGGAACACAGGATTGGATGCAAGAGAAATTGCACTGATGTTGTCGCAGTATATAGCAGGCCTTCCTTTGAAAGTGATATGAAGATCTTTTAAGAGATGACATAACCAAGTAAATTCTGCAGCACACTGAGCAAGAGCTCTATATTCAGACTCAGTTGAACTTCTGGCAACTGTAGCTTGCTTCTTGGAGGACCAAGAGATGAGATTAGGACCAAAGTATACACAGTAACCAGTGATGGATCTTCTGTCCATAGGACAGCTTGCCCAATCAGCATCAGAAAAGCAGGTAATAGTAGAAGGTCCTTTGTGAAGAGACAATCCATAGGTAATAGTACCCTTAAGATATCTCAAAATCCTCTTTACAGCAGTAAGATGTGGGATCCTGGGTCTATGCATAAACTGGCAAACTTGATTGACTGAGAAAGATATTTCAGGTCTGGTCCAGGTAAGATACTGTAGAGATCCTACAAGAGATCTATAACTCGTAAAATCATGAAGTAACTCACCGGTTTCATTATCTAACCTGGTGGTAGTAGCACAGGGAGAGGAACAAGATTTTGCTGATAACATGGATGCCTTTTCTAACAAATCATGAATATATTTAGACTGAGAAAGAGTGATGGTAGTGGGAGTTCGTTGTACTTCCAAGCCTAAAATAATGAAGAGGACCTAAATCTTTCATGGAAATTTTTTGACTAAGATTTTGAATGAGTGTTTGACAAGTAGACATGGAGGAACCTGTGATGATAATATCATCTACATATACCAAAATATAAGTCAGAGAAGAACCTGATTGTTGAATGAACAGAGAGTGGTCGACATGAGACGTATGAAAGCCTAACTGTAACAAAGCTCTATGCAACTCTGTATACCAGGCCCTGGGAGCTTGGCGTAAACCATAGAGAGACTTTTTCAATTTGCAGACATGGAAAGGGTTCGACTTGTCAATAAAACCAGGTGGTTGCTGCATATACACAGTTTCATTAAGATGACCATGAAGGAAAGCATTGTTAACATCAAGCTGTCTGATAGGCCAATCACAATTAAGCGCAACTGTAAGAACCATTCTGATTGTAGTCGGTTTGGCAACTGGACTGAAAGTCTCAGAAAAATCAACTCCTTCTTGCTGGTGAAAACCTTTAGCTACTAACCTTGCTTTATATCTTTCCATACTCCCATCTGCTCGTTGTTTAACCTTGTATACCCACTTACAGCCCACTAAATTCTGACCTTGCTGTGCTGGCACTAAGTCCCATGTATTAGTATGAAGTAAGGCATTGAACTCCTTGACCATAGCCTCTTTCCATTTTGGATTCTTCATAGCTTGAATATAAGATGTAGGTGGAGAAGGAATTGCTTGAAAAGTAGCTGTTAAAGCTACTGGAAGAGTATGTTTTGAAGTAAGCAACACCTTTGGTTTAACTATACCATCCTTAGACCTTGTCTGCATCTGGTGAATATTAGTGACTGTGTTGTCCTTCTCTGCTGTAGTGAATGGAGACTTGGCTGAAGAAACATCGGATTTGCTAGTAGATGGATCTTTATTCATTGCTAAAGGTGCATCAACTATACTAGGAACTAAAACTTTATTGTTTGCTGGATCTAAAGACTCGACTGATGAAGACAGATGAGAAACATTGTGTGGAAGAGAGTTGACTGATGGTGGTATTTCATTACTAGACACTGAGGAAACATTAGTAGAAAAAGGAAAAACTGACTCATGAAACAAAACATGCCTGGATATGTAAATCCTACCAGTGGAAACATGAAGACATTTGTATCCTTTATGGAGATTACTATATCCGAGGAAAACACATGGCTTACTTCTGAACTCTAACTTATGAGTTGTATAAGGTTTCAACCATGGAAAGCAAAGACATCCAAAAGATTTTAAAAATGAATAATCTGGTTTTTGATTATAAAGTTTTTCAAATGGTGAAACAAAAGACAAAACAGATGAAGGTAAACGATTTATTAAGAAAACTGCAGTGTTTAAAACATCAACCCAATAGACTGATGGTATAGAAGACTGAGCTATTAAAGTTCTTCCAACATCTAAAATCTGTCTATGTCGCCTCTCAACAATACCATTTTGTTCGCTGGTATGAGGACATGTAAATTGATGAGATACACCATGGGTTTTTAAAAAGGTTTCAAACTTTTCACTTGTAAATTCACCACCATTATCAGACCTTAAAACTTTGATTTTTCTATTGAAAGTTGTTTCAACAGAAATTTTGAAAATAATGAAGTGAGCTAGTGTATCTGATTTGACTGTGAGGGGAAAGAACCAAATGAACCTACTATAGTGATCCACTATACTGAGATAGTATTGATAACCACTAATAGACTTAACATGAGAAGGACCCCAAAGATCAGCATAGACTATGTCCAACGGACCAGAAACTACAGTGTTATTAGCAAGAAATGGTAATTTTGTACTTTTACCTAAAGGACAATGCGGACAAGAAAACTCTTTAGAAACATGACCTTGAGTAGGAAGACTTTCTTTTTGTAAAATTTTCTGGAAAACGAAAGAAGATGGATGGCCTAGTCTTTTATGCCAAACATGTGGAGAAACCTTGGTATGAAGAAAAGCTTTAGAGAAATGTTTACATTTGTTATTAACTGGAAAGGGATATAGACCATTCTTACTCGGCCCGTGGAAAAGTATCTTCTTTGATACATTGTCCTTCACATAGAAATAAGAAGATGCAAATGTCATACTACAATCATTATCTGTAGCAAACTTGTTAACCGAAAGAAGATTATTGGAGATTTGTGGAGTATGTAAAACATTCTTTAAGAGAAAAGACGTGTAAGGTGTTTTAAGAATAGAAGTACCAGTTTTATGAATAGACACACCTTGGCCATTTCCAACAACAACCTTATCAGGTCCTTTGTAATCTGTATAAGTGTCAAGCTTCGCTAATTCAGGGGTAAGATGATTAGTAGCTCCACTATCAGCATACCAGTCACTGTCAGACGTACCAGATGTAGAACCTGTTGGAATGACACCTTGAGCCATCATAGCTAATTTTGAAGGTGGAACTCTGCCAGCATATGAGTGATTCATACGGTACCAACAATCAATTGCCTGATGTCCAGTTTTATGACAAATCTGACAAGGCATATAGCCATTAGAATTTCTTCCACTATTACGACCTTTTCCTCTTCCTCTGCCATTAGAACCACCTCGACCATAATTCCTGCCATGATAACTTGATCCAGAACTACCATGATTATTTCGACTTGAAGTGTTTGTACTATCTTGGCTAGTAGAGGAGGAATGTATTGAACTGAAGGCATGTGTTGTTGTTTCAGAACTGGTGGCCAAGATTGCTTTCCCTCTCAAATCTAAGGCAAGTTCTTCAGAAATAAGAAGATTGTGTAGTTCATCAGTAGTAATAGGTTCAGTACGAACACGAATCGAAGTTGTGAAAGCACTATAATCATCAGAAAGACCATTGAGAACATGAACAACTAAATCATCATCACTAACCGGAGATCCTGAAGCAGCCAAACTATCAGCAAGTTGTTTAACTTGATGAAAATACTCATCTATAGTAAGTTGTCCTTTCTTCAAACACTGAAGCTTCGACTTCAATTGAATGATATGAGATCTTGACATATGAGAAAACCTTTTCTCGAGATTCAACCAAAGTTCTCTTGAGGAACTGATTCCAACAACATACGGTAACAATTCTTCAGCAAGAGTTGCATTAAACCAAATTAAAACTGCTTGATCTCTTTTCAACCATCTCAGGTATGCAGGATTGATATTTGTCGAATTAGGTAAAAATTGAGAAGGACACAATTCATTACCATACACCAGATCCAAGAGATCATAAGCACGCAAGATAGGCAGAAAGAGGGATTTCCATAGCAAGTAATTATTTCTATTGAGTTTGATAGGGACGAGATTACCAATGTTATGCAAAGTAGGAGCATTGGAGCTTGATATTAACGGATCTTGAGAACCTTGTTGTTGATTTGCCAGATCTTGTGCATTATTGATCCGATTAACCATGATTTCTTGAGAAAATGAACAAAAAAGATTGAATTTTGATAAACAAAAGAAAGAAATTGATAAATTGTAAACCTAGGGTTTCAAAACCACCATTAAAGGATCATTGCTGTGAAGCATGGAGCTCTGATACCATGATAGAATACAAGAATGATGAAAGAAAGAAGATGAAACTGAATATCTTTTTCCTTATTAAAACCTCTATTACAAAGACCTTTATATACATAGGTCTGTTACCAATGTAACAAACTCTAACAGATTATCTAACTAATTACAGTTATTATTCCTAACTAATTACAGTTGTTAACTGTTGCTGTGCTGTCCTTCTCTGCTGATGTGTCACTCTTTGCTGATGTGTCAATACCTACTACGTTGATAAAATATAGAAAAAACCTACTAATCCAGATAAAATATATGTAAAGACAATCTTTGTGAACCCTTGAATCATCGAGATTGTTTGTTTCACTATCCAACACACCTTGGGTTATACATCAACACGTATAAGTTGGATTGTGAATGCAGGCCTTACGTCAATAATTCTGAATATGGTATCAATAACAGTGTTTTAACATAATAGAAACAATGTTTTTTCCCTTATATTCACAAATTTAAATTCAACTATTGAAATACAAAATATTCAAAATTATTTTTGTTTTGAAAAATTGGTAGTTTGGTGCATATTAGTCATAAGCCTCACATCATAGAATGTTGTATTTGATGTTAGCTTCTTAGTTAAAAATACCAATTTTTTTGCGGATATCTAATTTTCGAAAAAGGGATATATCTGAAATTTATACACTGAAAACAAATTATTCATCGAATAATATTTACGAATACGGGCTGTCTAGGCTGTCATCCATAGGATGACATCCATCTTGATAACTCATCCTATCCATCCATCCATCCATCCATATCCGGTGTAGATATATTTTATGTGTTACAACATAAACTAACAAGGGTAATTATATCATTCTGTTTCTTTCTTCTCTATCACTCTAATTGATTGGAAATTTGGAACATAATTTCCTTCTCAACGAACTCTTGAGTTTGTAGAAGAAAAACTAAATTAAATAACTTTATTAAAAATCAATTTCTCCATTTTTAGGTTCTTGATTCCTTGAAGAAACCAAACTTTTACATCAACATAAGAAATTGAGAATTGATGATGATGAAATTATGAAATGCAGGAATGAGAGAAAGGGTTTTTTTTTTTTTTTAAATCAAATTAGACACAGAATCTTAAGAAGAGAGAAACTATTTCATGAATGTGAAGAAGGTAAATCTTGATAATGAGATAAATCTCTAATAAAAGAGTTAACATGGAAATCTTGAAAAGAATTAGTGTTTAAACTAAATCTTCTGGTAGTTGTAGCCATGTTAATATGTTGTTGTTGTAGATCCTTAGATTCATAGGATTTGTCTGGGTTGCGGGTTAGTAAGCCATTAAAAAAACTATCATTTTTAGATTCATATTCACTTTTTAGAAAAGGTTGCGAAGTTTATCTTCATTGTTCAATCAATACAGGAATCGATACCATCAGATACCAATTCAAAGTTTCAATTATAATGAAATTTAAGCTTTCATGGTGAGGAAAAACTACTGTGTTTCTAATGATAAAAAGAAGATAGGTTAAATGACCGAGTCACCTTTGGTGTTATATCTTACAACACATAAAACATATCTGCACCGTTAGATTGGATATGGATAGATGGATGGATGGGATGGGCTGTCAAGATGGATGTCATCCCAAGAATGGCAACCTAGACAACTTGTTACGAGTATTCTAATATCTAATTTAAAGAAAACAAATATATTCACGATTTTTTACGATTTTTTTCATTTGTGGTTAGCTTCACTTCTCCGTGCTTTCCGCCGGAAACTTTGAGGAAGAAAATTTTGGGCTCACCTTGCAAAAACCTACCCCTTTTAAAGCCATCCTAATTTAAGCTTAGTTGGAAGTGCATAATGTATGTTTTGTCTATAAGATTTTAATTCATATTGTAGGTGTTCTTATTATTATTTTATTTTTGCTAGGTGGTGTTCTTATTGATCAACTCATTTCATAAGTTAGTCAAAATTTAAGCTCAGATTCATACAAAAATCTCTTGTACACTGCTTTTGGTTGCATTGGCATATGGTCCCATATGAGTTCCAATCATAGGTGAAAATTTTAAATAAACTCGAATATCCGACCCTTGGAAAATCGGTATATTCCGTGAATATCCGGATCCTAGTGTCAAAATTAGGAGGTTTGGCAAAATGGTTCTTGCGAAATATTGCTCGAATATTTGCGGATATTTACGAAAAATTTGAAAAATTGTATTAAATAAATGTGGGAATTATATTTAAAAATAAATATGTTAATTTAAGATTCGTAAATTTCGTACTTTTCGAATATTTCACGAATATTCGTAAAAATCCGGTTGGCATGGGGAGGTTTATGTTTCGTTTATTATTCGTATGTCGTACCGCTCCGAATTCCCAAAAACCGGTAAAATTCGTGAATATTCGCTGGATATTTTTGATTTTTTCACTTATGGTTCCAATGGCTCATTTGGTGCCAATAACTAGGTAATTTTGTCCAAATGATAAGGGATATGGATGGAAATTTAGAGGTATATAGTTTGTCTGCAGTGATGCTTTAGGTCAGATTAGAAACTTTGGTGCAAAGGAACCCTAGTTAAGCGGCCAATCTGAGTAAATTGATTGTGATTATGAGATGGGGTTGGGTGGTATCGGAAAATATTGGTTTTTTCTGTCAGAGTGTTCACCTACTGAGAAATATTTGTAATGCTGGAATGATATGATGGATTTGGAGCTCACAAGAGAAATTCTAGGGTTTTTTCAACTTCTTCATGAACAGAATAACTTCATCTTCAAGGTACATCTCTCACACTCTTGTCTCTTGGAAAAAAGATTCTGTGTTTTAGGTTTCAGACATATTTAATTTTTAATTGATACATGGGTTCATCTTTCCTTCAGGTTTCATGTTCAAATTGGAAAAGGGTGGGCTATATAACTTGAATTTCTGGTTTAATTTCACATTTCTCTGTTTTTCTTTTTTTGGATTTTCAGAAAAAGAATTAAGCATGATTTCCAATACAAAGATTTTATCTCTAAAGATAATGGGATTGGGTGTTACAGGAAAATATTTCGCTTTTATGGGTTTTATTTTGGCAAATTTTCTCGAAAGAGAAAAACCATAATCTAATGGATGCGGGGTTGCAAAATGAATCAAATGGTCCTGTAAATTTTGATTCTGTGAGTTGGATGGATTGAGAATGTTTGAGAAGATTAGGTGTTTTACATTACACAGTATTCGCTTGTTTGTATGAAAGGTTTGAGAATGTGGAATTATCTGCACTCAAAGTATTTGTCAAAATGTTCCAATCATTTTTCCAATCATTTGTTTAGTAGAGCTATACTTGTAAAGTCAGAATGTCATATTGTCATAGGTAATGTAAAATGATTTTTTCTGTCGATTAATTTTGGTTCATCAAGCACATTAGAATGGTAATGACAGAGCTGCTACACAATCCAGACACAATGAAAAAGACACAAATGGAACTCAAACAAAAAATAGATAGTTGAAACATTGAAACATGTTCATTCAGAGATTATTGATCATGTCTAGTGATCTTCCCTATTTACTAGCAATTGAGTGATTGACTACACCTTCCAATTCCATTCATGCTACCTCAAAATGCTGAAACTACCATTGATTTATGTGACTCTACTGTGTCCAAGAATACTGGGACACACAAGTACTAGTTGTGTTTGCTATAGGTGTGTGATCCAAACAAATGGCAGAATCCTACTACATTTTTACCTCAGTGGTTCTTGAACTCAAATATGGATTTTTAAGGTCAGATTTTGAACTTTTTCCATTCGGTTTAGGTAGAGGAATTGTCCTGGTTTGGCATTAGCAAATCAAATTGCTCTATTTGATGTTGGCTTGAGGAAAGAACAAATCCAAAGGACGACATAAATTGGAGGAATATTTTGTGCTCACATAAATATATTGCCAGTTAGGTTAAAATTTAATTAGCAGCAGCCCAACAGAGAAAAATACTCCAGGAAGATTAATTTTTTCTTAAATTTCACTCTAAACATTTAGCGGTTCTTTAACAATATTTTTAATTGCGTTTTTTAGCATGCCAAACCATAGTTTAGAGATTACTGCATAGTTAATTGAAAAAAACAACTCTACGAAAACATCTGTTTATTCTTAATTTGGAGAAAATTAGTGATAAGCCCAATATAAGTACCAAGTAATGACAGTAAAGCCACTACTAGTTAATGTACAATAAAGTACTACTGGATATTTTAAAGAACACCCCAGACCCAGTCCACTAAGTTTCTCTTGTGGTTAAAGGGTTAAAATAAGCAATCAATGGTTTTAGTAGAAATCAAGTTTTTCGGCATGATTTTTGGTGGACGTACATGAAATTCATGTAAAGATTGGTAGAGAGCAATCCATGTATTGATTTCAATCCACCACGTTTATAAATGGGGAAAACTGAAACTTCATTAGTAACCATTCAGGGCATGCAGCATATCTTTAGGAAATTAAAGTCTTCGACGGCAAAAATACAGGTGATATTGTGAAGAATATGATAGAAATGGGTGGTATTGGAAATTATTCATTAGTTTTGGAGTTTTGGAGTGAGAAACCCAAATTTGTGAGCTTTTTTATAATCTGTGTTAAATAAAAGACTCCAATAAAATCCAAACCTGGTGCAATGCTCTAGCACCAGTGTGCTATTAACCTATGTAAGATCATATATTGTAAATTTAATAAATTTTTAGCCCAAATGGATGCTACAAGAAATATAATTGCTAAACATTCGTATTGTAAAAGCGAACTAATGTCTAAATAAGATAATTGCAAACAAAATTTACAAGAGATTAAACGATCGATGATTCTTATTCTTGCAAATACACTTGTTGAAATCATAACATATAGACAAATATTTGCTATATATATATATATATTAGAGAATAAAGTGATCATTTGGGTGATTAAGTATACATTAGGACATGTTTCATATAATACGTTAAGTCGTAATGGCAAACAAAATTTAGCTTTTTGTAACATCCTAGCTATAGCAAGCAAAAATTATACAAGTATACAAACTATATATGTAGCATCGGGCTGTCTAGGTTGCCATCCTTAAAATGACAGCCATTTTGACAGCTCATCCTATCCAAAGATTTTAATCTAATCCAAGGGTCCAGATCAATTTTTTTGTTAGAGCTTAATTCATCAAGGGGCACCATAGTAATTATAACTTTCTTGTCTATCTCCTAAGTCCTATCACCACCAGACTAGTAACATAGAGCAAATTCACGACCACCACTTGAACCTTGTATTAACCTATTTCTAGATTAATGCATTAACTAGATCAGGTCGCTGGGAGACTTGACCAAAGGGGGAAGTTTTAAGTTGGAGTGGCTGCACCTCGTTGGGATTGAGATTGCCTACGTACTCTAGTTCGTGGGGATTGAACCTAGAGATCAAGCCATCGTAGTTCTGTTTATATAGAAGATGAAAGGGCGCAGATCGTGGGATCCTGCTGATTCTCCGACATCATAATGAGACCGTTATTATGACATTGATTGTGTAACGGACGAGGATATTCTCTGTGTATTGATGGTGTAACGGGCGAGGACATTATGTGCATTGATTAGGGGCACGTGTGTATGCGCAGGACGCTGATGATAACGTGATCGAGTCGTTGTGGTCGAGCTGCATGCAGGTCGAGTTTGTAGCGGGCTGGTGGATGGATGACTATGCCACGTGGCTGCTTTTGATTGGTTGGAGTATGTAGTACCCCTACATAAGCCCCCTCTTTTTAGGTCGGCTGTTGAAGTCGGGCTGAAAAGACCTATTACCCTGATCGATGTTGATAAGATGCTTGCTTTTTTGAATTTGCTGACGTGGCATCCATGCAGAGCTGTCTGTAATAATCATGGCGCTTCCATGGGGAAGTGGAGGAGTTTCCTCGAGCAGTTACCTGTGCAGTTATGGCAACTGACGCACGTTTTGGTTGATTTTGTGTTTGAATGGCACGTGGCTTGATCCGACGGTGGATGTGAATCGTTTTGTGAGTGGAGAATAACTGCAGTACACTTTGCTCATTTGTTCGATCCTGGCCGTTCATTTGTTTCGAGCGGATGGCTAGTATTTCATGTGCTACAGTATTTAAACTATAGTTTCCTTGAGAAGGGTTTACCTGTCGTTTTTCATTCGTTTGAACTGCTGCCGCCTTAGCGATCTGAAGAACTTTGAGAGCTCGTGAGGTTAGTTGCTTCCTCTTCTTTCCTTAAATTCATTGTTTTTGCACCTTTTGTTTCCGTTTCTTTTGTTTGAGAGGTATGTCTGAAGCAAGTGACTCTCAAAACGAGCATTTGAGTGGTGGAGTCGGTGAGGAGTGTGAGTCTGGAAGGACTCGTTCTGATAGTGGGTCTTCCAGTCGAGGTGAGGGGGATATCAATACTGAGAGCCCCCAGAGTAGTGGTCCTAATGGGGAGGATTCTTCTGATGAAGAAATGATTGAGGGGGAGGAGGGATCGTCTTGTCGAGTTGTTAATTTAAAGTATGTGAATAGGCACATTACTTTTAGGGAGAAGTATGGGCTTAGCTCGATCGAGCATTTGGAGATTAGGTTCTTAGGAGATCGTTTATTATCTGCTGGGTATCGACCTAAAAACCCTTTCTCCGCTGTATTTACCTTGACCCAATTCCGAGCTGGGTTGAGGCTTCCTTTGTCTTATTTGGTGGTCGACCTGTTGAATGCTATTGGTCGAGCTCCTTGCCAGATGAATGGCAATTTCTGGAGAAACATGAGGGTAATTGATGACCTCAACAAGTTGCATAGGTGGAACATCACTGTGAAGGATGTTCTGGACCACTTTTGCTTTAAACGTTCTGCCAAGCCTGAATTTTCGGGTTATAACATGCAAGTTAGGCCAGAACGTTTGCCTTTGATCTATCCGGTAAGTAGTGAGCCGTGGTGGAAAGATCCCATGCTGCTTACTGGGTCGATCACTGAGGGGAGTATCCAGTTGCGCCATGTGACTAGGAATGATATTCGTAAGTTTGCGGTTCTTCTTGTTATAATGGTAGATAATTTATCTGGTTTTTGTAGTTGCTGACATTGTGTTTGGTTTGCAGTGATCAGGGACGACCATTTGGTTAGGAAGAATGATCTGCGGTCTGCGCTAAACGGCTTTGGCTTGTTGACTGATAGCCGGAAGATATCGTTCTTGCCTCACTTGAGGGAGCATTTTATTCCCAAAGGTGGACTTAAAACCGTTGAACACGAACTTGAGAGAAGGAGGGAGCTGAAGAAAGTCTTTATGTCTTCTGTACAGAGAGCTGAGTCTGGTCGTTCTAGTAGTAGCCTGCGATCTGGTGAGAAGGATCGAGCTGGTGATAGCTCAAGACATGCTGAAAAGGAGCGAGGAAGGAATGTCTCGCGGTGGCCAGAGGTTGGACGTTCTGGTGGTAGCTCGCAAAAGGGGGAAGTAGTAGCGAGCCCCCAGGTCGTGTCTCCTCCGTCCTCTCTTCCCAAGCCAGCTGTTGGATTGGGGAAGAAGAGGCAGCTCTCTGGGAGCCTGAAGCTGATGGATCGCCCAGCTCTGATTGTTGCTCCTCCTCCGAAAACTGTGAGCTCTCCTGAGCGTTCCTTGTCGTCCAGGAAGACTGCTGCTCGGCCTTTACAGAAAGGCAAGGGGGTGATGTCTGAATTTTACCCTGGGCCATTCGAGTACTTGGATGGACGGGGTGAGAAGCACGTCGTGTACGAGAACGACAATGCGATTGACGATCCCTGCGTTGCCCGAGCTGTAAATGAGGGCCTCGTTCTGGATGCTGATTCTCGAGCAGTGAAGTCTCAGCCTTTGGTGGTGACTTGCTCGAAGATAAACGCAGCAATGTCTTTGGTAAGTTGGGATGTGAATTATCTTTCTTTTGCTTGTACTAGATTATTGTTGTCTTATCGATGTTTTTATTTGTAGCTCAACGCCAGCTTCCAGGAGGTTCGTCTGGTCGCTGAAGTTGGAGCTCGAGCTGAGATATGCAACAACAAAATTAGATTTTTCTTTCTTTCTTCATCTTCTCAACAAGATTCAGCTATGGTTTCTTTTTTTTCTTTTCTACTACAAAAAGAAATTGGGTAACAACTCAATTTCACAAACGGATATCAACACAAGTTCGGATTCAGGTCTTTAAAGCTATCATTTTCGGATTTATTTCACCATTAATCTCTTCGTAGTTGGAGAAAATTTCAACAGTTACACTAGCACGTTTAATTAGTTAAGTTTGCAAACAACCTCTCAAGCTCAGCTGGGTTAGACACGCATCACGATTTCAATCATTCTGTTGATTCACATCTGTGACCATCATGGCCCGCTCGGTTCGCTCTACACATTCACCGAAACAAGATTTCATTTTTCAAAGAGTTCAGTTAACTCCGTGTCCATCACGGCTTGCACATCAAAAGTCCACCAAAATAACTCAAGTGTCTTTAATTTTTCAAGTTCGCAAACAACCTCTCTAGCTCAGTTGGGTTACAAATTTCAGTCATTTTAACTCCATGATCATGACGACACTCTTAGTTTGCTCATATAACTATATTGGTAATAGCTCACATTTTCTATTCTTTCTCGGCACTTAGCTCTCATCACGGCAGGTACGACCTAAACTGAAATTTAATCACATATATTTATAGCAGTTGACACGGTAATTGGTATCACACTTACAACATTTGGCTTATCGTAAAGTAGCAATATTAATGGTTAACTGCACAAGCACTAGTGTATCATACTGCTATTTCTTACTTACTATGTATCTTCACACTCTCTCATGGGCATTACACTTAACTCTCCTAAGCAAAGACAATACTTCAATTTATTTTCTTTTCTGAGTACTAACTCCGTTAACTCTGTGACGATCACTTGGTTCGCTCACAATACCTTATTCTATCTTTTCATTTCATTTAACTTTCGTCGGGACAGGTAACATCTCAACTCACTTGAGCTAATATGTCTTTAGACCTCGGTTGATACAGTATTCTTTTGGTCAAGTTGTTTCTCTTTTATTGAGTTAGCTACACTAAGCTCATATATTCACTCTCCGCATCCGACGACACCTAAACGGTGCCCAAACTTTACTAAACTTTTAACACAAGCCTTTCACTTTGCATCACATTAATTCTATTTGGATCAAATTTGGTTCCACACCTTAAAGGAGTCTGTTGTACTCATATTCTGAACACATGCTTAGTTTGTAAATCTTTACGCTTCCACTATATATATTCATTTTTATATTAGTTTGAAGATTATTGAATTCAGTTTTTCTATTCTCTGTTCAGCTATGACATTTGACTACACATCACATTAATACACATCCCCTCCAACCAATACTCTAGCATATTTACTTAACTTACTACTAGAGTTCAGCATATTTCTTTCGGCTTGATAGCATCCGTTATACTTATTGCTTTAGTAGTATCAAACTACTACTGCACTCATTACTACTGTACTTATTACTACTGTTGCTCCCGTAAATGGACTATTTTGTTTCATTATGAGGAAATATTTATACAATGATGCACACAAAGGTCACCTTACAATTGATACAAATACTAATACTACACAGTTTTAGCAACTCTGTATATTTATTCACTACATACAAATAACCACTCCAATACTTAAAATCTACTTGGCTTTAAAACCATATACAATGGTTAACATCCTTATACATTGGTTTTACACCTACATCTGTTTACGTTACTACAATGTCATTAATACTCTTGGCTGACTGTACTTGCACACATAAAATTTTTGGATCTTATATCCCCAACTTCTCTGATCGCATGACATCATACATAGGTAAACACTTTTGAACAGTTGTGTTACTTCATCTCTATGCTACTATGCTTTTGTCTTGTTTACATTGGCTTATTTTTATGTCTTTGCATGTTAAACACAATTAGTGCACATTTTTAATGTTTTTGGACAGTTAGCACATTACCTAGCTTAATCGACCATCACTTCCTCGAATACAAATCTCATTCAATGCATTGCATTATATATCATATTGCTTAAAGCCTTGGACAATGAAACCCCTTGCTTCTTTTTATTGTTCAAGCTTTGTTGAATACTTGTTTAATCCAATTTTTCAATACAATCCAGTCATATAGTGGACATGTTCTTTTAACTTAGAATTTATGCTACCAAAGTTGAACATCTTTGCATACAAACACTTTTTGCTACACTATACAAACAGTGTATTACATGCAATTTTATCTTGGGCTCTGTCTCACTTTGTCATTGTACAGAGTGTTCTTGCTCCATTGTGAGTACAAGTTTAACACATTTTTTAGGTCGCACTGTTCTTATCAATTGTCCAAGGAGATCATTTCTTTTCCATTAGCTTCAAAAGAATCTTGCAGCATCGAAAACACCGATTTATTCACACAGGCTATTCGGCAAGCTCAGCTCCAACATCATAGGTTCTCATGCCATTATCTAAGAAGACCCTCCTACACTGGGGGCGACATCACAATCATGACTACCATTCATTTTTCTTTCTGTTGAACTGAATACACTATCTGATCCAAAATCTCTATGGGGACAAGTATCTCGCACAGCTCGGTGTTCACAAGTACAACCTATGCACAAGTATAAATCGAGATCTCCATCCAAGGAAGACATTGACATTCGTGCATACATGAGCCACCCTGGGTACATCAAATGTTATATGTACAAATGGCTTGTCTCTAAATATTGGTTATATTTATACAGTTGGCTCATATAAGCTGTATAGATTCTATGTATTATCTTTATGTAAACTAACAACTCCTCAATAAAAAGAAAAAACACATCTTTACATTTGTACTCACGAATAACCCGACAACACCGGCAAAGTAACATTAACGCCAACGAGGCAGTTACTTTTTACCTCTTTATTGACTGAAGAGAAGCCTCGTAACACCTATGCCAAAAGGGTAACGCATCGCCCTTCTGTACTTACTGTTCAAAGGAAGCCCAGTGCACACATGGGGGCGTTGACTAGTGGGTAGGAGTCCTGGCCGGACAACAGTTAAAGCTTCACACTACTCATGCAGTCTTGTCCTTCACGGGGGCTAGGTAACACCTGCGCTGTGAGATGCTTAGTCCAGAGAAGAACCTAAGGGTTACGTGCTTATTTAAAACTAAGGAAATTAGCAGCCGTGACGACGGGGCTAAAAGTACTAGATCACAAATTTCACGATTACAAACATAAACATGTCAAACAAAACATATTATGGATGTTCAAAACACATAACATAACATTGAAAAGTTAAAAAGTCTGTCTGTCCCCACGGACAGGGAATTTCAGACTTAAACAAGAATCAGTTATCAGGCCCACGGCTACAAAAACAAAAGTGTTAAAGGCCTACTGCCACAAGTACTAGTCTTCCCACCCCCACGGGTCAGGAATTCCAAACCATAAAAACGAAAGAATTAAAGGCACACGGCCAAAGCAAAAGCTCATTGTATCCAATATCCACTATGGAAATGGATGTGTGAATCGTGCTTACATTATCCTCTACGGATCCAACAACTAGACACAAATATCGGATATTTATTGTCAATACTAAACGGTTGACTCGGTTACAACAATGTGGGTAGAGGACAACTCCCCCGAACTCAATTTCATGAAATGGTACACCACCATCAAACGTTCTCAAATAAAAAGGGTCCCTCCGAACAATCCAACTACTCCGATAACTATCATGACTCAGTCGTTGGAAATGCCATTTAGTCGTTCTTCTACAAAGTTTTCAATATTCGTGAGCTTCTCAAAGTCCAAATATATTCTCTACATGGCTATAACAGTTACATATTCTTCTTCCGCGTCTTATCTCTCTAAGGACACCGAAGAAGAAGGGGGCACCTATGGATTCCTCTAGAACTTCATTCAAAACACATCTTCCTCAAACATTCTCCACTATCAAATTTTTCAGTTCTGAGCTGCTCTGAAATATGAAGAATCTTGTATCATCAAATATGACAACTTTTATGAAATACTTTACAACGGACTTGGCGGCGAGTACGACAAATACAAGGAACTACGGTGGCTTGATCCCAACCTGGGTACGTAGGCAGCTACCTTCGTAGCGCAGCCAATTCATCATTTTATTCTCCAAGACAACCTTCTCTACATCATCATATCAATCAAAGTGTTAAATTCCAAAGCGCCACATGTCAAGGGCGTGATTTCTCTGAACCGATGTCACAATTAGCTCCGTCAGCTCAGAGAGGGGGCGATGTAAGTACCTAAATAGGTTTTGCCATATGTCGCTCAAGAAATTAACCAACTTCAAGATTATAAATGACTCCAGGAGTACAATATACCCTAGTCAAATGGACCACAACAATTCCCTTGGACAATAAAGAGACACATCACACAATGAAGACCGTGAGATCTCACGGCCAAGATCGATCCACCACCCACACATAGGTAAGATAAAATGGTAACCTAAAACCCACTAAGGTATGAGCTCTCACCCTCTACACTTATCCTTTCTCTTCCTTTCTTTCTCTTTCTCTTTTCTCTTTATTACACACAATGGCTAATTTGATCGTCGGAGGGTTGACGCCGGAGACATCTCCGACGCCCTTTGCAGGTCATCTATGGAGATGGAGCATGAAGACAATACCAACAACACTAATTTCTACATGTAACCAGAATTAAAGCTTACAATATTAATTACACAATTTCTTTTGGTAAATACATTCAATCACATTGTCAAATTTGTTGAATTTCTCTTTCGAAGAGTTTTATTGATAATAGCCCACACTAAATACATTTATTGATTTTAAAGCCCTCTTTTTAATATACCATTAAAACCTTTACATATCGATTACAATCAAGAACAAACTTATTGTACGTGTTAGTTGCATAGATTAATCACACAATTTCTTTTGGTAAATACATTCTAGGGTGATTTAGGTTTTGGTCACCACTTTTTAGTATAAATTAGGTTTTGGAGCCGGTTTTTATCTTTATTAGGGTTTAGAGCTCATTTTCGAACCAACTAAAAAAACCCGGTTGAACCGAAAATATTTTCAAAATACCTAAGTTTACCCCTGAAACTCACGTGATCTGCACGTGATCACTAACCCTAATATAGTTTTGATCAGGGGTATTTTGGCCATTATAAACAATTACTTGGGTCAATTGTCGGTTCAGCTCTAAACCCTAATAAAGATAAAAACCGGCTCCAAAACCTAATTTATACTAAAAAGTGGTGACCAAAACCTAAATCACCCTACATTCTATCACATTGGCAAATTTGTTGGATTTCTCTTTCCAAGAAGTCCGGCAATAATAGGGATTAAGAGTAATATATATACCAATAGATCACAAGGGAAGTTATACAAGAACCTTTAAACAAACATTTTTAACGATGGAGCTGCAGCAACTCCAAATCTTTCCCTTCATCTTGACATTGATTCTTTTCTTGCTTATATTGGTGAGGCAAAGTAAGAAATCCAAAAGCACAAGTTCAAGTTCACCATTACCACCAGGGCCACTCAAGCTACCACTTATAGGAAACTTACACAACTTGCTAGGCCAGCCCCATCACAAACTCAGAGATCTAGCTAAGTTACATGGACCTATTATGTACCTTAAACTTGGGGAAGTTTCAACTGTAGTTGTTTCTTCGCCTGGTGTCGCTGAGAAGATTATGAAAACACATGATCTCAAGTTTGTAGACAGACCTCACAACCATGTTTTACAGGCTGTGACTTATGGCTGCAAAGATGTTGCATGTGCACCCTATGGCGATTACTGGAGGCAATTAAGGAAGATTTGTGTCTTAGAACTCTTAAGCATGAAGAAAGTCCAATCATTCTGGTTGGCAAGGGAAGAAGAGGTATCAAAGCTCATTGGAAGGATTTCCTTGGTGGCTGGATCACAGATAAATCTGAGTAAGATGATATTTACATTAACGAACGATATAACTGCACGGGCAGCATTTGGCAAGACTCGCAAAGATAAAGAAGCATTCATGTCATTAGTTGAAGATATAATGAGCTTGGCTGCGGGGTTTTCCGTTGCTGATCTATTTCCTTCTCTGAAATTCTTAGCAACGATCAGTGGAATTAATTCCAAAGTAGAGATGATACACCAGAAAGTCAACAAGATACTCGATGGCATCATCAACGAACATAAAGAGAATAGGATGGAACCATTTGAGGGTGAAGTTGAAGAAGATCTAGTGGATGTCCTTCTAAGGATTCAAGAGGGTCCAGAAGTACATGAACTCCCAATCACAATCGATAATGTCAAAGTTGTCATCTTCGTAAGTATTATCAACAATTTATTCGATCAGTCCATCATGTTTTACTGTAAGTTTCAACAGATTGACAAATTGTATTTTATACCATATTTTTTTCTGACATTTTTTAAGATATTTTTCCTGTAGGATATTTTTGTTGGAGGGACTGATACTTCCTCGACCTTAATAGAATGGACATTTACAGAATTGTTAAGAAACCCAAGTGTTATGGAAAAGGCACAAGAGGAGGTGAGACGGATCTTTGATGGGAAAAGGAAGATCGATCAAGCAGATATCGACAAATTGAATTACTTGAGGTTAGTTATCAAAGAATCTCTAAGACTGCACCCACCTTCTCCATTTCTCTTCCCAAGAGAATGTAGGGAGAGATGTGAAATAGATGGGTATGAGATACCAAAGGGATGTAAAGTCCTCATCAATGCATGGGCGATGGGAAGGGATCCAGAAAACTGGAAAGATCCTGCGAGCTTTGAGCCAGAGAGGTTCCAAGATATGTCGTCTATTGATTATAAGGGAACTAACTTCAAATACACACCATTTGGGGCTGGAAGGAGAATATGTCCGGGAATATTGTTTGGAATTGCCAACCGGACATATTGTTTGGAATTGCCACTGTTGAGCTTCCACTTGCTTTATTACTATACCACTTCGACTGGAAGTTTGCAAATGGGGTTAAGCCAGAAGAAATTGATATGACTGAGGTCTTCCGTACTGTAGTAGTGAGACGAAAACAAAGCTTGCATGTAATTCCTACACGTTACAATCCATCATAGGATCGATACTATGACCAAATAAATATTCGGGGGGGGGGGGGGAATAATTCGCCAATAAAAATAAATAAATCTTTTTATTTATTGTTTGACATATCTGTACTACTATTATAAACCTGAATAAAATTTAAGGGTAAGTCTCCGTTGATGAGAATTGAGCTTTAGAATTTTGTCACCTAAATGTGATTAAAATACCCTTTTAATCATGGATTTTTGGTAAATTTACATAATATCCGTTAAATAATGGTTTATCCGTAATTTAACATATTTTTATTTATGGACGGAATTTATATTTATGAGCAAAACGTCCAATAATTAAAAAAATAATTGAATTAAAAAAAATATAATGAGAATAATATTTTTTTAATAGTAAACTTATAACAAAATTTATGGGAATCGATAATTTTAATAATGAACTCCTATAAAATATATAAATAAAACGAGTAAGTCTACACTGACAAACAAATTCTACAAACATAGCCCACAAACTGACGTGTCTATTTATTTGGTATAGCCACATCAGCAGCCCATAAATAAGGGGAAAAATATTTCCCACGATTTTTCTCTCTCCTCCCTTTTCTTTGGACATAATCTCAAGGATATTAATTACAAGAGAATTACAATTAATCTCAAGGGTAAATTTGGAACAAACTAAAATTAAAGAGAGAGAAACCAAAAATACTTTGACTCTTCATCTATCCTCTTCATCTTCTTTAGCATTTCTAAGTAAAATCTCATCTTGTTGTTATTGTATATATCATCAATCTCTTAGTTATGTTTGTAGAATTTGTTTGTTAGTGTAGAATTACTTCAAATAGAGTGAGAATGGATCTACCCATTCATGAATTCTAAGATAGATTAAATTGTTTACAAAATAAATAGAAAGTGCGATTAAAAAATTAAATTTTATTAAAAAAACGAGTAATTTTGTTGTTCATTCTCTTATCTATACTCTCTATTAAAGTTGGACTTGCCCTTAAGGAAAATTTCTCTTTCCAAATTAGATCAAATTTGATGTTTCAATTGAAGAGAATTTGACAAAAATTAAAATTTAAAGGGTTATTATTGTAAATTTATATCTAATATGGCTTAAATAGCTAGATGGCTACATTTAATATCACTATGAGTATATTTGTCTTTTTTCACAAACATATTAATGGTTAACCAATGAATTTAATGGCAATATAGCTATATTTATCTTATTAGCTAAAAAATAAAAATTAAATAAATAAAATATAATTTCGTACTTTACCTTTTTTTTTTTCTCAATATTTACCCATAATCCTCATACATGAAATTCAATCTATCCTCTATTCCTTCTCCAAATAATGTTTAGAAAAAAAAAAGCACACACACAACGTTTATTACAATAGACTATGTGAATATATGCACGCAATAGTACAAATTACAATATTGTGTATCTTCCATTTTCTTTTTAGTACATGTTAGAAATAAAATTATATAAGTTTTATAACCATATAACATGATTATGTTGCGTAATTATAGCGTGATTTTTTAAATTAGTTTAATCTTATTTATCAATTATACTAAAAAATTATTCGAAAAGTTGGCCTTCGGCTAGGGCGGGTCGGATTCGGAACGGATGTAAATAAATCCGAAGCTAGATCCGAATTCGATTTGGGTTTAAATAATTAATCCGAATCCGAGATTTATCCAAAAACTCGACTAAATCCGAAAATTTTCAATACAAAATCTTTAAAAAACAGATTAAAATCTGAATCCAGATCTGAATAGGTCTCTTAGTATAAATCGGAATTCGAATTTTAATTCGGGTGTTCTTATATCCGAATCCGACATATTCGGATTCGGTTAATTAATTTGGATAAATCCGCATCCACTTCTAGCCCTACCTTTGGCCAAAGGTTACCCCAAGATATAAATTCAATAGTGTTTTCTGAAATGATGTATAGTCTAGACATAAGCAAAGCTCAACCCAATAACTTGACAATTAAGTGATTTTTTTTTTCTAAAACAAATTTTATTGATTTTTTTTTCCAACCAAAAACAAATTTTATTGATAAAAGAAGAATTACACAAAGCTAGAGGACAAGCATGCTACAAACTGCGTTGCAAGCCCTTTTTGAATAGCAAAACCAATCCTACGAAATACATATTCATTGGACTCCGCCATCATCACATTGCTATTCATCACCCTTTGTACCCTCCTGAGAAGTTCAACTGCTTCCGGTGCTAGAAACACAAAAGTGTCAAAAGCAAAAGGAATGAAACAATGCTGGTTCGCTGCACATGCTCCCAAAAGTATCAATAAAATAGTTTTTTTGTTAAAGAAAAACTATTTTATTGATAAGCTCCAAAAATTACACAAAAGTAGAGGACAAACGCGCTACAAACTGCACTGCAAGTCCTTTCTTTGCGGATTACAAAACATTAGGGATACACCTAAATATAAATTTTTGAGGTTTTTCCTGATTTTTGTCATAAAAGTAGGGACTGGGAGAATCAGAAGATATAATTTATATATAGGTCCCACCAATTTTTACTAAAACTAAAAACCAAAGTCCAACAATTTTTTATTTTTTTGATTAGCCAACAGGTGGGCTTTCATTGTAGCTTACTACATGCCTCTTTATACTAAGTAAAGATTTGTATAGATGAAATACTTATTATAGCAAATCTATACATAGATTTGTTGATAAAGTATGTGGCTCAAAGGTAGCATCCCTCTCACAAAGTGGAGATGTTGTGGGTTCGAAACACGTCAGTAGCTGATTGTTTGATTAAAAATTTTCCCGCATAAATTTAAAAGGTTTAGGGTTCCCCTAAACCTCGCTTACAAATAATAATAAGAAGAAGAAGAAGAAAAACAAAATGTACATTACCTACTATAATATACTTCAATAAGCATATATATTTTGCAATCTAAAATTTTATCCTATGCTTCAACTTGATCTTTCAGTAGTTTTGTTGGGTGCATTAGTTATGAAAGGTTATTTTACTACTGCAAGTTACTATATACTATGTTCTTGCTAAACCCTTTTTTATATTCAAAACTTATGCCTAGACTCCAAACAAAAAATGAATAAAATCATATGATCAGTCTAATTCATGGTTTGAACATTTATAAGGTTAATCATACCATGGTTTATTATCACAATGAAGTAAAAACATAATAGAAAATTCAATAATTTCTATACATTATATTTAGCTCAAAATCTCAGTCAAACATTCAAACAACGAGTATTTGATGAGAAACCATCAACCGTATTTACGAAAATAAAAATAACAATTAGTGTTGTAATAAAATTATAAAAATAACAATTAAACCAATGACATGCATTAACAAAACCTTTCCAAGAGACTACACCTAATTTACACTATTTAATAACATTCGTGCATTGCACGGGTCGTATAACTAGTTTCTTTTAGTGAGATGAATTTTTTTATGGAGAGATGTTGAAGAAGATGAGTATTGGTTTCTCTCTCCTGATCTTTTCCCCTTAAATTAAACAAGAAAGGAGAGAGAAAGAATGTGGGAGATATTTTTTTCCTTAATTATGGGTTGCTGATGTGGCCATACCATGTAGATAGACACATCAGTTTGTGGGCTGTGTTTGTAGAATTTGTTTGTCAGTGTAGAATTATTCATATAAAACTACCCAAATGTACTTAAAAAATAATTATTTTATAAAATTAATAACTTAAAACTCGAATGGTAATCAGACATGGAACCGGTGCGTAGAAGCAGCTAACGCACTAGTTCAATACTATAAGGGTCTGTTTGGAAACCTGGAATTGGGGCTGGAATTGAAAATCATTTTCCAAAATATGCAACTTTGTGCATTTAGAAGGACTTTAGTCCATGAATTGAAAATGAAAATCCTTAAATATCAAGGAATCACAAGTTTCTTATAGGGGGTAAAGCTCTTAATTCTAGGTTTGATTGGAAATTTATTTTTTATATAAGGAAACTTTAATACTGCCATCTATATTATTTTCCTATAATATCACTTATTTAATTTCTTTTCTCATTTCAATCTATCTATCCAAACATAGTAAAAATTAACATTAAAAATTACAATTCTCTAAAATCATAAGTTTTAGAATTATAAACTCAATTCCAATTTCCAAGAAAGTTTCAAACAGACCCTAAGCAGTGTTTCTTGGAGTTTCAGTTGGAGCACATATGGTAATAGCATTCAAGGCCAGGCTAGTATAGTTGGATATATCTGTCATTCTGACAAAGTTTGCTGTGACTACAAAATATTGAATGTTTTACCATGAACTCCTCAAGTTTTTTTTTTTTTTTTTTTTATAGGCAACTCAAGGTTACATTGTACTGAATGTTTTACCAATAAACTCAAGGTCTTGATGTTTAATCCCTTAATTATTTTATTCAAACTTGCATCTGATCTGGTTTGCTGAAAGTGCACCAGTAGATCATATATACATAGCTATATTCATTGAAGGCGCTGTAGAACGGTCCAGGAAACAATATCTTCACTAAACATTTAATTGGATTTAAGAAACATTGTCTTCACTGAACACCTAATAATTTTTGTTATTAAATTTAACTAAAAATTCTTACACATCAATAAACCAAAGTTAGTTTTAATAGAATATGGCAACGAAGGAATGAAATTGGCAATAAAGGCTATAATATAGTTTAAAATTTCGATTTTGAGCGAAATTCCGTTCCTAAAATAATGGCATATGCCGAGATTCCGACACTGAAAATCACAGTGCATGGCGAGATTCGTGAGATTTCGTGATACTGAATTCTCAGATATCGACATATGCCGTCAAAATTGTGCGAAATCTCACAAAATTTTGAACTATGACGAAGACTATACTGACAAAGGGCAATTGTTAAGCACAAAGTATCCAAGAACATAGATAATTCAATGACAATATGCGAACTGTGAAAGTGTGATTGAATCATATAATATGAAATGCCAAACAGATATTGTACTATCAATTTTGATTCATATATTTTAGTATAGTTTTGTTATGGTAAATTTTATATCGTAGAGTGTAGACTTAAGACTTGTAATTGATATATCAAACATAATAAATAACACCTACATCAAAAACCAAGGTTCATATATTGTGTCGTAGACTTGTTAGTTGTATATTGAAGTATAGAATACTAAGGTTTATATTTTTGATAACATTAGTAATGAGGCAATCATTACTCGTTTCCAACAAATGGAACCTCATGGGAGAGAATTGTAAATACTATAGTGCATAATTCTATCGGACACCACGCGTCACTCGGTTCTAACGGATCAACCTAGTAAAGTAGTGTACAATGAAGGTTTTCACTACAAAGCAGATTGTACGGCTCACGTGGCAAGCACGTGGTCATGACTGAGTACTTGGAAGGCAGAGTTCCACGTCTCAAAATCACAACTGTCAAATCTATAAGATCTGACGGCCTACAATACATACATAGTATTAGTATATAAGGGAAAAAGCCCTAAACAAGGTAGGAGCTATCACTTCTCCGATCTCTATATTTTTCTCTTTCTTCTTCTCTTCATCTACACTATCTGACTTATGCGTTGGAGTGTTAACGCCGGGAACAACCCCGACGTGTTTTGCATGTAACAAAGATGAAGACGAAGGAACTAAGCCGTTCTTCACATCCTTCACTGATCTCAAGATGTTGGCGGATAGAGCGCTTACACTATGTTATGATTCAAAAGGTTTTTTGAGATATTGTAGTAAAACTTATGTTTTGCATTAGATGAAATTATTTGATTTTGTTTAATATGAAGATATGCTTACTTGTTGAATATTAGTTGTTAATTTATTACTTAGGGTCTGTTTGATTCGAGTTCGGGAAATTTCAATTTCCCATGTTTGATTAAATGGAAAATAAACGGTAAAAATTTAAAACGAAATGATAAGTTAAAATGTTGGGACAAATTGGAGCTCAATTTTATCGAACACTCACTACAAACATATTTAAACGATTTTTCAAAAAAAATCATGATCAATGTAGCATTATAACTATTTTATCAAAATTTTATTTCCTGGTAAACTCTTTTCCCGCCCGAATCAAACAGACCCTTACTTGTTCTATTTCAAATAATTTCTTTGAACTATAACCACTCTTGTAAATTTAAGCTCAGAGGCATATAGAAATCTCTTGTACACTGCTTTGGTGTCACTGGCATATGGTCACATATCAGAGTTTCCATGCCCATTCGGTGGGTGCTAATAACTATGTAATTTGTACAAATGATAAGGGATATGGATGAAAATTTAGAGGTATACATTATATTTACCTTGGTCTTTGATTTGCTCAATTAACTTCGTATTCACAAATAAAAATACATTCAATACATTTAACATCAAAAGATGAAGACTTTGAGGAGTTTTTAATATATGGTTTTTGAGTTTGAAACTGGGGGTTTTGGTTTCAATTTAAGAGATAAGTCTCAAATCAGAAAAATATGTAGGTCATGGAAGAAGCACACACATTTTTTTTTAATTTTTCTTTTTTATGTGTTGGATTTTGTTGAACTTTTTTTTCCTCACATGCCATGTAAATAAAAATTGTCCACGTCAACCAACTGTTAGCAATAATTTAAAAAATTTGAAGGTAAAAGCATTGTTTAATTAGATTTTTTGTACGTATTAATTAGTAAAAATATGGTAAAGGATGTTGTATTTTTTTTTTTTTTTTATTAATTTTACCTTTTAGTTTCGTTGGAAATCCAAAATTCGATCATATCCGAATGCTCAAAAAACAGATTAATCTGCCGAATATTCACAAATGATTATGATTTTTTGAATGAGCCTGTGGCTCAATGGTAGCACCCCTCTCACAAATTGGGGAGGTTGTGGGTTCAAAACACGTCAACAACTGACTGTTGATATAAGTTTCCACATGTAATCTAAAGGAGTAAGGTCCCCTCAACCTGCTTGCCAATAAAAAAAAAAAAATAAATAAATAAAAAATGATTACGACTTTTTCACCTATGCTTGGAATTGCAATATGGATGATTTTTTGTCTAAGATTTTAAGGTAATTTCACGAATAAGCACAACGCTATGGTGTTTCTTCCCAAATAAGCACACTTGAGGGTAATCTTCCCAAACAAGCACAATTTTGAGTTGGAATATTTTGTTGGATATATCTACCCTTATGACAACTTTAAGACATCAACACCATGTCTTTTGTTTGATTTACTTTCTCTTTCTTCATTAAATTCAGCAAAGTAAACCTTAACTGTTAGATGAAAAAACATCTTTGATTGCCACCGTTGGATGAAATAACACAGAAACCTGCAGAAGCAATCCTCCACATTATACTGCTCTATCCACTATTCATAAAAGACAAAAACAGTTGTCTTACAATCAGAGAGAATTAAAGCAAACACTCCACCATTTTCTCTGATATTCTTCATCTTCTTTGTTCATCACAGAAACAAACATGATAAAATCTTAATCTTCTCTGATCAGATCACATTCTCTTGGTCTCAAAGCTTTTTGATTTTTTCTTGGACCAATATGTAGGGGTTTTCATCCCTCATTCTTTCACAATGGAAAAAGGGAAGCAATAAGGGTAAGCAAGTTATGAACCCTTTTCCGATTCCTAGTAAATTTTAGGGTTTTAATGTTCATCAATCATGATAATGGGGTCTATGAAAACTTATTTTAATCTTCCAATCATTAGTATTAAAGTTGTTACCTTTAGTATTCTAATTTTATTGGTATTAAAGAGCATTAACACACCCACCAACATTCAATTGTTGGTGGGGTTTCAAACCCTAGCTGATTGTTGGGTTGGGGTATGAAAACCCCAGAATATGGCTTAGGGTTATAGTATTTGATTTTCAATCTTTAAATCACTAATGTCTAGTGGTCTTTGTCTCTGTTTTGATGGGGTTTTTGAAGTTTATCTTCTCATGTTTATATAACCTAAAAGTGGGTTTATCATGTGGTACTGATGATCACTTTGAAATACATTTTGAACTTAATTTCTAAAGAATACACTATTTACTGTAGCCGTTAACACTGATTTTGTAGCGAATGGCTTCAGTACACTTGTTTATTGTTGTATTATAGAGACGTGATACTAAACCCCTTTTAATTGATGTTGTGCAGAGAATACCTTTAATATCATATTCTGGTCAATTGGAGCTTACAGTTGATGGAGTTGAAATTGCATATGTGCATGGTGAGTCAAAAATAAGGATCACTAATAACAAAACATAAAAGAAGTTGGTTTTGATCCATACAAATTTGTTGATGTGTACTACATGAAAGAAACATACATGGAAACTTATAGAGAATAATAGACACCCACAAGAAGGAAGGAAGAATGAGCAACTGACAGATAAAGAAGAAGAATTCTTCCACCACTATAAAGTTCAAGACCAGGGGTCTCCTAAAACGGTTAGGAAGAGAAGTAAAACTGAGGTTGTCCCTGTCCAGAGTAGGAGATGTTCAAGATGTTAAAGATGCTTATGACTTAGTAGAATCAGCTTATACCTTATGTGTTATTAGTGACTGTGGGTGCAAAAATTTGATCCACAAACTTGAGATATGTTTTGATTAATCGAATAGTTACAATGAAAGCCTTGTATATACAGAGATTAGATGGGGGTATACAATGAGACTGGACCTGATGAGGATCAGGCTGCCTACGTATCCAAGAAGATGAACTTGGAATCAAGTCCCTGCTTCCACTAAGCTTTAATGGAGTTACTCAGTGAAAGACTCGTAGTTCAAGAGCTAGATTAAGAACTCCTGTATTTGTAGTAGACCGGAGGAGGCTGGCTCACCCACCCCTCCGTTTTTAACTCCATGAACTCAGGTAGTTCAACTATGAAGATGCTTTCCGTAGAGATAGCTTGCATGCTGAGCGGTTATCCCTTTGGTTTGAATTCCCTTTGACCAGGATGACTGTCACGTGACATCCTCTGATAGGCTCTGGTTCAACTTGGATCTTCCTTTATCTTCTCCAGCGGGCTAGAACAATGGGTTCTGTTAGCCTGAAATCTAGCTAGACTTATCCAGTTGGTTGGGACTTGGATTGACCAAGTATGGAAGCAAAGACTTGGGATTGACTCCTCAGACCGGAGACCCAATCTTCATTGCATACACCCTGGCCAGGTCCTTTGGGCTTCTATGCTAAGCCTTTGGATGAGCCTCTGTCGCTGCTGGACTTTACTGGGCCGAACCTGGCCTACTGGGCTGAGGTGGGCTTGGTCGATGTATGGGAGCCCACGGTTAACTTCTTATACAGTAACCGGGGCTCCACCCATTGATCGTGGACTATCCGGTGGGTCAAGGTCCACAGAGCATATGCGGATCCCTTGAGACCGGGTTGGGCCCTACCCGATAGCCCAGGCCTGGCTGGCTAATGCTCAGGTGCTCCGGGTTTAGCTTCTTATACAACCATCGGTGACACCTGTCGGGTTTTTTACCTAGGGTACACAGTGATAATTCAGTACTCTTATCCTCTTATATTATGATTTTTCACCAGATTGGTTTTTTAGTCTGCTGTGAATTTCAGTGTTATCCTCTACGTTATTACTAACTATCGACTACAATATGTTCTTTCATCCTCTACATATTAGTCTTCAATTCAAACAAGAATAATGACAATATAGTTATTACTAACTATCAGCTGTGCATTTTACTATTTCACAAAAATTGGAAGATTTCAACGAGAATGGGTGTTTAAAAATGATCGATTTGGGTTCAATTTTTAATATTGAATTTGAAGAAAAAATAGATGTTTATAACCAAAATAAATTAAAATTGAAGAAGAACATGAGTGTATCAAACTGGAATTAAAGAAAAAGAAGATGTAGAGAAAAATTAAACAAAGTGTTTTGGTTGGTTAAAGATTTAAGATTTTAGGGTTGGTTTTTTGGTGTTTAGCCAATTACCAATTAATCGATGACAATCGTTCCATCTCGATTATCCTGCCCAATTAATAAGCAAACGACTAGTGCCGCATGGAATAAATTATGTAACGTGTAGAGGATGGGGGAAGTAAAGTTAGAGGATAACAACAGACAATTAATCTAATAGTTAAAACTGAGCATCATGATGCAATGGTTGTCTGTTTTCTCTCTCAACTGTCACATCACATTCTTTAAGGTGTCAGATCTACTAAAAACTTATAAAAGTAATGATTTTAAACTAAAGGTTATAATAGAAAAGAAAAAAAGCTAAATAAAAAAAAAAAGTCAAAGCAAATTTGGTGCTTGTTTGAGAAAATTACCCTTAAATGTGTTTATTTGAGAAAAAACACCGTAAAATTGTGCTGATTTTAATTTATATTCTAGGTGTTCTTATTGTTACTATTATTTTGCCAAGTGTTCTTATCAACACAATCTCATTGGCATATGGTCCCATAATGAGTTCGAATTTGTTCCACACTCTTTAAGAGTGCGGAACAATACTCTCCCCCAGATCTTGCCACGTGGTTACATAAAAAAATAAAAATTTTGATTTTTTTCTTTTCTTAATATTAAGTAAGATTAATTAAAAAACTAAAACACTAAGATGGGTGCTGTTAACCCTAATGGGACCAGCTAAATTAAAAAAAAATAAAAATTAATAGTACGTGGCAAAATCTGGTGGAAAGTGTTGTTCCACACCCTTTAAGAGTGTGGAACAAATTCAAACTCTCCCATAATAGTTTCCATGGCCCATTTTGGTGGGTGTTAATAACTATGTAATTTGAACAAATGATAAGGGATATAGATGAAAATTTAAAGGTATATATTTTATCATCTGCAATGATGCTTTAGGGCAGATTAGAAACTTTGGTGCAAACGGAACCTAGTTAGGCGGCCAATCTGAGTAAATTAGTTGTGTTACAGATGATGGGGTTGGGTGGTATCGGAAAATATTGGTTTTTTTAGTTCTAATGTTTTTCGAGAGACAAAAAACTGTAATGCTCGAAGATATTGTCTCACAGATGATGGATTTAGAGCTCAAATGTGAAATTTTAAGACTTTGCCAACAATGTTAGACAGTACAGCTTCATCTCAGGTACATCTCTCACTCTTGATCTCAACTTCTGATGGAAAAAAGAACCTGTGTTTTAGGTTTCAGGCATATTTAATGAGTTCATCTTTCCTTCATGTTTCATGTTCAAATTGAAAAAAAATTGGCTGTTAACTTGAATTTCTGGTTTAACTTTTGGCAAATTTAAGCTCATGAAAGTACAAGAAGTTGAAGTAGCAGTCAACAAGAAGGATACAAAGATTTTATCTTTAAAGATAATGGGGTTGGGTGGTACCGGAAAATATTTTTCTTTTATTTGTTTTATCTTGGCAGATTTTCTCTGAACAGAAAAATCTTGATTGATCATCTAATGGAAGTGAGGTTGGGGTTGGTGTTGGAAAGGAATCCAAATGGTCCTGTAACTTCTGTGAGATGGATGGATTAAGAATGTCGAGAAGATTAGGTGTTTTACTTTACACAGTATTCGATTGTTTGTATGAAAGGTTTGAGAATTGTGGATTTATGTGCACTCAAAGTATTTGTCAAAATGTTCCAATCATTTGTTTTAGTAGAGCTATACTTGTAAAGTCAGAATGTCATATTGTCATAGGTAATGGAAAATGATTTTTTCTGTTGATTAATTTTGGTTCATCAAGCACATTAGAATGGTAATGACAGAGCTGCTACACAATTCAGACAATGAAAAAGACACAAATGGAACTCAAACAAACAATAGCTAGTCGAAACATGTCTACTGATCATTCTGAGATTATTGATCTTCCACCATTGATGCTACGGCCTCAAAATCCTGAAACTACTATTGATTTATGTCTCTACTGTGTCCAAGAATACTGGGACACACAAGTACTAATTGTGTTTGCTATAGGTGTGATCCAAACATATGGCAGAATCTTACTACATTTTCACTGACGAGCAGTTCTTGAACTCAAATATGGATTTTAATTGTCAGATTATGTACATTTTCCATTCGATTTAGGTCTGGCTTGACGTTAGCAAATCGAATTGCTCTATGCCTCTATTTGATGTTGGCTAGGCTTGAGGAAAGAACAAATCCAGAGGATGACATAAATTGGAGGAATATTTTGTGCTCACGTTATAAAAAGCTAGCCATCTCTATGATATTTATGTCACATGACACTGTAACGTTTCACTACTCCAAGGCTCCAACCAAATATATTGCCAGTTTAGCTTAAAATATAATCAGCAGCAGTCCAGCAGAGAAAATACTCCGAGAAGATTAATTAAGTTCAACAGGTACACGTGGCAAAATCTGGTGAGGAGGTAAGCGTGGAGCGTCACCTTTACAGTAACGCTAGCATTTCTCTTAATTTTTCTTAAATTTTACTCTAAACGTTTAGCGGCTCTTTAACAATATTTTAGATTGCGTCTTTAGCCTGTCAAACCATAGTTTATAGACTACTGCATTGTTAATTGAAAAAACCAACTCTATCAAAACATCTGTTTGTTCTCAATCTGGAGAAAATTAGTGATAAGCCCAATATAAGTACCAAGTAATGACAATAGAGCCACTACTAGTTAATGTACAAATAAAGTACTACTGGATATCTTAAAGAACACCCCAGACCCAGTCCACTAAGTTTCTCTTGTGGTTAAAGGGTTAAAATAAGCAAGGAATGGTTTAAATAAGCAAGCAGGCAATGATGTCAGTAGAAATGAAACTCTTTGGCATGATTTTGGTGGACATACATGAAACTCATGTGAAGATTTGTAGAGAGCAATCCATGTATTGAATTCAATCCACCACCTTTATAAATGGGGAAAACTGTTCATAATCATTCAGGGAATGCAGACATGAAATTGGTGTCAAGTCTGGGACTTGGGCAATTAAATCTTCAACGAAAATATAGGGGATATTGGGAAGAATATGATAGAATTAGTTGGTATCGGAAATTATTCATTAGTTTTGGTTTGAGAAACCTTAGACCGTAAACATGTAAACAGGTGGTAAACAGTTTTTAGATTTCTATTTTTTCTATAGAAAATTTTGGAAAATTTGGAAAACATGTTCAATTGTGGTAAAATCAGAAAAGTGTTTTCTGTTTTCAAGTTTTTTTTTCAATCTTTATTCTATTCTTACATTTTTAATTTAGTTGTATGGCTTTACTATTGGCTCTATTTAAACTAGGTTGGCTTCTTTCAACGAAAAAACTTAAAAATTCAACAAAAATACTGACTTAAAAAATTAATGACTTCACATATTTGTACATAATCCTTGGTGAAAGATCATTCCAAAATATTAATACACATCATATTAAAGATTCAACACTAAAAAATATCCACAACCAAAAAGATAATATTTTTCGAGACCACCGATTCTCATTGTCCTCCCTTCAATTTCTAGCATCACACCTTCTGGCTCATGTAGTTTATGTTTGACAGAAATTCCATCTTCTATAGATTTCAATCAACAGTGTTGTTTTTTGGTTCCAATCAAACTATCCACGACATAGAAACAACTAATTACAGAAGTAGGCATCATGAATACAAATGGTTTAATTCAAGACCCCTGCACATTTCTTCCAACCTTATGCTCCAATAGCCCAAACTAGGAACTCAGAGAATATCACACAATTGACTTCTGAAAGCAGCATGATATTTAATCCATAGTGAGAAAACTTATGTACAGTATATTCTTGTCAGCAGTAAATGTTGAGATTGCCTGTGAAGTACATTTAGGTATCACCCTCCCATACACGTTATTGTAGCGGTGTCAATACTATATTTCTTATACTCGATTGCAGAACAATACAACAGCCAAGGTAATTTTACAAGCACGACTACTATCTAAACAGACCATCATTGATCATCCCTTACTCATCAGGCTTGTTGAACTCTTATCTGTAGAAGTCGTTCAATTTGGTTTGTCTGGACCCTCAGAACCTTTGCACATCCAATGTACACTGCACACCAAATAAAAGTGCACATTATATAAGAAAATCTTTTAGCTAACATTCATGTTAGATTTATAGCTAACATTACTGTATAATGAGGTTAATACATCTGACATTAAACATATCTTTTTAGTTTTCAATCAAAGCGTCGTCTCTAGGTAAGGTGATGTTTCTGGTGTTCTACCTACTATCAAATTGTGACAAGAACTAACTTTGCAATGCCTACATTATGACCTGATGGTAGGCATGAGATAACAAGTTATTAGGGGCAGAGATGCAGCACCCTTTAACTGCTAGCTTCAGCAAGTGAACAAAGAGATGACATTGCCACTAGGGCCATTGGCCAACAGGTTTATAGCAAGCTCTTGGAGCCTTGGTGCTTTGGTGTGAGTCTTGTACATTGTCAACAAGAATGAACATTGCCCAAAGCAAGCAAAATTTTAGCACATACTACAAACATATTATGAACTTTTACCTTAGCAAGAGCAAAAATTTAGCACATACTACAAACATATTATTGTAGGTACTAGGTAGGTTCAACCAGAAGGGTACAAAGATTTTTTTCTCTAAAGAATAATGGGGTTGGGTGGTATCGGAAAATATTTTGCTTTTATGAGTAGCAGAATGGGTGAGATGATGGTGTATGTACTGTACGTTCAATCTCCAGCGCAACGCTTCTGAGATGACTGAGATGGTTGAGAGTGTGGATCTACGTGCACTCTAAATATTTGTCAGAATGTTCCCATGAATGTTTAGTAAAGTTTTACATTTTGTAAAGTCAGATTGTCATCTGATATATTCGTTCAGTAGAAGTATTGGAAAAAAGTATGTTAGTAAAGTTATACATTTTATGTTGGTTTCGTGGAGAAGGACTTGTCGGTTTAGCATTAGCAAGTCGAATTGCTCTATTTGCTCTATTTGATGTTGGTTTCGCTTCTCCATGCCTGCAATTGGAAGCTTGAGGAAGGAATTGCTCTATTTGATGTTGGCTTCACTTCTTTACACCTGCAAAATTGGAAGCTTGAGGAAGGAACAAAGCCAGAGGATGACATAAACATGGAGGAATATTTTGGGGTCACATTAAAAAAGACTAGCCATCTTAATGCTATTTCTGTCACACTGAAAGGTTTCACTCCTCCACGGGTCCAACCAAATTGCCGGTTTAGCTTAAATATATTGCCAGTTTAGCTTAAATTTTAATTAGCAGCAGTCCAGAAGAGAACAATATTTTCTTAAATTTCACTCTAAACGTTTAGCGGCTTTTTGACACTATTTTTAACTGCGTTTTTAACCTGTCAAACCATAGTCTAGACTTTAGAGACTGCTGCACAGTTAATTGAAAAACCAACCCTTTCAAAAGAAGTGTTTCACTCTCAACCATATCTGTAACAACTGTTTATTCTCAATCCGGAGAAAATTAGTGATAAACCCAATATAAATACCAAGTAATGACAGTAGTGCCACTACTAGTTCATGCAAATAAAGTACTACTGGATATTTTAAACAACACCCCAGACCCAGTCCACTAAGTTTCTCTTGTGGTTAAAGGGTTAAAATAAGCTAGCAATGATTTTAGTAGAAATCAAGCTCTTTGTGGCATGATTTTGGTGAACATACATGAAACTTGTGTGAAGATTGGTAGAGAGCAATCCATGCATTGATTTCAATCCACCACCTTTATAAATGGGGAAAACTGAAACTTCATTCGTAAACCATTCAGAGAATGTAGACATGCTTGCATGTTGGTGTAAGTCTAATATAGGTGATATTGGGAAAAAAATATAGGTGATATTAGGAAGAGATGATGACTCTGTCTTGGTTAGAACCAAGATTGAGGTGTGTACAACCACTCTTATGAAAGACACATGGTCACATACCACCATGAGAAAGATGGTTCCCAGTCTCATGTGAAAAACTCTCGACCAAGATATACAATTCTCATTTCCCTATTTCCGAATGACATCTCAACACTAACTGAGTTGCATTAGAAATATCTCAAAATATTTTTTATCATCCATTACCAAAGAGCTCCTTACAGAAGCACTAGAAGAGAACATCATAGGCTGTGCTTGTTCAGTTGTTTGCAGTTTTGCACTGGAATTCTCCATTAAACTGCTTGTGGACTTTTTTACTTGTTATAAAAAGCATAAGCAAGCCCAATATTTCCTTTTTAAGGAAATAATCCACTACTAGCCATTACGAAGTTTTTGATAGGCAGCAAATTACTAGCAACATTAGGACCTACACAACTGCAAAGTATCCATCCCAAGGCAGCAACGGCAAGTTATAAGAACCTAAATCACTGTTTCAGGACCTTCAAGGATGGCAAAGCACTCACAAGTTCAGAGCCAGGCTGAAAATGTACTGCCTTTCACAGCTTCACAGCATCCACACAATACAATAATAACACATACCTAAAAAAACATACTGATTGACACAAAAAAGCCACAGAAACACATTTAAGTCACCATATGGTTTGGTTAATATTCAAAGGCAGCCACAACTCAGAATTAGGCAAACAAATGTTGGGGATTTAAGAACTTATCTCTAACAAGTACATGGCAGATGCAGTAAAACTACTGTAAAAGTAAAAAAAAAGTTGCTTTTGATGTTGTGGTCTTGTGGGCATTTGGTGCGTGCTTACACTGCTATTAAACTATGTAATTTGTATAAATGAGGTATATATATTTTGTCTGCACTCTGCAGTGATGCTTTAGGGCAGATTGAAAACTTTGGTGCAATGGGAGTAAATTGGTTGGTTGTGTCAAAGATCAGATGATGGGGTTAGGTGGTACCGGAAAATATTTGGGTTTTTGTGGTATCTCCTGGCCTCCTGGGGTACTTTTCTTCACAGATAATTTTCCTTAATTTACCCGAATGGATGAGAGCATGGTGGTGGTAAATGAATCGAAACGGGGAAGGTTTTTCGAGGGTTCTGTAAAATCAGAATGTTTGATAGAGCTATACGTACTTGTAAAGTCAGAATGTTATCTGATATTTTCAATCAGAGAAGTACTGTAATGGAAAAAGTTCTTTTTTAGATCGAGGGTATCAACAAATAGTATGTTTTTCTGTTGTTAATTTTGGTTCATAATTAGGACATATTTGTCGTGTGAATCAAGCACATTAGAATTGTAATGGCAGAGCTCCTACACAATCTAAACACAACTCAAACACCAAAATGTAGCCAGTTGAAAACATGTCTATCGATCATTCTGACATTGTTGATCTTTTCGACTACATTTTCCAGTTCCATTGATGCTACCTCAAAATGCAAAACTACCACAAAAAGCTAAGCCCAGAAGTTCCTTACAATGTCGAACACCAAGATTTCAACCTTCATCTAAAACTCGTGGATCTCAATTTTGAATCCTCTCGAAGCTAGCTATTGTGATATTGAGAACAGATGGTAAGATCGATGAAGTAGTTAAGGTACTATATATTAGAGAATCAACAATCAAGAAGAAGAAGAAGAAGAAGATTAATAATTAAACACACAATACTCTTTATTTAGATAATGGCGCAAACTGATAGAAGACAACCCCTCCACGATACAGACCCAAAACGAAAACAACTTGAATACTAGCACCAGATGAGTCTAGCAACAACACTCCAGATGAGCACGCCTTAGCTTGTATGTGGTATCGATCGATCTCCATCTCCATGCATACGATATGCTAGCAACTGCTTAAGCAGTTTGATTATTGTTAGTCCCCACCTTGAGTGATTAAAACACAACTTGCATTAAAATGATATCTCTTATATAACAAGTAAAAGAAGAGAAATAGAAATAGTGAGTTTATTTTACCAGTGTTTTCGAGAGTGATAGCTTATCTGCTTAACTAGAAGCAGGGTATTCCGGGGGGCAAGTATAGCCGTCTGGATATTGTATACAATGACATGGGGTCAGGCAGTAGCTGTAATTGGGCACATGAGGAGTGCATGATGCATAGCATTGTAAATATTCGGGTCTCTCGCAACAGAGCTTAGCCTCTACTTGGGTTTGTGCTAAAACCAAGCTCAGTATCAATACCCCCATAATCACAGTAGTACTAAAAGGGATTCTTACACATTTTCCTTCCATCTTATATTCTTTAATCTTCTCACCAAACTACAGAGAAAACATGCACTTGTGTATTAAACTGCTGTATGCAGAAAAGAGGATTCAAGAAGAAAGAAAGAAGCTTCAAACTACTACCTTGTGATTCACAGAAAGAGATGATGAAGAAATGTTTGTGTTTCCTATTGTTTTTATAGATGAGTTTGTTTGGTTTATATATATTAAAACAATTTAATTTTTAATTTTTGTTTGCCATTATCCAAAAGTTGACTAAAGATGTCAGACCAAGAGGGAGTTCTTTTTTCCTGGAAAGATGACAGAGAAGTTGTCTGGAAACAACCCTAAGTTGAGTCTTTATAATCTTGTTGTTTTGATTTATATTTTTAATTTATAAACTATATTTTGTCAAAATTATTTGTCTACCTACTATTTTTAATTTTAATTAACGCATACAAAACCAGTCCGGAGAAGAAAAAAAAAAGCGCGAAAAAATCGTCTGACACACATGATTTTAAGTTCACACCAATGCATATTGTAGTTAATTAAAAATATAACTCTTACCAAAAGAAGTGTTTCACTCTTGACTATATCTGTAACAACTGGTTAGTCTCAATCTGGAGAAAATTAGTGATATACCAAGTAATGGCAGTGATGATCTTGATTCCATGATATGGATCACTAAAGCATTGGTTCTGTAACCCAACAGTCAGTCATCCTCTTAATACCAGGAGGATTGTTGTTGATGGGACTTACAGTTTTGAACGCGTGGGATATAAATGAAACAGAAAACAATCAAGAAGAAGAAGAAGATTAATAAACACAGAATACTCTTTATTTAGATATATAATGGCGAACTAGGTTAGTAGAAGGGATATACAATAACAACCCCTCCACGGCTCCACGGTACAGACCCAAAACGTAAACAAATTGAAAGTAGAAAGAACAACACTGCAGAATCTAGATGAGCATGACTTCGCTTGTACGTGGTATCTCCATGCATATGATATGCTTGCTTAAGCAGTTTCAAGTGCAATATTGAATTATTGTCGAGCACACCCACACCTTGAGTCCAAACACAACTTGCATTAAAATGAAATCTCTTGTACTGACAAATAAAAGAAAAAAAATAGTGAGTTCATTTTAATTACCAGTGTTTTCGACATTCGAGAGTGCTAGCTTATCTGCTTAATAATTAGAAGCAGGGTATTCCGGGGGGCAGGTGTTGTATAATTCTGTACATTTACAATAGGTTATGCAGTAGTTGTGATCTGGCACGTATGGAGCGCATGCTGCATAGCATTGTAAATATTCAGGTCTCTGGCAACAGAGCTTAGCCTCTACTTGGGTTTGTGCTAAAACCAAGCTCAGGATGATCAGTACACTCATAATCCCAGTAGTATTAAGGGGGATTCTGACACATTTCCCTTCCATTGATCTTATTCTTGTGTATTAAACTGCTGAAACCTGCACACTTACAAGACTCTTATTACAACTTAACAGTGAAAGCAGTTGAGTTGATAGTCTTCAAAAGAAACATATATATATTGATCTAAAGAAAAGAAACTTCGAATTAATACCTTGTGAAATTCACAGAATGAGATGATGAATACAAGTTTGTGTTTACCATTGTTTTTATAGATGAGTTTGTTTGCCATTATATATATATTCGTCTCGCAAATACACATTAAAAATTTTAGATTTTAATTTTTGTTTGCCAATACCGAAAAGTTGACTAAAGATTTCAGATCAAATGGTTATGATAAATGTTATTCAATTCAATCTGTGGGAGTTCCACAACAGTTGACTGAAGATTTCAGACCAAGAGGGAGTTTTTTTTCCTACAAAGATGACAGAGAAGTGACTGGAAACAACCTCAATTTGAGTATTTATATATTTTTTTCTGGATATTTATCTTCTTGTTTCGATTTAAATTTTTATTATTTTGTCAAAATTATTTGTCTACCTACTATTTTTATTTTTAATTGAAATGAAGTGGATTGTACATCGGATGCATACAAAAGTCGTCGACAATAAGAATTAAAAAAAAATAAGGAAAAAAATCGGTGACACGATTTTAAGTTCACACCAATGCATACAAAAGTCCTACATCCGGTGGTGGTCGATTCATAGAAAAAATGTAGTATGTTGCTCCATTTTGTATGTGGTCCCAATCACAAAACGCCACGTGATTATTTGGTAACTAATTCTGATCCACTAGAGTTAACTACACCCATACATAGGTTATATTTTATTACATAAATAAAAATTGAACTCCATACAAAATGGAGCAACATACTACATTCATTCGGATTCATAATACTTGGCGGTTCCATAGTGGTTACTTAAAAAACTTTTTTGCAGAGTATCCATCATATTCAAAAATTACATTTCGTAAATGAAAATTCTATCAAGAGAACATTTGATTCTGTAATAAGCGTGTTCACAGGCTGCGAGATGTTACAACATATATTCCTAATCACAAAAAAAACAACTGAACTTAAACGAATCATTTAAATGTAAACATCGGACTTGAAACCTACAGTGTCACATTATGTGCACTCTCTAGCTAATAGTAATCAAAACAGAAACAAGAGAAATTATTAAAATCTGTTCCATAGCACAAAACTTACATTGTTAGTCTCCTACAACCAATAGATCAAACCTTATGCTTCTTTAATGAAGAATTTCTTGGCTTGCTCCAGAGTCAGAAACATAATCACATTCCATGATCCAAGACGACCAAAATTCGGTATAAAACCTTTGTAGAAAGCAAGCGGTCCATCATTTTTCAAAGTCTTGATGAAACAATCAAGTGTGTTTTTGTAAGTTTTGTCCCCCATCATCCTTGATTTTACTACGTCAACTGGTGAGCCGATACAGACAGCAAAAAATCCTGCTCCTAATCCAGATAAAATATGAGTGTACACATCGTCTTTGAACCCTTGAATCTTCAAGATTGTTTGTTTCACTTGATCATAACTGGCTAGTTCAGCAGCATTTATAATAGCATTGCGAGCTATATTCGGCCCAAGACCTGTCCACAAAGCTCCAATGCCTTCTTGTCTGAGTATGGTAGAATAAGCATTCAGTGCTCCAGAATAAGGCTTCTGCACCCCAGACGACATTTTACCTTGTGCTTGAAGTCTAACTTTCACAAGATCAGTAGGGTTGGCGATTGTGATACCTAGAGCACCAGTGGTAAGTGCCGCAAGTATTTTCTTGGATAAGGGAACATCTCCAACAAAATCATTGCCTACATAGAAACTCTTCACAGGTTCATATAAACCGATTCTTAACCCACCATAGAGACATTGCCGATGCAACCCAGGAACAATGCCTTTCCAAAGTGCAAAAAACCCTTCTTCCCTGGCAATGGTAGCTACACTACCCAACATACCTTTGTATTTAGGTAATGCTAATCCATCCTGGCCTATTGCTTTCTTTTGGAGCTGAAGTCTAACTTTAGCTGTGTCCAAAGGTATAGTACACAGCTCGGCAAAAGAAGCTGCGAAAGCACTGCTCGCAAATGTCCCAGCAAAGGAAATATTGGTTTTATGCTTGAGATCAGCCACCATTGGATTGGACACCTGAAAATAAAATATAGTGATGGAAGGAAGAGTGAGATAGAATCAAGGAGACAGTAAAACTTGCTTTTATAGACTAAAGAAGGTACTGAAAAAGTAATGAAAAGAATTGGATTCCATTCACTGAGAAATACAATAGGAAGAACTGGGTTCCATTTGCTGAATGATTCTCACTGAAAAAGAATATAATACCAACGAATTGGATTCTGATAATCTCACATCCATGTCATTTACTTGATGCAAAACAAATTCAATATTTTCCTTGAAATATGCAAATTCTGCCACATAGGATGCTCATTCTAATATGCCATCTCATTTCTATTACATTACATGAAACTATAATGGAAGGTGCCTATTGGCCCATTGTTAGCATGTTCGGTAAGAAGCCGCAGAACTGTTATCTGCACCTAGGCTCTCTTTAGCAGATTGATTCTCATGCAAGGATGGTCCATTTGGCTTGAGAGGAATTGAAGTGTCTTTGAAGGAGAAACAAGGGGTTTAAAGCGCCTTTTGTAACTCAGCTCCCCTGATTTTGTTGCTACTTTGAGTACATTGCAAATAATTTATTTTTCGATAGCCTATGTAGATCCATAATAGCACACCCAGTCGGCATCAGCTACATGCATCATAGTCACTGCCCTGGTGTTGTGGGTCCAAACTTCAGCATTCATCACACCGTATGTCAGTCAATGAGAACAGCACTACTACTTCATAGAACAAGCCAGGTCGGTCGGTGCCAGTTAACTCCATAGGACAAAACTGGAATCGGCACCAAGAGACTGAAATATGTAACCAAGAGACTAATCCGTATAGTTCACAAGAACTACTGTATATATCTATCAAAATAAACAAAAGAAAAGGGCAGACTTACATTGTCAATATAGTTCAGAACTCCTCTAATCTTGTTTCCTGTCTCGATCAGTAACAATTACTGTGAAAATTCATAAAGTTAATTCAAAAAATATAAACATAGACAAAGGCATTAAGCAGAAGCAAAACATAGGAACTCGAAAAAACAAGAACAAAACTCACAATCCATGAATCAGTCTTCATCAGAGAGATATAAGCTGCCGTGGTTCATAATAAACTTTCAAGGAGTATTCCATTTTTATTTTATTTTATGTGCTATCAACCTGCATAGCAAAGTAGAAGAAAATGCCAAAAAACTATAAGGAACAAAGAGAAAAACAAAGGAAATGGAGAACACCCAAACTTATAGAAAGGAAAGAGGAATAAGGCTTACCCTGATAACTGCGTTGGTCTAGCATGCTTCACTATCAATTACAACTGAGAAAAGGACAAAGAGAACAAAGTAAGGCTCTAGACACACCATTATAGATTTTTAAAAGTGACTTTAAACACACCAAGAAGTAATTCTATACCTGGGAGGATTCATACTTCGAATGAACTTCATATGGATTATCCATATCCCATGACAAGCTGCAAACATCCTCTGACATCTAAATCATGTTTGAACTTTGAACTAGATAAGAGAAAATCCCAAATACTCAATCGGCAGTGAGGATAATTAAATACTCCTAGAAAAAAGTGTTCCGGTGGATAATTGTGTTACTCCTTCCTACCGAAGACCATAATTTTCATTCAAACATTATAGTAAGGATATATTGGACAGATAAAATAAGCACTGGAATAAAGTTCCCAATATCTGGTTTGCCAAACGCTTTACAAAACATTTAGTCGAGATTGCATCATAAAAATTGTGGATCAAAAGGAATAAATTTGTGTTTTATGCAAAAGTTTCTTTCAAATTGTCTTAGTTGGCATCAATATCCTGACATAACTAGCATACATATGTTTAACACCTTTACAAATGTTTTGTTTTTTATATTGAAAACCAACAAAAGGAATTGGAGAATAACTACCTCAAGGTCGGAGGATGTGAGAAAGCAAAAGCTGGTTGGACACACATGGACACATGGGGGTCCAACCGTGTGTGTCCCCGTGGAAAGACGCTCCCTCAGGCTCTGATGGCACTGAATGTAAGCTCTCCATCATTCTAAGTCTCAGGTTTGCATTCTTAAGCCCATACAGCTCCCCACCTGGTAAAAGTTGGTTATAGATTTTGAGAAGGTCCAGTAGCAACCCAGAGTACAAAATAAAAAAAAAACTCTATGTAAAACTTGTTTTGGTGTGCTTGGCTTCATTATACCTAGATTTCTTCCAAATATGTGTTTCTCTCCTCATAAACATCCAAGCCAATGTCAAGTCTGGTACTTCTTTTAGTAATTTTGTCGCCTGTAAAAAGGAATTGTTATTGAACCCAACATAACCTTTATTATAACAGTCTTCTGTTATAACATAAAAAACAGGGTGTTCAGGTTAATAAAATCACTAACCTCGCAGATGCCAGCTGAGCCCAGTTGGTAATACCTCTGGGCGATGATACCAGAGGTCTGGGGTTCAAACCCAGGCAGTGCATCTTTGAGTTACTGATCTCGTTAAAAACAGGCTTGCCAATCAAGAAAAAAAAAAAAAATCACTAACCTCAATAACTGTAGCTTAGTTTGTTACTGATCAGAACCAATAGTCTTTGAATTAACCGTATGTCATCTATACCAGGGTGTAAGCTTGCCTGCCAGTAACAATTATAAATTTATAAGTGGATCTGATAATAGACAAATCACCATGACTAAATAAATACTTAAGCTATCAAGGTAACAAGTGACGAACCTGTGGTTGAGTACACCAGCTTTTCCTACTTATTTTATCATCATTTTTCTTTTCTTTCTTAAGAAGTTTAGCGTTTTCAAAGAAATCGTCAAACCTTCATGCAAATCTCCATCATTCTCATTCCAATGAATAAGTCCTCTGTCTTTTATGTCCATCAGAAGCACTTTACTTTGACTAAGATTACTTTCTTTGATAAGTACATCGAGAAGAACAGTAAAAGTGGTGATATTGGGACAAATATTACTTAGTTTCATCTCTTCATACAATTTAAAAGCAGTCGCAACATCGCCATCAGCACAAAGGCCTGTAATGAGAACGTTGTAGGCAACAATGTCACACTTCACAAAATGGAGTTCCATCACATTCTTCAGTCTCAATGCATCCGCAAGTTTCATGTTTTTGCAGAGTCCATGCATCAGAGTTGTGAAAGTAGCAATCGTGGGGACAACACCCTTCTTAAGCATCCAATCAACAACCAGCGTTGCTTCTTCGATCTTCCCACTCTGAACGAGACCCCTCACAATAGAACTTTCAGCAACATTATGAGGAACCAAATTAAGTGCATCCAGTTCATCTTTTAATCGAAATGCTCCTTGTATATTCCCCATTCGGCACATACCATTGATTAAAGTAAGATAATGTCTATATGAAGGACGGAGCCCTACTTCTAACATTTTATGCAGAACAATAAGGGATTCTTGAAACCCACCTTTTCTGTTGATTCCATTAATGATTGTTCTGCAGATATCTAAATCAGGCATCATGTCGAACCTACCCATGACATTAACCAGATCAAAGGCTTTGTCTATCTCACCAGCCTCACAACACTTGCAAACAAGCATTTTCAACATTAGATAATCTGGACTACAGCCTACCATAATCATCTTTTCCAAAAATTTAACCGCGACATGCAGCATACCGGACTCACAAAGTCCAAGAATAAGGCCTTGGTATGTTATTATATCAGGCACAAAACCACTCTTAACCACGGCCATATATAGGGTAAAGCATTTCATAAATAATTTTTTCTTAGCATACCCATGTAAAAGAATATTATATGTAGCCAGATTAGGGTTTAAACCTTCAGACTTCACTGAAGAAAGAAAAGCGTCAACCTTTTCCATGTGTCCCAACCTTGAAAATCCATCAATAATTGCGTTAAGTGAAACAATGTCAGGGTGTAGGCCTCTTCCCACCATTTCTTCATACAGATACAAAGCAGTTTTTGCTTGCCCTTCCTTAAAAAGGCTGTCAATTAAGCAAGTGTAAATGGCCTGGTTTGGATGTAGGAAACTCTTTTCTAGCATTCTGTTAAACAAAAGAATCGCAGCAAGTATTTTCCCTCTCCTACAAAATCCACAAAGAAGAATAGAAAATGTATAACCATCAGGTAGTACGTTACTTTGGACCATCTTCTCATACAGAAGAACCATCTCCTCCAATTTCCCAGCTTTGCTTCCCTCAACTAATAATATGTTATAGAGGACACTATCCATGGAACAAGGCATTTGATGAACTTTGTGAAAGAATTCCTTCGCCTGCTCCCAGCTTTTCCCTTTGCATAATCCTTTTAGCAAATTCCCATATGTAAACTGACTAGGACGATGACCAGATTTAACCATGTCATCAAACAAGGAAAGTGCTCCTAAACCATCACCAATACTTCCATAGCCATTTATAATACAATCAAAGCTACGAGAATTTGGTGCTAGCCCTATCTTACCCATGTGTTGCATGAAGTTCTCTGCCAGTTCCAACTTTTGATTTTTACAAAGAGAAGCAATTAACGTGTTACAAGTAATGAGGTCCACAAAATGACCCCTGCGTACCATACATGCGTAGACTTTCATTCCTGACACTATATTTCCCTGTTTACAGAAATTGTGAATTAATGTAGAATATACAATCGAATTGGGTAAGACTCCACTTCTATACATCTTGCAAAGTATCTCAAATGCCTTTTTTAGCTTACCCACTTTGCAGAACCCATTCACAAGCACTGAATACGTGACAACATCAGGACACAAACCAGCCTCAAGCATTTCATCGAGGAAATACGAAGCATCATAAAGCTGTCCACTTTTACAGAATCCGTCAATCAGCATTGTGTATGTGATACGGCCAACAACTAGACCATCTTTCCTCATCTTCTGTAAAAGACTTCTGGCTGCATCCAACTTCATATCCTTGCATAACCCATTCAAAAGAGCCCCATAAGTAATTTCATCCGGATTTACTCCTGCCAGTCCCATTTCATCCAAAAGGTGCCATGCTTCTTCAAAGTTTCCTTCTCGACAATGTCCATCCATCAAAGCATTGTATGTAATACGATTCGGCATGAGATTAAAGCTTACCATCTCTCTAATAACCCGAGTGGCAGCTTCAATCTTCCCTTCCTTGCAAAAACCATTAACAAGAGTATTATATGTGACTTCATTTGGAGATAATTTTCTTTTCCTCATCTTCTTCAGAAGTAGATAGGCTTTAGCACTCCGATTGTTTTTACACAAATTGTCAACAAACATATTATATGTACACACATCTGCTTCAATACCTTTGCGACCCATACAATCAATCAACTCAGAAGCTGCTTTATACCGCCCTTTCTTGCAGTACCAACTAAGAAGAGTATTATAAGTAACACTAGTCGGACAATAACCATTATCTTCCATTTTTCTCAAAAGATAGCCAGCCTTTTTGAATTTATCCTCTATACAAAACAAATTAAGAAGTACGTTAAAAGTACCTACATTCGGACAAATCCCCTTCATCAACATCTCCTTAAAAAACAACCACGCAGAACCAACTCTTCTCTCCTTCGTCATTGCAGCTAAGACCGTATTACAAGTATAAACCGAAGGCTTAAAACCCCGACTGCACATCAACCTAAAGATATCTACTCCCTCTTTAACCATTCCTTCACGTACATAAATCCTAATTAAAATATCAAAAACTCCAGGATTCGAACTACAATACGGATATGTCTCCATAAGACTACCAAATAACGAACTAGACTTAATACCCATATGAGATAATTGTCGCAAAATCGATTTAGCTTCTTCATACATCCTAGCTTTAATCAATATATGAGTAGTAATACAATATAAATAAGTAATATGATCAAATCCTAAACCTGGTTGTCGTATAACCCACTTCAAAAATTTCAAAGCTAATTCTCCATGAACTGTTCTAAGTGATGTCATTCTATAATTCATATGATTTAAAGAATCCCATCTATGGATAGTCAGTATGTTATATATGCTTTTCTCTGTCTCTTCAGCTGTATTTTCAACCAAAAAAAAAAATCAATAAAATTAAAATAAAATCAAGTTTTTTGGGGTTTTTTGTATTGAAAGAGAAGGATAGAAGCATACCTGAAGTGGGTTTTCTTTCATTGTGAAGATTTCTGAAGTTTTGAGAGAATCCCATTGTTGAAAATAGTCTAGAGTTGAAGAACTTGAGTGAAAAGAAAGGAACTTTTTTAGTTATTGAAGAGATTAAAGAAGAAGAAGAAGAAAACATTTGGGAGTCTTTTGGTGAAAATCTGAAGCATTTTCTTTTTCGATTTTAATGGTGAAGTGAAGAAGAGTAATTTTCTTTTTCACTGTTTTGTGAGAGTTTTGAGAATGGGGTGGGAGTTATTTGCCCCCCTTTCTATTTCGGCTAAATGCAGCCACTTTATGGTTTACTCTGCTTTTAAACGTTTTTCTTTCACCAAGCACTTAATGACTTAACCATCTTGCAAATTGCAATAGCTCCGATGATTGTTTGGATGTCGATGGCCTGCGCCACTGGGCACTGCTGCTCCCATTCCTTGTTATTTTAGCAAGGACAATGACAACGGCAAATGGGACGTAATAGGGCACACTGACATAGGTCATGCACATAGAGTATATGTTGGTGGCCTTCTTTCCAAGAGAGTTCAGCAGGTCATTGACAGGTTTGTAAATCTTTGCTTGAGATGTTTATGTTCTTGCAGGAGAATTCCATTTTGACTGGAACTGCTGCAGGAGCCAGGACTGGAACAATGTAACTGTTGGCTAATCGAAACTGTTTGTAGGGAAGCTCGGCAACATGGCAACGACAGGCCGGACCAAACAAGTTTTCTACTGCTAAGAGTAGGATTGTTGTATAGTTTTTGGTTTGTTTGTGCTGACCTGAGAGTGTTAGACATGCACGCTGATCAGGATGTAATTGTTTTCTGAGATTAATAATAATTCTATCTGTTGTCGATAAATGTTTATCTTCATGCTCATATGGAATTGTAAGCAATATAATCTGATATCATTTTCATCTGTTTCACTGCTCTATGTGCCTAATTCTAATGGTTACCTTTAAACCCTTTGCACGATAAGGAAGCACGAATCCACTTATTTGTAAATCATAATCGTGATTTGCTTCAATAATCCACTTATTGTTCTGTTGTTCATTCCACCTGTGAGATGAACCTTAACTGGCTTTAGACTTGATATGTTAATTATGATCAAAACAATTAAGTAGCTGTGTGAGAATTGAGATGATGACAGAGGAATGGAAAACACAATCATATATTCAAACTTCCTTTTACAATCAATCTCAGTAAACAATATAATGGTAATGAAAACTAAAAACTAAAAGACATGGAGACATGTTTTCGTTATTTTCTTTTCAAACAATTTAGTTGATATCAAGGTATATGTTGATTGTTTTGAACTATTCCTACTACTTGGACTAGTCTTTAGTCTTTACAAAAAAACATTGTAATAAGGGAATGCAAACTGATCCTCTAGCCATTGTAACATCATGACTTCTAAACGAATCTGAAGGGGCACTCCTCCCATTGACTTGGCGACGTTCTCTATGATGAAATGAATTGGCTGTGAAGTACAAGTCTCCATCTCCTGGTCTTATTCTGATTATTCTGCCCAATGAGACACTACTGTCATTGAAGAAGGATTTTGTGGACTGCCATATTCACAGATCAGAAGCAGAACATGTCAGTATTAGCTTTTTCATATTCACTTACTATGTTGCATAGACTGCCATATTAACTAAGTTTAGCAACACTTCAAGCAGTGTCAAAGTCGTCTAATCTCCAGACTTGTTTTTGTCCCTTTTCGCTGAGATAAGAACAAACAGAAACAGAAAAGAAAAGTGGTAAATAAGTACCTCAGTGTCAAGGTCAGAGGATGTGAATGAGGAAAAGCTTGTTGAGCGCACACGGTAAGGGTGATATGTTTCTGATGGCGGCACTTGTAGGCTCTCAATCACTCTAAGTCTAAGGTTCATGTTTTCAAGCCCAAGTGGCCATCCGTTGGACATCTTGAACCTGGTCAGAGTTTTTTTTGTATGGACTGTAAATAGTAGATTTTTGAAATTTCATACTCATTTAACATGAAATCGTAAACATACACATACACAAGCACATAATTAAAACCGTTTATCACGCACTTTATGTGGCTACCTTTAGGACATCCCTACCTGGGGTGACCAAACCCCCAACTGCTGGCAGAAAATGTACAAACTTTTGTATCACATATTAAGAAGTAGCAGAACTGAAATGAATAACAGAATGAGGAAAAATTACTTCTGAAGTACTTTTTCATTTTCTTTTGCCCTCATCCACTCATGGAGAAAATACCATATCACATGAGACTCTATTTGTGCCTGTCGGCTGTTGCCTCCGGCATGTAATATGGATTCACAAACAGATTGAATCAGGTTCATAGATTTTATAGTCATAATTTAAGGATCAAATATGAAGGCATAGAGCACCAAATAAATGAAAGAAAGAGCAATAGATCAAAAGTCAGAAAACTCCAGAATTTTTTCTAGAAATCCATGCTTTGATAGGGAGGAGAACATGAAGAAAACACATGTATCCAAAAGATGCCTATTCAAGCTTATATTTCATCTTCATAGTAATCTGAAATATTTTAGAAATAATTCATATTAAAAAGTAGTCCTTAATTAAGAATATTCAAAGATGAGAACCAATAAATCAAATACTTTGAAGCAGAGAAATGAGATGAAACAACTCAAAAGAGACAACAAGAGACCTAAGAAAAAACCTGCAATGCTCAGAACAAGAACATAGTTTATATACCAAAGAATCCTAATATTATACAATGAAAAAACACATAGCGCGTTGTGTTGAAGAAATCAAAGTTATCAGAATATATATGAATGAGATGAAGAAAACAATGAGACCCTTGAATAATCTTCCATATGCTCATGGCAATAGCAAAGAACATAACAAAAAATCCTGAAGTTTTATTGAGGTTGAGACTGACTGACCTCTGACTGATCTCTGCAACTATGAGAACATGAACAGAATTCTCCAAGGAAGAAATGTAGTACTAAGAACCATTCAAAGAGAGGGACAAAACTCTTTAAATCTTCAATTCCCATCCATACTCTAATCTCTACATGAATATTTTAAGGACAGTGGACCCTTTTATATTTAGTTCACAAATAACCACTATCGATCACTGCCGGCATTATTTATTTTTAGTTTTAGTTTGTCTTATTACCTACTTTCACATCAATTTCAACTGGTAGTCTAACAAGGAAAAATGGTTTTTTGATCAGTTATTTTCTTGACTTGTCAGATACTCAGATACTCAGATTGATATGGTATGTTGTACACCACATGATCATTAAACATTTACTACCCTTAGAGCATCCTCAATGGTCCTGTAGAAGGACAATTTGGGGTTGAACGCGGCACAAAACACACACATGCACTCAAAATCATCTCCGAATCCAAGCAGATGTAGTAGTTCAAAAACACTACCTAGTACGCGTGTATTCCTTGCAAGTTTCCCCGTTTCTTCCTAGGACACCCACATACGTTAGACGTCTCCCTAACTTGGATGCCTACATTTTGTCAACACTATCTTTATACTTGACTATTCCGAGGGCCAGATAGGTACGGTTGGTAAAACCTAACCGTGATGATACCTTAGATCTAGGGTTTGATCCCCACCAACATTATCATTATCGAGTTATTGATCTCATTAAAAATCGGCTTGCCACAAAGGAAAAAAAAAATTGGAGCTGCAGTTGGATGCACCTAAAGATGGAAAAAAAGGGGATGGAAAAAGTAAGACCAATGATTGGTTAAAGGATCAACTGAGGAAAGATTCTAAATGTTACTATCATCAAACAATGACACATTTGTTTGCTTAAAAGGATTGTTTTGGACTGGTACCTTAACTTATGAGTATAGTTATTGGATTATAACATGTCTTATCTACTAATTAATCACACAACACCTATCTTTGGCCGACACTTGTTCTTTATGGCAGCTATAGGTAGTTCTAATATCTTGTTCAATTTAGATAGCTAAACCATATTATAATTGACACCTCAATAGCCATATTAATATCATTTGGTCCACATCACATATAATGTATTTCCAACCATATGTTTAGATAATTTTAATTATACAAATTGATTAAGATAGATATCATTGAATAGAATGGTGACCTCTAGCAAAAAAAAATAAAAATAGTATGGTGACCATTCTCACATCCTCTTGGTATAGTTTATTGAACATATATTGTCAAGTTTATATGAAAAATAAAAACAAAAATGTGGCCAAGTTATTTGCACGAATTGGTCCTCAAATGTTCCTATCATGGAGAATGCTATGTGTATTTATGTGCATTTGTTAATAATCCACTTTGCAATGATCACAAAAGAAAGTTTCAAAATAATAGGAGGACAGCTCAACGAGAAGAACAATGACACAGGAGTTTGACCTAATCGCGTGCACACTGCGCACACACAAAACAACTTGCATTTCACCGCATTGTATTCAAACTCGATCATCCTTAGATTAAATGCAATCTATACTCTCTATTAAAGTAGAGCATGCCTATAACAACGAGTCCCTCTCCTATATTGGTCCCCAAAGAGCAAAACCTTCCCTTTCATAGTTTTAAACCAAACTTTTGAGTCGAAAAAAAATCCATTAAAATCAAGTAATCAACAATGAAACCATTCTCACTAAGGGTAAATTATAAGCATAATAACACTATCAATAAACAATAAGGATCATGAATCATATAATTAATCACTACACATACCTTTGTCCATAGCCATTAATGATCTGAGAAGTTGCATAAGATTTAGGTTTCTCTCTTCTTGCCTCTTAAAGCTTAATATGTGTTGTAATAGTAAGTGTATGAGGGTGGAGATCATACATCAATTTATAAATAAAAGTGGAGAGAGGACCTAAATCTACAAACCTAAACCCATTAGATCTAGACCATCCATCATCATGGTTAAGATTTACTGTAGATATGACTTCCACATAACTTATTACTAATTTATTTATTTCTATATTAAACCAAGGTTAAAGATACATGGACCACATTATGGGTTGGGCTTTTATACGTGGAAATTTCAACATAAACTTGTAAAGAAAATGAACTTCAACTCCAAACCACAGTTGTGGTACATTTTCCACCATTCCATTAAACACCAAACCTTCTCTTCCAAAAAAATGAACTTAAACACCAATTATGTATGGGCAATCTTGCCATATGTAACTTTATGGGTTCTGTGGTCTACTCGTAATGAAGTAATCTTCAGGGATGCAAAATTTTCTATGACTGAAACTGTGAAAAAAGTCAAGACCACGGCATGGGCATGGTTGGCTATGGGAGAGGGGAGTCTGATAGAGAAAAGAAATCATAGAGTGGTCGATCTTTTTATCCGTTGGACTGAGGTTATAACTGGCGATTAGAGGCATGGAAGGGTGTGGTCATTAGACAGAATTTTCGATGATGTGTTACTGGTTAAGACCAACTTCTGGGCAGAGTGCAGTATGGTGTATGTGCGGCATATATATTCATGCTAGGGAGGGAATGGTGAAAATCTGTAATGTATTTTGTAATGCAATGAAATAATACTATTCATAAATAAAAAAAAAAACCTTTTCTATCCACCTATGCTTCAAGTTGGGTCACATTTGATCCAAACCCACAGAACTTTTTATTCATTGGGCTCAGAATTGTTATAACAATTTAGTCATTGGGCCAAGACCAAGCCCAATAACATTCGATAAACAGTAACACAAATCTCAATAACTCATTTCTCTTCTTCTTCATCACTCTTCTTCTTGCTTTCTCTCTCCTTCTCTGCTATCACTTCAAGGTAAAACCACTCTTCTCTTTCTTCTATTCTTATGATTTCTTTCATAATGGTTAGTTTCTTCTTTCAACATTTTTCTCTATATATGTTATTTTTTTTTTTTTTGTTGAAAAAGATTAGGTTATTTTTTATTAATTTAGCTCAAATCGATAGATTAGATATGTTAAATTTCTGAAAATATTAGTGTTTTTAATAGTTTAAGTGATTATAAGATTTGGGTATTTTTTAATTTTCATTATTATTGATTATTGAAGGTTTAAAGTTCAATAACATTGTGTACAAAATGAGGCAAAGTTTACCAGGAAGAGCACTTAAACAATTTACAATAGGTAAACCAAAGAATGCAGGAAGGAATTCACAAGGAAGAATTACGAGTTTTCATCGTGGGGGTGGTGCGAAAAGATTGCAAAGAACAGTTGATTTGAAACGAACTACTCCATCTTTGGGAATTGTTGAGAGAATTGAGTATGACCCTAATCGATCTTCTCGACTTGCTTTAGTTAGATGGATTGAAGGGGTTCGTCAGCCTTTGAGGAAATGTAATGTGACTGAAGAGTTTGTTTCGCCAAGGAATAGTTTAGAGTCTACTGCAGTGACTCCTCAGGGTTTGTTTTCGTTCTCTTCGTTGCCTGGGAAGGTTTATCAAAGAAAGGTTTGTCAATTAACTCCTGGACTGACAGCGGCTTATGCTACGGTTGGAGATCCTATTCAAATGCCTGATTGGGTGAAGACAAGCGAAGTTAGCGCAGGAAACAAGAAAACTTGTGCGAAGGATGTTTTCTTATCTGCCTTTTCCTCTACAAAGGCTAAGGGAGAGACTGCGTCTTCTTCCTTCGGTAGCTCTTTTCATTTGCCAAGGATAGCTGTAGCTGGGTCAAAGCCTGAATTCTTCGCTCCGGGAATGAGAGATAAACTCAAGAGAAAAACAGAATTCTCTCTAGGTGAGGTTCAGAAGTGGAAAAAAGATAATGTTGTTTGGGCACATAGGATCAAACGTAAAGCAGCACTTTCTTGGCAGAGTCTTGGGCGGCAAGGTACTTAAAAAGTTTAGGGCTTTGTTGGAGGTACTCAGCATAATGAATCGAAGCCAGACGCGGATCAAGGTAGTTTGTGGTTTAAAATACTGGAACATCTTGAATCATCTTTTTATTTAGTAGAAATTTCCGGTATATGTTTTGCTTTTTGCATCTAGTTTTAGGCTTCTGGAATTATCTATTTTGTGTATGCTTAATATGAATGGTACTTTTTTTTGATCATCTTGTTCTGTGTAGAGTCATGCATTTATGCAAATAATTGCAAGTTTTTACTTAAAAACAAGTACTGTTGGTCTTTTACTAGTCCTGTCATCCACTGAACAGCTCTCCAGCACTGTGTCCCTGCTTCATAGCAGCACCAGAACGCGCAATTAACACCCACTACCAGGAGTCCTTAATAAGTTTGATTAGTCTTCATCCTGTCTTACTATCTCTACAGTCTACACCTACCAAACAATAGCATAGAGGAGTATTTGCAAGTCCACAGTCTTTTTTGGTCTTCAAAAGAATACCATATGCATACTTATATTTCACTGAAAATCACTTGGATTTACCTCAATTCCATCCATGAATCTTTTCCGGCCTTGATTGATTTCAACAAACATGGAAGTGATTTTTCCTATGGATTGTGCCTCAATCTCACAAAGACATCTTCTTAGGCTTTGAATTTGCCATTCCCCATCTCGGTATCTCTATAGTGACCCACAACAGAACCATCTTTCCTGAGAGTATGCCGAAAGAGGTGGTTCACTCTTGTAGCAAAAGTAGAGTCACCAAACCAAGTACCTTAGGTTTGCTCCCATTATCACAATTTGCTATACTTGGCTTTAATCATGTCTTTACACTAAGCGCCATATCTATGCCACATCTATGTATCCATTTGACAATGTTCAGACAGTGAATTGGAAGATTTGGTGCTATTTGATTATGATTTACAAGATTTGTGTGCATAAAGAACAAGATTACACAAGTGAATATTAACCAATTGATCACTTCTGAAGTATGATTAGCATATAACACATTTTTTGTATGTGTTAAAAAATGACAGCATTGTTTCTACTTATATAATGTGATTTTTTTTTTTTGGTGTCTCTAGTCGCGATTTAAGGTAGAAGTTCCATGTTGCTAGACTACCTAGTCTTGCAAGACTTACATGGACCAGATTGAGACCAGATGAAATATTGTAGGAAACTGATGAAATTTAATTAACACATGCAATAAGTATGCTCTAACCATTCACATGGGTTAATGTCGGCACATTCGATTAGTAGATAATGCAGTTCATAGCCATCTAAGTGAGAGGTATTTAATTTGTACAGGTGTTTTGTGTTTTGGTTTACAATTAAAAGTGCATACACACAGAGCGACTGGAGAACTTATACATGTAAAACTTCGATATTACCAAACAATCCTATAGTAAGACGTAGGTTGGTTCAGATGGCTATGAGATGGTATTTTAGAAAATCTAATTCTTGCTTAGATTAAGGATGGTTACAAAAATTTTGGACGAATATTCATGAATTTTTCTCTTTTTTTTGGGGGTTCGGAGTGGTACGACATACAGATATAAAAAAAAATAAAAAATCTTCTCATTCTGATCCGATATATACCGATATTCAGGAAAAATTCGAAAAATACAAATTTTTTGAAAAATTTGAAATCTTTGGGTTGTCTTCCCCAAGTTTGCAATCAACCACATACCAACATTTTTTTTTAGTTTCAATGATTCTAATTACTTGTAATTTCGGATTTCAATACTCATCTATAAATGTACAATCATTATCTCTACCATCTCTCATCATCATAATCATCACAACTTTTGAAATCACTTCTCATCATCATCATCTCAACCAAAGTTCTAATTATCATCATCTCAAATTCTTAACCCAATTTGAAATCATATCTGCAGGTCGTGGCTTTTTGTCATTCAGTTTTCGCTATTTATATCATTCCATTATTTTCAATGACTTGGCAAGAGAGGGAAGAGCCACAAAAGTAACAAACTTGTTTCTTCACTTTTTTTGTTCAATATATGATATCATTGTACATGTATGAAGTAAAACTATCTTGTGTAATAGTTCTGTCTTATTTTTTTTTTTTTTTTTGTGTAGTAGGTATTAAACTTTTATTTACTCTATTAAGAAGTTATGAAATGAAACACTACCAGTATATTTAATCTATTGAGATGTTTATTATTATTATTTTTTTTGTGGGGGTGATGAAAGAAAAAAACAAGGTTCATCTTGTTAGTGTTAGTTTACATAAAATCAAGTAGAGCTCTGCAAATTGACCACCTGAGATATATGATCTCATTCATTTTTTTTTTTTTTTTTTTGTGTTTGTATGACTTGCTGAGTGTTTAATTTAAAATATATGTCTTTTCTTGAATTATAAGTTTATATATTGAAAGAAGAAGAAAAACATGATATTAGCTGAAAACCTTTCCATTCTGTCGAGATTTCGGAATATTCGAGTAATATTTCGCGAGAAGCATATTTGCCAAACCTCCCCATTCTGACATTGGAGTTGGGATATTCGTGGAATAATCCGGTTTTTCACGAATCGGATATTCGAGATTATTTGATATTTTCACCTATGGTGTGGATTAGGTGGTATTAAAGATTCAAAGCTATGGTACTTCACCTGCAATTAAATTTGCCTTTTCTATATACAATGGATTTGGTAGTGAAACCATTGAACTTCTTCGAAAGAATTAAAGTGACCATCAGAGCATTGGCAATGCAATGTTGGAAGCAAAATTTTGAGGAAAATTCAAGGCATTTCGCTTTCAAAATCTTCGAAGCAACATGGTGCATTTTGCGTTATTCCTCGTTAGAACCCCCCAAAAAACTCCCAGATAATTATTTCAATGGCAACTATAGCTTTTGGAGGTGTGACATGCTATTATCATTTGAATTGGAAGATTTGGTGTTATTTGATTATGGTTTACAAGATTTTGGTCCAGAAAGTAACAAGATTATGCAAGTGAATATTAACCAATCACTTCTGAAGTATGATTAGCATATCACACATTTTTTGTATGTGTTGAAGAATGACAGCATTATTTCTTCCTTATATAAAGGTGCATTTCTTGTAATTGTTTCTAGTGGTGAGGATTTAAGGTAGATGTTCCATGTTGCTAGACTAGTAAGACTTACATGGACCAGAGACCAGATGAATTATTAAGATGAAATCTTGTAGGAAATTGAAGAAATTTAATTATTACGTGCAATAAATATGCTCTAATCATGGCCATGTGTGAGAAATATTGAGTAAGTAGAGAATCCATGGGTTTGGGAGGTAAGCTAAGCCACCATGGGAGCAGAAGGCAATGATTAGAAGGATAAAGGAGCTGATGGAAACTTTTTCACCTTGTAGCACATTGTTTTTTTTTGTTGGCAGCTAAGATTTTATTAACGAGTAATACGATTACAACCTACATCAATTACATCTTTAAAAGTACTACTATACAAAAAAGAAAGTTGGCAAGACCACCAAGCAAAAGAAAATTACTGCAGAGCACCTTGAAGCACATTTACAGGGAGGCAAATAGCCTAACTGACAAGCTCTAATCAAATCCTTCTGTTTCTTATATTGAAATTGTTCCTAGTTTTTTCTCAGAAGATATTAGGAAAATTGTTTTGATGACTCTGTAGGACACAATTATCAAAGAATATGACCAGCTTTAATGTTAGAGTTAATTAGCGATTGTCCCCAGATTTGAAAGCCAAAGTTGCGAATGCCCCAGATTTTTTTTTGTTTAGTGAAACCCCCTAGATTTGCTTCCTTTTTCTTCTAATAACAAAATTACCCTTTTATTTTGTTTAGCCTTTGCCCCCAACTCCATAAAACCACCTTAAACTGCCACGTATGCAAGAAATTGTTGGTTTTGTTTCCAACTGTAGATCTAAATAAAAATAATCACACACATCTCGAGGTTTATCCTACGACACACTTATCAACTGTATGTCCATCTTCCTCACACATCTGGCACTAAACCCGTAACAAAAGATTATTGTTTTAGGATACCCCCTACATTTAGTTTACTGTTTCATGATACCCCTTAGGTTACAGAAAAATGGAATGAGGTTGAAGAAGACATATTTGCCTCCACAACAACTTAATAAACAAGAGAAGAAGAAACATACACTGATTTTTCCCATCTAAGTATATCTATACTCTCTATTCAAGTTGGACTTACCCTTAAGGAAAAATTCTCTTTCCAAATTAGAAAAAATTTGGTGCTCCAATTGAAGAGAATTTAACAAAAATTAAAATTGAAAGGGTTATTATTGTAAATTTAAATCTAATATGGCTTAAATAGCTAGATGGCTACATTTAATAGCACTATGGCCATATTTGTCTTTTTGCACAAATATATTAATGATTACCCAATGAATTTAATGGAAATATGGTTATATATATATACTTATTAGCAATACAAAAATAAAATAAAATTTAAAAATACAAAAATTATAATTTCGTACTTTACCATCTTCGTTCCACTCACGTTCCTCATACATCAAATTTAATCTATCATCTCTTGCTTCTCCAAAATAGTGGTTGGAAAAAAGCACTCACAACCTTCATTACAATAGAGTAATAGACTATGTGAATATATGCTCGAAATAGTAAAATATTGTGCCTTTTCATTTTTCTTTGAGTACAGGTGAGAAATAAAATTATATTGGCTTTATAACCATATAACATAGTTATGTTGCGTAATTATACCATGATTTTCGGGATTACTTTAATCTAATTTATCAATTATACTCAAAAATGAGTATTTGAAAAGCTGGTCTTCGGCCAACAGTTAGCCCAGGTCCCAGGATATAAATTCAATCCCAGGATATAAATTCAATAGTATTTTCTGAAATGATATACAGTCTAGACATAACCAAAGCTCAACCCAATAACTTGACAATGAAGTGATTTTTTTAGTCATTATTTGGGGATTACGAAACAGTAGGGATACACCTAAATATAAATTTTGAGGTTTTTTTTTTTTTTTTTTTTCTGATTTTTGTCGTGAAAGTAAGGACTGGTAGAATCAGAAGATATAATTTATATATAGGTCCAACCATTTTTTCTTTACTAAAACTAAAAACCGAAGTCCAACAAAATTTTTTGATTAGCCTGTAGGTGGGTTTTTATTGTAGCTTACTACATGCCTCTTTATATCAAGTATAGATTTGTGTAGATGAAATAATTATTATAGCAAATCTGTGTCAATAAGCATGTGGCTCAAAGGTAGCATCCCTCTCACAAAGTGGAGATATTGTTGGTTCGAAATATGTCAGCAGTTGATTGTTTGATTAAAAGTTTTCCTACACAAATTTAAATGGGGTAGGGTTCCCCTCAACCTCGCTTACCAAAAACAACAACAACAACAACAATAATAATAATAATAATAATAATAATAATAATAATAATAATAATAATAATAATAATGTATGTTACATACTATAATAAGCTTCAATAAGCACTATATATTTTGCAATCCAACATTTTATCCTAGGCTTCAACTTGATCTTTCAGTAGTTTTATTGGGTGGATTAGTTGTGAATGGTTACTTTACTACTGCAAGTTACTCTATATTATGTTCTTGCTACACCCTTTTTATATTCAAAACTTAAGTCTAGACTCAAAAAAAAAAAATAAAAAATAAAAAAAAAAAATTAATCAAATCATATGACCAGTCTAATTCATGGTTTAAACATTCGTAAGATTACCATAGTTTATTGTCACAATGAAGTGAAAACATAATGAAAAATTCAATAATTGCTAGACATTATAGCTCAAAATCCCAGTCAAACATTCAAAAAACAAACATTTGACGATAAACTATTTAAAAAATTGTAATGAACCATATTTACGAGAAAAAAAATTAGTAGTGTAATAGAACTGTAAAAATGACAATTAAACGAATGACATACATTAACAATTTGTTTTTTCTAAAAGACTACACCTAATTTATATTATTTAATAACATCCGTGCTTTGCACGGGCCTTATAACTAGTAGCATTAATAAACTTACCTTCATCCTTGTGAAATTGTATAGTTAGGTTTAGTCTTCAACCTTGATAACACCTTGTTAATGGTGGAATTGGTTGTAGATGTAAGTTTAAGTTGTACTTAAAGCTTGATAACACATTGTTAAAGGTTTCTCTAGAGTTTGATTTGATTGTTCATGGTGAAATTGATTTGGTTTCTCTGTTCTAATGAACTTTTATACATAGGGAAGGTGGAATGGGGAAGATAGACATAGGATTGACCTCGAGATGAGTGTGGAATATTTCCTTTGATTAGATATGTATGTTGTTTGTTGTTAGATTAACCTAGAAATTCTATTTAGATCTACGGTTGGAAACAAAACCACCAATTTCTTGCGTATGTGGCAGTTAAAGTGGTTTTATGGAGTTGGGGCAAAGGCTAAACAAAATAAAGGGATAGTTTCGGTATTAGAAGAAAAAGGAAGCACTGGGGACATTCGCAACTTTGGCTTTCAAATCTGGGGGCAATCACTAATTAACTCTTAATGTTATTAATGAAATGGGGCAAGGGTCCTCAGTAACAACCCTGCTTGCCAATAAAAAAAATCACTTCTGTTCAGGTGTTTTGGTTTACAGTTAGAAGTATAGACTCAGTAAGTAGAGAACCATTTAATTTGCACAGGTGAGTGCTGTTTTAACAACATCGAATCAACATAGTTATTCAAAAAAATAAATAAAAATAATTAGAGCATTTTGCCGAGAATATTACCAAACAATATTATCAAAAATGGTTTCAATCTTGAGCTCTATCTGGAGTTGGTGACTTGGTTCTAAGACCTAGGTTGGTTCAGATGGCTATGAGATGGTTCAGATGGCTATGAGATGGCGTTTTAGAAAATCTAATTCTTTTGCCTAGACTAACTAATGGGTGCATTTCTCAATTAATGATATGTAGAGTAGCCGAGTACGTAGCATCAAAGGTACAGTACTTTACCTGCAATCAAATTTGGTAGTGAAACCATTGAGCTTCAGTCCTTGTGGTAGTGCATTATTACTCATCTTAATCCTTAGATTTTGTTTACTGAATATGAATTGTGAAATCTGTGGTACTGAAGCTCGAGACATTGTTTTTTTTTTTTTTTTCTGAATTCCTATCCTCTTGAATGTGAATAAGTTCACCTGCCTTCTACTTTGCAGTTGATATTTAAAAAGAAAGCCATATTTTTCTTCCTTGTATGAATCGTTTCTGTCGGTTGATAGTTGAATATAAATTCAAATGAAATTCTTTACTATTAATTCTGTACTTCAAAGGGAAATTTAACCGTGAAGTTCTCCTTTTGAATGAATTAGAGTTAGTGTTGTAACAATTAATTGGAAGCCAAATTGAGGGGTAAAATGGATCTTGTTGTGACAGTCTCATGTCAACTAATCTAAGAAGTCTTGTCACTGACTGAGAATGGAACCTTGGCGGGACAAAAGAGTTGGATGTTTTTGTATACGTCTGCGATTCTGCCAGTCCAAAACTAACACACATAATAAGTGATGCCCCTAAGGGATGGTATTCCTCTTAATTGACTTTAAAATAAGTTTCCATCAGGTGACTTTCTAATGAGACTGAGATGATCCTGGAATACCCAAGAAATCCATATTAAGGTGGCTGCATCACTTGGGCCTCTGACGAGACTCAGATGATCCCCATTCTAGGTCTAGTATGCCTGGTGGCACTATGAGCATTTTGTTACTATGGGATTGATATTAATCTGAATTTTTCAGTTAGAACTTAAGATGATTTTGCTATGAATTAATAGGTTAATCTGAACTTCAGTTATAATGAGCATTTTTTCTTGAATTAATAGGATCGTTTTCGACGAAAAATTTGCACACAAATGGTTGTATATTGTGTATGCTCAATCAATTTTTGTGTTCCATTCGACATGAAATGAGAGTGTTATGAAACTCATTGTCTTGTTGTATGATGCTTATGTTGCGCCTCACAGAAACGTAATCACATAAACACTGTTGATAATCGAATAGAAAATAACACACACCACAATTGAGAATAATAAACAATGCAAATAACAAAACACAAGAAAATTACGTGGTTTGGCGTTTGCCTACGTCCACGGAACAAAGTGAGAATAGTTTTATTGATGTTTGAGAAGACGAAGAACAATTAAACACGAAAAACCGTAATATCGGTTTTCCACCACACAGATCTGAATCTCACACATATTTTTTTTACCTATGACCACAATCCCTATTTATAACCAAAAGGTTATACACAGTTTCTAATGCAATTGAATTCCACATCAGAAACTAATTCAAGTCCTTTAAGGACACATGTTGTTGCCAACCAAATAGATTTCTAAATAAAAATCTTACTCTGATTCCTAATCAGACTCTTACATTAATTGATTTTCACAACGGGCTTGGGCCTTGTTCTCAACAGCTTAGGCAATCGTCTCTAAAGTATGATCGACACTTCACACTATTTAGCCTGTGTTTAAGTCTTTAAGATTAAATGTGCTGTTCATTTGATGTTGTTGTTAGTATAGGTCATGTTGCTTGATGAGCTATAGGTATAGGTATGAAATATTGGAGGATATTGAACACAAATGGACTTTTGAGTGGAAAACTAGCTTCAAATCAATTAATATTGGATTGTTTAAATTTAAATGTATTTCTCATACTAGAGAGATAGTAGAGATTAAATTTCTTACTATCTGTGCACAGAACTATTAGTAATTGTGTAAAGTCAATATGGATGTGCCATTTCAGTAATCCGTCACCAAATCATAATACTTCAGGTTTTCAAAATTTATCCATTGCAATTCGCAAAAATCTATGTAATTTGAAAATGGGTTAAATAGTAAAATTGCACCGAATAAAAGATTTGGATTTTGTTACGATGATTTTTCATTATTATTGTCTTTCAAGGTTTAAAGTTCAGCAGCACTGTTCTGTGCACACAGTGAGGCAAAGTTTACCTCTTGGAGCAGTTAAACAATTTAATTTACTATAGGTAACAGGGAAGAAGGCAGAAACAAATTCTATTGGGCAAATTACAAGTTTTCATCGAGGACGTGGAAGAAAACGGTGGAAGAAAACGGATGCAGTCGGCATTTGATATGAAATGAATTACTCAATCTATGGCCATTGTAGAAGCATTGAAAAGGTTCATCAGTGGAGGAAATGCATGTAATATGGTTGAAGGGCTTGTTCCACCTTATAAGAATTTAGAGCCTACCATGGTCACTCCCTGTGGCTTATTTTCGTTTTCTTCCTTTTTCGGGAAATTATATAAGTGCAAGGTAGCTTGACCATCCACTCCTGGACTGACTACAGCTTATGCTTCGGTTGAAAATCCTACCAGAATGCCTCATTGGGTGAAAAGACCCAAGTTAGTGCAGGAAACAAGAAACTTGCGTGAAGGATGAATTCTTATCTGCCCTTTCCTCTACGATGGTGAAGGGAGAGACTAGAGAGTGCATCCCATTCCTCTGGTAGCTCTTTCATTTGCCAAGGATAGCGGTAGCTGGCCAAAACCCGACTTTTTCACTTCATGACCGAGAGTTATATTTAGAGAACAAACACGTTTTCTCTCGGTAAGGTTCAAAAGTGAAACCAGACAGTGTCTTTGGTCTCAAGGCTATTAAGCTTATTTTAACCAACTAGTCTTGACTTTGTAATGACTATTTTTATGGGTTTTTTCTTGTCAGGTTTATGGGGATAAGTTGCGTGAACAGGAGAAAGAGAGGAGAAAGAGAAGCTTAGGAGAACAGGATAAATGACTTTTTATGGTCTTTGTAAAGTCTGATCTTGTGTTTAACTGGTGGTGGATATTGGCCCCATACATTCTTTCTTTAAAGGATTTTCAATTTAGGCAAAACATAGTCACCAACTTTCTCTAATTTGGAAAGAGAAATTTTCCTTAAGGGTAAGTCCAACTTTAATAGAGAGTATAGATATAGATATGTTTTTTTTGTACTAGAACATAGATTAGATAAATTATATACATCTAACTAATAATATTAAGACAACTATACATGTACAAAAAATATATAATAAAAAACAAAATGAAATCTTTAAGGGGCGGGCTGGTCCGACCGTAAAATTTGTGAGGGCCGAGTTGTAAGGGCTGAAAGAGTTTTTTTAGGGTTGGGTCGGGTAGGGTTGAGGGCCTAGGGCCAAGATTTACGGTTCTACTTATAGGGCGTTTGTCCTCTAACTTTGTATAATTCCTCAAATTTTATTAATAAAATTTGTTTTATAAAAAAAAAAAAAAAAATAATAGGTATTTTTTTATTTTAAAAAGAAATGGGATTTGACGGGATGTCGGGATCCCTACCTGTATATTGATTAAGTAATGTGGCACGCGGCCAATACAAAGGTGTAAATATTGAGGTACTTGCATATTATTCGTTTTGGTTGGACTTACAAAGAACTGAAGAAGGGTGGTCTTGATGGTCATGGCATTATGGGACATTGAAATTGTACCACTTGGCAAACCTTAAAACATACTCAAAAGGCCAAATAAGTACTGTCTGTTTAATACTTTGATTACATGGTGGATTAATCCATATTTATGATAATGTTAGGTTGTACATTTGAAAATCTTAATTGATCAACATAAAGTAGCACTTTCATACGTGGGGGTGGTTGTGGTTCTCTTTGCGCATTTTCAAAACACACTCAACAAATGACATAGTAATAGCACCCAGAAGATGGAAACACGAGGTGTTGGCCGACTCAGAAACCTGCACTGAGTCAGCACCGATTCATATAAAAAACAACTATTTTCTTCTTCAATTTTTCTCCGATCTCTTTCTAGATTCATACTAGAGCACTTCAAGATGGTGGAAGTTCGAATTGCTATGTTTTATTTGGGTGGGATTTTAGCTTGAATGATGGATTGTGGGTAAATTTTACTTTCATCATCTTCATCTTTCACTAATCTTTTCAATTAAGCATCAAGGTCGCGCTACACCGTATTGGTGTTCTTGATTTGGATATTTGGTAAATGTTTGTTGGTAGAATTGAATAAAGGGAGGGGTTACAGGGACTCAGGAAATGTTTGACTCAATTTTGACTCAATCCTATTTAGGGTACTTGTACATGTTGGATTGACATGATTTTTGGTAGATATGATCTCCTTACTATAAAGATCTACTAAATAAAAAATCAGCTCATTTGAATATATTTAGACCCATCAAATGTAATATTAAATTCATCGGTAAAAATGAACGTTCCACAATACATTAATTTGTAATATGATTTTTCTAGGGTTAGAAAATTCAGATTATGATAAATTTTGGTGAAGATGTTGTACATAATGAGAACATTCATCCTACCAAAAATCAATCCAACATGTACAAGTACCCTAAATAGGATTGAGTCAAAATTGAGTCAAACATTTCCTGAGTCCCTGGAACGCCTCCCTTGAATAAAATGGGGTAAACAAAATTTGGTCGGTGATCTTGCAGGTTGGGGGTTTTGAATGCTCATCTCTTCTTTGATTTCCTTATTTGATGATGGTGTGATCATATATTGAGTTTTACCATTTCTTTTGCAAATCAATTGCACTTCTGTGAGTTTTTTTGTTAGTAATTTTGATATTTTAAAGGTTGTCTCATCCCTCTCTACTTTTGAATTTGATTTTGTATTCTACAAGGTAGTTTTGCTGTAAATTTTTATTCAATTGTTATCATCTCTCCACATTCTCCTGTCTTTGTGTCTTTTTCTCTGCTGGTTTGTAGTTGTTTTGGATACCCTTTCCTCTGGTATTCTGTACTAGGGGAAAGGATGAATCTGTCTATGAGTCCTTTTGGTTTCTTGTGTGCAATTTTGTGTCGTTCTTAATTAGTTTCGGTCTTCATGGTGAAACAATTTTCATTAGGGGTGTACTCTTTCTTTTGGTTATTTGCTTGGTTGAGTGTGATTTCTCTTCCCAGGTTAGCCGATGGATTAAACACACCAAACTTTTGTTGTTTGAAGCGTGTAGGGTTTGCCCTTTTTGGATGCCTTATGTTTGCGTCTGGCGGCAGGGTAAATGCTTTGCATTTACTTGTACCCACCCTTAGGATCTTCCCTGTTTGGATCATCTTTTCGTTCTCAGGAATTCTTCTGGTTCTTTGGAGTTCTTCGAGAGAATTATACTTTACTAAGTGGTGGCTCAGACGAAAAATTATGCTTGTGAACGAATCTTGTTTTCGCTATAAGGGTTTGAAGCTAATTGTGGATCACCGTAGGCAGCTGCAGGAATCAAGGATGCATGGAAGATTTGACTTCTTGTATATATATGCAGTTGGTTATGTTATTTGCTTTATGTTTGTGCTTGTCAAGTCCTATAAAAATGTTTGTATTATTCAATAAAAGTTAGTTGCTACCAAAAAAAAAAAAAAGTAGCACTTTCATGGCAGAGTCTTGGGCGGCAAGATACTTCAAGAGTTTAAGGGTTGTTGGAGCTACTCAGCATAATGAATCAAAGCCATAGCGCATTGCACAGGCCTACGCCCAGTCTAAAATAATTTAAAATGGACCGAGTCCTAAATATAATTAAATCCGGCTCGTGTATTACACGGGTCTAGACACTAGTTGTTGTGTATTGTCTACTAGTGTCGTAGCACCCCGGTTAATTTTAATTTATCCATTTTCGATTACTACTAGTTTTTTCTATTCATGGTTGTTGGATTTTCGATTACTACTAGTTTTTTCTATTCATGGTTGTTGGATTTGCTTGGAACAAAATGCGGGAGTTTAAAACTCATTCTGCTGTTGTGTGATGCTTAGGTGTCGTTAATACATTAACTCATTAAGTGATTCATTCTACCAAATTTTCAGTCTAAATGCATGACATAACTCAAATCTCAGTTAATAAAATATATTAAGTACTCATCTGTTAGTAGAAAACAAACAATCCGAATCCGAAGACTGAATGCAGTGGTCCACTCACATAACTTCAATCATTCAGTCTGCTTAATGGAAAACAAACAACAACTTAGGCAATCATTTCTAAAGTATGATTGTCACTTCACACTCTTTGGCTTGTGTTGAAGATTGAATGTGCTTTTCCTATCTCATAAAAGTGCATTAGTTATGCGGTTCTACTGTAGATCATGTAGCTTGATTATTAAGAATTAAAAGTACGGAACAAACCATTCATGTATGAAATACTGGAGGATATTGAAGACAATTGTCGAAGAATTCTGACAGAGAAGGGGTTTAATACAAATAAATTGTTATCTCTAGTCAGCCGTGCCTAACGTAAAAGAACTGTGCATTAGAGTTTGGTCGGTGCCTAACATAATCTCTATGGTCGAAAAGGGTAGCCTTCCATGTTTAATTTGATAAGAGTATCATCAGGAAATTAAATTTGTTTTCTGTAACATTTGTTTGTATCAAATATTCAACAAGTAACCTTTGCAAAGGACAGAGTCAATATTCAATGTGGTCTAATTGAGGCGAAGAACGAAATCAGCATTTCATAGCCAACCTATGCAGGCTGAGTCTAATTGACTGGCAAAATACATTTTCATATCTAGTGACAAATTTTCAAATATTTAATGCTATCTAGAAGATACAATGATGTTATAGAACCTCTTTATATTAATACTTGATTCGTTAATATCTCTCTAAGTTAATGAAATTCTCTCGTCCCGATGTACATAATAATTAGCTAAATCAATACTTGGTAAGTTAATAATCTCTCTAAGTTAATAAATTTTAATAAAATTACATAGGTCCCAACGCTATTAATTTAAAGAGGTTCTACTGTACTTATTAGTATTGCACTTTAGCAGTTCAAAGTATGATTTCAATTATCCAAGTAGAAGACAATATTTAACATTCGCCCCTAAGAATCATGTTACTCCAAATACAGAGAAGCTCAGAAGCAAAAGTAATTCATACAGATCTCAATATTTTTATATTATCATGCTGATTCTGCCACAACATTTATAATATTAAAATATTCTATTCTAACAAGGGAGGGGTTCCAGGAACTCGGGAAATGTTTGACTCAATTTTGACTCAATTCTATTTAGGGTACTTGTACATGTTGGATTGGCATGATTTTTTGTAGGATGAATGTTCTCATTATGTACAACATCTTCACCAAAATTTATCATAATCTGAATTTTCTAACCTTAAGAAAATCATAGTACAAGTTAATGTATTGTGGAACGTTCATTTTTACCGTTGAATTTAATATTACATTTGATCGGTCTAAATATATTCAAATGAGCTGATTTTTTATGTAGTAGATCTTTATAGTAAGGAGATCATATCTACCAAAAATCATGCTAATCCAATATGTACAAGTACCCTCAATAGGATTGAGTCAAAATTGAGTCAAACATTTCCTAACTCCATAGAACATTCTTAATAGTGGAAGTCATTGTGTGAATGTGACAACAAACAGTTTCAATCTCTGACATTTTACGCAGGAAACAGCGCTACAACAAGACATTACATATAACTTAAATGCATAATTTGCTTTTCTTGCTAGTTGATTTTTTTTTTACTACTTTGCAAGATTTTTTTCAAAGCTATAAATCCGATCATTTCAATCTGATACCCTAACTGACCTATTTCTTTCAGTTCATCCAACTTTCGCCTAGTCACATTGTTCAGCCCTTTCTTCATCTTCATTCATTTTGAGGATAATTGATTCGAGACGTTTTGTTATGTCGACACTTACCAATTCTTCTTTCCAACTTCACAATTCATTTCCCAACTTAAGCAAAACAGTTTGATTTTCCGCACGCAATTGTGAAAATTCAAATAGAAGTCTTTTATATTCTTCAAACAGATCCTTGCAACGTCTGTCAAGATACTCTGAAAGTATCTCCATTATAAGAAACATTGAAGAAGCAATCTGCTCGTAGACCTCTGGCGATAGTTTGACATACAGAAATGCAACATGAAAATATAAAAGTTAAATATATCGTAACATAAATGGACAAAAAAACTTGGTCTGTAGAACTCAACTCACAAATAACAGAGATTTTGAAGTCTCTTATGACGGTATCAAGTAGTGAATCCGTCGATACCGGTCATGTAGACTTCACTTAACACTAGATCAAATCCACCTTGTGTCTCATGGAGTTTGGTAATGGCATCTGTTGTGATATTAACAACTGTAGCTGAAAGGGAACAAATGTAAAAATTTTAAATTCAAAACCCCATGATAACATAAATACTCAAATTAATAAACTCGATGAATTATAGAAATGTAGAGGACAAGCGCGCTACAAACTAAACTGGGACATTGCATTTTATTAGTAATCAAATTTTAAATACAATTAAATTTTAAACGACTGTCAATAGGGCTTCTTGATATAGACCACCAACTACTAGTATAACTATCCAGTTGGATCCATTGGCGCATAATCCATTTTTTGTGTCCTTAGTAATTGCAGATACTAATTTTTTCAGTTGTACCTACCGTTACTAACCTAACTACAAATTGAAAGTAAATACTCGAAATGAAATCAAATATTGCATATGCTAGATTCTAGTAAATCAATTTAAAAGATTTGAACAGTATATTAACAAAAAAAGAAAATGAATGTCATCTGTAACATAAAATCTATGACATTTATAGTCGCATAAGCTATAATATCCTTCGACAATCTTGCGGTACACAGGACAATCATTCATTACAAAGACAGGAAAACCTTTAGGAAAATGTTTATTACTTGTATCTTAAGTAAAGCCATATGGTCGCTCTTTGTCATTACCATATATAGGCCATGATAAGAGAGAAAATGAAGAAACACAAAAGAAAGAAGATAAAATCTCTGATTTTTGAAACAAAATTGGGTAGCTCTTATCATATTGGGTGTTTTTAATTAGTAACAATTATTGGATGAGGTAAGCTTAATTTTTTGGATAGTTGTTTGTAAAATACCGAGTGTCATTATGATTTCCCTTGAAAGAATGGGGAAGAGATACAAGAGAATAAAGAAAAAGAAAAAATTGGGTAGCTCTTATTATATTGGGTATTTTTAATTAGTAACAATTTTTGGATGGGATAAACTTAATTTTTTGGATAGCTCTTTGAAAAATACCAGGTGTCATTATGATTTTCCTTTAAATATTAACTATGTGAATACACGCTCGTGCGTGCTGCATAAATGGGAGGTATTATTTGGTATGGGCCTGTGCATTTTTATAGCCTGCTTATAAATAAGATGTAAAATAAGACCATGAAATACTAACAAAATACTATTTTAGAATTTTGGGATAAGAGATATTGAATAGGGCCATATCACGGTATGGTGGTTGGTGGGGGTCAGTTAAAGTTTATGTAATGGATATTTAAATTAATTATACGCAATCAATATTTTTAATGCTTTTTAATTTCCCAGATAGAGGCAAATAATTAAACGCTTTAATGGGCTCCATAATAATTATATTTTAGTAATAATTTTTTTTTGTTGTATAATTAATACAGTATTCACATGCCTATATTTTTCTTCTTTTCATAAAAAAAATTCTAGTGGCTTTTCGGTCAAAAAATATACGTAAATTATGAACTTCCATTCTTGAGTTTATTATTTTTTGGTTTTTCTATCAAAACTACAATTTATTTACTAAAAAAGAGCTACATTTATCTTGTGTATACCATATTTCAAAATATCGTTGGTATTTAAGCAATCAGATATATATATATATCCACGAATACTCAGTTTCCAAATTCTTTTCTAGTGTCGAAATTTTGATATATACCGTTTTTTCAGAATTCGATATTTTGCTCGAAATCGGCGTTTCAAAATATGATGCATACATTTGAGATGTTGTCCCGGTACAAAAGCTGAGCCAATTGTGGATCAGGGTACATAATCCACACATATGATTATATCTTACAAATATTCAAGTAGTTCACTATTTACAATCTGCTACAAGTCTTTCAAAATACCATATAATTTACTTGAAATGTTTGTCAGATCTCAGAATTAACAAGATTTATTTTATTTTATTAAAATTAATTAAAAATTAAAAAATATAAACACAACAACAAACATTAATAACAAAAACAACAATAAAAACAAACATGTTTGAGTAAAAGCTTACGGTATAGAATGATGACCACAACACTAGTGGGCCTTCCGCAGAAGATGCCCTTTCTTTCCGATTCCACCTATTCCCACATAACATATCTCTTCAAAATCTCTTAAAAGTTTTAAAATATTACTAAGAACTTGAAAGCTTCCATCTTACACTAAATAAATCTTTTAATACATTAAACACAATAAGATCCGTCTGCTATTTATAACCGTAAAATTCATATGTAAGCGATGGTCAGAAAACATGACACATGTATGAATATGGTAGGCTAGCTATGACGCGATGATACCAAATAATCATGACGCGTGGTATATATATTGCACGTGTATGAATATGATTGGTTAGCCATGGCGCGATGATAACAAATTACCAATAAACTTGTGGCACTTATATGTGAACGACAAAAAACATGTGTATTGATATGGTAGGCTAGCCATGACGTAATTAATGATATAAAATAAATCATGTAAATGGTAGGAAATTAAAGATAACCATGGTGCATGTATGTCAAGACCCGAATATATATAAAACATAAACCCAGGGTGTAATTATTTTAGAAAAACAAAATTCAATTGAAACCGAGAATGAAATACATTAAACAAAAGAAAAAAAAAATAGTAACAACATACGTATTATTTCACGAAAAATAATCAAATAGAAGTATACGACTTCAATAATAAATGGATGCCTCTTATTACTTTAGGGAGAAGCCTTGTTCATAGTCATAGCAAAAGACATTTTTAAGTTAAATTCCCCAAAAATATGCCACATGATATTTGTTGACTAGTCATCACACTTACATAAGTACATAACAAAAGGCCATATCCATGTTCAATCCACATTTTTCCATTCATGGTCCACATTCATCTTTGCTACTTTAGAAGGGAACAGGGCTAAGGAATAGTAAACATAGTATGTGGCAGTATCTGATTGGCTAAAAACTAAAAAAAAAAAAAAATTGTTTGGTTTAATTGCGGTACAGCCAACCAAATTTTGACACGTTATCTTTACTTACATTAAATATAAAAACCAAACTAGATATAGATATGATATTATGGGCTGGGCTATTATGGGTTCACACACATGTTCACATAGTTTGAAATTGAAATAAACAGAGAGTAGCGTGAAATCATTGCATTGTATTTGATAATAAGTCAATAATATCTAAAGTATAATTATGGGTTATTTTGTATTTGGTCCCTCTAGAAGAAGGATAATTATCATGTGAAATAAAGTTTTTCGTTTATTAGTATTTTGTTCTACGGTTAGTCAATCAAGTTGGCACTAAGGTCAAATCATCTATTTTTCTAATTACCTTTACTACCCTTTCAAATGAATTTTTATGAAGAACAACTACATATATCATCATCTTATGCACAAAGATTTTCAAGGGAAGGGCATTTACAATTGAGGGTATATGCACTAAGATGAAAGACATTCTCTGGTATTGGGATGGTGCTTTGAATTAGGAGAGAAACCATTGCTTCAGGGAATTACTGTTGAATTCGAATGAGATCATTGTGGAAAATGGATCGTGATATGATGTGCCTTCTGTTTCTATTCGATTGCATTCTCACCTGACGGTGCTGATGCCTTATCATAGCTCCAATTTTACACTATCCAACAATAATGACCGTGTAAGATATTTTGTCAGGTATCAAACCCGTTTTATTCATATCATTGAACATATTCAATGCTTCCTTGTTTACCAAAATCTTAAATTTAATATTTTATTTAGTTTTACGACGATAGTAAATTTGTAAGAGACAATAAAATACCTTAATATGGATGAAGACTCACTATCTTACGAAGAAATTCAAGTTGTTTCTTCTTAGGCTAAGTTAAAAAATAATGTGTTTCTTCTAAACCTAATAATGTGTCAAATAAAATAATATTATTTAACTTAAAATTGAAGGAAAAATTAATTAATTAAATATTTTAGGGTGTTATTTAAATATTTAATTTACTTTGATATTTGAAGATGGAATTAAGAATGTGAATAAATTTTGTTGAAAGAGAGACCGAGAGAGGGGAGAAAAGAAAATGGAAAAATTCGGTGGCTCTTATCAAAATGGGTGTCTTTAATTAGTAAAGAAATTTGGATGGGGTAAGCTTAATTTTTTGGATAACTCTTTGTAAAGTTAAAAATGGGTGTCATTATGATTTTCCTACATAAATGATACTTAAAAATAAAACTCCATTACTCAAAAATCACAAACAAAAGCAGAAATAATGATTAGTGAAGAAATTTAAATGGTACCCATTTTTCCTAATGTAATGATTAGTGAAGAAATTAACAAATAGAAGTTAGGGTGTCTTTGATAAAGTTTTGCCGGTTTGCCATAAGTTTTGGCAAAATTGTTATATTAGCTTATTTGCCATTTTGCCAAACAGTTTTGCCTTCATTTGCCTTTTTGCCAATGATTGATACTTGTTTGGAAAAAGTGGCAAAGTACTTTTGCCAAAAAGTTTTTGTTTGATAATCGCTTCGGCAAATGATGACAAAACACATTTGCCTTTTTGCTATCGTTTGATAATAACAATAATGTAATTTTAGCAAATCCATGCATAAAAAGCCTGTATTATCTTTAATAAGTCCAATGTGAACCCATGGATTAATTATTTTATCAATTTCATATGTCCAATGGTAAGTACATTATTTCATGTGATATTAATAACGTGGTTGTGTACATCTCATAGTCAATTTATGGAATCCAGATAAAAAATAATTATATTGCATGTGTAATTTTAATATTTGAAGCTATTATATATTTAATATTTGAAGTCATTCCCAATCAAACCAATGTCATACATTAAGAAGAAAACTTGATAAACTTAGATATAAAGGAGATACATTTATATGTAAATCATTCCCATCCCATGCTGTGTTGGTGAGTTGGTCGAGGGTAGTAAATCATTCCTAACAAATGATTAAAATTTCACAGTTTTTAGAATGTTGGTTGATATAAAAGGGCTTTGTTCGTGTTCAATGGCTTGCAATTTTTAGCAAAAGTTTTATTTAGTTGAAGGAATTGATTAGTATGTCATACTTACTAGATGCATAGTATAAAACATTGGAGGAAATTGAATAACATGTTACAGGTCCTGGTTCTTTTAAACTTATTTAATATAAATATCATCAATCGACTGTCAAAACAAAATTTGTAAACCAGTTCAGATGGGGTTGTGATGCTTCTATACGTTTGTAGACTTCTTCCAATTCATATAGTAGGCTTTGCAGTAGCCTTTTGGTCTGGTTTAAGATTTGTTAATAAAGTTTATAATCATGTTTGTTTGGATATCTAGGTGTGAATGATATACATCAGCCTTGGTATCAAAATCTATAGGAGGCTTTATATTATTATTAAAAAATAACTATTTTTTTTAACCTAGACAAATATCAACAATTTCCTAAAATATTATTTAGCCTAGCCTGTTAATAAAATTTTTGAAACATTCAAGACTTCACATCCTACAAACTAAATTTTATTCAACATGACTAAGGAAAATGTGAGATTGTCCTTCTTACCCTGAATTCTTCTTTCTTACAAACCATGCAGTTGTCCTTTTTGAGTAGTTTCTACTTTCTAGAAGAAAGGATCAGAATTCACATTTCACTTGAGTCTGACAACAACATGGACAATTTCCACCACCCGGTTTTCTATCTGCAACAATGTTATCATAACCAACCTGAACACCAACCCGGTGAAGGCACTGGGTCACTGGGTTAGTGGTTCGACCATTGGGTCACTGGTCGGACCAGTCCAATATTAGTAGGGTTAAATATATCGTTAAATCCTAATGTTTAAATCTTTGTAATATGTTTGTATTAAATATAAACATAATTTATCATAAAATATTATGAGTACAATGGTATACACATCGGTTTGTGTACTTTAGGTTGTGGGTTTGAGTCCAACTAAATCTTTTTTAATTAAAAAACATTAATTTTAAAGTTGAACCGGTTTTTTGGGTCACTGGGTTTGATAAAACCGGTAAAACCCGGCCGGTTTTAGTGGTTCACAACTGGGTTATATGCAAAAACGATCCATTGAGTAACCCAACCCGTGTAAGGCACTGGGTCACCGGATTCCCGAGTCAACCCGTCGGGCCGGGCCGGGTTTGATAACACTAATCTGCAGACCCGTAGCTAGACACTGGGTATTTTAAAGTTCAGACCCCTAAACCGTTTTACTTACTTCGGACCTTGGTCCATTTGTGCAATTGTTTTTACCGGGTTTTCTAAGTTGTCTCCTTTAATGAAAATTTACCACTTTGCGTTTTTTTATTATTATCATGAAATATGAAAAAAATGGATAAATGAATGATATTTCACACAAAATAATTATCTAAGCAAAAAAAATAAAAAATAAAAAATATATAATGAATTCCATGCAAATCCAAATATCCAATTGAGAAAAATACGCACATTTTGACATTTGATTTAAGCTAGACAACGACTTTAAGGAAAATTTATCATTTTGCGTTTATTTTAATTATAACGAAATATTTCAAAAGATGTTTGAACTCAATCAATTGGGGCATGTATCTATGAAAGTGGTTAATTTTTCATATTTCATGATAATTGTTTTTTTCAAAAAAAGTTTTTAAACTTTGGGACGCTTAAATAAGGTCTATTTAGGAAATGAGACAATTTTAATTGATATTGAGAGTTTGGGGCACCTTCTGACTGCAGACTGTTGCTTGCTTGTTAAATTTTTTGAAAATAACAATATTACCCCTTCACATGCATAACATAAGATTGAATTTCAATAACGAAATTGTTACACGTGTCGTTATATCATCCCTTGACACGTGTTATATCATCCTTTGTAAAAATTTTAGATTTTTAGTTATTAGAGAAGAAGACACATAGTGTTAAATAAAATTAGAGAACATGAGACATGTGTAGGGTACTATGGGTATTTACAAATATGAGTTCTTTGTCTTGAGCCAAATGTTAGTCATAACAATCAACTGACGGGAAGGTGTTCCATACCCTAAATACCAATTAAAAGCGTCTCGTTTCCTAAATTAGCATTAATTAGGTGGATCAAAACCTAAAACCTCCCCTCCCCCCCCCCCCCAAAAAAAAAAAGTAAAATGTTAAATTTTCGTTAAATAGGACAACTTTGTCCGTTTTGCCAGTGGGACAATGTTGTCCAACTCAAAACAATGCTAAAATGTTCACTTTGTTGTCAGAATAAGTTTTCTCAATTGGGATTTGCATGGAATTCATTTGAAAGGCTAGATAATTATTTTTATGTGAAAATATCATTCGTTTGGCAATATATTTTATTATTTTATGATATTTCATGATAATTAAAAACAGCGTAAAGTGGATAAATTTTACTAAAGAGTTGGGATTTGCATGGAATTCATTTGAAAGGCTAGATAATTATTTTTATGTGAAAATATCATTCGTTTGGCAATATATTTTATTATTTTATGATATTTCATGATAATTAAAAACAGCGTAAAGTGGATAAATTTTACTAAAGAGGACAACATTGTCCATTCTGTCAGTGGACAATGTGTCCAGCTTAAATCAACTGTCAAAATGTGCGCGTTTTGGTCTGAATAGGTTTTCTCAGTTTAAATTTGCACGGAATTCATTTCAAAGGCTTAGGTACTTGTTCTTATGTGAAATTATCATTCATTTGGCAAATTTTTCATATTTCATGCTAATTAAAAAAAGGGTCAATTGGCCAATACACCCCCTTTTTGTGTCACGTTTGGCCAATACATCCCATTAGTCGAAGAATTAGGAAACCCACCTTTTTAACACTTTGACTCTGTTAAAAATCACAGTCAACTTTTATTGACCCAGTCAGACCCCTAAAGTTACAAAAGTACCCTCATATTTTAAAATACCTAAAATTACCCTTAATTTCATCCAAAACCCAAACTCAAATATACTTAAAATGCTTAGATTACCCTCTTATAATCTAAACCATCCATCCATCCATCTATTTCCCTTAGCTTTATGGGGAAAAGGTATTGATATAAGACAAACTCATTTCTGAAATAAAAGTTTTACTTCAATCTCATTTGGTTTTTGATAAAATTGGAGATAATCACTCAGTGTTAAAAGGTTCAGGAATAAATGATGAGTTGTGGCCATGGAAATCTAGTGGTAGTAGTGTATGTGAAGTTGGTGGGGGTAATGTTAGTTGAAATTTACAAATTGGGGAAGAAATATCAATGGTGAAACAGACAATGGGGAATTTGATGATGATAATGGGAATTGAAGTGGAGTCTAATTGGAATATGAGGATCTAATTGAATTGTAATTTGGAAATGGGTTCAAACTTCAAAGAAGAAGAAAGAGTTGAATCAGTGAGCTGTAAATCAGTTCTTGGATTAGAATAACTCGGGGTAATATAGGTATTTTAAAGTTTAAGGGTATAAAAGTAACTTTAGTTGGTTGACTGGGTCAAAAATAGTTGACTGTTGCTTTTAACATAGTCAAACAGTTATCTGGGTGGAAAAACTAATTTTTCAACTAATGGGGTGTATTGCCCAAACGGGTGACAAAAAGGGGGTGTATTGGCCAATTGACCCTTAAAAAAAGCACAAAGTGGTCAATTTTCATTAAAGAGGACAACTTTGTCCAACCTGCCAGTGGACAACATTGTCCAGCTTAAAACAAATGTCAAAATGTGGCGTTTTTGTCAAAATGGGTATTCTCGGTTCAGATTTGCATGAAATTCATTTTAAAGACTTAGGTTCTTGTTTTGATGTGAAATTATCATTTACTTGGCATTTTTTCTCATATTTCATGACAATTAAAAAATTAGCGCAAAGTGGTAAATTTTCATTAAAAATGAAAATTTGTCCAATCTGTGAGTGGACAATGTAACTTTGTCGATTTAGGAGTTGACAACATTGTCGTGCTTGTAACTGTGCTTCAACAATCTGCAATTTTTTGGGGTTTTAGACTACGAAAACTGAAAAGCACGAATTCGTGCTCGTAAATTTTTTAAACAGTTCTAGTTGAATTTAATTGTACGAATTGGTACTTTTGAGTTTAACATTATAACCCATAAATTTGGGGTTTTAAAATTTTAGCTAGTGATGATTTGGGTTAGTTTTTATCTCATTTGAATCACTCTCTTGAACCCATTCCATTCCTTTATGCAACTTTAAAAATTGTAAATAATCTTCTTCTTCTTTATTATTAGGGTGATTTTGGTTTTGGTCATCAAAGGTTTATACTAATTAGAGTTCGGAGTTGGTTATTATTTTTATTAGGCTTTTGCCATCAACCGTTGAACCAAAACCATGAAAAACCCGGTTGAGCCAAAAATATTTTTATAAACCTACGAGTGTTTTAATCTGAAGTGATTACAAGTGTTTGTAATCACACATCTTAACATTGCCTGATTTAATAACCCCACACATTACACCATAATGCATAACAATACTTCTAAAATCACCGTCAGCCATTATACTGCAAACAAAATAAGCAATGTATGTTAATAAAAATAATTGAACCAGAAAAAATAGTGTAACAATTAAGCAATATATGCTAATCAAAAAATAAAAACAACTTATAACAATGTATCCACTTGTACATAACAGTACCTGTACCACAGTTAAGTAATGTACATAACATTCAGGATGCAAACAAAGGAAAAAAAAATTGTAAGTTAATGTACATGTACACTTAGGAAGCAATTACATAACATTGAAAGCCATATTACAGATATGAATAAATAACTTGCAAGAAAATAAATCAAAAATTAGTACAGGTCAAAATTTGTTATACCATTTAAAATAACCATCTAATTTTAACAAGGGAGAAGTTTCAATTTTTGTTGAACATAATATACAAAATAAAAAAAAAATTGAAACATTCCAGTGAAACAGAGTACAAGACAAAAATTTCAATTTTTGTTCCAACAAAATCACACAACAAAGATTCAAATTTATAAACCCTAATCTGAGATAAAGCTACAATTTTTCAACAAAAAATCACACAAAACTCTGTTTTTCAACCCCCCCCCCTCCCCCGGAAAAAACAACCTTTTGTGCAACAAAGACTTTAATCAACAAAATTTTAACAAAATCAAAATTTCACTTTCATATTATAGAGAGAGAGAGTATCATAAAAAAGATGAACTTTTTACATACCTTCAACTTGATCGAACTATAGATGTCAAAACCCCAGGTGTGAGATAGAGATTTCTTCTTCTTTTAACAGACTTCTTCAACGATAAGCATTTGAGCAATTACAGAGTTTTACACATTTTAGTGGGTCAAATAACTGAAAATAACAACAACGTTACGACAATTTTCACTTTTAACAATGTATTGCAGATCATGACAACCAAGTGAATTTTCATTACACCCGATAACAACCATGTTTTGCTCCGGTAGCTGAAGCCGATGACCAGTCCAAGTGGCAATTGTAGTATTGACCTATCAATAATAAAAAAAAAAAACACATATCAATAGTATGATTTAGGTCATAAAATTGTATAATGATTTATTATTGTACTTGAGAGAATCAATTTCGTTAATATAATACTATAGTTAAAAATCCCCAAATTTATATAAAAAATTTACATACTTTAGTCACAAAACCTTAATTTTATAATAAAATGGTATGATTTAATTTGGGGCATAACAATATATAATGCTTTATTATTTTCCTTGATATAATGTTTTTTATTTGATTACGTGTATTTTTTTTAAATTTTTTATTGACATATCAACTTATACAATTACCACGTGGACCGGTCACCGGCTTCCGGTACCAGAAGAAAATATAGTTGTTATCAAGTGTAATGAAAATTCACTTGATTGTTATGATTTGCAATACATTGTTAAAAGTGAAAATTGTTGCATACGTTGTTGTCATTTTTAATTATTTAACCCATTTTAGTGGTGAGAGGAGGAGAGAGAGAGGAAAAAAAAAACCTTAGTCGTGTTTTGTTTGCAGAGAGAGAGAAAAGAAGATACGTGTTTTCTTCATTAAGGGTATTTTGGCCATTATAAAATATTGGTTGGTTCAGTTTCGGTTAATGGCCAAAGCCTAATAAAAATAAAAACTAGCTCCGAACCCTAATTAGTCATCAACATCTTTTAAACGAAAATAAAATTCGTCATTAATATCTTCTAAACCAAAATAGAACTCATGATCTTCATCTTGTATTTCTTCAACATCATAAAGCTCTCCCAAACTCCCATTTAGCTCTAAGTTTTTCTTTTTATCTATTATTATCTAATGCAAGTACGTAAGAAGATATAAAGAATGTTTTTTTTTTCTAAGATTTCAACATGAAAGAAATAAGAGAAAGAAAAAATAGAATACAGGGTTTTAGAGGGTTTCTAAGCTTTGAAAAAGTATTAATTAGAGTGGAAAGTGTGGGTTTTGGGTTTTAACTTATGCAGTGTGGTGTGAACTTAGCAAATAACACACCTACCGGTTTTTCAATTTAGAATGAGTTTGGACGTTTGGTATTACATATTCTTTTGTTAGGGGTATGCGCAAAACCGGGTGGTGGAAATAGCCATTGCCACGAAAAAAAAAATCATTTTAGTCGGTACTCGGTAGACCCATCTATAAAACCGGTTCCCCAGTTCCCTTGTTTCTCTCACAAAACCCTAAATTTCTTCTTCAATCCTCTCTTCCAAAGTTCCAACCATCTCTTTAGATATTTTTTTTTTATAGTATAAGCTGATAGATCTGTTTAGAATTATTAGATTTTTGTTAGTTGGAAGTTGATTTGGCTTTGAATTCTTCAAATTCATGTAGTTTATTGAAAGATTGGATTTTGTTAAATCGTATTTTGAACATTGTTGATTTTCAATTAATTCTTTGATTTAGGTTTTGGTGATTATTTCATTGGTTCTTTAGGGGTTTAATTTGATAGCTAAGATCAAATGATTATATTTTCCTGAGTGTTTGATTTGGATGAACACATGATGATGTTGTGATGAGAGGATAGATCGCGGCAATTTTTCCTATGTTGCACTCTCTCGTTGTAATGATCTTCCTCTCTTCTAAGTTAGATGCATTCCATCTCTCTGACATTTGCCGGCATTATTGTTTGTTTTCATATTCTGGTAATTCTATAATGTGGTTCATTGAAGTGTTCTAAACTTTCTAGTTTCTAGATACATCTGATTTGACTGCATTTCCATCTTATTTTATTATTCTGGGGGTTTGAATTCGATGAAACATGATGACAGTTGTGATGTATATAATGGCATGTATAAGATGAGAGGATAGATCATCATAACTTGAGGGTACGACAGTTTCTTTTCGAGCTACTGCAGATTATCTTGGACTATCGATTCAGGCGAATTTGCTTACATTCCTATGTTGCACTCTCCGGTTGTGATGATCTTCCTCTTGTCTGATTTAGCTGTTTTTCATCTGTCTGACTGAAGTTCATTGTTGTTCTCTTTTTTTTTTTGCAAGTTTAAGCTGGGGTTTGGCAGACCCCTACCAGTCAAATAATTAAATTCTAGTGTACAATGTGCCTCTGGCATCTTTGCAAACTAGTTGCATAAGTTCCTCCGGTAGAGGATTACAAAAAGTTACATTTCCACACATTGTAGAACCCATGTTTGCGAGAGAATCAGCCACCTGGTTCGCTTGCCTGTAGGCATGTTCTATATTATAGCTTTGAAATGCTTTCAGTTTATCCTTGATGTCCAACACCATCTCCTGAACCCTCCATGTAGGCATGGACTTGCCTACCAATTTGTTGTTCTCTTTCATAGTCTGGTAACTCTATAATGTTTTCATTGAAGTGTTCTGAACCTTCTAGTTTCTACTTATTGTATAATTCTGAGTGTTTGAATTTGATGAATAGAATACATGATGACAATTGTGATCGATGGATATCATGGCATGGATATAAATTGAGGGTACGGCTGGTTTTTTTTCAACCTAGTGAAGAGTAATTGACTGGCAATTCTTTGCACAATCTTTCTCAGCATTTTCTTGTGCTCTCCCTTAATTTTTGTCCAGTCAATGTTGATTATGTTGCTCTTGAAATTTAGGTCCATACTGTCAAGGTATAAACGAATCCTCCCTTTGGTAGAACAAAGGTCGACTCTTATTTGTTTGGATCTGTTGAAACCTCCTTGTACTTTGGAACTTGGCCATTTTACGTCTTTAATCCTCAAAGCGAGTGCTTACTAACATAATGTCATTGGGAGGAGATAGATGCACCAAATTTCGAGACTACTTGGATTAACAAAAATTGTGAGGAGTAAAGACAACCAATAATTTTACATAACCGAGGCAGGCAAAAATTCAGGACAAGGAAGATATTCCTCGAGAATTAGATTGATCTGTTTCTTTCTTTCCGTGTCTAGTATGTGGTGGGTTAGTATTGTGTTAAAGATTACTCTCCAAGTTCTTTTCCTGTTTGCCATTTGAGAGTTGTTTGTAGAAACCTGGTCTGATTAACTTGTAGGCCCCTGAGGATATGTATCCTTAGTGTATGGGATTGATTTCCATTGTATTATGTATGCAACTTTTTTTTTCAAGAGGTGCTACCGTCAACCTGGCCTTTCTTTGCAGTCATGTTATATTGCTGTCTAGATAGAAGGGTACAGGTGGTACTAGTGTACTACCTCTGTCATATTCCAAAGCCGAGAGCATAGTGCTGAGATCTGTAGTTCCACCTAATTTCGAAACTACCCTCATGAGTGACGGAGTCCCAGCCACTGTATTGTTGGTGTTACTTTCAGTACTTGATTGTTGGTGTTACTTTCAGCACTGCATTGTTGGTGTTACTTTCAGAAGTCTACTTATCCTCTCCGAATGCATATCTAGCCTAATGTCTCATTTGGTAGAGAAATCAACAAATGAAAGTTCAAATCGTAGTGATTTGAACCCTCCCATCCCCATGCATGTCTTGTGTTGCCTTTGGTAGTTGGTAACAGATCATTCCTAACAAATGATTTATGTCATAGTTTTTTAGCATGGTGGTGGATATAAAAAGGCTTTGTTCCTTTCCATGGCTAATGGCTTCATATTTAGCAAATCTTTTAATTAGTGAAAAGGATACCAAACATTTGTTATTTTTTAAATGAGAAAAATGAAACATTGGAGAAAATTGAACACACTGTTCAAAGCAGACTGATTAGCCTAGCCTACTGTGTATGCAATTATAGTAGGGGCTATAGTCCAATAGAATTTGGTAATTAGTCTAGGATTTATAGTAGGGGCTATAGTCCAATAGAATTTGGTAATTAGTCTAAGATTTGTTTAGGGTTTCAATGATAGAGTCGGTTCATAGGGTCAAAGTAGTCTATTTATTGTAATAGGTTTTATGGAATATAACAAAGTATAATTATTCATTATGTGATCTCCTACTTTATCATCGTATCAGCCGCAAGATCTTGGACCGTATTTAGGTTTTAGTCACTACATGTATATACTAATTAGGGTTAGAGAAATGATATTTAAGTTCGATTAATTAGGTTTTGATCACTTGATTTAACTTGAGTTGTAGAAAAACCGGGTTTAACCGGATTTTTTTGTTAAATTGGCTGGATTACACCTGTGAAGGTCACGCTGCACTTCATAAACAAAACACCAAAAATTAAACACTCTCGTCTTCTTCAAATCGATTTCTCTCTTAAATCTTCTTCTTCTCCGGATGGTCTTATCTCCTACGGCGACCACCACTTCTCCTTCACTTCACCACCACCACCACCACTTCTCTTTTGAAAAAACAGAATTGATGGAGTAGATCTGTTGAAGAAGATGAAGAAAATTGTTCTGCTCATACATGATCTTCTTGTTGTATATTGGCTCGCCATAGTTGGGTGCACAAGATCATACCTTATAAGAGGTGTGATCCATAGGATCAGTTTCCTATATTGGTTAAGGAAACCATATATGTGCAGGAGTTCTATTTGGACTCGGTTTCCTATTTATCTCTAGTTTGAATTAGTAATTCTATATGGATTTGATTTCTATCCATGGGTTATAAATACCCAAGTAACTAGGTATTTGGAAGAAAAAGAAAACAAGAGAAGACAAGAGAGAAGAAGGAGAGAGAACTTTGGGAGCCAAGGGTGTATTGGGTTTAAGGTGAGAGATTAAGATCTAGAGAAAGATACTAGGGAGATTATTGTAATCGGTGTTTCTTTTCTTATAGTGAAATCTTCTCATTGTTCCCCGTGGAGGTAGGCATTGCCGAACCACGTATTATCTTGGTGTTATTGTTCTTTACTGTTTTGTTCTTCTTATACTATTGTTTATTGTTTTGGTAATCTTTGACTTCATTGACAAAACGGATCCTGTATTGCAAAGGAGGTATTCTCAGGAATATCTAGGTTGCGGGTTGTTGGCGTTGTTAGGATTTAATTAATCACTGCATATAGTCCAACAAGTGGTATCAAGAGCTTAGGTTGGATTTAAGGTTTTGTGAAAGATGACGGAGACTACAGGTGTTCCTGCAAATAGTGACGGTAAGAAACCATCGGTTACTACTCTTGGCGGCGGTGTAAAAGTTGAGATTAAACCGTTTGACGGTAGAGATAACTTTACACTATGACAAAGGAAGATGAGAAACGTTTTGATCCAACAAGATCTTCATGTGGTTCTTGATGGGAAAGACCAGAAGCCAAAGGACATGTCAGATGACGAGTGGAACAAAGCAGATCTCAAAGCCATGAGTTCCATCGAACTACATATCTCGGACGAGGTGATGTTTAATGTGATGGAGGAAACTTGTGCCAAAGGAACGTGGGAAAAGCTTGAGAAGTTGTATATGGGTAAGTCTTCATCCAATAAACTTTTCTTAAAGGATGAACTCTTGAATCTTCGGATGGAAGAAGGTGGTGATCTTATGGAACATCTAAACGTGTTCAATAAGTGCATCACAAATTTGCTACGGGTGGATGTGAAGTATGACGATGAAGACAAGTCTCTGTACCTGCTCAGATCTTTGCCTCCATCTTTTAAGCACTTCAGGACCACATTGATGTTCGACAAGGATACTTTAAAGTATGATGAAGTTGTTCAAGATATAATCTCTCATGTGAAGATGAATAAGAACACAGGTGAAGACTCTCAAGCAGAAGGACTATATGTCAAGAATTCTAACGAGAGGGGCCGAACAAATAAGAGAAGTAGCAAATCAAAAGGCAGGGGCAGATCTAAATCCAGGGATAAAGAAGGTTGCTTTGAATGTGGTGCGACAGACCACTGGAAACGAGATTGTAAGAAATATAAGGAAAAGAAGAAGAATGCCGAAAACTCAAATTCAGCCAGCGTTGTTACAGATGATAGCGACGGAGAAATTTTGGCGACTTCTTCAGGTAATGATATTTCTTCACCTTGGATTTTAGATTGTGGCGCTTCTTATCATATGTGTTCAAACGAAGACTGGTTTGACACGTTTGAGAAAAGAAAAGGCGACGTAGTTTTTATGGGGAATAATTCCAGTTGTAAAGTTTGTGGAATCGGTACGGTAAAGTTGAAGATGCATGATGGAATTGTTAGGACTCTGGGTAACGTGAAATACGTTCCTGCACTAAGGAAGAATCTTATTTCCCTGGGTTATTTGGATAAGAATGGGTACACATACAAATCCAAATATGGGAATCTCATAGTCTCAAAGGGTTCACTTGTGGTTATGAGAGGAGTAAGACTTTCTAACAATTTATACAAGCTTTTAGGAAATACAGTAATTGGTGGAGCTGCAGTTTCTACAGAAGAAGATCACACTCAGCTTTGGCACTTGAGGCTAGGGCATATGAGTGAAAGAGCCATGGAAGAACTACACAAGCGACAATTGTTGAAGGGTGTAGGAGAGTGTAAACTTGAGTTCTGCAAGTATTGTATTATGGGAAAGCAAACTAAAGTACACTTCAAAGCTGCAGATACAAAGAACAGAAGTACAGAAGTACTTAACTATATTCACTCAGATGTGTGGGGGCCTTCACCTACTCAATCAAAAGGTGGAGCTCGCTACTTTGTCACTTTCATGGATGATTTTTCGAGGAAAGTTTGGGTCTACTTCATGAAGGAGAAATCCGAAGTTTTCACTAAATTCAAGGAGTGGAAGGCAGAAGTAGAGAATCAAACAGGCAGAAAAATCAAGTATCTAAGAACTGACAATGGCGGTGAATATAAGGATAGGAAGTTTCTACAGTACTGCAAAGATGAAGGTATTGCAAGGCATTTTACCGTGAAGAAGAATCCCCAACAGAATGGAGCTGCAGAAAGGATGAATAGAACTCTTATGAATAAAGAGAGGTGCATGAGGTTTCATGCAGGTCTGCCAGAGATGTTTTGGGCAGAGTCACTTAACCATGCTTGTCACTTGGTTAATCGTTCACCATCCAAGATGCTTGATTTCAGATGTGCAGAAGAGGTATGGTCAGGTAAACCGGTAGACTACTCTACTTTGAAGGTATTTGGATGTAATGCATATGCTCTTATTCCTAGTGATGAGAGAACCAAACTTAAACCCAAATCTCATGAATGCATTTTCATCGGCTTCGAGAAGGGAGTGAAGGGTTATAAGTTATGGGATCCAGTGAACCGAAAGAAAATCCTTAGTAGAGATGTTGTGTTTGATGAGAAGACTATGCCTATGAATCAAGACATGAAGAATGGTGAGAAAAACACTATTGTTAAGAAAGCAACTACAGAGATATCTCCTCTTACCAAGGTATCCAACAGGGAGACTCCTATTCAGGTGGAGGAGTCAGATGCAGGGGTTGAAGAGGATGGGCCAGAACAACAACAGTGTGAAAAGGAGGTTGAATCTAATAAAGATAAGCAACAACCTTACAGCATAGCAAAGAACCGGGGCCAAAGACAAGTCAAAGCACCTATTAGACTTGGGTTCGAGGAAGAAGTTCATTATGCTTTAAGCATTAGTGAAGGTGATCCTACTTCTTATCGTGAAGCAGTTGAAAGCAACGAAAGAGAAGAGTGGATTGAAGCTATGGCTGAAGAGATGGAATCTCTATACAAGAACTCCGTTTGGGAGTTAGTTCCTAAACCTGCAGAAAGAAAAATTGTTGGCTGTAAGTGGGTTTACAGGAAGAAGGAAGGAATGCATGAGAAAGAACCACCAAAGTTCAAAGCACGTTTGGTGGCGAAGGGGTACTCACAGAAGGAAGGAGTTGATTATGATGAAATTTTCTCTCCGGTAGTGAAACATACTTCTATTAGAGTGTTACTATCACTGGTTGCTCAGCAGGATATGGAGCTTGAGCAGTTAGATGTCAAAACTGCTTTTCTCCATGGTGAATTAGAGGAAGTCATCTACATGGCTCAACCTCAGGGTTTTGTTGAAGCTGGTAAGGAAAATCTGGTTTGTAGATTGAAGAAGTCTCTTTACGGGCTCAAGCAATCTTCAAGACAGTGGTACAAACGTTTCGACTCTTATATGCTGAACATTGGGTATAGAAGATGTGACTATGATTGTTGTGTGTACACTCATGTGTTTGATGATGGGATGGTGATCCTATTGCTACTTTATGTAGATGACATGCTTATTGCTTGTCGGGATATGTCTAGAATTAAGGAGCTGAAGACGTTGTTAAGCAAGGAATTCGACATGAAGGATCTTGGTCCTGCACAGAAGATCCTAGGTATGGAGATAAGGAGAGACAGGAAAGCTGGAAAGATATGGCTATCACAAGTCAAGTACATTCAAAAGGTACTTGAGCGCTTCAATATGATTGATGCAGATCCTGTGTCAACTCCTTTGAACAACAGTTATGTTTTAAACAAAAGTCAATGTCCTTCCACAGATGCTGAAGTGGAAGAGATGAAGAAGAAGCCGTATGCAAGCGCAGTAGGGTGTCTCATGTACTCAATGGTATGCACAAGACCTGATTTAGCTCAAGCACTAAGTGTAGTATCGAGATACATGGCGAATCCAGGAAAGCCACACTGGAAAGCTGTGACATGGATTCTCAAGTATCTGAAGGGCACTAAGACGTTGGGTATCTTGTTTGAAAGACAACAAGGGAAAGCATGTGTTTCAGGTTATGTGGATGCTGATTATGCAGGAGATTTAGATAAGCGAAGATCCACCACAGGGTACGTCTTCACTTATGGTGGAAGACCGGTTAGTTGGAGATCAATGCTCCAAACGGTTACTGCTCTATCAACTACTGAGGCGAAGTATATGGCAGTAACAGAAGCTTGCAAGGAAGCTATTTGGCTGAAAGGATTAGTAAGCACATTCGGGTTAGATCAAAATTCTATGATGATAAGATGTGACAGTCAGAGTGCTATTTGCCTTGCGAAGAATCAAATGTTTCATGCAAGAACGAAACATATTGATATTCGCTATCATCGGATTCGGGATTGGTTGGACTCAGGTGAAATTACAGTTGAGAAGGTTCACACAGATGAGAATGCTTCAGATTGTCTTACTAAGCCGGTTTCAGTTGAGAAGTTCAGACATTGTTTGAACTTGCTCAATCTTTCTACATGCTAAAGATTGGGTGGAGTACCTCCTCACTTGAGGTGCGTTGAGGCAAGAGGATTCTTGCCAATGTGACGGTGCTTGAAGAAATTCAAGCTGCAATGATCTTGTTTTTGGTCGATGGCTCGCCAAGGTGGAGATTGTTGTATATTGGCTCGCCATAGTTGGGTGCACATGATCATACCTTATAAGAGGTGTGATCCATAGGATCAGTTTCCTATATTGGTTAAGGAAACCATATATGTGCAGGAGTTCTATTTGGACTCGGTTTCCTATTTATCTCTAGTTTTGAATTAGTAATTCTATATGGATTTGATTTCTATCCATAGGCTATAAATACCCAAGTAAGTTGGTATTTGTAAGACAAGACAAAGACAAGAAAACAAGAGAAGACAAGAGAGAAGAAGGAGAGAGAACTTTGGGAGCCAAGGGTGTATTGGGTTTAAGGTGAGAGATTAAGATCTAGAGAAAGATACTAGGGAGATTATTGTAATCGGTGTTTCTTTTCTTATAGTGAAATCTTCTCATTGTTCCCCGTGGAGGTAGGCATTGCCGAACCACGTATATCTTGGTGTTATTGTTCTTTATTGTTTTGTTCTTCTTATACTATTGTTCATTGTTTGGTAATCTTTGACTTCATTGACAAAACGGATCATGTATTGTAAAGGAGGTGTTCTCACGAATATCTAGGTTGCGGGTTGTTGGCGTTGTTAGGATTTAATTAATCACTGCATATAGTCCAACAGTTAATAAAGTTTATAATCATGTTTGTTTGGATATCTAGGTGTGAATGATATACATCAGCCTTGGTATCAAAATCTATAGGAGGCTTTATATTATTATTAAAAAATAACTATTTTTTTTAACCTAGACAAATATCAACAATTTCCTAAAATATTATTTAGCCTAGCCTGTTAATAAAATTTTTGAAACATTCAAGACTTCACATCCTACAAACTAAATTTTATTCAACATGACTAAGGAAAATGTGAGATTGTCCTTCTTACCCTGAATTCTTCTTTCTTACAAACCATGCAGTTGTCCTTATTTCAAAAAGCCAAATTCTCGTAGTTTCTACTTTCTAGAAGAAAGGATCAGAATTCACATTTCACTTGAGTCTGACAACAACATGGACAATTTCCACCACCCGGTTTTCTATCTGCAACAATGTTATCATAACCAACCCGAACACCAACCCGGTGAAGGCACTGGGTCACTGGGTTAGTGGTTCGACCATTGGGTCACTGGTCGGACCAGTCCAATATTAGTAGGGTTAAATATATCGTTAAATCCTAATGTTTAAATCTTTGTAATATGTTTGTATTAAATATAAACATAATTTATCATAAAATATTATGAGTACAATGGTATACACACCGGTTTGTGTGCTTTAGGTTGTGGGTTCGAGTCCAACCGGTTTTTTGGGTCACTGGGTTTGATAAAACCGGTAAAACCCGGCCGGTTTTAGTGGTTCACAACTGGGTTATATGCAAAAACGATCCATTGAGTAACCCAACCCGTGTAAGGCACTGGGTCACCGGATTCCCGAGTCAACCCGTCGGGCCGGGCCGGGTTTGATAACACTAATCTGCAGACCCGTAGCTAGACACACTGGGTATTTTAAAGTTCAGACCCCTAAACCGTTTTACTTACTTCGGACCTTGGTCCATTTGTGCAATTGTTTTTACCGGGTTTTCTAAGTTGTCTCCTTTAATGAAAATTTACCACTTTGCGTTTTTTTATTATTATCATGAAATATGAAAAAAATGGATAAATGAATGATATTTCACACAAAATAATTATCTAAGCAAAAAAAATAAAAAATAAAAAATATATAATGAATTCCATGCAAATCCAAATATCCAATTGAGAAAAATACGCACATTTTGACATTTGATTTAAGCTAGACAACGACTTTAAGGAAAATTTATCATTTTGCGTTTATTTTAATTATAACGAAATATTTCAAAAGATGTTTGAACTCAATCAATTGGGGCATGTATCTATGAAAGTGGTTAATTTTTCATATTTCATGATAATTGTTTTTTTCAAAAAAAGTTTTTAAACTTTGGGACGCTTAAATAAGGTCTATTTAGGAAATGAGACAGTTTTAATTGATATTGAGAGTTTGGGGCACCTTCTGACTGCACTGTTGCTTGCTTGTTAAATTTTTTGAAAATAACAATATTACCCCTTCACATGCATAACATAAGATTGAATTTCAATAACGAAATTGTTACACGTGTCGTTATATCATCCCTTGACACGTGTTATATCATCCTTTGTAAAAATTTTAGATTTTTAGTTATTAGAGAAGAAGACACATAGTGTTAAATAAAATTAGACAACATGAGACATGTGTAGGGTACTATGGGTATTTACAACATATGAGTTCTTTGTCTTGAGCCAAATGTTAGTCATAACAATCAACTGACGGGAAGGTGTTCCATACCCTAAATACCAATTAAAAGCGTCTCGTTTCCTAAATTAGCATTAATTAGGTGGATCAAAACCTAAAACCTCCCCTCCCCCCCCCCAAAAAAAAGTAAATTGTTAAATTTTCGTTAAATAGGACAACTTTGTCCGTTTTGCCAGTGGGACAATGTTGTCCAACTCAAAACAATGCTAAAATGTTCACTTTGTTGTCAGAATAAGTTTTCTCAATTGGGATTTGCATGGAATTCATTTGAAAGGCTAGATAATTATTTTTATGTGAAAATATCATTCGTTTGGCAATATATTTTATTATTTTATGATATTTCATGATAATTAAAAACAGCGTAAAGTGGATAAATTTTACTAAAGAGGACAGCATTGTCCATTCTGTCAGTGGACAATGTGTCCAGCTTAAATCAACTGTCAAAATGTGCGCGTTTTGGTCTGAATAGGTTTTCTCAGTTTAAATTTGCACGGAATTCATTTCAAAGGCTTAGGTACTTGTTCTTATGTGAAATTATCATTCATTTGGCAAATTTTTCATATTTCATGCTAATTAAAAAAAAAGCACAAAGTGGTCAATTTTCATTAAAGAGGACAACTTTGTCCAACCTGCCAGTGGACAACATTGTCCAGCTTAAAACAAATGTCAAAATGTGGCGTTTTTGTCAAAATGGGTATTCTCGGTTCAGATTTGCATGAAATTCATTTTAAAGACTTAGGTTCTTGTTTTGATGTGAAATTATCATTTACTTGGCATTTTTTCTCATATTTCATGACAATTAAAAAATTAGCGCAAAGTGGTAAATTTTCATTAAAAATGAAAATTTGTCCAATCTGTGAGTGGACAATGTAACTTTGTCGATTTAGGAGTTGACAACATTGTCGTGCTTGTAACTGTGCTTCAACAATCTGCAATTTTTTGGGGTTTTGACTACGAAAACTGAAAAGCACGAATTCGTGCTCGTAAATTTTTTAAACAGTTCTAGTTGAATTTAATTGTACGAATTGGTACTTTTGAGTTTAACATTATAACCCATAAATTTGGGGTTTTAAAATTTTAGCTAGTGATGATTTGGGTTAGTTTTTATCTCATTTGAATCACTCTCTTGAACCCATTCCATTCCTTTATGCAACTTTAAAAATTGTAAATAATCTTCTTCTTCTTTATTATTAGGGTGATTTTGGTTTTGGTCATCAAAGGTTTATACTAATTAGAGTTCGGAGTTGGTTATTATTTTTATTAGGCTTTTGCCATCAACCGTTGAACCAAAACCATGAAAAACCCGGTTGAGCCAAAAATATTTTTATAAACCTACGAGTGTTTTAATCTGAAGTGATTACAAGTGTTTGTAATCACACATCTTAACATTGCCTGATTTAATAACCCCACACATTACACCATAATGCATAACAATACTTCTAAAATCACCGTCAACCATTATACTGCAAACAAAATAAGCAATGTATGTTAATAAAAATAATTGAACCAGAAAAAATAGTGTAACAATTAAGCAATATATGATGATATTGCAAGGAAGCTATTTGGCTGAAAGGATTAGTAAGCACATTCGGGTTAGATCAAAATTCTATGATGATAAGATGTGACAGTCAGAGTGCTATTTGCCTTGCGAAGAATCAAATGTTTCATGCAAGAACGAAACATATTGATATTCGCTATCATCGGATTCGCGATTGGTTGGACTCAGGTGAAATTACAGTTGAGAAGGTTCACACAGATGAGAATGCTTCAGATTGCCTTACTAAGCCGGTTTCAGTTGAGAAGTTCAGACATTGTTTGAACTTGCTCAATCTTTCTACATGCTAAAGATTGGGTGGAGCACCTCCTCACTTGAGGTGCGTTGAGGCAAGAGGATTCTTGCCAATGTGACGGTGCTTGAAGAAATTCAAGCTGCAATGATCTTGTTTTTTGGTCGATGGCTCGCCAAGGTGGAGATTGTTGTATATTGGCTCGCCATAGTTGGGTGCACAGGATCATACCTTATAAGAGGTGTGATCCATAGGATCAGTTTCCTATATTGGTTAAGGAAACCATATATGTGCAGGAGTTCTATTTGGACTCGGTTTCCTATTTATCTCTAGTTTGAATTAGTAATTCTATATGGATTTGATTTCTATCCATGGGCTATAAATACCCAAGTAACTAGGTATTTGGAAGAAAAGAAAACAAGAGAAGACAAGAGAGAAGAAGGAGAGAGAACTTTGGGAGCCAAGGGTGTATTGGGTTTAAGGTGAGAGATTAAGATCTAGAGAAAGATACTAGGGAGATTATTGTAATCGGTGTTTCTTTTCTTATAGTGAAATCTTCTCATTGTTCCCCGTGGAGGTAGGCATTGCCGAACCACGTATTATCTTGGTGTTATTGTTCTTTACTGTTTTGTTCTTCTTATACTATTGTTTATTGTTTTGGTAATCTTTGACTTCATTGACAAAACGGATCCTGTATTGCAAAGGAGGTATTCTCACGAATATCTAGGTTGCGGGTTGTTGGCGTTGTTAGGATTTAATTAATCACTGGATATAGTCCAACACTTCTAACATATATAACCTTAATACCTTATTGTGCAGACCTTAAACCATCAAATTTCATTCAATTTCATGTGCTTCAAACACAGATTATCGATCGAAGATAATCAAACACAAAGTTTAGTTGCTTTGAGAGAGACTTTGCAGATCTGAATCATCTCTCTTCTATAAACCTTGAGATGATGAAGGATAGATGAAAATAATGTTGGAAATATATTTTTCTAATAAAATATTTTGTTATGAGTGAAAATGAATGAGAAAAGGTGCATCCATTGGATAATACCTTTTAGGAATTGGTGTGACCAGATTCAGTGTATTTTCATAATTCTTTATGAAAAAACATGTCTTTTCCTTTAGTCTACAATAGGTGCCAAACACTTTGAAACAACTTATCACCTTTTTGTAAAAGGTGTATGTATGTGAGAAGACACCTATGAAGAAACACTTATGTGACTATAAATAGTGTGCTAATCTGGCCAATTAGTAGACAATTAATTAGACAAAGTCTTCTTCATTTCTCTACAATAATTTGAAGGGTTCTTCATATTCGTTCGCTAGTACTCTACTATTATAGTGCAGTTTAGTAGAGTGAAGAACTGTTGTATCTTGGGAGACCAATCGTCCAGAGACTGTTTGCACCATAGCAGAGACGTAATATTGTCTTAAGGAAATTGCTTCGGCAGGCCTCAGTTCATTTCCTTTTCCAAATCTTTATGCGAAAAGTGTAGTAAGTGTTTATTTATTTTTGAGTTTATTGAGTATAAATTCTTTTGAGTTTTATTCTTTAGTAGAATTAATTTTGTAATGTGTATTACAATAATATTCATGTGTTATTTTATGAGTTCACGTATATCGTTACCAACAAACTTAAGACAAACAAGAGATTTTTATCCACCATTTTTGAGCAAACAGTATCTGAGACACACCTCTGTTAAATTTAAATTAATTAATTGATGTCTCTTGATCTCATGTAAAGTTTGAGTATTACAAACCATACAACAGTCAACCAAGTTGTACTTTGTTACTGAACGAGAACTTGTCAACCCCATAGTTACACCAAAATTTGGTTTACACATACTGTTTCAGTAACACACTCTACAAGATTTCATGTAAACAATGTAACAAAGAAAAGATCACGCACATCTAGTGAATCGTTGCTTCGTCATTGTTACAGTACTCTGTAGATAAATGATTTCTCAATCATTCCCAATCACACTTTTAATCAAATTACCAACACAATCACACTTTATATTACTGGGCTTGATCAATTTAATTGGATCTTGGGCCTGGTTTATTATTAAATCAGTGAGGTCCATGGGTTCTTTTACTTATAATAGTAGTAGTAGTGTAGTTTATGCGCAGTATGGAGATCATAAGTGGATGGACGTCAACTGTAGTTGAAAAACATCTGCGGCTACATCTTGTCTAAGTTTTATTACCATCCAACGGTTGGATGTTCAGTTATAGTCAAAATGGATTTACTGTTCATTTGGTAATTGCTAATTCAGCCCTTGAATTAAGGCCCATGAGTTTACTGTTATAACCTTAGCCCATGAGATGAGTTACTAGTCTAGGAAAATACTTAATAAAATTAAGTCTAGTCCAATATAATCTCGCTTTAAAGTTGAGAAAATCTAAATTATTGGTTCAGACAATTTCTTTACTTTACTCAGGAGGGCATTTATTTTAGCCAAAAATGTGAATTATGGCTAGATAGATGCATACCACCTTTTATGACATTAATGTAATGAGACACATTTAAATGTGATATATTTTAATTAATATTTATCTGTCATGAGAAAATTGAAAAACTGTGGAGGGCATAGAAATCTCTAATAATTCTTATCAAGCGGAATTATATGAAATTTTTTTTATGTGTTTTCGAAGCACATTACTCAAACTCTCTTGATAATGTGGGGGTGCATTGACCCTAAGAGTAGCATTATTTTCAACGAGATTATGAAATTGTCCAAAACTTATCTAAATCTCATACCATTGAGAAGCGAATGATTTCTTTATACAATCAAGTCGACAAGTTTTCAATTCGTTGAGGAAATGAAACCTTTGCTTAGGTGTAAGCAAGTTTAGGATTAGTTCCTAAATTTAAAATTATTAAATTCCTTAAGTATGAGACTTATGTGGAAGCAAAATTTAACAACACTTCTATTCATTTGAAAGTGTACCGAGTCATTGGTTTAATACATATTGATTTATGTACGCACTCGTTATTGCTTAGTTAAGGCATAAGTACTTTTACAAAAGTACAAAACTAGATTTAAGAATCAGTTTGGACAATTAAGATCATAACATCTTGATAAAGGGGGTGAATACGAATCTTTATTGGTTCAAATTTATGTTGATCAGAATTTTAAAAGATACAATGAATCAATATTATGTCTATAAATTTTGGTCTATGCGAGTTCTTATGGGGAATTTTATGTATGCTTAATTACATATGGAGTACCCTATAAGAAAAATGATAGTGTTCCATATAAAATATGGAAAATAGTGATGACAACCCAATTGAATGCTTTCAAGTGTGGGGGTATATTACAATAGAGATATAGCATCAAATACTGTAACGAAGTCATGTGATATTACAATCTGTGAGATTATCTTTCCACATAGGAAAGATCACATTGACACTACTCCAAAATAAATATTTTGGTATCTTGTGCGACAAATGAATGAAAATGTGATTCAGATAAAACTGAATTATATAAACTAAGATAGACTAAGAGGGCTAGAACCTCAAACTCTTTTGGTCTAGATTTTCTATCTTATATGTTAAAAAATTTGAGCATGAAGGCAATGCCTTCTTTTAATGCTTTACTTTCGAGAAAGTGACAGGTAGTGAGTTTGAAACTATTAAATTACATGGGAATATATTTATCTTCTTTTGAGAACTAAATCATTCGGGTAAAAATAGTTTTCAAGAGCAAAATAAAACCTAATGGTTCCATTGGTAAATATAAAACTACTTTACCAAAAGAGTGTTGTCAAAAGAAGATTTAAACTATCTTGACAACTACTCACTAATCACGAGGATAATATCTATTAAGATATTAATAGTCCTTGCAGCCATATATGATATGGAAATTCATCAAGAGGATGTTCAAAACTGCATTTGTAAGTGGCGAGTTAACTGAGAATATCTATATGAATCAACCAAAAGTGTTCCAAATCCAAGGATATAGAAATAAAATGTGTAAACTGGTTAGATTCTTATATGGTTTAAAATAACTTCCAACACAATGGCATGTGACGCTAGTTGAAATTATATTAAAGAAAGAGTTTCACATTAACTAATATGACAAGTGCGTCTATTTCAAGTAAGTATGTGAGACTTATTCAATTGTTTGTTTATATGTTGAGGACATGCTTATTTTCAAGGCTAACAATGAAGTCATTATGTCTACGAAAGTATGCTTAATAAACAATTTTGATGTGAAAAATCTTGAGAATCTAGACGTTTATCTTGAAAATTAAGATAATAAGATCTCTTAATGTGCGAACTTTATCTCAATCAAATTACATTGAGAAAATGATAGATATTGACTTATGCAATATGGAATTACTAAGGTGAGTACTCCTTGTATTCCATTTGTGGTGTTGCATAAAATATTGGTCCTACCATTTTTCAACTAAACACTGGGATGTATTACTACGAGTGTAAGTATTTGAGGAATACATATTACATATTGCAGTATGGAGAATATCCAAATGTCCTTGAGGGATACGCTAATGCAAATTGATTTTCTGATACAAGAAAATCAAGAACAACTAGTGGTTATGTGTTTATCAAAGCACATGTTGCAATTTCATGGAAATCTTCTAAATAAATGTGCATTGCACAATCCATATGGAATTTGAGTTTATAGCTATAAGTAAAACAAGTGTAGAAGTTGAGTGGCTTCAAGAACTTTAGAAGATATTCCACTATGGCCTAATAATGTGGGGGGTCATATTATGCAACAATGTGGAAAGAAAAAAAATTAATGTACAACGGTAAGTCATGATGTACGTACAAACAATACATCGTAGACATAATATCGTAAGGCAGTTACTCTCAAATGGAATTACATCCATTGATTATGTGAAATCAAAAGATAACCTAACGGATCCATTTATTAAGGTTTATCTAGAGAGAAAAATAACTGTGCATCGAGGGGAATGGGCCTAAAGCCTAAACCAATACGAGTTACCTTATATGGAAACCTAACCTAGCGACTGGAGATCCCACGGACTAGGTTCAATAGGACAACCAGTTCTGAGTAACTCACACGGGAGCACTTGGGAGTCCTACTCCATCCCGATTCCTATGATGCAACAAGTGCAACCTACATGCGATAAAGAGGTCAAGCTATGCTTTTAATGACGTCTATATCTTGTGAAATACAAGTGGGGTACTGTAGGATACCTTTTATAGAAGCGATCACCTATGTTAGTGAGAGCTGGGTCGGCTCTATGAGGATTCTTAAAGGCATAATTTCTCTATTAGCACTCGTAGAACCTAAGATTGTTCAGGGCCAAAATGAACACAACCGAGAATTGAATTTGAATCGGAGCAATGTTGTGCATGGTTTATTGTCTTGGTTTACACCAACAGCTGACAGTTCAAGATGAAATATTTTACTGATTAGCTAAGTAAATCCGATAGGCTTATGCTACGGAAGGTTCAAAGTGAAATATCTACCTATCCCGAGGCAATATTGTTCTAACATACTCTTCAAAACTTTTGAGATGTTGTAGAATCGTTTTCATTCATGTGGGGGATTGTTGAAGGAAAATTCCATTATATATGAATGAAACATAGAACTTAATGTTCTATAGTCCCACAATGGGTTGTGGGCTTGTTTGGGTCTTATAAAACATTGTAGATAATTATCACTCATGTGGGGGATTGTTGGAAATATATTTTTCTAATAAAATATTTTGTTATGAGTGAAAATGAATGAGAAAAGGTGCATCCATTGGATAATACCTTTTAGGAATTGGTGTGACCAGATTCAGTGTATTTTCATAATTCTTTATGAAAAAACATGTCTTTTCCTTTAGTCTACAATAGGTGCCAAAAGGTACTTTGAAACAACTTATCACCTTTTTGTAAAAGGTGTATGTATGTGAGAAGACACCTATGAAGAAACACTTATGTGACTATAAATAGTGTGCTAATCTGGCCAATTAGTAGACAATTAATTAGACAAAGTCTTCTTCATTTCTCTACAATAATTTGAAGGGTTCTTCATATTCGTTCGCTAGTACTCTACTATTATAGTGCAGTTTAGTAGAGTGAAGAACTGTTGTATCTTGGGAGACCAATCGTCCAGAGACTGTTTGCACCATAGCAGGGACGTAATATTGTCTTAAGGAAATTGCTTTGGCAAGCCTCAGTTCATTTTCTTTTCCAAATCTTTATGCGAAAAGTGTAGTAAGTGTTTATTTATTTTTGAGTTTATTGAGTATAAATTCTTTTGAGTTTTATTCTTTAGTAGAATTAATTTTGTAATGTGTATTACAATGATATTCATGTGTTATTTTATGAGTTCACGCATATCGTTACCAACAAATAAGAAGGCAGAGTTGGGAATACTGACTTCGAAAGAATTTTATTGATTTGAAGGAATTGATGGTGATAAGATTGAAAGTTTGAAACAGAGTTTAAAACATAACTACTGTTGCTGCCACCACAACACCACTGTATCTTACTAAGCTATCTTCATCATCTCTCCACCACCCCATCGCCGTCGCCACCAACTGGTTCTCTCTCTCTCCATCACCACCATCACCGGCCGCCACCTGGTTCTCTCCCCCTCCTTCACCACCATCCATCGCCACCTGAACCTCCTGTTTATTTTGTTGTTGTTTGAATAGATTTCGATTTTGGTTTAAAAATGGATTTTGTTTTGGGTTTTATTTCTCAACAAACAAATGCATAGGTAGAAAAAGAAAGATTTATTTTTGGTAAGAAAAGTGTGAGTCGGAGATAACTGGTGGTGGTTGTATCATGTGTGAGATTGATTACTGAGGAAAATCCAATGGTCCAAATAACGCAGCGTGTGTAATTCAAATAGGGGATATTTTGGCTATTTTAAAAAATATATCGGTTCAACTAACAGTTCGTGATTAAAGTCTAATTAACATAACTTAAATGTTTTTTCCCTAATTAGTATATACTTTTAGTGACCAAAACCTAAATACCCCTAGGGTTTATTTTGTATGCAATTCTTTTGCTAAAAGAGATGATAGTTTTCATTCCATTAGTGTGAAGTTGGCCGGATGGTAAAAACTATGCATATTGGAGCTATGTTATGAAGATTTTTTTGAAAGGAAAGAAGATGTGGGGATATGTTACTGGTGTTTGCAAAAAGCCTAATGAAAGTGATGCAAAATATATCGATTTATTGGATCTATGGAATGTTAACAACTCCAAGATTCTCACTTGGATCAACAACTCAGTTGAGCATTCAATTGGTTTTCAATTGGCCAAGTATGAAACAACAAAAGAGGTTTGAGATCACTTAGCGAGATTGTTCACTCGATCCAATTTTGCGAAACGTATCAAGTTGAAGCAGATCTACGTGTTATCAAACAAGGTGATCAAAGTATTCATGAGTTCTTTGCTACTATGACTAATCTTTAGGATGAGTTGACTTTAATGGAGTTTACTGAGCTTAAAGCATTTGCGAGTGCTTACTAACATAATGCCATTGCAAGGAGATAGATGCACCAAATTTCGAGACTACTTGGATTAACACAAATTGCGAGGAGTAAAGACAACCAATAATTTTACATAACCGGGGCAGGCAAATATTCAGGACATGGAAGATATTCCTCCAGACTTTGGATTGATTTGTTTCTTTCTTTCAGTGTCTAGTACGTGGTGGGTTAGTATTGTGTTAAAGATTACTCTCTAATTTCTTTTCCTGTTTGCAATTTGAGTTGTTTGTAGAACCCTGGTCTGATTAACTTGTAGGCCCCTGAGGATATGTATCTTTAGTGTATGGGATTGATTTCCTTGGTGTCTTGTACGCAGCCTTTTTTTTAAGAGGTGCTACTGTCTACATTTCTTTGTAATCATGGTATATTGCTATCTAGATTTAGGTCTAGAGACGAGACGACTTCAAGGTAAAGTGGTAAACTGCTAGGAGTTTGAATCCTCCGTTAGATGAAAGGGTACAGGTGGTACTAGTGTACTACCATACTTGAAGTTTGCCATTCTACCTCTGTCGTATTCCAAAGCCGAGTGCATAGTGCTGAGATCTGTTGTTGCACCTAATTTGGAGACTACCCTCATGAGTCACAGTTCCAGCCACTGCATTGTTGGCGTTACTTTCAGAAGTCATAAAGGAGAACATTGCTTCTTCTTGTCTTCTAGATAAAGGTTTAGCGGTTATAATAAATAATCTAATTGGGTGTGCAGAGTGGACTCTGTTGGATTCTGTTGCAGATTTCTGTGTGGATTTTGATTTGGTGAAGTACATACTCAATTTTTAGGCAAGTGTGTATGAATACAAACCATCCTAGTCTGCTTTATCTTAGGGTGGCATTCCAATTGCCATATTATCCTAATGTCTCATTTAGTGGAGAAATCAACAACTAAAGTGATTTGAGCCCCATGTTTGGCGCATCCCCATGCATGCTTTGTGTTGCCTTGGTACTTGGTAGGAGATCATTCCTAACAAATGATTAATATGTCAGTTTTTTAGCATGGTGGTGGATATAAAAAGGCATTGTTCCTGTCCATGGCTTGTATATTTAGCAAATCTTTGATTTAGTGAAAGGAATAACAAACATTTGGAACTTTTTAAATGAGAAAAATGAAACATTAGAGAAAATTGAACACAACGTACAAAGTGACCGAGTTAGCTTAGACGATAATAGAATAGTAATGATTTGTAATAAAACTTGCACAAAGTTGAGTTTGAGGGATAGAGTAAATCAGGGTTCAAGCTACTTGCTTTCTACTGTATTTGAAATATATATACTCCAACATAATGACCACACTGCTCATAGGCTAATCCACAGTACATAACATATACTAGCACTCCCTTCAAGCTGGAGCATACATGTCAGGCATGTTTAGCTTGGAACACAGATACTCAGATATGGCTGGTGTGACTTGTTTGGTGAAGACATCTGCCAATTGATTTCGAGAGGAGACATGAGGTGTGCAGATCTCCTTGGACATAACCTTCTCTCTAACAAAATGACAATCCACCTCGACGTGTTTGGTTCTCTCATGAAATACTGGATTGCTAGCAATGTGAATAGCCGCTTGATTATCACAATAGAGCGGCATAGGCATCTTTACAGAGAGACCCAATTCTTGTAGCAAATTTTGAATCCACATCAACTCGCATGTTGTTTGAGCCATAGCTCGATACTCAGCCTCGGCACTAGACCTGGACACCACAGTTTGCTTCTTGCTCTTCCAAGTGACTAGGTTGCCACCTAAAAAGGTACAATATCCAGTAGTTGATCTTCTATTAGACACATCTCTATTGTAATCAGAATTAGTATACCCGATCACATCAAGATGTCCATATGCTCGATAAACTAACTCACGACCTGGAGAATTCTTTAGATAACGAACAAGGTGAACAACTGCCACATAGTGTGGAACACGTGGTGCTTGCATAAACTGAGACACCGTACTAACTGCATAAAAGATGTCAGGACGAGTAATGGTTGCATATATTAGCTTGCCAACGAGTCGACGGTATCTCTCAACATTTGAGTACAACTCACCTTCATCTGATTGGAGTTTGTTGTTTGGATCCATAGGAGTCTCAAGGGGTTGCGATCTTAGATGCCCTGTTTCAGTTAAGAGGTCCAACACATACTTTCTTTGTGAGAGATGAATCTCCCCTGAAACTCTAGTCACTTCAATACCTAAGAAGTACTTCAACTCACCAAGATCTTTGGTCTGTAAGTGCTTTGACAAATTTACTTTGAGAGTAGTAATGCCTTGCATATCTGAAGCAGTAACTACGATGTCATCGACATACACAACTAGAATGATTATCCCTTTCGAAGTTTTCCTATAGAAAACCGAGTGATCACAATGACAATGACTCAGGATAAAAAAGGATCAAATGAAGTCTAGGGTGGAGATTTGGAAAGCAAGTGTGGTTTCCTTAGCTGGTAGAGGGGTGATGATCAAATAAGTGGCTCAATCATTACCAGCGTACACAATATCCACATTTGTTGTACCAAAACACAATTACATGTAATTTGGATAGGATTTGTAGAGATTTTTGGTGGAATGGGACCAAGGAAGGGAAGGCTATTCATCTCTGTCAATGGAATAAAGTCTGTTAGAATAAGGAAGGTGGGTTGGGTTTTAGAGGTTTTGCAGATATAAACTAGGCTTTAGTCTCTAAACTGCTATGGAAAATAAAAGTTCGTGATGATTCACTATGGACAAGAACAATGAAGGCAAAATATGGGAAATATCTGCAACTATATAATCAGACTGAAGTCCACCTTGGGCATCCCCCATGTTATGAGGATTGCTTAAAGCTAAACCAATAATCAAACAAGGTTTAATCTGGTGTGGAGGAGATGGAAGGAAGATTAACTTTTGCACAAACCCATGGATCCCTTTTCTAGGGAGATCGACTCGCAAGTATTCATGAGTTATGGTCTGTCAGTCCTTCTACAAACACAAAAGTTTCTCACTTTATTAAACCTAATTGTTCATGGAAATTACATTTTTTTTTCCAAAAAGGTGTTTTTTCTGTAATATCTGCTTATTGGATTGCTAGATTTACAAAGCCCTGTAGCAAGCTCTTCTAATGCAACTCCTTCTTTTGTGTTCTCTAAACTGTGGAATATGAAATTGCCACCTGATTTAACAATTTTTCTTTGGAAAACACTTGTGAACATACTCTCAACTGCTGACAACCTAAGTTCTAATCATCGGAATGTTGATCCAGCCTGTACCTTTCGTGGTTATGATAGAGAAACTTTTCACCATATATTTGTTGGGTTATTTTGTGAAAATAGGACGGAGGGAAGTTTTTGTTCAGGAACGTACGTACGCAGTTAGGGCGTTCGTACGTTCAGCTTCACAGATAACGTTTTGGATCAGGGAACGTACGTACGTAGTTAGGGCGTACGTACGTCCTGTATCACAGATGACTTCCCCGTGTGGCTCGACGTACGAACGTCAATTCGACGTACGTACGTCCTCCTTTGTTTTTGTGCATATGGGCCTGTTTAAGCCCATTTCGTGTTTGATTGTAAGGCTATGTTATAAAGCCAATGAGAAGGTTGGGAAAACCAAATCTTCATGTGAGAGAGATTGTGAGAAGCCATTGGCAAGTTTAAGAGAACTTTTGTGAGGAAGAACACTTTGGTTTCTTCGTGAGGGCTTGTATAATCGTCTCTATAAGGAAGATTGTTGGTTTGTCCGTGGACGTAGGCAATATTAGCCGAACCACGTAAATCTTGTGTGTTTGTGTGAGTTTGTTTCGTTTTGTTTTGTTTTGTTTTGTTTTGTTTGATTCACACACTATTTCAATCTTGGGTATTGGTGCATAAGTTTCCGCTGCGCACAACAAGTGGGATCAGAGCTGCAGGTTAGATCTTGAGAGCCTTGAACGTGTTTGAAGAAATTCTGCAGGTGAGTTTCTTATTTGTGGTTTAAGGCAAAAGTTCTATCTTGTATCCGTGGGTTGTCAAGAAGATGTTTGTTGAAATTCCGGTGTGAATTTCAGATTTGTTTACCTTCGATTGGTGATTGTTTAGTGTGTGAAAGTGATTAGTAATGTTAGACCCATCTTCGAGTAAGAATGGAAGAGTGTCATCTTTGAAGTTTGACATTGAGAAATTTAATGGTAGAAACAACTTCGGTATATGGCAATGCGAAGTTCTGGACTTGCTTGCTCAACAAGGTTTGGAAGATGCTTTGGGTGATAAACCCGAAGAGATGAAAGAAGATGATTGGTTGAAATTGAATAGGCAAGTTTGTGGCGTGATTCGCCTTTGTTTGGAAAAGGACCAGAAATACTCGGTGATGAAAGAAATGTCTGCTAAGGAGTTGTGGAAGAAATTGGCTGATATGTATATGAAGAAAAGTTTAGAAACCAAGCTGTTTCTGAAGAAGAGGGTCTTCCGCATCGATATGAGACCTGGTATTTCTTTGTCTGAACATCTGGATGAATTCAATAGGCTTATTGCTGACCTATTGAACTTGGATGAGGTTGTCAGTGATAATGACAAGTCTCTATGTCTTTTGAATTCTCTCCCCGATGAATATGACCATTTGTCCACCACTTTGTTGATGGGGAAAGAACATGTTAAGTATGCTGATGTAGCAACGGCGTTACTGAACTATGAATGCAGGCGCAAGGACAAAGAAGTCCATAGGGGTTCAGGTTCAACGTCCGAGGCTTTGACTGTAAGGGTACGATCCAATGATCGTTCTACTGGTAGCGGAGGAAGATCTCGATCAAAGTCTAGAGGTAAATCTCTAGTAAAGGATGAGTGTGCCTTTTGTCATGGAAAAGGCCATTGGAAGGTTGATTGTCCCGTGTTGACAAAGAAGGAAGATTGTACGTCTTCCAAAGATAATAAGGTAAATGTCGTACATGCTGATGATAGTGATGATGATTCAAATTATTCTTTGGCTGTTATGGTTGATTGCTCCACTCAAGGGTGGATTATGGATTCTGCATGTTTTCACCATTTGTGTCACAGTAGAGATTTGTTTGCTAGTTTTCGAAAGCTAGACTGTGATGATGTTGTGTTAGGTGATGGTCGTCACATGAAAACACTTGGTGTGGGAACTATCAAGTTGAAGTTGAAAAATGGTACAGTTAAAGAATTAGTTGGTGTCCGGTATGTTCCGGAGTTGGAGGTGAATCTCATCTCTCTTGGAACTTTAGAGTCTGAAGGTATGAAAATTGTTCTGCAAAATGGGGCTCTAAAGGTTGTTTCTGGTGCTTTGGTTGTTATGAGAGGGACAAGGCAACAAAATTTGTACTATCTGAATGGTAGTGTTGTTGGTTCTGGTGGAGATTCTTCTTCACATTTGCTGGATTGTTTGACTCCTCTCAGTTTGTCAGATTGTTTGGTTGATTGTGGCTTTGGTAGGCGTATCGGCAAGCATGGCTTGTTGAATGGTGGTAAGGTACGTAAAGTTTGTTTTGGGCATCCTTGTTTGAATGATAGTTTGAAGTTGGAAGAGATATCTCAGCAGGTGGAGATTGATGCCGCTCCTTATGAAAGTTTGTCTGGTAACACAGCTGATATTAGTTTGCTAGCCACAGATGTTTGTTTGAAGGTTCAAGCCCATGAGCCAATTGTAGCTGTGAAGCCGTTGTTTGGAGACCTTTGTAGGTTTCGGGGTGTTGATTCATACTCATCTTCAGTCGTTTATGGTCAGAAAGTGGAGATAGTATTTGGTAGTTTGGACCCCATTGTATTGAATTATGGTTGTTGGCCCTCTACGGGCATTGGTGGGCATTTGTTCTGATTTGGCCCTTTTAGGGGATTTGACCCTTCGGGGTATGATGGGCATCGTATAGATGCCATTGGAGTGAACTACGAAGGTTTGATCCTTTAGAAGAAGGGTACGTAGGTAACCATGAGGTGGTGCAACCGTTTTGGTCTTTCGGGACATGTGTGGGAGTTTGTGACTTGTGTTAATTTTGGTGTCGGCTTAGATTTCTTGAATCTTCGCCGAGGTGGAGAATTGTTGGGTTATTTTGTGAAAATAGGACGAAGGGAAGTTTTTGTTCAGGAACGTACGTACACAGTTAGGGCGTTCGTACGTTCAGCTTCACAGATAACGTTTTGGATCAGGGAACGTACGTACATAGTTAGGGCGTACGTACGTCCTGTATCACAGATGACTTCCCCGTGTGGCTCGACGTACGAACGTCAATTCGATGTAAGTACGTCCTCCTTTGTTTTTGTGCATATGGGCCTGTTTAAGCCCATTTCGTGTTTGATTGTAAGGCTACTAGGTATGACCCGTTCCTCCGGGACGCTTTATTTTTAATTATATTTAAACTACTACTTTTATATCCATACACAAATCTAGAGGATAAAATAGACAATTGATAGTTAAATTGATTACAATAATTAATTTGAATTTATTTTTATACTTGTATTGAGTAACTCAATGATAATAAACGTCAAACAAAAAATTATGATTGCTCTAATATGATTTGCAAAGTCCTCTATATGTAAATCATAGAGATAATTAAACATTTTTGCTACTGAAAAATAAATCCTATCTTAGTATTTATTGTAGACAAAAATAAATTTTAACAAAGATGAAAATAAAGAACATATTAAATTTTCATAGCTTCATCTTCATGACTTTTGTCTTCCAAATTGATATTTTCAATTGCCTGCACGAATCTTTTTTATTAGTTTCACATATTCCATTCTTTCTTGAAAATAGTTGTTAAACCATTTTTGGACTTCATTTTTTGTCAAAAAAATCTTTGAGTTGAGCATTTGACCCTAAACTATAGCATACGATATATATGGATCACATTCTTTTGATGATGAACCTAGCTTTACACCATTTTTGCAACGGCTTATTGTGATGTTTGCATAGTCATTTCATTTTCTGGATGCATTTTAAAGGTTATTTCCTATTCCATAATTAATGAAGGAATGTGTAGGTGTTATCTTCTTTGGAAAATATGCCTCTAAGTATGGCTTGTACAATTGTTTCATAGAATAGTCCTCATGTCATATTCCATATATGAAGGTTGATCAATTTGGTCAAGCAACCCTCATCACATTGTACGATAGAATAGTCCTCATATCGTGCTTTAATGATCTGAAAGTTCGAATAAGAAGAGGTTCATGGATATCATTCTTTGCAAGGTGTCAACCACCCTGTTGAATTCCCTGTATATTTTTCAGTCCCACCTTCTGTAATTTTCTAAACCATGACTAGAAGCCTAACTGAAATGATTGATTGTATTCAATTAATCATATCTAATAAAACTTTGTAGAGGTTGCTCATATTCTACTATGGCCAAAAGTGAACTGGCTGACCTTTGTGCTTCATTGTTTATTAGATTCATAACTATAGTCAGAAATTTCCAAGGCCACTTTCAAAGAGTGAAAGATTTCTTGGTAAATCTGATGGTTCATTTATCATTCAGAATAGTTGTTCTGCTGATCTTATAAGCTCCTTTGAATTCTTAACTATCGGTTTTATTACTTCCTGATTTTGTGTGGCTGCAACAAAGAAGTTACGGAATTCATTCAACCATTTGTATATAAAGAAAATCTAACCAATCAATCAATATTTATCATTAGTTTCTATCCAAAAAATAAAAAATATTTACCATTGGTGAAGACATGATTTTCAAATTGAAACTTGGCTTTGTTTGCTGATAATCCATAATAGCTTTTCTTCGATGGAAACATCTAGTTCCACAATAGTTTGGTCCTTGAATTTCCAGCAATTCAACACAAAAAATATTGTTGAAAAGTAAGTACTTACATTAGTGATAGTCCTTGTTATCACCTCAACACACCATTATATCCATAAACAAAATTTGTTGTTTGCGAAAATTTTGATTTTTCTAGAAATGTATAGATGAAATTAAAACTACTCACTTATAAATAAAATTTGAAGCATTGACATGAAAGCAAAAACGATAGTATTAGGTCCTTGTTATCACCTCAACACACCATTATATCCATAAACAAAATTTGTTGTTTGCGAAAATTTTGATTTTTCTAGAAATGTATAGATGAAATTAAAACTACTCACTTATAAATTAAATAAAATTTGAAGCATTGACATGAAAGCAAAAACGATAGTATTAGGTTGAAATCACTAATAGAATCGTTAGTCAAATATCAAATTAAAAATAGAAATATTATTTAATTGTATAAAGCTCATATAGTCCAGGTTTAAGGATGAGTTGTATGTATTATTTGTATAATTGACTTTGGCTATAGATACTGAAAATAAAAATAAAATTAAACACAAAAAAACTTGAATTTCAAATTTTTCTTTGTTGAAAAAGAGAAAAAAATAAATAAAGTGTTCATTGATGAAAATATGAGAGTAGAGAGGTGAGAGAGGTTTGATGATAAGCTATAACCGATTGATAACATGAAAAGACGTATGAGACAGATAGAGTTGTATGATGGAATCTATACTCTCTATTAAAGTTAGGCATTCCCTTAACTATAACTTGGTTAAATCAATATGTTTACAAACCAAATCAATTGAACATCTTATCCAAAGACAACAATAATGTTATGGAGGAATTAGAAAATAAATATACATATACGTAATAAAATTCTACTTTCAATCAATTTCAATAGCAAAAATAAAAACCAAAATCAAATTATAACATGTAAACCTTACATATAAAATAATACCCGTGTATTGCACGGGTTAAATAACCCAATATTTATAATCTCATTAAAACCCAATCTCTATAATCTCAAGTGCAAATCTTGACCGTCATTTGTCTCTTTACCAAGTTTTATAAGTGCCGGTTATAATATAGATGTTATAAAGCCAATGAGAAGGTTGGGAAAACCAAATCTTCATGTGAGAGAGATTGTGAGAAGCCATTGGCAAGTTTAAGAGAACTTTTGTGAGGAAGAACACTTTGGTTTCTTCGTGAGGGCTTGTATAATCGTCTCTATAAGGAAGATTGTTGGTTTGTCCGTGGACGTAGGCAATATTAACCGAACCACGTAAATCTTGTGTGTTTGTGTGAGTTTGTTTCGTTTTGTTTTGTTTTGTTTGATTCACACACTATTTCAATCTTGGGTATTGGTGCATAAGTTTCCGCTACGCACAACAATATTCTTTTATTTTCCTTGGGTGTCAAGAATTTGGTTTGGGTCGCCTTTTTGTATTAGATTTTCTGGAGACATGTGTGAAAATTACAATTGGTTTTTGTTTTTCCTTAATCTAGATAGACAGGATGATCATGATACAAATGAATGTTCTTTGTTGGCTTTGTACGTAATGCTTGCCATATGGACATCCAGGAATCTTATTAGATTTGATAGTAAGCAAATTACTTGGGAATCAGTAATAGAAAATGCTTTTCATATGGACTGAAGCTGTCTCACAGTGAAAGTGCTACAGTTCAGACTCATTCTACAGATTTGTCTAACCATACTTGGATTAGTCCACCACCAGGGTGAATTAAGATTAATTTTGATGCTAGTGTTTTTGCAAATAAGAAGATGGGAGCTGTAGCTGTTGTGGCAAGGGATGCTAAAGGAGACATTTTAAACGGAGGCACAAAAAGAATACAAGCAATAATGGATGTTGAAGAGGCAGTATTTCTAGCAGGTGAAATGGCTATCAAACCTTAGGCAATGGAATTAAATCCCATGTGTCATTCTTGGAGAGAGACTCCATCTTTTCTTGCATTGCAATCAACAATTTCTCACTACTAAAGTAATTCACGACTTGTTTATAGGAAATAGGTTCATCATCCTCCACGGGTAAGACATATCCTACCACATTAGCTTGACCATAGTGTTTCAACTGTTATTCATGTTCATACTTGTGGACTTCTTTAACGTCTCTCTTTGGCTTAGTAGAAGCCAAAGATTCTTGTTGCACGTGTTCTTGTACATGAACTTCCTCCTCTTGTTGTTGTTCTTGTTGTGTTACACATTCATCAAAATCATCATGAACCACAACATTTTTCCTTGTTGCATCATCATGGGTTTCCTACACTCTCTAGGCTTTACATAGTAGCCATACATGGGTTTTTAGGTTTTATCACGTTATGGGCCTAAATTGGGCCCATAAGCACTTCACCATATACAAGTGTATCGGCAACTCCAGCAGCAATGGACAAGACAAAACGTGTGTCCAGCGGCTATAGACATGACAATTCCATAGTTAGGCAAATTTTCAAAAATCTCCAGCGGGGCTATGCATCCTGCAAATATCTGTCAGAACTTTGGACCCGTTATTCCGCCAAACGACTTATCTCCAGAAGACGTAATTATATATCATTGGAAAGCTGAGAGAGTCCTCTTTCCAACCCAATAAACAGATCGATATTCCAATCACTAAGAAGAAAGTTATGGTCATTCCAATACAAACTGTCCAAATGAAGATACCGAAAAACGGAACAACACAACACATTAATGTTACAACCATACTTGAAGGAACCATTAGTGATTAAGTTGGATTCTATTGCAGATTTCTGGATTTTTATTTTGTGAAGTACTTTTGGAATGGATTTTGATTTTGTGAAGTACTTTGGCACTTGTTATATTTACTGGCTCCTTGTTTGTGATCGATCGGGATAAATTTGGTAAGTGGTGATCTTCTTATCAGAACTCTCCTTTGTGATAACCACTTTTTCGACTACTCTTTGTGACTCTCTCTCCTACCATAATCTGTTCAAGAATTGTTGGGCAAATCAATGATAAATCAATAACCCAAAGTGTGGAATAACCCAAGATCTAAAAGAAACAAGTAATGATAATAAGAAAAAATAAAACCAATACACAAGATATACGTGGTGGAACCCTCACGGGGAATAAACGACCACAAGCAAAACAAAGAACTTTATTATCTTCCAAAGAAAAGATTACAAGATGAAATCTCACACAACTCAACCTCACACTTTTTACAAAAAGAATACAAACCTAGAAATCCCCCAACAAATATTGCTCCCAAGTTTTCGCCAAAGCCTCCCAAACCTCAAATCTCCATGTTTTGAATCTCTCAAAACTCCCTTAGACTTTTGTTTCCCATGGCTTTCAAAACTTAATTCAGGTTTCCTACATCATTGGCTTTATAGGTACAACTTACAACAAACTTAGGGTTTGCCAGGAAATTGGGCCCATTACTACTGCAAAAATCTGTTGTCCAGTTTGCTGCTACTACCAGGTCAGCTGCTTGTTAGAACTTCAAGGATGACTTCCCAAGTGCATGCTAAGAATTAGAAATCATGCCATATGTCGTTAGAAAGCTAGACAAGTCTACTTTCTAACCCAACAAATGGGTCATGATTCCAAGTAATGAGCAAGAAGTTATGTCTATTTTGCTACATCGTGTCAAAACTAAACATAACAAAAAACTGAACAACAATTCTCTACCACGACGAAGATTCTTCAATCCGAGTATTTACCTTGAGAGAACGCCAATCTCCATAAACCCGAATTCAATTACACATGCGCCACCATTGTATGAATTCAACCGGATCTTCTAAGCCACCAACTTTTTTGTTTTACTCCATCCTTTCGGGTACCGATCAACAATGATCATGCAAGTCCAAGTTTTCTTTGGACTTACCCACCTTTGGAGCCCACTTCTTTGTCATCCGGACTCTTTGAACTCCACTAATATAAAATCTCCATGAGAATGTTCATCCTCAACCTTCAATTTAGATGATTGTAAGGTTCGACCGGTTACTGCTTCTCCCAACAGTACGTACATTCAAGCCTCTACGTTGGCTTCCCTCCATGACAAAAGTGTTTCCTCGGTATACCTTCATTACTCTACCATAATAAGATTAACTATAACCAGCAAAATTTAACTTAGATAGACAAATTATATTCCACTTTAACCTCGACACGTGTTTTACAGCCTGGATTGAATGAACATTACCATCAAACATCCTTAAGTGAACATTACCAGCTCCCTTTAGTCGTATACCCGAGCTTCCTGTAAACATCTTCCCACGACAATCCTCGTACCGACTAAAATATGAGCGATTAGCACACATGTGCTCTGTGGCACAACTATCTAGCAACCATTCGTTTTTGTAACCGACCTAGACATCGCTAGGGGTAACCGCTAGCAACCATTAGCATCATGGGAACCTTTTGTCGAATTACTTCTATCATCTTCCGCCAAACAATCTTTCCTCAAGTGACCAGAACGACCACACTTATAGCAATTGTCCCCACTATTCCATCGATATTGTCCCCACCTTAGTCACCACTAGGCCCAAGGCCATATCCATGGTGTGGGGTTTTTTCTTATGGGTTTCACTTACCCAAAATGCCTCGACAATAGTGGATACCAGACCATTACTTATAAACCCCTTAAAGATCTGTTATGGCTCGGATGTGGGACGATTTGGTCCATACACCTAACAAGAATTCAGATTCCACGAAACCAAACATGGACATAGTGATTTATAGGCTTGCAAAAATTGCCCTTCAACCATTAACCCGGCCCAGCCGCCCCATTCGATGCTAGCCCAGCCTTCATGCCTATTATATATGTGCAGGTTAGGGTTTTACTTTGAAAACATAGATCTAGCCTTTACCTCGACCCTAATTAAGTCCTCCCATAAAAAGTATTATTATATTAAAATGCATATTTGTATATCCATAATTGTTTAAGAAAATACCTCGTGACATGTAAAATTTATATTTCTTAATATAATCATATTAAAATTTTAATTCATCCAAAAATAAAAAAAAGTAAAACTAGTCAGATTTATATTTTATATGTAATATTTACATCAAAATTCAGTACTAGTTAGATTCATATTTTCTTTTTTATATATAGTGACTTGGTAAACTTAAACTGCAACCTTGCAAAGAGGCAAGCAGGCACCTGATAGTTATTACATTTATGGAAGACAAGGACGAAGTACTTTAACATTTTTCTTAATAAGACTAAAATTCATCCATCAACATCATAGCAATCAGATTCTAAGAGACTTCAAACGTGGAGAAGAAGAATATTAGTGATATAGTTAACAAGATCAGCATTTATTCGCCCTAGCTCCTTCAACAGAAGATCAGGGAATTGAGTCACTGTTAAAAACTAGTTTCAACATAGACATCCATCTGTACCTCCAACTTGTTGATAGCATACTTGTCTTCATAGCATCGTTTATTGGCATACGTTCGAGAATTTCAGAAACCAAATATAGGCACAGTGATCAGTCTTGCAAGACTGATGGCCATTTTTGGACTCCTCAAACATATCTTAACATAAAAAATGAAAAGGTTATTGAGAAGCATTTAAATGAAAATACAAATATGAAAAAAATAGAAATATTTTCATTTTCAAAAAATTTCAAATATGAAAAAAACTAGAAATGGGTTGGAGGCTAAAATATATACATGAACAATATTCACAATTCACATGCTTAAATTTTAGAAATGGGTTGGAGGATAATATTATATTTTTTTGTTGTATAATTAACATACTATATTCACAATTCACATGCTTAAATTTTTCTTTTTTCCATAAAAAAAATGCTAGTGGCTTTTAAGTCAAAAAATATTCTTAAGTTACAGACTTCCATTATTCAGTTTATTTTTTATTTTTGTTTTTCTATAAAAACTACTATTCATTTATTAACAAAGAGCTACATTCATCAAGTGTATACATTCGAGATGTTGTCCAGTTATAGGTGAAAAAATCATTTGTTGGCAAATATTCGTTTTCCTAAAAAACAAATTATTTCCTTCTTCTCTTCGATTTCTCTTCCTAAAGTCGGTCTCCACCGTCTCATGGTTCTATATTTTGTTTTTAGTTTTTACTATGGAAATTGATACTATATGTCGTAAATTTGTTTGGAGTTTCCACATTTCTGGAAAATATTTAAATCTAAATCATCAGATTGATTTAATTAAAAAGTGATTTCTGAAAATCCTACTACCTAAAGTGATTTCACCATCTTGTCCTTGTATCAATACCAATGAAACTCAGGCTAAACGAGTTCGATGAAGATAAATGAAGAACAAAAGACTTACCAGAAAAATTGAAATACAACTAAATTTAATTCTACAATCTAAAATTGAAATTAACAAGATCTCGGCAAACCTTAAATCCGAGATCTCGTCGAGTTCTTTTCAAGATCTCGTCAGTTCTTGAAGCCTTAACACAAAATGAACAATGTTTTTCAAGAGAATCTCAAGTTTTCAACCCACAATTATATCTAATTACAAACTTTTATTTGAAATTTAGTCTAATTCCATCCTAAATTAATCAAGTAGAACTCAATTAATCTCAATTTAAGGGAAAAGAAAAAAGATGAATGTCCAACAAAAAAACCAATTAGATTTCATACTGAATGAGATCTCAAGAATATCTCATACCAAATACTCCGTGAAATTCGAAGTACCATATAATTTACTTAAATTTTTGTCAGATCTCAAAATTAATAAGATTCAAAAAAGATTTTTTGTTATTTAAGTTAAAATTAATTAAAATAAAAACATAAACACAGCAACATACATCAATAACAAAAACAACAATAAAAACAAGCATGTTTCAGTAAGAGCTTACCGTATAGATTGACAACCACAACACTAGTTGGCCTTCCGCAGAGACCCCATTTCTTTCCGATTCCACCTATTCCCACATAACATATCTCTTTAAAACAATCTCTTAAAAGTTTTAAAAACATTACGAAGAAGTTGAAAGCTTCCATCCTACACTACAAATAAATCTTCTAGTTCATTAAACACAATAAGACCCGTCTGCTATTTATAACCGCAAAATTCATGTGTAAGTGATGGTCACAAAGAAAGCATGACACATGAATATGATAGGCTAGCTCTGACGCGATGATACCAAATAATCATGACGCGTGGTATGTATATGACGCGTGTAAGAATATGGTTGGTTAGCCATGATGCCATGATACAAAATTACCAATTAACTTGTGACACTTGTATGTAAACGACAAAAACACGTGTATTCATATAGTAGGCTAGCCATGACGTAATGATACCAAATAAATCATGACGTATATAAATGGTAGGAAATTAAAGATAACCATGGTGCATGTATGTCAAGACCCGAATTCATTAAACATAAACCCCATGGTGTAATTATTTTTAAAAAGAAATCATTTTTCAATTGAAATCGAGAATGAAATACATTAAAAAAAAAAAAAAAATAGTTGTGACATGTGTATGAACAATATTTCACGAAAAATAACCAAATATAAGTATATGACTTCAAGAGGGAATGAATGATTCTCATTAATTTAGGGAGAAGCTTTGTTCACAGTAATAACTGAGGCAATTCATGGTCCATCCATGTTTCAATCCTCACATTTTCCATTTGTTAGGCAATATGATAGTAATAGGCTATTCTTCATGAATAAAACTAAGTAAAACAGAATAAATAATATATGCAAAAAAAAAATAAAAAATATAAAATGTAAAGGACAATATGAATTGATCGAGTCGAGAAATATCTCTGTCATTAAGACATAATTTGCTCCAATAAGTGGTGTATGGGTTTAATGCAAACTGTCTCCCAGGATACAATGATCAGTACCTTTGTTGTGTAGCAACACTTCAAACAAAACGAAGACGATGAACCAATTCAGTGATGTAACTCTCTCAAGGACATGCACACAGAGATGAAATGAGTATGAGGTTTTTTGGAATGAATGAATTATGCAGACACTGGCCATCTATTTATAACAAGGAAAAATGCAGTGAGCAGACACTTGGGCCAAACCAATTCATTGAATAGACACACCCATTGGGTCGAAACAGTTCAATGAACAAACACACCCATTTGGGTCGAATAAATACTTTTGGCCCAAAACAGTTTCATAAAGGGACACAACTATTAGGCCGAACCAGTAGTAAATCTATTGGGAATGGGTAAACACCTATTGGGATATAAGTTCAATGAACCTTTCAACAAAACGATTATGTTGGATCACCAAAGACCCAAACCCAACCCAAGTCGGGTCGGGTCGGTCAGACAGATGGACGGGTGTGTGTGTGTGTGTGTTTTCAAACCCAAGCCCATGAAAGGTTCCGCCCAACGCACGAAAATATTATAACCCCCAAAGGTCACCCCCTTATTGTACACGAGTAGTTTATTAAGAGCAAACCTTATCTACATGGGTCAAATGTTGGACTATCACATTTTCCTTGCTTTGTCTCAAGTTATACTACTTACATAGATAACTTGGGACGCCAATTTTTCATTCAATATGAAACCTTTTTGGACATATGAATACTCTACGAGCATCTACTCAAAATATGGAATCCATACATGACAAGATCTCGCTCAACGAAGCTATACAATATACCAAAATATTCTGCCAAAGATCTTGTCAGAATTCTGACAGATTCTACAAACAGTTTCCAACACCATTTATGGTAGAAGCTTGAAATTCATTACCTTCTGTTTTTAGAATGTTGATGGATATAAAAGAGCCTTCTTCCTGTCCAATGGCTTGCCATTTTTAGCAAAAAAATTATTTAGTTGAAGGGATTGATTATATCATACTTATTAGTTATTAGATGCATAGTATAAAACATTGGCGGAAATTGAATAACATGTCACAGATCTTTGTTCTTCTAAACTGGTTTAATTCAAACATCATGTACCAAAAATTGTCAAAAGAAAATTTTAAACCAGTTCAAATGGGGTTGTGAAGGTTCTACACGTTAGAAAACTTCTTAATAGATTTATTAAACCAGTAGCTTTTTCGAAACGTTTAAGATTTGTTAAAAAAAGTTCATAGATTTGTTCAAACATTTTATAAAAAAGTAAAAATAAAATGTCATGACTTTAGGTCTGGAAAACTAAATTTTAGTCAATTTGAAATTAGAAGCTAAGAAATTTTAGTCAATTTGAAATTAGAAGCTAAGAAAAACTTGAGATTGTCCTTCTTACCTTGAATTACAAACAATGCAGCATGTCCTCATTAAAAAAAAGCCAAATTTTCATAGTTTCTTTCTAAAAGGACAGATCAGAGTTCACACCTAGAGACCTCAATTTGACCCGTGACCCATGAACCTAACCCGTCCGTCCAATTTTTATGACCTATGATCCAATTAATTAATTAACCCGCCCAAATTTAAATTATTAGGTCAATGAGTCAATCCAACCTGCCCAATTATATTATTGGGCGGGTTACATATAGTAAACACGTTGGCCGCCCGCTAACCCGAAAAAAATATCTAATAATATTCTGACCCGTTTCCTCACCTTTTAATCCATTGAAAAACCTAAGAAATTGATCCACCCGTGACCCGCCCATTCATCCATTATTCTCAAAACCATAATTTAACTATGTAATCTAAAAGTTTAAAATCTTCCAACATAATTGAGCAGTTATTTTTGGTGATGTCATATTGTCATGGCGTCATAGTAATACACTAATAAAACTGTTAATTCTTTTTGTACGACCCAAAGATGTTTAACCCATTCCCACCCAAAAAACAAATGTTCTGTGGTTTTCAAATACTTATCACACTAGCAAAAATTATGATTCCCCAGAAAACCTCTACTCTGAAATTCAGACCCTATTAGAAGACAACCAGAATATACTTTCCAAAGAAAAAGATTTGAGTTTGTCCGTAACTGTAATCTCAAAATCTTTTTAGGTAATTTTGAATCAACACCCCTACTTGAAGACATCTCATTTCTCCGAATCTCTACATGATAAACTCTCTTTACCTTGAATTTACCCTTTCTATCCCAAAACCAGATTAATTCATCGTTACTATTTCTCCTGATTTCAATATTTGTGATACATCTCCACAGAAGAGCATGAAGCAACTCTTGAATGAAATTCATATTTCATGCAAAGGAATTTTGATCAATTATTTGGGATACTGATAAAGCTTCCATCCTAACTCATTTGCAATTCTCCAAAGACACCCTTTCCTTATAAACTCAGCACACCCTCTTAAAGTATTCCAAAACCATGAAACCTCTCCATTTTTTTTATTAAGCCCTTTTCACTCATAATTTCAACCTGCATAAGTTTGCCTAAAAACACCAGACCATACTGAATCTGGTCGTTTAAGAACTCCCCACCAATGTTTTGCCAATAAGGCTTTATTCATACTACTTGTTTTCCTAAAACCAATACCCCCATTCTTCTTAGATTTAAAGAGAAAATCCCAAGAGTTTAAATGAATCGCCTTTGAATCTTGAGTCCCCCTCCACTAAAAATCTCTTCTAATCTTGTAAAGCTTGTCACATATAGATTCTGCAAGCTTCTATGTCGACATAGCGCGGATAAATAGGTACCGCCTCCGCCACAGATTTTATAAGTATCATTCAACCTGCTTGAGACAAAATTTTAGCTTGCCATCTAACAACCTTAGACTGAACTCTATCTATAAGGTATTGAAAATCATCTGATCGTTTCCAACTTAACAAAATAGGAATACCAAGATATTTCTTCTTTTCATGAAATTTTTTTACACCCTAAAGATCCATGATTTGTTGTTGCATTCTAACACTCACATTACTACTAAAAAATGTACTAGATTTCGAATAATTAACTGCCTGACCAAAAGCCTCACAATAAAAGCTCAACAATATGTAATAAATGCTCAACCTCCTACAAATCCGCCTTACAGAAAAGTATGAGCTCATCCGCATACAACAAATGAGATATAGTTCTCCCCCAAATTTTATAGACAAGTGATTGTGAGAATGTGAATTATTCTCAAAGTCCTCGTTTTATTTATAAACTATGTGCTTGCACACTCTTCGTGCATGTTTTTCAGTTAGGAGCATTGTCATGTTGGATCTTTTTTCTTTTTAAGTTTTAGAAATTAATCAAATTTTGTACATTTGTAAGAACGAAGCAAGAAACCACCGCGTTTTAATCGATGATAAAAGAAGAATAATCATATTGACACCTGGTGTTTTACCAAAAGCTATCCAATATCTTAAGTTCAGTCCACCCGAAAACTAACTTACACTATGGGCACCTATATGTTAAGAGCCACCCATATCTTAAATTATTATTTGTTGGAAAATTCTTTTATTTTTTTCTTTTTCTTCATTCCCCCACATTCTATCAATATAGAAATTAAATCTGGATGGAAGGCATTCAAAGCTTCTTAATAGTGGAATCGCGTGAGATTAAGTGTCATGAATTGAAATCAATTTTTATCTACATTTTTTTTGTGGTGTTTTGTTTGCTTCTTTTGATAACAACAATTACAAATTCCTTATTTCAAAAACATGGTGAGAATTCATAATACAACTAAAGAATTAAGATGTAAACCAAAGAATTCTAATCCCATGTTTTTCACAACTATTTTGAGAAATCTATGAGTTTTAATTGTGATTAATTTATAATAAAAACTCTCTATGGTTATCGGTTCGTAATTTTTTTTTAGCACTAGTGTTGATGTTTTTGTTCTTCTATTCCTTTTTTTTAATTAGAATCTGGGTGGCACTTAGTATATTAGTGCACTTGGGTGTGATTGATTTTTTGTGGCCTGCATTTAAGATCTTGGATAGCTCTTTGTAAAACATTGGGTGTCAATATGATTTCCCTAAAACAATAACAATAATAATACCAATTTTTTTTTGAGTGATATCAGTTGGGTATACTTTGAAGTGAAGGAAGAAGGAGGGCAATCAACAGTAGAAAAGATCTTGAGTAGAAACTTGGAGAAATCTTAAATTAGGGCACAGAGACTAAAAAACTGTCCAGGCCTGAACCAAACAGGGGCTGTTTAGGTTGGAGTACATGGTGATGGTTGGAAGAGAAAATTTTTGCAAAGGAAATTTTCTGATCACTCTCCAGTTGTAGGTTGGAGTCCTGTTATTCCTAAACCAAATAATATTCCCTTTAGAGTTAAGAAAGGGTGGTCGGAGCATGAGAATTTTTTGATATTGTGAAAGAGAGCTGGGGTGAAGGAGTAACATCTGGTCCTATGTTTCTAGTGGTGCAGAAGTTGAAGAGATTAAAGAAAAGTTTGAAGATATGGAATAAAGAAATGTTCTAGGGGAATTGAGATAAGATCGAAAATATTTGACAGAGAAATTGCAGTCGTACAAGCAGAGTTACATCATGAACATATGGAGGAAGAGCTTCGATATATGGAGTATACTTTAGAAAACCAAAGGAATCAGACTTTGGACAAGGAAGTTAAATAGTGGAGAGGAAAGCTTGTGTTAAGTAGCTGTTTGAAGGTGAGAGAAATACAGGTTACTTTCAAGAGAAGGTGAAGATGAGATTCAACAAGAGTCTCATAACTCAAATCAAAACTGAACAAGGCATTGTTTGAAGCAACGAGAAGAAATTAAAGAATACCTAGTTGAGTAATATAAAGAGAAATTTCAAAAGATTAATTGTGATACACATCAGAGGTTGCTTGAGATGGTACCAAGAATGATAACAAATGAACTAAGTCTGCTGTTGAATAAATTGCATGACAGTCGAGTGTTGGTCCGGTTAGGCTGGACTGGAATAGTAGGCATAGAAGGTGGTCTTCCTTGATTAATTGAAGCGATTTGCAGAAGCTTTTGATGTGATCTGTTGGATCTCAACCGTCTGAGTACTGATGAACTTTGGTGTGTTGCGTTTGCTTGGCAGGTCGTGGTCCAGGATCTCCTTTGTGAACGGGGACTCCTCATAGTGCTGCAGAGACTGGATTGCGAGTTGTTCTGCTTTGCGACCTCTGCTAAGCTGGCTTGCGACCTGGGAGGCTTTGAATTCAGTGAGCTGTTGGTTGATTTCTTCATACTTGCGGTTGCAGCCTTGAGTTGTGTGTTCTCGTCTTGTAGACGAGTGAGCTGATTCCTCAGATCTTGGATAATCTCTTCTTGGTTGGCCATTGATTAAGTGGGCGGTGGCTTGAGATTTTGAGTTGGGTTGGAGGGTTGGGTATTAACATGTTTTCAGATTAATGCATTAAGTAGGTCAGGTTGTTGTTTGCCTGACCAAGAAGGGATGTTGAGATGACCAAGAAGGGATGTTGAGATCGGGGGTGGCTGTACCTCGATGTGGTTGAGATTGCCTACGTACTGTAGCTTGAGGGAGAGGAACTTAGAGATCAAACCATCGTAGTTCTGTTCTTATAGAAGGTGGAAGGGTGCAGATAGTGGGATCGTGCGGATTCTCCGACATCTATTAACTCTGTGATATCTGATAATAAATGAGTAATGGACCAAGATATTCTCTGAGCATGATTGAGCGTACGTGTATGTGTTAAGGATGCCAACGGTCACATGGTCGAGCTATTCTGGTCGGATCAGGTGAGGTCGTGTTGTATGCGACCTGGTGGATTGTTAAGACATGCCACATGTCGTGTTTTGATTGGACGCTGTATATTGTACCCCAACAATAGTCTTCAGGTGGTCTTGTCCAATAAATAATCATTGGTGGTTTCATAGGTCGATTTTTATGTTGCCATTTCTCTTTAGTGACGGCCTTAGGCTGTCGTAATTGTCCTATTTTTTTTAGTTGTGTAGCGGTAGACTTGAAAGCAACAGAAGATCTTCTTGTAGGTTTAAACCATTCACTCAATCTGATGATCCCGCTCCTAATTTTGAAAATGAGTGAAGGGCCTTACAATAAGTAGTTGTCTTCAAACCTACCTATGGTAAGGCCTTTATCCATGATCAATAGAGGGGTAATGGTGCAACATAGATATTCCAAGAGCCCTTTTTACCTCTCGTGAACCATAGAGCTAGAAGAGTATAATACTGCAGCAGTTTGGGAGCTTTATATCAAACAATAGCATAAAATGCTTCCATAGTTAGTCTGCCAAATCACTTTTTAGGAAAAAGTGTTGTGCAAATTCCTGAGTAGTGTTTAGACAACACGAACATCTTGAGACCAAAGGAATTTGGCACCTGATAATAGCAGTTCACCGGAACTGCACCATGATATAACTTCCAATAGAAGAATGAAATTTTAGCGGGGACAAAGTTTGCCCAAATTCTTTTAAGTAGAGGAGATTTTAGAGTTCTTTCTTGAGTTAGCTCAAGGAGATACTTGATAGTGAACCTTCCATCTGTGCTATTGGGCCAGATTCAATTCTAATATCCTTTTCACCAGCTCGGCCCCTCAAATTGTTGAATTGCGCTCTATTTTGCTCCTCAGTGAAGATAGGAAGATCAAAATTCTTTAAAGCAACATATTGAAGTATATTGAGGGCAATCCATAGGAAGTGTAGAAGCCAAAACTTCACTTCCCAACCAAAATTCTTAAACCTAATACAAATTACCTAAGAAGTAAAAAGTTTTTTCTCTTCAAGTTGCCTAAAGATCTAGGCTTGAAAAGATCTAGAAGAGAATACAAACCCTAGTTTACAATAGTATATATATTGATCATGCATGCAGATGTGCTAAAACACTTCAAGTCGACAATAGGATAGAAGTAGGTCGGTCTAGGATCCATAGTTGGCATTGGTCCCAACCATCAATTCATGTCCCAAGTCGCTCGTTGGGTGGCGAGTTGGCCGTTGACTTCTGACCTCTAGTCTTCTGGGTCCTGCTTCGCATCCTATGTAGGTTAACGCATTTCTGTCCTATTGCACTATGGTTCGGCAAAAATACTCCTCTGAGCTTTATACAATTTTGGTTTCATTTTTGGCTTCAAAGTCTTCTTTCTCTTGGACTTGGGCTTCCTCTTCCTTGTATGTAGGTTAATGCACTTCTGTCCTATTGCATTTTGGTTCGACAAATATATTCCTCTAAGCTTTATACAGTTATGGTTTCGTTTTTCAAAGTCTTCTTTCTCTTGGATTTGGGCTTTCTCTTTCTTGTAGGAGTCTTTGAGGAGGTGGACTTGGAGCTTTAATTCATTTTGATTTATAAATCATCAACTTATTAAGTCCAATATATGGTATTTTAGGCCTTAAATCAAATTAGTGAGAGTTTAGTCCCGTGAAATATAATAAACTTGAAAATAAGACTAAAAAACATTAAATTACATAGGAGTAAGTAAAATGCTATTCGGAAAGTATTTAAAATCTGTCACTGACTATCTTTAGTAAAAAAAACTTGCAAACTTAATCAAACTTATGAATTTTAATGATTAAAGATCTGTCATTGACTCACTGAACAGTTGTATTCGTGTCATCCTGTGATATCGAAAAGGTTTGAGCACAATTGAGTTCGGTTGGGAAATAACCATTGGGAGGATCAATTTTGCCCTTTGGCAAGATCTGATGCCATAATAAATTAAATTATTTATTTATATAAAAAAAACATCTTAGAATATGAACAAACCTAAATATATCAAAATAAAATATGAATTTATGAGGGTTTGGATTTGCATATTTTATTAAAAATATTATTATGATTATACAATCAAATCCAAATAAAAATAGGGCTTTGGATATAGATTTACTAAAATTTGACCCAAAGTATGGAAATTTTCCACACTAATACTCCCTCCGTCCCAAATTATAAGTACCTTTTGGAATATTCTACTTATTAAGGAACATCATTTATATTTATTGTTTGTCAACTAACTCTACTTCCTAATTTACCCCTATTTAATACTAATTACAATGTCTAATTTTTCATTAGAATGATTACTCTAGTCTCAAAGCAAGGGTAGTATAGACAAAAGAACCATTTAACTTAATTATATGTTTTCAAAAATCAAAAGCGACATATATTTTGGGACAATCTAAAATGAAATTAGGTACTTATAATTTGGGACAGAAGGAGTATTTCTTGTAAGTATGTTCTCAGTAGGTTCCATGTACATATAAAATACTAAGACTATATTCCATGAATCAAAGTAAAAAGGAAACAAATAATAATAAGAATTAATATTAATAACAATAAGCAGGTTCCATGTACATATAAAATACTAAGACTATATTCCATGAATCAAAGTAAAATTAAAAGAAAACAAATAATAATAATAATAATAATAACAATAAGTAGGTTCGATGTACATATAAAATACTGACTAAGACTATTAATTATTCTATGAATCAATGTAATAAAAGAAAAAAATGTATATGGTGTAGATGCATGCACATTTTATGTAATTAATGTGAACAAATACACTTACTTGTTATGAATCATCTGCTTATCTATAAATAAATAGGATAACCATAACAAGGAAAAGAGTGAAAGTAAAAAGAATCAAACACAATGGAGGCAACTAAAGTCCGAGTATTAGTTCTCATGGTTGTGCTTTTAACTTTGCTTGCTAAAGAGACATCAGCAAGTTGCATTGAAGATTGTTACGCAGACTGTATGAATGACAGAAACGCGCGTAAGGTCGACTGTACTGTTTACTGTCTGTGGCACTGTCTTGAAAAGCCTTGTGAACTTTCTTGTGTAGAAAATATATGCTCAAAAATGGCTGAAGGTAAAAGAAAAACTCATTATCATTATTGCTTGTATGTTTAAAATTTTCACACATCTGTTTTTTCGTTTAAGTCCTTCTTTCATTCATGGTAAGCGGTAGCGAGTAGGGTTGGTCGTTAAATTTTAAAAATTGAGAAACCGATTCGAACCGAACGCTTTTTTTTTTAATACATCGGTTTGGTGTTCGGATCATAAAATTTAAAAACCGATAATTTCATGGTGTCGGTTCCTAATCTTCGGCTGCAATAATAACCGATCTGATTCGATATACAGTAACGCTTTGTTTACTTTCGTATTCTTCTCTCTTATCTCTGTGTCTTCCAAAGATTTTTAAAAATTTTGAAATCTATTTTTTCCATAATTATAACAACAAAATAATCCATAACACAGTTTGAAAAATGAAAAACAATCATATCTACTTGTCTTGTGATCTAAAAAATTATGACACCAAGTTACAAACTTACATTGACGAATATTGATAGAAGCATAAAACTCACCTTTTCGATCGATATTCGTTGGAATTAACAGATTTTAACGGATTCAACGGTACTAGTGGATTCAGATTGGCACTGAAAATCCATGTCTTCATCACCAACTTTTACCAGATTTCATCTTCATCATTATCATCATCGATCTATGAGTTTTTTCTTCTTCATTGTCTATCTTAGCAGATTTCAATTTCGTAACCAATTTTGGATTGGTTATAAATCATTGATCCTTCCACATAAGAAAAATATCAAAAAAAAAAAAAAAAAACTATTTTGTTTGTTTTGTTAATAATACGTTTTCTTCAAACTGTTGGATTAAATCAAATAGAATTTATTTGCAATAATTAATAACTAATAAAGAACATAATATATTTTAAATTAGTTCTTCAGGATTGTGGATCAATCAAATATTTTATAATGTTTTTTCGGAGTATTATATTACAATAGTAGACATAATTGGTAAATACATATTTTGTTTTTTGAAGATCACACCGACGTTCGGATATTCACGAATATTCATGAAAAATTACGGAATTTCGTCAACCTAAACCTCCCCATGCCCACAAAGGCTGTCGAAAACTTCGCCCGGATTCAACATTTTGAACTATGGTTGTTTATACTATTAAGTATTAATGGCTTGGAGATTACGAGGCCAAAACTGAGTACATACCAATAAACAAAATTTGTAATATTGTACAAAGTTTTGTTTTATAGATCTGTAAATTAAATTTTATCACAACAAACCATCGTGTGCATTCTTCCTTCAAAATCTACTAGCAATTATTGTGGTTAAATTATAGATTCATGTTTTCTTCTAACTTTCTGGTGGTCAAATTAATCCATATATGATGACTATGGTGCTTATTCGTATTGTTTCCTGATATGACAGATAAACAGAGAATGGGAATGTGCCTAGCAGAAGTTTGTAACTGTAAACTAATGCCTTAGCTCGTGTACCAAAATTTGATCCATCGATCATAAATTCTATATGTAAAGTTCATGAAATAATATCGAGGAAAAACTATCTTTGGCACCATTTTGGCTTTCATTATCCGTAAGATATCTATGCCAAATTTTTTTTATCGATCTTTAATCAATAAAAGGAGTTTTAATTAATTTATAAAACCTAATACAGCAGCATACCCATTGCTCATTTGCTCTCGGGTCTCCGAAAAGAAAAAAGACATAGATACATTGTATATACCCATTACCGAATTCTCCTACTCGGAATGCCAAACACCGACTTTACATCTATTTCATCCGACTTAGTATCTAATCACACTCCACCCATCTCCATCCAAATCCTAATCTCTCTAACTCGGTACACTAAGCACCGACATCGCACTTATTTCATCCGACTTCGTATAAAACCACATTTCACCCACTTCTGTTCCAATCCTAATCTCATAGAACATCCGAGCACATCCGACTTGGGGCTACCTCACTTTGAACTCCGAGTTCGATACATTCAAACTCCAAATCTTATTGCAGTTACGGATCTTTCTCATTGAATCCCCAAATATCCGCCCACTTTATGATTCGAACGTTGAGTCATTAAATACGATCCACACCCTAAGCCACCTATAAAAGGAACTACGTTTGGCTTGATTCTGGATCGACCCCTTCCAGATACGTAGGCAGCTATCACCGCTCTGATAGTTCAACCACTTTCATTCATTCAAACTCTCCCTTCTCCGATCATCTTCCCCAATCTTCTGATCACAAATTCATACAACATTTACATACATTATATAACTTTACCAAAAAATTAAAATATATACTACAGTATAAATAATTCAAACACTTTGCCCACGCCATAAAAATTAAACTACCCTTGTTATCTATACATGATTATCAGTATAGTTAACCTCTTAGACATTGATAATTGCAATTTAGAACTGTTTGTTTATTTATTTACGCTAGTTCTGATAGTTTATAAGCAATTAGAAAATCCAAAAGTATGTTTGTTTTTACATCTAGTTATAGGCTTATAAGGTTTTCTAGTCGAAATTGGCTAAAAAAGTGGCAGTTACTAAAAGCTCTATCCCCAAGCTTATAATAAATAGCTTATAAGTTATAAGCTACTAGATGAAAAAACAAACCACACCTTAACTATTCTTGAATGAAAATTGATAATTGGAAAAAGAAGTTAAAAAAAGAAATTGATCCTACCAATGGTTATTTGCATTGCTAACTCAATTTCCGGTAAAAAGAAAAAAAACCCCTTCCAAATACATAAGAAAAGGAACCTTAGCTTCATGTCCTTTTGGCCACCTAATTGTTGCACAAGCTAACATTGTTCATCAATCCATCATAAATCACAATTTTCTTGGTGAACAAAATACCATTATTTTCTCCAACCTTATTCTATATTTCATCATTCAACCTTTTCTTCTAATATTAATTTTAAAAAACACAAGACACAATAGTATTTAAGTTCTTAAGGTTTCTTCCAGGCAACTTAATTTAAGTTTCTGCCCCAGAGATCCAACTTGCAGACATTTAAACAAAGCTATGAATGTTAAATGGTTAAAGAATGTCACTTTAAAGAGAGCTATAGCAGTGCCAACTAAAAGAAAGGAATAAGGACATTTTCCCTAACGGTTAAAGGGTGGGCAAATCTGCCACGGAACTAACTATTGGCATGATCAATTTTGCCCTTGGCAAAATTTGGAGTCACGTTTAGTTATCAGCTTTTTTGGCCCAAGGACAAGATTAGTAGTTTAATTGGGCCTAAGGACAGCCTAAAAGTTTAGTTCAGTTTTATGCCAATTCAACCTAATGACGAAGATACCCTCAGTCTAATATTTCTTTCTTTACTCCGTGGTTTTCATATAATCTATTTTTTTCTTCCTCCCCGATCTCTAATCTTTGAAAGAAAAAAATGGAAATTTTTTTTTACTATTAACTATAACATGGAACTAATTTTATATGGATTCATGTCTGATCGATCTCCAATTCCAATCTCTCTTTAAACTTAGATCTAATTAAATTGTTGAAAATCATGGTCTTTTTTTTTTTAATCTTATCCTGATGCATATAGTATCTTTTTGATTAATGGAGTTTGTCATTTTTGAATATTGAGACCACAAATTGCAAATGATTCCACTTTCTCACACTAAAATCATGACAACGTCATCACCACTACTAACAAAAGTTCAAATCACTTAATTTCTCGACAATGTTCTTTCTCAAACTGTCTAATATCACTTTTTATACCGACCATTTTTATTAAATGGTTAATTCGTGACATCTTTTAACTCTCGTTGAAATTTATTAAAGTTTTCATATTACTACTTTCATGTACCCACAAATATAATAGAAGAACAAGGAGATGTTTGCCAATCAACTACTTTAACATATTAATCAACTACTTTATTCAATTAATTAACATATTAATCAACTCAACAATACTTGATTAATATAACAATCAATTCAACAATAGTTGATTAGTATATTAATCAATTATGAAATTAAATTTTTTTTTTCTGTTTAGTTGATTAGTATATATTAATCAACTCAACAATAGTTGATTAATACAATAATCAAATCAACAATAATTGATTAATAAACTAAGCAACTCAGCAATAGTTGATTACCATATTAATTATTAAATTTTCACCGTAAACCCTAAACCTTAAACCCTAATGCAATGTAATTATACCTACCCTAATGAATCCTTGTTGGAGTGTGGTTTTAAACCCTAAAACCTTAACCCTATAACCCTAAAATATTATGCAATGTAACTAACCTTAAACCCCTCAATAAGATGTAACTATATACTGCCCAAGTGAAATCTAGTTGGAATGTGGTCTTATGCGACCCTAATGCAATGTAACTACCTCCAATGAACCTTAATTGGAATGTGATCTTACGTGACCCTAATGCAATGTAACTATACCCTATTCAATGAACCTTAATTGGAATGTGATCTTACGTGACCCTAATGCAATATAAGTATATACTAAACCCCTAGCCTCTAATCAACAAAAGAAATATACCAAGAAATATATGAAGAGGTTATTGACATTAAAACAAAAGTTAATGAACACATTAATTAACAAAAGTAATGTATGAATAACTTACTGACATTAATATAAAAATTGATTAATACAATAATTAACCCTTATTCTAACTGATTAGTACATTAATCAACTCTTATTTCAATTGATTAGTACATTAATAAGGGTTTTTCTTATGTTTAGTTGGTTAGTATATTAATCAACTTAACTAAGGGTTATGTATGATTCGAGGGTAATTTAGTTTGTCGTTGAAAAAGGAGGATTCGAGATAAAATTAAAATTTTAGGATTAGACAAGAAAACTCGAAGTGAAAGGAGAGTTCTATGATTTGTTCTTACTTTTATAACCACTTACAAATACGCACCTCTGAAAAATTTACCAAGAAAAATTCCTACTCAAATCAAACAAACCCTAAAAATTAATATTTTTTCTGTTGATTAGTATATAAAGTAATTCAAAATTAATTGATTAGTACATTATTCAACTAAGAAATTTATACTTTTCTTTTTGTTTAGTTGATTAGTATATTAATCAACTAAGACATAGCTTATTAGTATATATATATATTAATCAACTCAACAATAGTTGATTAATAAAGTATGAAACCGGCATTCGGTTGTTTGACATCATTTTGTGACTTGGTGTGTCCGAGGTTATCTCGCCTTGATCTCATTATTAGGAATACCTAGATTTGTGAGTGTGAGCGTCGTCCCGAGAATCCTTTCTCTCATTCGAGTTTGTCAGTATGTTCTTTGGTACAGTACGTACGTACCTAGTTAGGACGTACGTACGTCGAGTTGGGCAGAACTTTTCTTTGGTGTTAGGACGTACGTACCTAGTTAGGGCGTACATATGTCGTGGTGTAATTTTCATATTTCGGCCCATTTTCTCCCTCTTCCAAAACCCTAACTATATATTGTTTTCCAACCAAAGAACAAATCGGTTCTTTGCCCGTCAAATTGAGGTGTTCTTCTGGAGTTTGTTTAGGGTTGTGTTTTGGTGATTGAACTCATTCTTTCCTCTCCACTCATCTTCTTCTTCCTTATTGATTATTGAGATCGGCTTCGAGTCTTCTTGTGTGTTCATCAAGAAGTCGAGTGTCTTGTGCGTACAACAAGGTACTCTGGTGAAGTCAAGGTGTTAGAGATAACCAGTAGTGTCAACTCGTAGTGATTGCAGGTAGTTGATAGGTTTGTACATCTCTTTTCATCTAGTGGACTTATTTGTTGTCGCGAGGACAACCGTGGACGTTTTCCATATTGGGTTTTACCACGTTAAAAATATCGCGTGTTCATTTACTTTTTGTTCATTGATTTGCTTGTTTGATTAGTTGTGATGTGGTAATAGCACTGTTTGTGGAGTTACAAAGTAATCAACTCAACAACATCGTATTAATACTAGACGCAAATTGGATTCAGATGGATTAAAACCATCATCCTCTCATTTAGAGCTTATGGACCCATCTAAGAATAATATATTCACAATTTAAATAGTAACAATTTAAATTATAACATTTCAAATATAACCAAAACCAAGCAACATGAGCCATTTAAAATATCTAAGTTATAAGGTACAAGGCAATCTCAACTTTGGGAGAAAAACATATATAAATTTTGACACTGACGGACCAGATTGCAAGTTGAGGATCGATATCAGATCTGGATCCTTGGTATTCCTCGATCACGGTAAATCTGTGTTGAATTTCACTTCTTCTTTTAATTTTTTATTATATTTTTATTTTAGTAATTATTCAAAAAATTTATTAAGTAGTAGTCATCAATTTCTTAAAGCTCTCATTCTTATTCCTTTAATTTGTTAACATGCATATCTTCACAATTGTCTATTAAAATTAATTTGCATGATTGAAGAAATTTGTGATGTAAATATGTAATTAGAAGAGGTATTTTATAAATTATAATTCTTTGGATGTTGTTATTTTTATTTTAGTGGAAATTGTGTATACATTTTTTATTGATAAAGTTTTTGGGTGGTGAAAATTTTACACATTCCTTTCGTGCGCACCCTCACCAAAAATTCTGGCTACGCCACTGGATTGTATGTATGTTCCTTACCATCAGTGTACCGTACCTACTATTATAGAACCACGGAGACTGCACCCTTCTATAAGGTGCATCTCCATGCCACCAGTTTTCCTGCTCAAGCTCAAGATCTATGGCGAATGGTTATCTAGTGGAGAAAGGTGTGTGTAAAAGGTAGCAAATCCGTCATAAAATGTTGGTTTTTTATTTTATATATATGTTCTTTGCACGTCCAGAAAACGTTTTAGAAGCAGTTGGTTCGAACGTATTCTGGAGACGTTCGAACGGATCTAGATTTTCAGGTGCAGTTGGTTCAAATGGAATTTTGGGAATGTTCGAACGAAAAAAACAGCTCTCTGTTTGACAAGGTTGGTTAGAACGGGATTTTCGGGCCTTCGAACGGATTGATGTTTTTTGCTCAATGGGCCTGATTTCTGAGTTGTTTTTGCTTTGGTAAAATCCCAATTTCGAACGGTGTTATGTATGACTATGTTATAAAGCCTATAAATAGGAAAGCCTAGAGTACGAAAAACTAGGTCAAGCGAGGCATAAGTTTAAATTCAAGTCTTCTTGAGAAAGATTTTCTTGAAGAAAGAAAAGTGATGAATAACTTGTTCTTGAGATATTTGAGAGCTTGTTTGTGAGGAAAAAGAGTCGAGTGAGTACGCTTTGTATCACCCTTTCTTCTTCTTCATTGTTAAATTTTATCATCTTGCCCCGTGGACATAGGCTTACGCCGAACCACGTTAAATCTTCTGTTGTGGGTGCTTGAATTTTTTATCGTGTTTTACTTTCTAGTTACATATACTTGATTGTTATTGATCTAGTAGTTAGTTCTTTATATTATTTGTGTTGACCCCCCTTAACAGGCTCAAGCCCAAGTCATAGCCCAAGATTATAATCAATAAGAGCCTAAGCCCAAAATAAAGGCTTAGTCCCGTTACTACATTCAATATCAATTATGGGTTTTATCTATTTTAAGTCCATTATATTCAATTAGGTTAATATGGTAATTGCACATATTTGTAGAGATTTCCTTAACCTAATCCAACTACAACTCCAATATCTATACAACTCCTAATCTAAATACAACTCCAATATCTCTACAACTCATGTTCCTAATAGGACATGAGGTACATTATCTTGTCATTATATGGTCCAAATACATGGGACTACATCACTACAATATATTAGGATCATTGGATCACATCCTAATCCTAATCAAACTCTACAATTGAAGTACGTTATAAAAGGCTTGATTTCATCTCTCTTATGGATACATAGGCAACTAAGAAGCAACTTAGTGCAACTATAATAAATCACCAAAACCCTATTTTCCTTCATCTTCATCTTCTTCAATACCTTAGATCATAACATTAGGTGTTTCTTCTTAATTTTACATCATAATAGTGTGAAATCCGGTTGAAACATTATTCTCTACAAGTTATTCCTTAAGGTATTATCTTCGACAAAGGTTACACCTTTATTGGTGTAGATCACGTTGTGAACAAATCACTTCCGCACTATTGGCGTTTATTCCCAACAATTTGGTATCAAGAGCTTTCATTACAATCTTGGCGATTTAAGTTTGTTTTAAAGTTTTAGAGTTGTTGAAAATAAGGTGTTTGAAGAAATTACTGAAAGAGTATTTTGGGTAGTTGTTTGCTAGAATGGATTCAAGAGGTGGCAAATATGTAGGAAAGTATGAGATTGAGAAATTTAATGGAAAGAATGATTTTGGATTTTGGCAAACTCAAATCAAACATGTGTTGGTTGTACAAAAGCTTCACAAGACGTTGTTGCGTAAGAGCAAGAAACCCGCAACGATGATGGAGGAAGAGTTTGATGACATGGATCTTGAAGTCGTTGCCGATATATGTCTTTATTTGGATAAAAATGTTGTGTATAATGCCAAAGATGAAACTACCACCATTGGTTTGTGGCTAATTAAAGCTTGAATCTTTGTACATGACAAAGAATCTAATGAACAAGATGCTTTGTATGAAGGAACTCTACACCTTAAAGATGGAATACATACGACGCTTCAATAAAGGACCATGTGGCTTAATTCAACTGAGTAAGGTCAAATTTGAAGGGCTTGAATAAGAAAATTGGGTTCGACACATACGTACATATCTCAATAAAAAAATTGGGTTCGACACATACGTACATCTTAAAGAGATATGTACGTCTACACAAAGATTAGTAATCTGGGATAGGTACGTACGTACATCTTGAAGGGGTACGAACATCCCCGTAGAAATTACAACCTGATAAACTTGGGATTAAATATGGACTTCAAAAGAAAGTTCACTCACCACTTTCCGTATTGGTGGATTACTATTGCGAACTTTATTGGACAATAGAGTTGCACACACTTCATTGGACAATAGAGTCGCACAAACTTCATCATAGGTCACAATATCCTTCCCATATATCATAGTTTGGACTAAGCCTTCATATGAATCCGGCAAAGAGAACATGAGAATATAACACAATTACTCATCATCTACCTTGAGATCTATATCCCATTTTCCTTCTATCTTTTCACCTAAATATAAATAGGTCTATAGAGAAAAATCTATTTGTTTGGAGCCATCATCTCTTCTCTAGTGTTTGGTATTCCCTCTTTCTCATCTTCTTCCGCATCTAATCATCTTCCAACCAACTCTTTTATGATGTTCTTGAGAGATTGACTTCCGAGTGTCTTGTGCGTACATCAAAGTTCTCCAGTGGAGTCGAGGTGTTAGAGATAACCTGCAGTATCAACTCGCAAGTGAATGTCAGTAGTTAAAAGGTTTGTAAATCTTCTAACATTATGGTGGATTGATTTGTTGTCAAGAGAGGCAACCGTGGACGTTCCCTGTCTGGGTTTTACCCGTTAAACATCGTATGTTCTTTACTGTTTTTGTTACTTTCATATTTATTTGAAATTTGTTATAGCATTTGTTTGGGGATTACAGTACAACATTGCGGGAGGGAAATATCATTTCCCACATCTAAAATCCTTTTACCACATTAGGTCAAACTTAAAAATGCAACAATGGTAACTAGAAAATCTTATCAACTTTTTTTTTGGTATCCAACTCGACTCAACTCCATGCAAAGCTATGCTTCCCTGGGTTTTGGGCTTTTGGCATAAGTCCATTTCATTTAATTCCCATTTCATCTGCATTTCAAATGAACTATTTCTCAATTTCATCAGCATTTCATGTTCATTTCTAACTTTTTTTTTTTAAAAAATATATATATATATTTCTGCCCATCAAACTAAGAAGTTCATGACATCTGTATCATATTGTAATAGTTTAAGCATTTTTTGCATGTTGTACTAAAGAAAATAAATTCTTATAAAGAGTTGGTAAGATCTGATGAAAAGCTATTAAAACGACCGGAAGATCTCCTGTAGCTTCATTCCACCCAAAAACCAATGGAGAGTAGTGTGATAGTTTTAGCCTTGGCATGCCTAGCAGCACTATTAGCCTTTATCTCAAAGAAAACCCAGAATACCAAAAAGAGAAATCCACCTGGTCCAAATTCATGGCCTATTATTGGCAATCTACATCAGCTTCCTCCCCTCCCACATATTTCTCTTCACTTGTTGGCCAAAAAGTATGGAGAAATTATGCAGGTAAAATATGGTTCTGGCACAGTTGTGGTTGCTTCATCGCCCAAAATGGCAGAAGAATTTTTGAAAACACATGATAATGTGTTTGCCTCTAGGCCTCCCTTGGCTTCTGGCAAATACACTGGTTACAATTTCCAAGACATGACATGGGCACCTGCAGGACCTCATTGGCGAAAAGCACGTAAAGTTTACCTAACGGAAATATTCACTCCCAAAAGGCTTAATTCCTTTGAATATATTCGTGTTGAGGAAAGACAAAGGTTCCTTTCTGGGCTTTACGCTAAGAGTGGAAATCCAGTGTTGCTCAAAAACGAGATCAGGCGATATACTCTCTCTAGTATAAGCAGGGTGGTATTAAGGGACAAGTACTTCAGTGACCATAAAACTGACACTTCACTTGTGTCAATAAGTGAATTTCATGAGATGATCGATGAATGGATGGTGCTTAATGGTGTAATCAACATTGGCGATTGGATACCATGGCTGCGTGTCTTTGACCTCCAAGGATATGTTAAGCGAATGAAAGTCTTAAGGGACAAATTCGATGCTTTTCACAACTATGTAATTGCTGACCACATGGCTCAAAAGGATTTAGCAGGCAAGAATTTTGTTCCTAAAGATATGGTAGATGTGTTGTTGCAGTTGTCTGAGGATGATACTGATCCTGAGGTTAAGCTCTCTATAGAAGCTGTCAAGGCATTAGTCCATGTTAGTATTTTATCATCATTTCATTCTCTATCTATTATAATCCTTACTTATTTTATTAGTACTGTATATATGTATATATATATGTCTGCAGATTTTTTCAACAAATTAACTTTTTTGTTTTTTATGTCGATCTAATTCACCTTTGCTTGTGTTTAGGACTTAATGCCTGGTGGCACGGACACGTCTGGAACTACTATGGAATGGGCAATTCATGAAATTCTTAGACATCCTGACGTCCTTGCAAAGCTAAGGGAAGAACTTGACAAAGTAACTAATGGTGGAGAAAGATGGGTGCAAGAAGATGATTTCCCCCAAATGCCTTACTTAGAAGCTATTATTAAGGAAACATTAAGGTTACATCCACTATCACCTTTGTTGGCACCACATTTTGCACTCGAGGATTGCAATGTAGCAGGTTATGACATAGCTAAAGGAACAACTGTCTTGATAAATACATGGAGCATAGGGAGGCACCCAGACCATTGGGAGGATCCTTATGAATTCAAGCCAGAAAGATTTTTGCAGGGCAAGGAAATCAGCATGACAGGACAAGATTTCACTCTGTTGCCATTTGGCTCGGGCAGAAGAAAGTGCCCTGGCTACACTCTCGGACTTAGGCTTGTTCGAACAACAGTTGCTAACATCTTCCATGGTTTTAACTGGAAACTTCCAGAGGGTATGAAATCTGAAGATATATGTATGGCGGAACGCTATGGTCTGACTACCTGTCCTGAAGTCACCCTTAGTATTATCCCAGAGCCTCGACTTCCAATCCACCTTTATAAGTAAAAAAATTGTATTCCACTTTATTTTGTCTTGTTTTTTTTTTCTCGTGGGTGTCCAGCCCTTGGTTACTCTCAAGGGCCTTGGTTGGACGTTTGAATGTTTTTGCTTTGTTTTGTTTTTGTTTGGTTATTGTTTTGAAAATAAATAAATCTGTCTTAATAAAGAAAAATGTCCTGCACATCTACCATTATGGTAGTAAATAAATCTTGTTTTCTCGGTTAAAAGAAAGAGCACAAGATTCAAATCTACTTTCATACTATAGCAGAACGCCAGAAACTGCACATAAGAAATATTCTCTCACCTAATTAACCAAAATTGATAATCTAATTGACAAGGATTTCAATCCAATTCCGATAGCTAGATTAGTAATTTCACTTATAAATTTAGGTGCGCCATAGAAGTAATTTCACACCTAAAAATAATAATGATTGCTACATTCCTATCAATCAATCATCATCCCTTTCCTCTTAAGTTTTAAACCAATCGTAAAGCTACCCATAAATCCATAATGTCATAATTGAAAAAAAAAAAAAAAAAAAAAATTATTTTACTTTGTAATGTTTCTTCCATTATTTGTTGAAAACATATGTCATTCTCATATATCTCTCTCCCATTAAAAGTGCATAATTCACAAAAAGTAATAGCATAATTTTTGTTCAAAAGCTATTAAATCATTCCCCAAATAATATATTTTTTGTTGTGCGCAGTCGTGCTAGTGTACGAAATATGACAAACAAAGTAGTAAAGAAGTAAACCTACTTCGCAACGTCAAACAATAGAGATAGGCATCAATATGACGTGGTTCGACTTGATTGCCTACGTCCATAGACAAACAAATAGAACTTGTACTATTGCAGAAGATACTACAAAACTCTCAAACAAATGGAGAAACCATAGGTTTCCTCCCTTCTCAAATTATCATCAAACCTCTGAAAGAGACAATCACTAATTGAGGATACAAACGTTCTCTCACACTTTGGATGGAGAGGACCCTAAAAAGCACTCGTGTTCTTCCTCACAATGAATTCTCTCTCAAACTCTCTAATGGCTTTCAATAGATGTCTCACAACAATAAGTTAGGGTTCTCAACGGCTTTATATCATAGCCTTACAAGTAAATTAGGTTTTTCATGTCATGGGCCCAAATTGGGTCCATTGCCACTTCACCTAATAGTCCATCCGAAATCTCCAGCGGCATAGCATCTATAAAAACTGTTGTTCAGCGAAAATACCACTTACAATTCCATACTTGAAAAAAATTTCAGAAATCTCCAGCGGCAATGCATATTGCAAAAAAACTATTAGAACTTCGGAGCTGGTTTGCCACCAGAATACTTATCTCTGGAGGACGTGCAATATAGCATTAGAAAGCTGAGAGAGTCCTCGTTTCAACCCAGAAAACAAATCGACATTTCGATCACTGAGCAAAAAGGTATGGCCATCACAATACATATTGTCCAAACTTAAAAACCAACCAATGATTTTTTGTATATGCTTTGTGACGGGATTCAAAAGTTTTTAACATTTCTGCTTACTATATACAAGAAAACACCCATAAAAAAGTTTAATATCCAAAATAACATAAATTTATATAATTTATAGGCATAACTCATAATAATTGATATATGTGTTGTGTCAACAAATTGATATGACATATTGCTGATATGTTGATACATGGATGAACTCTAGTGATGATATGTTAAATTAATATTATTTTTCATCAACCACTTTGTGAAGAAGGTTGGTGCGGTAAAACTAAAAAAAAATAAGTTAGAGTTGTTTTTGTGCTTCTTTATAATTATAGCAGTACAAATAGCAAATAAAAAATAATTCTACAGTAACGGTTGGAGATTGTGTAGGGATTTTTTTTTCAAGGAAAGCAAATTTCAATTAACAACTTTATTCATAGGAAAAGAAAATTTCTAGACGAAAAACTCATGCTCGTGAGTTGTCAGTAGAGATTTGTTTTGCAGATTGTATTTTAATGTATATATTGAGTCTATCCTGATTCTGAGACATGTGTTTGTGGTTTTTTTATTGTAATAGATTCTCTTTTTATTAAGATAACACAGAAAATTTTGGTGCAGAAGAAAATACTGAGACATCTGGATAACATTATCCCTTCCATGCACTAAAAAAATATTATCTTCTGTCTTCACTGAATTCAAGTAATGTACAAACATTTATCTGATCTCTTCAGTATCCCCATAATAATGTTGTAGGTAGTGCAGATGGTATCTTATTCATGAACATGATAGGGCAGCTGATAGGTGCTGCGAGACTTCAGAATCCAAACCCCAAACAAATCACAATTTCACATGCTCTTATTTTAACATGACAACACACTCAACAGTAATAGCCTCGATCTACAACCTTAAGATTTTTTTTTCGACAATACGATATCCGCAAACTATCATCTTACCATTTAAATCTCTAAGTAAAGTACCCACCGCAGCAGTTCTTGTATTCTTGTTAATACCACCATTAAAGTTAATCTTATAAACACCCACAGAAGGGGTGATCCATTGTTCTATATTCTAGCTAATCGCCTTAAACCTTTACTTAACAAAATTATTTCACCCTATCAGAGTGTTTTTATTAAACGCAGAGCTATCTCAGATAATATTTCTTTGGTCCATGAATTATTTTAGAAAATAAAAAAGAAAAAAACGTAAACAGGGTTGGGTAGCTATTAAGATGGATATATGGCTAAGGCTTATGATAGAGTGGAATGGTATTTTTTGAGAAATATTAATTTCTTAATATAAATTCCACTTAATTATAATTTCTTAATAACAATTCCACTTAATTACGATTTCTTAATAGCAATATAAGATATTTTGTAAACTAACTTGTTGTAAAAAAAAAAGACTAATCATTAATGTGATTGTTTGACGGGACTAATCCATAATGCCCATCTATATCTGCATATCTATATATTAATAAACCCATGCAGACCCATAGACCCATAATTTTTTTAAATAAAAATAATATAATTAGTTACTTTAATAGCTTTATAACTAGTTTTTGTTTTTCTCTAAATTTCTTCTCAATTTTCACTAAAACAAAAATCTCTACACTTTTTATCAACTCTCCCACTAAGCACAAACCTCTCAAATTAAAATCAAAATACAAAAATAATCAAAACATAAATTAATCAAACATAAGTATTACGGGGTGTCTAATAAAACACTTTCTCATACCCCGGTGCATAGCACGGGTTTCTCAACTTGTCTATATATCTATATAGTTTATATACCTAGACCCGACCATTTAAAAAAAAAAAAAAAAAACAAGCTAGACCTAATGGGTCCTACACACACTCTCTCTCTCTCTCTCTCTCTCTCTCTCTCTCTCTCTCTTATATGGCACTCTATATGATTATCAAGCTCTCACAAATTTTCTCTCATAAAACAAATTAAAAAGAAAAAAAAATTATACTAATTGGTTCTATAACTAAATTTTTTCCATTTCCCACTAAACCCAAAAAATCTCTACCCACTTTTTCTACTCTTCTAATAAAGTATAGACACAAATATTTCAATAAAATTAAAATCAAAACAACAAATATATTCAAAACACAAATTAATCAAATATAACCAAACATAATAATTTAGAGAAATGCTAGCATCACAGATCTGTGATGCTTGAGAATCACAGAATTTCTAAAAGACTGCCACGTACAGATGTGAGAAAGGGAGAAGGTTTTAGCCGGTTCCAACTTCCTATTCACAAAGAAAACAGAGAAAGAGAAAGAAAGAAAATAGGAGTAAGAATAGGAAAAATAAAATTTAACCAAAAATAAAAAATTCCGCTCTTTCTTATTTTCTCTTTACTCAAACTCTTCGTCTCCTTCTCCTTAAATTCTATTTTCTTTTGTGCAACCATGGATGTGATTCATACAACGGAAATCACACTGTAATTATTTTTTTTTCTTGATATCAAGTTACAGTCCATGATCAGCATGTACACGTACAACACATACATCATATACAAAGAATGTCTTCCAGCTGCATACTTGCATTGACGACCAACAGCTTCAAAGATAAATATATTGTAGTGATCAGGGAAGTAATTAAATACCTGATCAAAAAAAGGAAGAGATGTGATTTTATTTTTATTTTTGGTTTAATTTTATTTTTTCCAATTTTTACTCCTATTTTCTTTCTTTCTCTCTCTCTTTTTGTTTTCTTTGTGAATAGAAAGTTGGAACCGGCTAAAACCTTCTCCCTTTCTCATATCTGTACGTTGCAGTCTTTTAGAAATTCTGTGATTCTCAAGCATCACAGATCTGTGATGCAAGCATTTCTCAATAATTTATTATATGTACATATAAATAAATAAAAAATAGTACAAATAACTTTAATATTATATAAATTTAAAATTTATAAAAAATTTCTCATGCAAAATATCCAATCCCGATATATAGCACGGGTCCACAGCTTGTATTTATATAATAGCTAGGCCCATGCAGTCCGACATTCTCACTCTTAGGTCGCATCCTAAATGATCTCCAAGCTTTCAAAATATTTCTCTATAATTGGTTACTTTAAACCTTTAATAGCTCTATAACTAATTTTTGTTTTTCATTACATTTCTTCTCCATTATTCACTAAACCAAAAATCTCTATTTTTTATCCACTCTCCCACTAAGCACAAACCTCTCAAATAAAAATCAAAATACAAAAAATACTCGAAACATACATTAATCAAACATAAGTAATATGGGCTGTTAAATGAAGCTCTTTCTCATACCTCGGTGTGTAGCGCGGGTTCCCCAGCTTGTTCAATTTGGTATTTCTAATCTAAACACTGAAGAAAGAAGGGAGCAGGGGATTATGCACCAGTATTTCACATGGTTTCATTCATGGGTTTCTCCCTAAAACTAGTTTGGGTATTTCATCAAGTTGTAGATTTCAGCCCATATTTGGCCCATCCCCATGACTAGTTTTGGATTCCGTGGAGGTGAGTGGAACATATTAGCAGATTATTCCTAACAAATGATTAAAATGTTATACTTATTAGTTATCAGGTTGGTGGATATAGAAGGGGTTTCTTCCTGTCCAATGGCTTGCAATTTTTAGTTGAAGGGATTGATTAATATGTCATACTTATTAGTTATCAGATGTGTAGTATAAAACATTGGAGGAAATTGAATAACATGTTACATGTCCTTGTTCTTCTAAACTGGTTTAATTCAAATATCATGTACCAATAATGGTCAAAACAAAAAATTTAAACTGGTTGTGATGCTAGCTTCTACACGCTTGAAGACTGGTTATTGATACAGTAGGCTTTTGGTAGGAGTTGAAATAAAGGTTCCTAATATATATTATAGCTTTATACATATTATTCAACAATATGGTTTTTTTAATCCTAGTTGCATTACATCCTAGAAAATTATAGACAAATGTCAACAATTTCCTGAAAATTTATTTTGCCTGTCAATAAGAAGCGGATTTAGGTTTTGATCACTTATTTTATATATTATTTAGGATTTCGATACTTATTTACCGTTAATTAGGTTTTTAATATTTTTTGTCTCGAGATGTGTATTTTACTAGATATCTATGGGTAAAAAAGTGACTAAAACCAAATAAACAATAAATAAGTATTCAAACCCTAATTATACATAAATAAAAGTGACCAAAACCAATTTGTTTAGTCTGTCAACCAAATTTTGAAACATTCCAATTGAATTCTTAAAAAAAGAAAAAAAATGTCAAGACTCTAGGTCCAAAAAACTTAATTTTAGTAAACATAAACTTAAAAACAAAGGCATGCCACAAAAATAAACATAGAGCCCAATTCTTCAAGTTGGATCACTTGTTAAGTTGTCCCTGTAACACCCCGGGTCAACAGGTGGTTTGCCGAGGGGGTGGGTCTTACGATAAATAAAAGAGGGATGTCCTGACATTGGAATATAGGTATATAGATCCGTCGTATATTATCACCGAGGTCTTTTGGGCTCACTTGGCTCTAGAATTCGCATTAAGCGTGCTCGAGTGGGAGTATTGTCAGGATGGGTGACCTCGTGGGAAGCAGGCTGCAGCCCATAAAAACCCCATACAGTCGGATATCCGCAGTGGCTGAGTGGAGACAATATCAGTGGTGATATAGGTTGGGTCGCTACAAATGGTATCCGAGCCGACGACGGTTCACCTGTATAGGGTGGGAGAGTATGCTAGAAAGGCGCCTAACCCAAGAAGGGGTGACGATTGCGCCAGTTATTCATCTCACGAGGAGTAGGGAACGTCGAAGAACTAGGGTTGTATATTCCAGTGTCGAGGACAACTCTCTTCTAAAGGGGTGGGATTGTAACACCCCGGGTCGGCAGGTGGTTTGCTGATGGGGTGGGTCATATAACACGTAAGAAGGGGATGTCCTAACATTGGAATATAGGTATACATCCGTCGTATATTATCACCGAAGCCTTTTGGGCTCACTTGGCTCTACAGTTCGAAAGAAACTCAGGAGTTAAGGGTGCTCGGGTGGGAGTAGTCTCAAAATGGGTGACATCCTTGGAAGCAGGCTACTGCCCATAAAAACCCCACGCTGTTGGATGTCCGCAATGGCTAAGTGGGGACAATATCGATGGTGATATAGGTTGGGTCATTACAGGACCCATTTAGGATTTGGGCCAACTGATTGCCACGTATCAAGCTATATAGATAAAGAGGAATCTATTTCTTGTTCAAAGTTGACTAATTTAGACTTGTCTTCTTTAGAGTTTAAATAGAGATTACAGTCATTGTTACGATTCCAAAAAATATTCGTTTCAAAAAGATTTAAAAAGTATGGTGCAACCTTGGTTGTCTTGTTTCATCAAGTTGGAGTCAATGCCAGGAAGTAACTAAACCACATTTCAATTTTCTTTTTATGTCAGATTCTTTCAACACTTTTTCACCTAACATTCTTGTGGGACCCAACTTAACCTCTTTTTTTGATTTTTTGTTGACATTTACTATGTGTTTCTTACCCGCCCACAACTTTCTTCAGAACTAATTAACATTTCCAAGAATCTAAATTGCCGTTGATAAGTGATCTAGTTGTCCTTCATAAGAAATAATTATATTAGGATTTAAACTAGCTGTAATTTCTTATCAGGGAAAAAAAAATGGACCCCCATAAGGGACCGAAAAGCAACATTTTCCTATCTAAGGAACTAAATGCAAAAAAGGCCCCATTTTAAAGTCCAAGAGGTGAATGCTTACTATGCCAAGAGGAATGCTTACTATGCCAAGAGATGAATGCTTACTATGCCAAGAACTCAATGCTTTGTTTCAACACAATTTTGGGGCCTTTTTTGCATTTAGTTCCTTAGATAGGAAAATGTTGCTTTTCGGGCTCTTAATGGGGGCCTGCAATCATTTCCAAGAAATTTGGATTCAAATTTGTTAATTGTAGCATAATAATTATTTTATAAGTGGATTTTTTTTTATATTTCGATTATATTTGTTCTCTATAGGTTAGTGGTTACAAACATAGTGTATATATGATTTAACCTAAACGTGGAAGTGAACAAGAGGTATTATTCTCGAAAGCCATAAATTGTTGACACAGACACCACTTGCATAATGAAATGCTCACTGTAGGGTTCCGATTTTGTATTGTATAATGTGATTAGCATCCATGGGGAATATACTGCTAGTTGTCTTCCAATCACTTTTAAGTGATCGATACTGTTTTGTAATTGTCGTGTAGGGTATTTCACCAGAGTTGTTGGATTTGCACCGGCTGCATCTATTTTGGATAGATATTGTATAACAGACCTTCTTTTAATAGGCAATTAAATTGTGGCGCCGCCAAATTAAATTTATTGGTTATCTTTTGTCGGATCTTAATTGTTTTAATTATGTTTTTGTGAAATATTTTTGTCATGTTTTGAAGATACAATAAAATAACATTACGATATAAGGGCCGCGAAAATTTGAATTCCAAATCTGAGACCAACCTTTTCAAACCGAACTTATTAAAATCATGTAAAGTCCTTTCTCTTTCCTTTTTCATATTTTCCATTTTGGTAAATGATATATTTAAAGATTTTAGTTTTCAAAATAACAAAATGAAGTGGTAAAAGAGTGTACTAGTAAATAAGATATGAATCTATTATTGGGTGCACTGAATAATCCATATCCATATCACTTGGCTAGTGGGATCATTTATATATACTTCTACTTTCTTCTCAAACTCTTCATTCTGCTTACTCTACTTTTCTTCACAATTAGTTTTGATTGTTGCTAACTCTACATTCTCCAATCTCTTCGTCTTTTCCCAAATTCAAGATTAACACGGTAAGATTTTTCATATTGAAAATCCATCAGATTGTTTCCTTGCAATATAGTAGAGAAAATAGAAAATGGCATTTAGATTTTAGCTGCTGATATTCTAACATTTTTGCATCTTTTTGTTTTGGATGTTGAATGTATATGGTTAACATGATTTGGTCCTTTTTTTAGATCTCTAATGGAATCAACATTGAATGAAGAAACTAATCTGAATAAGAACGAGCCTTTGATTCCTTCATGGTTGATTCCATTCATAAGCAATCAATACTTTGAACCTTGTTCTTTACACGCTGGACGTAACATGTTTTGCTTGATTTGCAAAGGACAACCTCAATGTTCTTATTGTATGAAGTTATATCACGAAAACCACCCCTTTCTTCAAGTAAGTACATCAAAAACACATGCGCATTTCTTCAATTTTCTAATTTCTCTTTTTAAAGTTTAGAAAATGACCAACATTTGTTTATGTTATTCTTGATTGCAGGTAAGAAAATGTTCTTACCATGAAGCTGTAAGACTAAATGACATTAACAAATACATTGATGGTTCTAACATTCATATTTACCACATTAAAAAGGACAATGTTATCTTCTTGAATGAAAGATATAGTTGTAAACTAGCAAAGGGTTCTGCTCCGGGATGCCAGATCTGCCATAGAAACATGGTTGTTCCATTCAAGTTTTGTTCTATAGGCTATAAGGTGATGAGTTTTTTTTTCTTTTATTTTCACCTTAATTAAGTAAATAGTCGTTAATAAATTTATGATTATAATTTTGTCGAGTTTATTGAAACTAGATGATTATATTTGACGAAAATGTTGAAAATATGGCAACTTCAAGTTTATTTTTCCCCTCATTGTCCATCCTTCAAATCTATTATGATTTTTGTATCTCCATACATCGTGATGTTCGATTTTGTCATTCAAATGACAAATATACCTCTTATTCCAGTTGTTAATTGTATTTTGGATTTTTTTTTATTTTTGACAGATTAAAGGAATTGAACAGGGCTTTGAGGAAGTCACGTTTGAACTCCCGAACGTCATGAGCAACATCGAACCGGGAAATAAGTTTGTTAGCGAGTGGATCCCGCTGCCACATTCACCTCCAACCACACCAAATGGGGATAAAGAGTCTGAACCTGGTGATAAGGCATCAGGGTCCAACCCACATCCTCCTTCACCAGACATTTCTCATCCCATCATGGTCGTATCCACAAGAGGAAGGGTATTCCTAGACGTGCTCCATTTTTCTAAAAGCTGCAAGCCTGTAATGCATGGGAAAAGGAGGAGTGGGCATAAATGAAAATCATATTAAAAGAGGGGAGGGGTTCCAGGGACTCAGGAAATGTTTGACTCAATTTTGACTCAATCCTATTTAGGGTACTTGTACATGTTGGATTGACATGATTTTTGGTAGATATTTAGACTGATCAAATGTAATATTAAATTCAACGGTAAAAATGAACGTTCCAGAATACATTAACTTGTAATATGATTTTTGTAGGGTTAAAAAATTCAGATTGTGATAAATTTTGGTGAAGATGTCGTACATAATAAGAACATTCATCCTACCAAAAATCATGTCAATCCAATATGTACAAGTACCCTAAATAGGTGAGTCAAAATTGAGTACTACAATATATATAGTATATACGGTGTATCCATCTCGATGGGCATGTTAATATCTTTAGATGTTTGTTTGTGCTATCTCATCTTTGTGTCTATTTTAAGGGTTGGGTAGCAAGTATTTTGGACAGTTGAATAAAACATCGACGTTGCTTTGTGGGGTTTTGATGAATGTAATTGTAATTGTAATTAAAAAAAAAAATTGTAATTGTAATTTATGTCTATTTTAAAATGTTGTTGTTTTGTGGGCCTTTTTTCCTTAAAAAGTTAAAACAAGTGTTGTTAACGGATTTCAGTCCATTTGTTGGCCCATTCCCTTGCTGGCTTGGGTTTGGTAGCAGATCATTCCTAACAAATGATTAATTAAAATGTCAAATTTTTAGCATGTTGGTGGAGATAAAAGGGTTTTCTTCCTGTTCATGACAATGTTGGTCCAGCCAATGTTGATTATGTTGCTTGTGTGGATCTATTGATTTCTCGTATTTTGGGACTTGGCCATTTTATCTTTAATCCGCAAAGTGAGTGCTTACTAACATAATGCCATTGTGAGGAGATAGATGCACCTAATTTTGAGACTACTTGGATCTTACAGATTCACAATCCACTGCATCTTTGGTGTCACTTTTCAGAAGTCATTATGGAGAGGTTTAGTGATCATAATAGATTATTGGAGTGCAGAGTGATACTACCATACTTGAAGGATCTAAAATAGCCATTAGCTATTGTTTTTATTAAGTTGGATTCTGTTGTGCATTTATCTGTGGATTTTGATTTGGTGAAGTACGTTGACAATTTTTAATTGGACTCGCACTTGTTATTTTTAGTCGGTGTGAATCCAAACCATCATAGTCTAGGTAATCTTTGTGTCATATTTTCTTCTTAGTGCGTGTCTGGCCTTTCCTAAGGCAATCTTAGTGCATGGAAAGCAATCAGTGCAGTATATATGAACATCACAGAGTGCGAATGTTGGTTGGCTGGTTTTGGAGGTTAGTGCAGTATATATGAACATCACAGAGTGCGAATGTTGGTTGGCTGGTTTTGGAGGTTAGTGCAGTATATATGAACATCACAGAGTGCGAATGTTGGTTGGCTGGTTTTGGAGGTTCATCAATTGTCTGGTGGATATAAGGAGCTTTTGTTCTTTGTTCATGATTCTTAAACTCATATTTGAAACATCGGAGAAAATTGAATACAACATTGTGATCATTGTTCAAATAGGCTTTTGTTAAAAGATGATTTATTTCTGGGGAATTAGATATTGCCCAATACTTTCAACAATATTTGAGTTTGCCCACTAATATCAGCTTTTCGTTGCTGGTTAAACTTTGTTATTTTTAATTAATATTCTTAAAATACCCCCTATGAACCATGTTTAAATTAATTCGTCGGAAAGAGAATTGAACACCTGTGATGAATTTTAGATCCATCAATTTGGTCTAAACTATTTTGTAGACAAAAAAAAGTTTGGGGTTTTGTTTTGTTAGAAAACATAAGTTATTGTTCCTATGCTGCAGATTGCTGGATCTGGTTGTTGCAGGGGCTGATTACTGCAGACTCCCGAAACAACAACTGTGGAGCTGGGGCGCTGCTGACGTGTATCGCTGAACCAGACTGAGCTGTGCAGTAAAGTGGGGTGTTGTAGACTCTGGACACCCATTTGGCTTAGGTATTTGGTTATTTGTCTTAGTGTAGCTCAGGTGGAGTTGAGCATCTCTCTCACCTCTGTTTTCCGTCCTAAACCATTGTAGTTGTTGACTTGAATTTTGTATGACCTTTAACAGGGTTTGAAGACAGAAGGATATTGATGGCAATATGTAGTGATGGTCCATGATTAGGTATATATATATACTGTACCCTCACTTTTTATTGTACGACAATCTATGTATGTGGTATTTGATTGAAACTTACTTTCACTCTTTCTTACAGATGATGATATAGCAAAGGTCTTTCTTGTGGGATCAATGATCAATGTCTTTTGTGTTAATTGGTATGTGTTAACTTATATCCTACATTTTGATCCTTCATGTCTCTTGTTTTCAGTTTCACAGATTGGCATGTGTATAGTTTTGATTTGAGAACTCTATATAGTTACTAGGTGGGTATTTGATAAAAATACACATGATGGGGCTTTGTGGGTACAGTATGGACTAAACTTGTAGTTTACTTTAGTAGGCTAGTTTTATCTTTTAATTGGTTTTATGGGTTAGTGCAGGACTTGGAAAATGATGGTTGGGTGGCTAAAGTACAAACGAACACATAATAAAGTGTTCTATTAATTGGTAGTGATCGATGAAGCATGGCCATTGTATTCGACTTTTGTTTATTGTTACGCCTAATGTCTTTTTCACCTTTTCAACTTCTTACATTTGATTTGTATAAGATGTATCTTTTTACATAAAAAGTTGTACTTTATGGATAAATGAAAATGTTATACAAAATTATACACTACTATATTGTTTTTATCAGATCCATTGCAAATGATCAAATTAAACAACTACGATGTCAAATAATCAAAACTTAAAATGGCGTGTGATCTCAAAAAATTCAACTTAACCTGGAAAGTATCTTGACTTTGCAACATTTTTAAACTTCAAATGTTGCAAATGAAAAATCACTTAATAAATTGTTGCAAAGGTATCCAAATTTTTATTTACCTCTCACTACAAACACTTATATAATAGTTTTCAGAACAATTTTTTTGCACAGTTCTATTAAAATTTTAAAATTATATCAAGGAATATCCCCCCAATAAAATCATTATTATTTTACAATAATTCATTTCAATGATTTTAAAAATAAAATAATATCTTAAACATAAAATGTCTATCGCCTATTACTACATAAAAAATTAATATAACAACTATGGCTCCAAAAAACAAAAATATTATTGCATCACCTACTTTTATTATGAATAATAAAATACCATCTGTATTCGTTTCAATATTTTTGAAAAACAAAATTTAAAATTAAAATTAAAATAATTAGGCACCGGTTATCACTAAGACTCGTATACTTAATTACCATAAGACCCATATACTTAATACAAACTTCCCCACCTGAAGCACCTGTACGTGGAAGATAATTTCAACTCTTCATGTTTAGATTCCTAAAGTAAAACAAATGTTCAAATTCATTAAATTTCTTTAACTGCATGGCTACATACAGTACAAATAGATGAATTATTAATAAATAACTTCAAAAGAAACTTACTTTTCTTGACTAGTTTCTTCAGTATCTTCAGTTTGGGTAGAATCTTCATTGGGTTTACTTAAAATTAAAGCCCTTTATTATTGAAGTCTCTCACTTGTTCAATTAATTCTTCTTCAATAGTGAATCTTTGATCGCAAATCTTCAGCTTGTTCGATACAAATTTCTAGATTCTTCTTTCATAGCAAATCTATAATCGCAATAGCAAATCGCTTGATTCTTCAACTTGTTCAATTGATTCTTCTTGAATAGCAAATAGCAAATCTCTGATCGTGAGGGTATTTTGGGTATTATGTGAATTTTATCGCTTGAATAAGTTACGACTCTGTCCTGAAAACAATGTTTTACCCATATGATTGGCTTTATGTTATAGTAAGCCCTAACCCCGTGTCCTTGGGCTAACAAAACATTATCCCAAAAGTAAATCCTAAAGAAACATTACCCAGTAAAAAACATGTTGTTGGGTTTAGCAACCCGGTGTTGTCTCCCTTAAAAGGCATGCCACAAAAATAAACATAGAGCCCAATTCTTCAAGTTGGATCGCTTGTTGAGTTGGGACCTGTAACACCCCGGGTTGGTAGGTGGTTTACCGAGGGGGTGGGTCCTACAATAAATAAGAGGGGGATGTCTTGACATTGGAATATAGGTATAGATCCGTCGTATATTATCACCGAGGTCTTTTGGGCTCACTTGGCTCTAGAGTTAAAATTAAGCGTGCTTGAGTGTGAGTAGTCTCAGGATGAGTGACCTCTTGGGAAGCAGATGGGGCCCATAAAAACCCCACACTGTCGGATATCCGCAGTGGCTAATTGGGAAGAATATCGGTGGTGATATAGGTCGGGTCGCTACAAATGGTATCCGAGCCGACAACGGTTCACCTATCTAGGGTGGGAGAGTATCCTAGAAAGACGCCTAACCCAAGAAGGGGTGACGATTGCGCCAGGTACTCATCTCACGAGGGGTTGTATATTCCAGAGTCGAGGACAACTCTCTTCTAAGGAGGTGGGATTATAACACCCCGGGTCGACAGGTGGTTTGCCGACGGGGTGAGCCCTACGATACGTAAGAGGGGATATCCTAACATTGGAATATAGGTATACATCCGTCGTATATTATCACCGAGGCCTTTTGGACTCACTTGGCTCTACAGTTCGAAAGAACTCCGGAGTTAAGCGTGCTCGGGTGGGAGTAGTCTCAAGATGGGTGACCTCCTTGGAAGCAGGCTGCTTCCAATAAAAACCCCACGCTGTCAGATCCACAATGGCTAAGTGGGGACAATATCGGTGGTGATATAGGTTGGGTCATTACGGGACCCATTTAGGATTTGGGCCAACTGATAGCCACGTATCAAGCTATATAGATAAAGAGGAATCTATTTCTTGTTCAAAGTTGACTAATTTTGACTTGTCTTCTTTAGAGTTTAAATAGAGATTACAGTCATTGTTACGATTCCAAAAATATTCGTTTCAAAATGATTTAAAAAGTATGGTGCAGCCTTGGTTGTCTTGATTCATCAAGTTGGAGTCAATGCCAAGAAGTAACTAAACCACATTTCAATTTGCTTTTTATGTCAGATTCTTTCAACACTTTTTCACCTAACACTCTTGTGGGACCCAACTTAACCTCTTTTTTTGATTTTTTGTTGATATTTACTATGTGTTTCTTACCCGCCCACAGCTTTCTTCGGAACTAACGTTTCCAAGAATCTAAATTGCCATTGATAAGTGATCTAGTGGTCCTTCATAAGAAATAATTATATTAGGTTTTAAACTAGCTGTAATTTCTTATTTGGATTCAAATTTGTTAATTGTAGCATAATAATTATTTTATATGTGGATTTTTTTTTATATTTCAATTATATTTGTTCTCTATAGGTTAGTGGTTACAAACATAGTATATATATGATTTAACCTAAACGTGGAAGTGAACAAGAGGTATTAATCTCGAAAGCCATAAATTGTTGTCACAAACACCACTTGCATAATGAAATGCTCACTGTAGGGTTCCGATTTTGTATTGTGTAATGCGATTAGCATCCATGGGGAATAGAGAACCAAAGTTTCAAGGATTGACAAATATACTGCCAGTTGTCTTCCAATCATTATTCTGGACAGATCTTGTATAACAGACCTTCTTTTAATAGGGAATTAAATTGTGACGCCGCCAAATTAAATTTATTGGTTATCTTTTGTCGGATTTTAGTTGTTTTAATTATGTTTTTGTGAAATTTTTGTCGTGTTTCGAAGATACAATAAAATAACATTACGATATAAGGGGCGCGAAAATTTGAATTCTAAATCTGATACCAATCTTTTCAAACCGAACTTATTAAAATCATGAAAAGTCCCTTCTCTTTCCTTTTTCATATTTTCCATTATGGTAAATGATATATTGAAAGATTTTAGTTTTCAAAATAACAAAATGAAGTGGTAAAAGAGTGTACTATTAAATAAGATATGAATCTATTATTGGGTGCACTGAATAATCCATATCCAAATCACTAGGCTAGTGGGATCGTTTATATATACTTCTACTTTCTTCTCAAACTCTTATTCTGCTTACTCTACTTTTCTTCACAATTAGTTTTGATTGTTGTTAACTCTACATTCTCCAATCTCTTCGTCTTTTCCCAAATTCAAGATCAACACGGTAAGATCTTTCATATTGAAAATCCATCACATTGTTTCCTTGCAATATAGTAGAGAAAATAGAAAATGGCATTTATATTTTAGCTGATATTCTAACATTTTTGCATCTTTATATTTTGGATGTTGAATGTATATGGTTAACATGATTTGGGCATTTTTTTTAGATATCTAATGGAATCGACATTGAATGAAGAAACTAATCTGAATAAGAACGGGCCTTTGATTCCTTCATGGTTGATTCCATTCATCAGCAATCAATACTTTGAACCTTATCTGTTACACGCTGCATCAGCTAAAGGTGGACGTAACATGTTTTGCTTGATTTGCAAAGGACAACCTCAATGTTCTTATTGTATGAAGTTATATCACGAAAACCACCACTTTCTTCAAGTAAGTACATTAAAAACACATGCGCATTTCTTCAATTTTCTAATTTCTCTTTCTAAAGTTTAGAAAATGACCAACATTTGTTTATGTTATTCTTGATTGCAAGTAAGAAAATGTTCTTACCATGAAGCTGTAAGACTAAATGACATCAACAAATATATTGATGGTTCTAACATTCATATTTACAACATTAAAAATGACAATGTTATCTTCCTGAATGAAAGATATAGTTGTAAACTAGCAAAGGGTTCTGCCCCCGGATGCCAGATCTGCCATAGAAACATGCTTGTTCCATTCAAGTTTTGTTCTATAGGCTGTAAGGTGATGAGTTTTTTTTCTTTTATTTTCACCTTAATTAAGTAAATAGTCGTTAATTCATTTATGATTGTGAATTTGTCGAGTTTATTGAAACTGGATGATTATATTTGACGAAAATGTTGAAAATATAGCAACTTCAAGTTTATTTTTCCCCTCATTGTCCAACGTTCAAATCTATTATGATTTTTCGATCTCCATACATCGTGATGTTCGATTTTGTCATTCAAATGACAAATATACCTCTTATTCCAGTTGTTAATTGTATTTTGGATTTATTATTTTTGACAGATTAAAGGAATTAAACAGGGCTTTGAGGAAGTCACGTTTGAACTCCCGAACGTCATGAGCAACATCGAACCGGGAAATAAGTTTGTTAGCGAGTGGATCCCGCTGCCACATTCACCACCAACCACACCAAATGGGGATAAAGAGTCTGAACTTGGTGATAAGGCATCAGGGTCCAACCCACATCCTCCTTCACCAGACATTTCTCAACCCCGTCATGGTCGTATCCACAAGAGGAAGGGTATTCCTAGACGTGCTCCATTTTTCTAAAAGCTGCAAGCCTGCAATGCGTTGGAAAAAGTAGGAGTGGGCATAAATGAAAATCATATTATAAGAGTAGCTAGTATTACAATATATATATATAGTATGGTGTATCCATCTTGATATGGGTATGTTAATAGCTTTAGATGTTTGTTTGTGCTATCTCATCTTTGTGTCTATTTTAAGTTGGGTAGCAAGTATTTTGGACAATTGAATAAAACATGGACGTTGTTTTGTGGGATTTTGATGAATCTAATTGAAATTGATGTTTATTTCTAGAATCTTAAATATTAATTATCATTTAAAATCATATGTTATGGGTAATATCATCAAACAAGTGATTAATCTTAAATGTTGGGCTCAACTGGTAAACCCTTTGGGTGATGATACCAGAGGGTCTGGGGTTCGAATCCCGCTAGCATTACCGAGATACTGATCTCATTAGAAACAAGCTTACCACACCATTTTGCGAATGAGCCTGTGGTTCAATGGTTTGGCCTGATATTAGCTTCTAATAATTAGGTTAGCAAATTAAAACTTAACAATCCTCTCTCTCTTCAATATACGTGTATATAACAGCTTATATTGCTATCTCCATATCCTTTTTATTCTTCTTCCTCTCTTTTCTTCTCTCTTCACAAATCTCAACTACATCACAGGTAAAGTTCATATATTCTGATACAGGTGTATCCTTATTTTAGGAACTTTGTTTTCTTTTTCCTTATTGGACAAGGAAAAGAAAGTCTTTAATAGAGTTTTCCTTGTTACACAAGGATAAGAATTTTAGTAAATAGAAAATCCTTATCCTTGGCTAACTACAAGTTGTTGTCCAAAGCCTATAAATATTGATGTTTTGGTATAAACAATAACATAGACCAAGACATAGAGAAACAAATATTGATTAGCTTGTTAAGAAATATTGAGATAACTAAGGTTTAGTTTGTCTAGAGAGTATTGTGAGACAAAGATTCTTTTAATTTTCATAATATTCAGTAAAGAAGATAATTTTCTTCGACATCTTGTGTTTTGTCCTTCTTTGCTATTGTTTAATTTTGCATTCAATAGTTTATTTGCCTAGTGATTTGTATCATATTCAATTCCATTCTATTTCCTTTATAGTTGTTTTCTGTTAATTTAAAAATCTATATCCTTGTTTTAATTATTCAAATGTGAAAAATTAATTCTAGACAACATTTTTCAATAGTACTTTGTTTCAACACAGTCTATCAATGATTGCAGACATTCTTCATATAAAATCGTGTGGAAGAATAATCCTAAGGGTGTTTTTTCTGTCAGCAGTGCTTTTGAAGTCACCAGGAAAAAAAGCCTTCATGTGTGGTGGACTAAACTTTTGTGGCGACCTTGTATTCATCCCAAATTTGCTGGGATTGCATGGAAAATAGCTCATGAGAGAATTGTTGTGGACAGTGTACTGCAGAGAATGGGAATGCAGTTGGTTTCCAGGTGTGGTCACTGTAGAATAGATGTTGAGGACCAACAACATTTATTGTGGGAATGTCCATGCAGCAAACTTATTTGGTCATGGATAGGGGAATTATTTCAAGAAAATGCAACCTTCAGGTCACTACAACAAGCTATGGAGGCGGCTAAGCAGGGAAGCACTATCATTAGGGACCTATGGCTAGCGGCAGTTTGGGGCTCCCTTGTAGTAATCGGGCAGAGTAGAAACAAATATGTGTTTGGGGATGAGAGCTTCTCTTTTCACAAATGCAAGTGCAAAATCATGGGGTGGATTAGGAGGGCATGGAAGCTTTCTAAGGGAACCATGAATAACTCAGTGGGTGACTTAATAATCCTTAGACGACTGAAACTTGGTCTTAAACCAGGGAAGCTACAGAAAGTGAAGGAATGCAGATGGTTCCCTCCCTCTAGCTCCTTCGTTAAAATGAACTCTGATCAAACAAATCTAACTAAAAAAGGTTTTAGTCTTCGTCCAATTAAAATGATCAAACAAATCTAACTAAAAACCAATTCAAACGATCCACCAAATCTACTCCCATATATAGACCAATTTAAGACATTTTCCACTCTTGTAGGCAAAACTCTACTATACTTTTATGCTGAGAACGGAAGTAGTTGTGATGGATTTGGGGTGAAGATACTGCTATATTATATTTTCCCTCAATTTCTTTTCAACATACATTTTCACCTCTTTTATGCATAACAGGAGAAGAAAACGATGGTTGGGTGGCTAAAGTACAAACGAAAACATAATAAAGTGTTCTATTGGTAGTGATGAAGCATGGCCATTGTATTCGACTTTTGTTAATTGTTACGCCTAATACCTTTTTAACCTTTTTAACTTCTTACATTTGATTTGTATAAGATGTATCTTTTTACATAAAAAGTTATACTTTATGCATAAATAAAAATATTGTACAAAATTATACACTATCTATATTTTTTTAATCAGATCCATTGCAAATGATGAAATTAAACAACTATGATGTCAAATGATCTAAACCTAAAATTGGTGTGTGATCTCAAAAATATTATCGGTTAAATTCAACTTAACCTTCAAAGCATCTTAACTTTACAACTTCTTTAAACTTCAGATGGGCTATGCATATATAGTTATGCACCTTAGTAATCTCTTTGCAGGATTAATGGTCACATGTCACTCTCTTTCCCCAGTCTATTATCAATAGCTAAATTATCTTTCTCCTTTTTTGGGGTGAAGATATTGGTATATTATATTTCTCCTCAGTCTTTTTTCAACATACATTTTCATCTCTTTTATGCATAACAGGAGAAAAAAATGATGGTTGGGTGGCTAAAGTACAAACGAACACATAATAAAGTGTTCTATTGGTAGTGATGAAGCATGACCATTGTATTCGACTTTTGTTTATTGTTACGCCTAATGCCTTTTTCACATTTTCAACTTCTTACATTTGATTTGTATAAGATGTATCTTTTTATATAAAAAAGTTGTACTTTATGCATAAATGAAAATGTTATACAAAATTATATACTATCTATATTGTTTTTATCAGATCCATTGTAAATGATCAAATTAAACAACTACGATGTCAAATAATCAAAACTTAAAATGGCGTGTGATCTCAAAAAATTTATCGGTTAGATTCAACTTAACCTTGAAAGTATCTTGACTTTGCAGCTTCTTTAAACTTCAGATGTTGCAACTGGAAAAACACTTAATAAATTGTTGCAAAGGTATCCAAATTTTCATTTACCTCTCACTACAAACACTTATATAATAGTTTTCTGAACAATTTTTTCGCACAGTTCTATTAACCCCTCAATAAAATCATTGTTATTTTACAATAATTCATTTCAATAATTTTTAAAAATAAAACAATATCTTAAACATAAAATGTCTATGAAAACAATTGCATCGCCTATTACTTGATAAAAAATTAATATGACAACTATGGCTCCAAAAAAAAAAAATTATTGCATCACCTACTTATATTATGAAAAATAAAATACCATCTGTATTCGTTTCAATAATTTTTGAAAACATAAATTTTAAAATCAAAATTAAAACAATCGTGCAATAGGCACCAATTATCAATAAGACTCGTATATTTAATTACCATAAGACTCGTATACTTAATACAAACTTCCCCACCTGAAGCACCTGTACGTGGAAGATAATTTTGACTCTTCATGTTTAAATTCTTTAATTGCATTGTTACGTACAGTAGGAGGGGATGAATTATTAATAAATAACTTCAAAAGAAACTTACTTTTCTTGACTACTTTCTTCAGTATCTTCAGTTTGGGTAGAATCTTCATTGGGTTTACTTAAAATTAAAGCTCTTTATTCTTTAAGTCCCTCACTTGTTCAATTAATTCTTCTTCAATAACGAATCTTTGATCGCAAATCTTCAGCTTGTTCAATATAAATCTCTTGATTCTTCTTCAATACCAAATCTCTAATCGCAATAGCAAATCACTTGATTCTTCAACTTGTTCAATTGATTCTTCTTGAATAGCAAATAACAAATTTCTTATTGTGAGGGTAGTTTGGGTATTATGTGAATTTTATCGCTTGAATAAGTTGCGGCTCTGTCCCGAAAACAATGTTTTGACCAAATGATTGGCTTTATGTTATAGGAAGCCCTAACCCGTGTCTTTGGGCCAACAAAATATTAGATCCTAAAGTAACATAGAACCGTGTCCTTGGGCCGAGTAAAATAAATTTGTAATTGTCACAAACTGTGACAAACCAACCATGGCTAGAACTAGAGATATGTCTACCCTGACGTATTTTAAATTTTAAAGAATAAAATTGTTTATCGGAATGTATGTTTATAAAAACTTCTTGTCTGCTTATCTTCACTAGGAAACATTAGCAACTATGAAGACGACTAACAACCTCATAGAAAATATCCAGATAGAGATTCAATATTTAGGGCTTTGACCCCGTAAATATTTCAATTGTTCTCAAATTGACGAGCCCTGACCAAGTAAAAAACATGTTTGTTGGGTTTACTGACCCGGTGTTGTTGATCTATTCCCTTAAAAGGCATGCCACAGAAATAAACATAGAGCCCAATTCTTCAAAAGTTGAATCGCTTGTTGAGTTGGGACATGTAACACCCCGGGTAGACAAGTGGTTTGTCGAGGGGGTGGGTCCTATGACAAGTAAGAAGGGGATGTCCTAATATTGGAATATAGGTATACATCTGTCGTATATTATCACCGAAGTCTTTTAGGCTCACTTCGCTGTAGAGTTCGAATTAAGCGTGCTCGGGTGGCAGTAGTCTCAAGATGGGTGACATCTTTGGAAGCAGGTTGTTGCCCATAAAAATCCCACACTGTCGGATGTCCGCAGTGGCTAAGTGGGGACAATATCGGTGATGATATAGGTCTGGTTGCTACAAATGGTATCTAAGCCGACAACAATTCACTTGTCTAGGGTCGGAGAGTATGCTGGAAAGGCGCCTAGCCCAGGAAGGGGTGACGGTTGCTCTAGGTACTCGTCTCACGAGTGGCAGGGAACGTCGGAGATCTAGGGCTGTATATTCCAGAGTCAATGACAACTCTCCTCTAAGGGGGTGGGATCGTAATTCCCCGGGTCGGCAGATGGTTTACCTAGGGGATGGGTCCTACGACACGTAAGAGTGGGATGTCCTAACATTGGAATATATGTATACATCCGTCGTATATTATCATCGAGGCCTTTTGGGCTCACTTGGCTCTAGAGTTCGAAAGAACTCCATAGTTAAGCGTGCTCGGGTGGGAGTAATCTCAAGATGGGTGACATCCTTGGAAGCAGGTTGTTGCCCATAAAAACCCCACGCTGTCGGATGTCCACAGTGGCTAAGTGGGGACAATATCAGTGGTGATATAGGTCGGGTAATTACAGAACCCATTTAGGATTTGGGCCAACTAATTACCACGTAACAAGCTATATAGGTAAAAAAGAATCTATTTCTTGTTCAAAGTTGACTAATTTTGATTTGTCTTCTATATAGTTTAAATAGAGATTACAGTCATTGTTATGATTCCAAAAAATATTAGTTTCAAAAAGGTTTAAAAAGTATGGTACAGCCTTGGTTGTCTTGTTTTAACAAGTTGGAGTCAATGCCAGGAAGTAACAACCACATTTCAATTTGCTTTTTATGTCAGATTCTTTCAACACTTTTTCGCCTAACACTTTGTGGGACCCAACTTAACCTCTTTTTTGGATTTTTGGTTTACATTTACTATGTGTTTCTTACCCGCCAACAGCTTTCTTTGATACTAACGTTTCCAAGAATCTAAATTGCCATTGATAAGTGAACTAGTGGTCCTTCAGAAGAAATAATTATATTATAGGTTTTTAACTTGCTGTAATTTCTTAATTGGATTCAACTTTGTTAATTGTAGCATAATAATTATTTTATAAAAGTATTTTTTTTATATTTCAATTATATTTGTTCTCTATAGGTTAGTGGTTACAAACATAGTATATATATGATTTAACCTAAAAGTGGAAGTGAACAAGAGGTATTAATCTTGAAAGCCATAAATTGTTGTCACAGACACCACTTGCATAATGAAATGCTCACTGTAGGGTTCCGATTTTGGATTGTGTAATGCGATTAGCATCCATGGGGAATAGAGAACCAAAGTTTCAAGAATTGACAAATATACTACCAGTTGTCTTCCAATCACTTTTAAGTGATACTGTTTCGTAATTGTCGTGTAGGGTATTTTGCCAGAGTTATTGGATTTGCACAGGCTGCATCTATTCTGGACAGATCTTGTATAACAGACCTCCTTTTAATAGGGAATTAAATTGTTGCACCGCCAAATTAAATTTATTGGTTATCTTTTGTCCGATCTTAATTTTTTAATTATGTTTTTGTGAAATATTTCTGTCGTGTTTTGAAGATACAATAAAATAACATTATGATATAAAGGGCACGAAAATTTGAATTCCAAATCTGAGACCAACCTTTTCAAACCAAACTTATTAAAATCATGGAAAGTCCCTTCTCTTTCCTTTTTCATATTTTCCATTTTGGTAAATTATATATTGAAAGATATTTGTTTTCAAAATAACAAAATGAAGTGGTAAATGAGTGTAGTAGTAAATAAGATATGAATCTATTATTGGGTGCACTGAATAATCCATATCCATATCACTTGGCTGGTGGGATCGTTTATATATACTTCTACTTTCTTCTCAAACTCTCATTCTGCTTACTCAACTTTTCTTCACAATTAGTTTTGATTGTTGCTAACTCTACATTCTCCAATCTCTTCGCCTTTTCCCAAATTCAAGATCAACATGGTAAGATCTTTCATATTGAAAATCCATCACATTGTTTCCTTGCAATATAGTAGAGAAAATAAAAAATGGCATTTAGATTTTAGATATTATAACATTTTTGCATCTTTTTGTTTTGGATGTTGGGCATTTTATTTGGATATTTTTTTTAGATATCTAATGGAATCGACATTGAATGAAGAAACTAATCTGAATAAGAACGAGCCTTTATTCCTTCATGGTTGATTCCATTCATAAGCAATCAATACTTTGAACCTTGTCCTTTACACGCTGCATCAGCTAAAGGTGGACGTAACATGTTTTGCTTGATTTGCAAACGACAACTGTAAATGTAGTAGATGTTTATGCCGGAAGATTGGAGAAGATGATCGGAGGAAGGAAGGTTTTGAGTGGGTGAAAGTGGCTGAACTATCTGAGCGTCGATAGCTGCCTACGTATCTGGAAGGGGCGATCCAGAATCAAGCCAAACGTAGTTCCTTTTATAGATGGCTTGGGTTGTGGATCAACGTTCGAATCATTAATAGTGCGGATATCTGGGGATTTAATGAGATAGATTCGTAACTGACACATGATTTGGAGTTTGAATATGTCTAACTCGGTGTTTAGAGTAAGTTAGCCCCAAGTCGGATGTGCTCGGATGTTTTGTGAGGTTATGAATTGAACAGAAATGAAGGAAGTTTAGTCTTATTCGAAGTCGGATGAAATAAGTGCTAAGTCGGTGTTTTGTATACCGAGCTAATGGGGTTTGGATTTGAATGGAGCTGAGTGACGTGTAAGTAGATACAAGGTCGGATGAATTGAGTGTGAAGTCGGGGTTTGGTATTCCGAGTAGCATAGCTCGATGATGGGTATATACATAGCCCCTTTTTATTTGGTCTGAAGGCAGACTGTTGTCTTTAGGCTAAATGAAAAATGAAGTCGGATGTGAAGACATGGTTTACGGAAATCAAAAGGGCAAAGATTCCATTGTGTGCTGCTTTGATTGCTAGCTTGTAGTTTCGAGGCTTAGGGTATGATTGGTTCTTGAGATACGTGTGTTGGCTGTACACGTGGCGGGTATTTAATGTTTTGAGTTTGAAATATCGAACGCGTTTTGGGGGGGATACTCAGAGGGTCGAACGGTTAGATCTTAGCTGTTGAGATCTGTCCGTTAGATTTAGAATAGATGAACGGTTGCGATCTTGCACGATTTTTTATATAATCCTTTGCCTGTAACTGCTGAAAGACCAAGGGTTCACGCAAGCGTTTTTAAGGCTGTCTTTCATCGTTTCGAAGGTAAGTTTCTCTTCTTCTTCTCTCTTTGCGTTTTCTCTTCTGCAAGTAGCTATCCATTTGGTTTTGTTAGATTGTTAACCGCCTTTCTTCTTCCTAAGTTGCCGGAGTTTGTTGCCTGAACTTATTCGTTTAGTTTGCATCTGTCTTCGCATTCCTGTTGGTTGCTTTTTGCTGTTTTTCTGCTTTGTTTTACGCTTTTCGCCATTGTTGCCTTTGCAATCTTGCTAAAGTTAGTATTTTGAAGATGAGTGGCGGGGATGAGAGAATTAGTGAGAATAGTAGTGAGTCGGAGGCTAGCATTAGCCGTGCCGAGAGTGTAGACCGATGTGATGAGGCAGTTAGCCGACATGCCATAGAGGTTGAACGGGCTCGGAAGGCCTTCCCCAAAGTTAGGGCTGCTTATGACATCAGGATCCCCGATCTCGAGATGTATAGGGTGAGAAACTCAAATAGTGCTAATCTAACAGTTCAATATTCAAACAACTTAAACAATATGCAGAAAGTAAAGAACACGCAGGAATTTTTAACGTGGTAAAACCCAATATGGGAAACGTCCACGGTTGTCCTCGCGACAACAAATAAATCCACTAGATGAAAAGAGATTTACAAACCTATCAACTACCTGCACTCACTGCGAGTTGACACTCCCGGTTATCTCTAACAACTTGACTTCACCAGAGCACCTTGATGTACGCAAAAGACACTCGACTTCTTGATGAACACACAAGAAGACTCGAAGCCGAACTACGAAACAAGCTTACACCAGAGTTCCTTGATGAACACACAAGGATACTCGACTTCTTGATGAACACACAAGAAGACTCGAAGCTAAATCACTCTTCAATAAGGAATAAGAAGATGAATGGGGAAGAAGGAAGAAGAAGATAAATAGAGAAGAAGAAGATGAGTTCTCTCACCAAAACAACCTCAAACCAAAACCTAACCAAACTCCAAAACTTGATGAATTGGACGGCCAAAGAACTGACTTGTTCTTTGGAAGAGAAACCCTATTTATACTTAGGGTTGGAACACACACAAAATGGGCCGGAATTGATGAAATCCACACTGTAAACGTTCGCTGCCTGCTTGGACGTACGAACGCCTTAAAGAGGTACGTACGTCCTGACGAAAACATGTTTGCTGTCTAACATGACGTACGAACGCCTTAAAGAGGTACGTACGTCCTGACGAAAACATGTTTGCTGTCTAACATGACGTACGAACGCCTTAAAGAGGTACGTACGTCCTAAACCCAAAAACAGACTTTTGATACACTTGACGCGAAGACAAAGACTCGGGACGACGCGCGTACAACAAGGTTTTCTTAACAATGAACTCAAGGCAAAATAACCAAGGACACTTTGTCACAAAATTGATGTCAAACACCTTAGTGCCGGTTTCAATCTCCCCCTTTGACATTGATTTTGTGACAAAAACCTATGACTCTAATAGCACTTATAAAACGTGCTTACAAACCCAAACCGTGGCATTTATAAAACATGCCTACAAAGACACTCAACGTAGAACACATACCCAGTCACCAACACATGATATCCAGCTTGAGTAAGACGCTTTAACCATCAGAGACCGAACGGAAGCAACAAGAAATTCTGAAACAATCAAAGAGCCAACGGAAGTTCCTCGAACAACTCCCCCATACTTCATGAGCTCCAAGGTTTAATACTCGAGCTTACCAAAAAAAACTGTACATGCACTTTGTGATCATCATCATTTTCACTCCCCCATACATGTTCACTCCCTGTACGTGTAGCATACCTGAAACATGACCCAAGAATACACTAACAAAGGAAGAGATGAATGTTAGTATTAGAGTCATAAATCTCCCCCTTTTTGTCACAAATGAAGCAAGGTAACAAAAGAAAGAGAAAAGAAAAAAATACCAAACCATAACAAATAAGATTAAAGAAGAAAAGAAAGAGAACAATCATGTTAACAACAAAAAAAGATATGCAACGGAAGCCATAACATAAACACTTGTTAACACGATGTCAATACAAAAAATTCTCTCCCTAAACAAAAGCGTCACCTAAATGCAATGCATAGGAGAAAGATGCACCTAGAACAAACAAACCAAATAAGGATATTTGAAACACACAAAGAACCAAGCATACAAGGGTAGAAGAGAGTAAAGAGAAAACCATACCATAAATCTGGAATCCATGACACACAAAACTAAAAGACATGAGAGAGATCTAGGCATATAAATGAAGATGAAAGAGTACCAACACAGACACAAGAAGGGAGATTAGTTAAGAACCAAAACGAAAAAAGAAGGAGATAGTGAAAAGACACTGAATACTTATATGGGTAACAGAGGGAAGAAAAGAAAACATAACATGAATCCCTGATAGAAACCAAGAGAAACCTATACATAGAAGAAAGAGTCAGGACACCAACAATCGAAACAAATGATTCACTAGAATATCACTTTAATCAACCGACCATAACCACCTGAGATAGACTCCAGAGAAACGACTTCATAGAAACAAGATATCTAGAGAAAAAGAACAGACAAACAAAAAGGAAGAAATACCATACCTGATGAAATTGGGAAGGTACAATAAAGACCAAGAACCAAATAGTTAAACCTGATGAAATTGGGAAGGTACAATAAAGACCAAGAACCAAATAGTCAAACCTGTGAGAAATGTGAAAGAATATGCGAAAAGAGAAAGAAGAAGAGATAAACAATAGTTAGTAGGAGATATGAAAGAGAATAGGGAAACCATGCATACTAGACACATCCAACAATATCCCATGACAAAACTCCAGGAATATGAGTATCTGCAGGAAGAGATATGTAAAGTATAAGAAAATCCATTGAGAATCCATGGGGAAATCCAATCTGTACATGTTCCTGAAACAACTCAACCAACCACAAAAAAAGAATTAGAGAATCTTATACACAAAGATAAGAAAATATTATCCCAAACACAATGGAATAGAGACATAAAAGGAATAAACCTGTAAGCCCACCCTAGTGAAACCCAAAAATTAGTTCAACATATGCCAAACAAGATAAGCAATCATCAAGCTCATAAAAAAAATGCTGTAATCTGAAGAATGAGCAAGGATTATCGATTGCACCAAGTCACAAAACAACAATCCAACTTCAGAGCAAATTCCCTGCCAGAACACTAAGACTCCGATGACATGCCATACATTGTCAGAAAGATTAGAGAGTCAATAGAAGAGAATTGCTAACAATAGATGACCAAACTGAGCATATGCATCCCAAAGTAGAACAGTGGTAGCCCAAAACCATTGCATGAGGATTATTGCAGAAAACTACCAAGAACATCGAATCAAACCTATTGTAGGAAAGAATAGGATCAACCAGGCACAAGAAGCAACAATAAGAGGATAGGCAAGTCTCATAAGCATTTAATCAACCACCAGCTAGCCAACAAGGTAATTCAAGAATATTATTCCAACATAGAAAAGTATGATGAGAACCTATGAGAAAACATGTATCAATATAAATCATGACAAACGAATACACCAATAACATGATTTCATCACCAAAATATGCTTATGCATACCTTGTAGCCTTCTTAAAACAAATTGAGAACCATCACATCAAACACATGTGATCCAATGACCAAAATAGAAAGCATGAGGTTTAAAAAAAAACCAAATAATACTAACAATCTGACCTTAGTATGTCAATGAAACACCGTTTGAAAAGAATTACCAAGGAATGGAACCAAAATAGAGTAAGCCATAAACACTTTCAGCAAGAACATCTGCCTGTAAAGTTACTGAGAGAAAAATAAAGTTGACGACACGCACATAGTCCATGAACCTGCATACAGTAGAAAAGAGCAGTCGAAGTGGTGGTAGCAACAACCAATGCCAAAACAACAAGCATACAAGATTCCGAAGGAATGACGCCTCTACTCCTTTGAGCATGAAGAGGACGTGTGCCCGATGATTAAGCACCCTTGGAATCGGGTGTTTCTTTGGTGGGAGTAGTCCGAGCGCGCTTAGGGGGCATGTCCTGCACACACACAACATTATAAACACCACACAAGTGAGTAAGACCAACAAAACAACCAAGAAAAACCTTAGGAAACCCATTCAGACATGTCACCAAACACTTGGTGAGTAATACAGGACATATAGGCAAAAACACTACATGAGCGTACCAAAATAATACTAAACATGTCCATGAAACTCCACAACCATTAATAATCACAAGAAGTTCCAAAAAGCATCTAGACAACAAGTATATATCCAATGGTAGGAACCCAATATGATCATGGTAAACAAGCTCATAATCCAAAGCATAACCGACAAATAATAATGAAGTATCAAGATAAAATAATAAAAAAAAGAATAGAGTAGAACATACTTGATGTAGATATAGAGAAAGGAAGTGAAATAACACCCAAAACACTAAGCTTCCGATTACACACACAGTTTAAGAGCAAACAAAAAGTACTAAGATAAGGAGGGAACCGGAAAGAAAAAGAAGAGAAGAACAGAAAGAAATAAGAGCTTCCTAAACAGTTAGAAAGGGATGAAAAACTTCTCTTGATTTGTGCTTATAGAGTATATGCATGATTTGAATGTAGTTGGCAAGAATTTCAAACAGATGGGCTGGAGAAAAGAAATTGGGCCGAAACTGTTCAGAGGACGTACGTACGTTTTTAGAACGTTCGTACGTCGGGACCCAAAAACAAACCAACTGCCTCAACCCACGTTCGTACGTTCAATGAACGTTCGTACGTTGGAAAAGATCTGCCCTCCTCAACGTACGAACGTCATGAAGACGTACGTACTACCCTTTTTTTTTTTTTTTTTTTTTTTTTACAATGAAGAGCCAAACCAAATGACAAACAACACAAGCCATAATAAGAAGAGAAAAGGAAAAGAACCGATGTACCATAGAAGTGAAGAGGAATACATCATGAACTTCCAACAACGGTAGCCAATCCCAATCCGTACAAAAATAAGAGGCAATATATGGGGATAAACAAAAGATTGAACAAATAAGAGAATTGAAGTGCATCATTAACTAAACCTCGGTGTGTACATGCAATGCAATGCATAAAGAGAGAGAAAGTTCACCACTGGAACACACCCTTTGAAGACCTAGAATATAGAACCATCAACAAGAGACATACGATTAGCAAGTGAGCTTAGAAGAGACAAATTTCAATCCCCTTTGAAACCAACAATATGAGTGGAAGACAAACGAATATAAATATGATCTTTCAAATAAAAACCAAGACATCCAAAAGGCAAAGGAATATAAACTTTGTATGCCTTACTTAAAAAACAATGAAAATGCGCTTTGAATCTTATTTTGCCGCATGTGATGTTTTAGTCTACATCTTTCAATGTCATTCCCGTGTGGGAGGGATTTTTGCCTCCATCTTTTCAAATACACGAGGGTAGGGTGTAGCCTACATCTTTTTGACAAACACAAACTCAAGAAGTGCAATACCATGATAACGTGCAACACAAGAACTAACATCTCTTGAGTGCATCCGTCAGAGCATGACCCTCACAACCCCAACAGGTTCTTAGCCAACTGATATTGCTCTAAAGACAATCAAATGGCTGGGGATAAAGTGAGTCATTGACCACTAACAAGAGTTGTAGTAGGAAAATAAGAATGCTCAATAACACGAACAACAAGATGAACATTAACCAAAAACAAAGGAGAGGTAGCTCAAGATAACATGAATACTCGAGAGATAGAGAAGTTCTATGAGCTCAAAGAATATGTAAGTGGTTTCCAAAAACTCCCATCATGCAAGCATGTCGTGCACTGTGCAAACAAGCGAGGAAAAATGCATGATACATACCAAAACATACTTAAGAGTTCAGAAAGAGAAAACACCCAAACATATTGCAACTTATTTAAGACAATTGAATTAAACCAATATCTTAGAAAAGATGCATCCAACAACACATACATGGACTAAATAAATAAAACAAAAAAATAGAAGGAATAACCAACAACCCCCTTTTTTTTTTTATTAACAATGTATTCAGACATGCAACATGATCTGCAAGCTAAACAAACAAAGAATGAAAAATAGAAGCACCAAACAAATAACCTATGTGGTTAGAGAAATATGCAATTCAAATAACACACGGCTAGAAACAAACCACATCATCCCAAATATGGGACACCACCAGACCTTTGCAAGTCCAGAAAAACCTTCAACTTATCCTTTCTTACCCATACTTGTTTAACACTAGGCGTGCACACTTTGGGAGTTGAAAAGATATGAGATCTCCCCTTAACCAGCTTTGGAATAGACTTGTCCTTAACTAATTCCACCTTAGTCTTTGACTTCCTTTTGTTGGAGTTCCTGTTTTTCTTAAACCTATGAGAAGAAACATTAAAAGTCCGAGGTCTAGAAAATGCACAAGAAGGAACATAAGAATCAACATGATTATAATGATGAGGAACATGAGAATAGGATGCAACATGTTGATTAAAATCCCAACAAAAGATATCCAAATGACCAACTCTACCACAATAAGAACAATGAAAAACATTAGACTTACTCAAAGAATTCTTATAAGAAGATATGGTAGTAGAAGATGAAACATGTATGTCACCATTGTATTTGTGACATGGTGCCTTAACAAAACCTGTACCTCCACTATGAGAACAAGATGTCTTACCAGCAAAAACAGCCTTACCATTAACCTTAGACTTAAAATTCTTACGAGAAACATGCTGAAAATTAGTAGCATTAAGTCTAGTCTCAATAGGTGGGGTAGGCAATAGGGCAGGCAAACTAGATTTTACAGGAGTAATCATACTAGATGAACTAGTAGAACTAGTAATAGGAGAGTCAAATCTAGTTTTGTCCAAAACCTGCAATTTGAGTTGAGTAGACGTTAAATCGTTCTTTGTTACCTCATACTCCACCAATAGAGATTTGTATTTCTCATCGACCTCCTGATTGGCCTTCTCTAAAGCTGCAATTCTACATAACAAGTCAAGTTTTTCTTTTTCAAATAATTGAGAAGTAGAAATTGCATCATCTGCAGCATAAGAAATTTGTTCTTTAAGAGTCTCAACTTTATCCTGCAAAGAAAGATTAGCCTTTTCCAAATTTTCAATTTTGGATTCATAAACTTCCCCTTGAAGCATATAGTCTTCTGCACAATGTCTGAGTCGTTGTTCTAGAGAATCAACCTTAGTCTGCAAAACACCATTATCTTCAAAACAAACATTATCAGAAATAGTAGACAAATTACAATTAGCTTTATTAAATTTTTCCTGCAAATCAATATTAGCTTTTTGTAATCTTTCACATTCTTTTGCAGAAAGTCTGTAAAGAAGAGCCCAATCACTATTGCTAACAACATACAAATTATCATCCTTTTCAAAATCAGATTTTGGTTTTGTAGATTTAGACGATTTAGCAATAAAATTATTATAACCAGACTCATGAACCATTAGTGCACTCATAGGATCGTTAGCGTGAGCCTTGACGCTCCTTAACCAGCCCCCAGCGACTGATACCAATTGAGAAACTCAAATAGTGCTAATCTAACAGTTCAATATTCAAACAACTTAAACAATATGCAGAAAGTAAAGAACACGCAGGAATTTTTAACGTGGTAAAACCCAATATGGGAAACGTCCACGGTTGTCCTCGCGACAACAAATAAATCCACTAGATGAAAAGAGATTTACAAACCTATCAACTACCTGCACTCACTGCGAGTTGACACTCCCGGTTATCTCTAACAACTTGACTTCACCAGAGCACCTTGATGTACGCACAAGACACTCGACTTCTTGATGAACACACAAGAAGACTCGAAGCCGAACTACGAAACAAGCTTACACCAGAGTTCCTTGATGAACACACAAGGATACTCGACTTCTTGATGAACACACAAGAAGACTCGAAGCTAAATCACTCTTCAATAAGGAATAAGAAGATGAATGGGGAAGAAGGAAGAAGAAGATAAATAGAGAAGAAGAAGATGAGTTCTCTCACCAAAACAACCTCAAACCAAAACCTAACCAAACTCCAAAACTTGATGAATTGGACGGCCAAAGAACTGACTTGTTCTTTGGAAGAGAAACCCTATTTATACTTAGGGTTGGAACACACACAAAATGGGCCGGAATTGATGAAATCCACACTGTAAACGTTCGCTGCCTGCTTGGACGTACGAACGCCTTAAAGAGGTACGTACGTCCTGACGAAAACATGTTTGCTGTCTAACATGACGTACGAACGCCTTAAAGAGGTACGTACGTCCTGACGAAAACATGTTTGCTGTCTAACATGACGTACGAACGCCTTAAAGAGGTACGTACGTCCTAAACCCAAAAACAGACTTTTGATACACTTGACGCGAAGACAAAGACTCGGGACGACGCGCGTACAACAAGGTTTTCTTAACAATGAACTCAAGGCAAAATAACCAAGGACACTTTGTCACAAAATTGATGTCAAACACCTTAGTGCCGGTTTCATAGGGTGGATAGCAGGCTGTTCGATCTCGGTGGGGATGACACCTCGACTCTGATCTGTGAGGGTCAATTACGAGCTGGGATGCGACTTCCCTTCTCCAAGTTTGTATGTGATGTCCTCAATCATTATGATAAAGCCCCTATAATGATGAACAGCAGCTTCTGGCGTGTGATGCTAATATTTGAGGAGTTGAACAAGCTCGGGTACGACATATGCAAGGCTGATGTCGTAGCTTACTTCACCTGTGTGGAGGGTCGGTCTGGTGATTTTTCCTTTTCTCTTAATAGGAGGGCTGAGCACGGTCCCCACGACCTTTACAATGCACCAACTTCCAATGACAATTGGAAGAAGTCGGCCTGCTATAGGATTAGAGGCTCGTTCATCAAACCTAGTGCTTACTTGAATCATTTGCGCATTCCCCGCATAGGTACCTAGGTCGTTGCTTTACAATCTGTATGTGCCTTGTTTTCTTGCTTTTCCCTTGTTAATGACTTGTTTTGTGCTAGGTACTTTAGATTGTACTCGGGATTATAACCAGAAGATTGACGGTCGTCTCCTTCCTGGTAATATTATCGAGTTCGCAGAGGAGAGCTGGGCCCGCAAACGTCAATTACTCCCTCATCTCGAGCACCTGTTTAGAGATCCTCGTCCCAAGAGGGGTGCCGGTGTAGTCCAAGGTGAGCCTTCGACTTCGAAGCCCCAGCGTGCCCGAAAAAAGAAAGAGTTGCCTTCAGCGACTGCGGTTGCCTCGGTTGTCGTTCCTCGTCCAGGTGATCCACCAATAGAAGTGCGAGACGCTCTCCCGATGGGACCTAAACCTATTCCCGGTCCTCCGAGTAGTCGATTCGGTCGTGGCGATATCGAGCCGGAGTCCCTGAAGAAGAGAAAAACCGCGAAGTCGGGTGGAGTAACTGTAGCTGCTCCTGGGATAACCATCCTTAACGATGCCGAGAGGGCCGGGAAGGAGAGAGACGCTCAGCGAGTCCGTCTCGAGCGAGGGAAGCAACAGAAGCTGAAGTCGGTTCAGGCCGATTGTGATAAATCTTCAACTGGCCCTGCTGATGGCCATTTTGCTCCTGTCTTCCCTTATAAGGACAGTTATGTTAAATTTAGTGATGCTGCCTGGGAAAATGAAGATATGTGCATCACCCTGATGGAACATATGGTGCTAGATGCTGATGGAGCTCGGGTTTGTGAGCGCTCGATTATGGACGACCTGAAGGACCTGAGCTCGTCCATGTACAAGGTATGTCTTATTTGTTTTTGTATTTAGTCTTTAATGGTCTAGTTATCTGACCTCGGGTGGTCCTCTTGTTTCAGATGAACATTATCCATTGTAAGTGGATGGCTCTGCTCGAGAGAGCGAATGAAAAGGAGCGAGAGGCCAGGAAGGCTAAGGAAACCCTTGCTGCTGAACGTGCTGAGTTGAAGAAGCTGCGCAGTCAGCTGGACAAGGAGGAGAAGAAAGTGAGGGCTCTCAACGACGAAGTGTTGGAGGCCCAAAAGAGAAGTGCCGAGCTAGATTCTGAGTTGAAGGCTACCAATGAGAGGTACGAGGCGGACAATGCCAGGTCGGTTGAAAGCATTACTGCGTGGCAGAAGATGGCTTACTACTGGCAGCGACGCGGAATCTGTCGCGAGGTGAAGATGAAGGAAGTCATCCCCGGCTTCGATCCCCTAGCCGATGATGCATAGATTAATGCTGAAGCCCAGGTCCAATACGATGCCGATCAACATGCGGAGAGGGAGAGGGTCGCTAGTCTGGCCAGTGAACTCGAAGCTGATGACCAGGATGGCGAGGCTGTCGCGCAGGCTACCGACATTGGTGCCCCAGAGAATCAAGAAGCTCAGGCTATGGATCATGATGCGACTGTCTAGCTAGCTCTTTGTTCTGTACTTTGGTTTTTGTTTGAGAGTTGTGAGATTTCTGTTTGTGGAGTATATATCTGTATGAATTAAAGAGGGATAATTTCGACTCGGGTCGGTCCTTCGAATATGAATGTTTTGAATATGTAGTTTGTCTTGAAAGAATCTGTTTTATTCACGGATGAATCCTATTGTTTGCCTTAAATTTTCTAAGTATAGATTAGATGTTATGGAATGTATGCCTTAAGATATTTTCCATTCCACGGTCTATCTACTCGGTTTCCTTCATGATCAATTAACCTGTACGCTCCATTACCCAAGTCGGATTGAATAATGTAGGGTCCTTCCCAATTAGGATTGAATTTTCCGTCGCCTGCGACCTTTGTGTTCTGAAAGGTTTGCCTTAAGACCAAGTCTCCTAGTCGGAAATTCCTTGGCCTTACTCTTTGATTGTAGCTCCTTCTTAGTATTTGCTGGTAACGAGCTGTTTGTATGATAGCTTTATCTCGTCTTTCTTCCAACATGTCTATCTCATGTGCTAGGAGATTCTCATTTTCCTCTGATTCTACCAATTCCGACCTAGTTGTTAAGTATGTCAACTCGGTGGGTATGACGGCTTCAGTACCGTAGCATAGTGCGAATGGTGAAACGCCTGTCGAGGTGCGTGGAGTTGTTCTGTAGGCCCATAAGACTCTATCTAGCTCCTGTATCCACTTATCTTTTTCTGATTCCAACTTTTTCTTGAGTGTGTTCATTAAGGTCTTGTTAGTGGCTTCAGCTTGGCCATTACTTTGCGCGTATCGTGGTGTGGATAGCGCGTGGTTGATCCGCCAATCCGAGTAAAACTCCTTAATCGTGTTTCCACAAAATTGTTGGCCATTATCAGTAACTAACGTATGTGGCAGGCCAAATCGGGTGATTATGTACTTCCAAATGAAATTCTTGACTTTCTGTTGTCTAATTTTCCGAAGTGGAATTGCCTCTACCCACTTAGTAAAGTAATCGGTGGCAACTAAAAGATATCGCTTTTTATTCCTGTCCCTCGAAAGTGGCCCTACAATATCGAGCCCCCACATGGCAAATGGCCACGGGCTAGATATTGTCTTGAGGTCTCTTGGGGGTTGATTTTGTAGAGGTGAGAATCGTTGGCATTTGTCGCAGTGTTGCACAAAGATTTCCGAGTCGGCCTGCATGTAGGGCCAGAAGTATCCTTGATTTCTTGCTTTCTGTGCTAGGGAACGAGCCCCAGCGTGGTTTCCACACTCTCCTTGGTGGATTTCTGCTAGGATCATCTGGGCTTGTCTAGGTGGTAAGCATCTGAGGTAAGGTCCTCGGACCGATTTTCTGTACAGCCTTCCATCTAGGATCAAATAACTCTTGGTTTTTCGTTCCAATTTTTTAATTTCCGACTCGTCGTCTGGATAGATCCCCTTGATATAGTTCATTATTGGACCCATCCAGGAGTCTTGGATTTCTTGCTCGGATATATCAATGAAGTCTGAGATTATATTGACATGATGGGATTTATCTTCGTATGCTGGAGTATTTCGTATTTCGACCTGTATTTCCCTAGCTGTTTCCGTGTCGACTTGGGATGCCAGGTAGGCGAGACTATCCGCGTGACGGTTATCATCCCGGGGAATATGTTGGATTTCCCATTTGTCAAAACTGCTTAGCAAGCTCTTCGTGTATTGAAGATATAACTTAAGGGTTTCTTCCCTTGTTTCATAATCCCCAAGTAATTGACTTACCACTAATTGGGAGTCACTGTAAATCTTGATTTTTCGCAAGCTAATATTTCTTGCTATACGTAAGCCCATTACCAGGGCCTCGTATTCCGCGTCGTTATTCGAAGAGGTGAAGTTCAGCCGTATTGACTTCTCGATTACTACCTTCTCGGGAGATATGAGTGTTATACCTATCCCGACTCCGTTATTATTTTTTGATCCGTCTACGTATAACTTCCACATGGATTCTCCTTGTGGGGAGTCGTCCCGTGGTTCTTCCTCGGGGACCCAGGTGATATCCTCGATTGGATAGTCAACAAGTAGGTCGGCGACGACCTGGCCTTTTTTGCTATTTCGGGGCGTAAAAATGAGTTCGTGATCCCCCAGCTCCTGGGCCCATTTGGCCATTCGACTTGATTTGTTCCTATTTTCCAATACTTGCCTCAATGGGGCATCAGTTATTACTCTAATCTTGTGCGACTGAAAGTATGGTTTCAACTTCCTAGAGGCGAATAATAGGGCCAAACCTACTTTTTCGAGGTTAGAGTACCTGAGTTCGGATTGTAGCAAAGTTTTACTAATAAAATAAATAGGTCGTTCGTTACCTTGCTCATCTCTGAAGAGGACAGCGCTGATTGCATGCTCAGAGCTGCCGAGGTACAATCCGAGTACGTCCCCTGGCTGGGGTACTGTTATGACTGGCGGGGTTGCCAAGTAAAGCTTCAGTTCGTCGAATGCCTGCTGGCAGTCCGTCGTCCACTCATATTTAGAACCCTTCTTTAGTAGCTGTAACAATGGTCTTTGCTTGTCGGATGCACGAGCAATGAACCTGTTTAGGGCGGCTAGCATTCCGTTTAACTTTTGGACTTGCTTCTTCGTTGACGGACTCGGCATGTCCAATATTGCCCTGATTTTTTCGGGGTTAGCCTCTATTCCTCGTTGCGTTATTAGGTAACCCAAAAACTTGCCTGATGCTACGCCAAACAGGCATTTTTGTGGGTTTAGCTTCATGTTGAAGTCGTGTAACCTTTTGAAGGTCTTTTCCAAGTCGGATATGTGAGATGATTTGTGTTTACTTTTAACTATCATATCATCTACGTATACCTCCATGGTGTCACCTATCATATCCTCGAACATTCGTGTCGCGAGTCGTTGATATGTAGCCCCGGCATTACGTAGCCCAAAGGGCATGACCGTATAGCAATAGGTGCCTCTTTCCGTGATGAACGCTGTTTTTTCCTGGTCTTCTTCTGCGAGTTTAATTTGGTTATACCCCGAGTAGCCGTCCATCATTGAGAGGAGCTCGTGGCCGGCGGTAGCATCCACTAGTTGGTCTATCCTTGGTAGTGGAAAGCTATCCTTTGGGCATGCCTTATTTAGGTCTGTGAAGTCTATGCAGACTCTAATTTTGCCATTAGGCTTCACGACGGCTACAATGTTCGAGAGCCAGTCGGGATATTTGACTTCTCGTATGAATTGAGCATCAATTAGTTTCTGGACCTCGGTATTGACCGCCTTAGCTAAGTGGGGGGCCAATTTCCGTGCCTTTTGTTTTACTGGCCTTTTTGTTGGATCGACATGAAGTTTATGGCATGCAACATTAATATCTATACCAGGCATGTCAATCTACGACCAAGCAAAAATATTTTTATTCATTTTCAGAGTTGCAATGAGTTGCTCTTTTACAATAGGGTCTAAATTAGCTCCTACGTATACAACTCTAGGTTCGGCTTCAGTGCCGATGTTGACTGGCTCACCCTTCTCGATGGTTGGGGAGTCGGTTACAAGCTTGCCTTCAGGGGCATCAGTGGTTGGCTCAGAAATGGCCTTGCCGTCAGAGGCTTCAGAGTTTGGCTCAGTACCGACCTTGCCGTCAGGTGCTTCAGAGGTCGGCTCAGTAGTGGCCATGCCGTCAGGGGCTTTAGAATTTGGCTCAATACCGACCTTGCCGTCAGGGGCTTCAGGGGTCGGCTCAGTAGTGGCCAAGCCATCAGTGGCTTCAGATATGTGGTTGACAGTGAGCTTGTCGGAGCTAACGACTGTCACCTTTGTTGCTTCCTTGTTGGGGAGGGGTATGACCTCAGGGATGGCATGGCAGCCATGTGCCTCAATTTGGTCACCCCGGAGTTCCATTATACCATTAGGTCCAGGGAATTTGATGACCTGGTGGTATGTAGACGGAACAGCTCCCATCTTGTGAATCCATTTCCGACCCAGTATGGCATTGAACTGTGTCGGAACATCGAGGACATAAAAGAGGCATTCAACTGCAACCTCATCCTCATCCTCTCCTGTAGCGACAGGGAGGGTAAGCTGGCCCTTAGCCGTTGTCTCTGTCGAGTTGAAAGCAAAGAGTGTGATATTTGGGGTCTGCAAAACTGAGTCGGGCATGAGCATTTGAGCGAAGGCTTTGTTAAACAATACGTCACAAGAACTCCCCGGGTCTATCAACACTCTCTTAGTGGTCCATCCGCCGATTCGGATATGGACAACTAGTGCATCATTGTGTGGCAAGCACACCTTCTTCAGGTCGTAGTCAGAAAATATCAGTGCATTATTTCCTTGCACCTGCTTTGTTACTACTGCTTGATGAGTGAGCTGAAATATGTGGTGAATGTGATTCACCTTCTGTCGCTTAGCTCGGGATGTCCATTCAGGTGGACGAGTATCTATTATCATATTTATCGTTCCTTTTGCCTTAGAGGCGCTGTCTGTTCTCTTTCGCTTATCATTAATCTTCTGACGGAGGTCATCGGACTCCTCTGCCAAGAAATCATTCAAGTGTCCGTCCATCCTGAGCTTGTGGCAATAGGTTCGAAGATACCGACAATCTTCAGTTGCGTGATGTCGGCAGTTGTGTAGCTTGCAGAATGGATTTTCCTCGATGGGCTCAAGCTCGTGAATTGTTGGCTTGAAGTAGTCCTCTTCTTTGATTAGTTCATATAGTTGTGTATATGAACATTTGAACGGGTTAGGAAACTTGTGCTTCACCGAGCTGTTGGATTGCTTACCTCGGGGGTTACCTTTTGTTGTCTTCACCTCAGGATTTTTGGTCTTGACCGTCTGTACGGCCGAGACATGTTCTTTTGTTTTTGCCAGTGCCTCTTCAAGTTTAATATATTTATCAGCACGGACATACAGGTCCTCCAGTGTCTGTGGTGCGTCGAGGATGATATTTTTTCCCAAGGCGGTTTCGGGATGAACGGCCGAGATGAACGCTAACAGGCATGCATTCTCATCTGGGCTATCTGCCTTGAGGCACTCCCTCTTAAAGCGAGCCATGAACTTTTTGGTTGTTTCAGTATCACTTTGCTTAAGTCGGAATAATGCGGTTACGTCAATTTTTCGCCGCTTATTGTGGATATATTGGGTGACAAAGAGTGCCTCGAGCTGGTCGTACGAGGTAATTGAGTGTTCTGGGAGTCGGTGGTACCAGTCGATTGCACTACCCCGGAGTGAGGCAGAAAATAGTCTGCAGAATATGTCTTTGTACTTGGGCCATAGTGCCATGCTGGTTTTAAACTGTAGGACATGGTCCATAGGGTCACCACTTCCATCATAGGTTGTGAACTTAGGGGGAATGAAGTGTGGGGGTGGTTCCTGGTGAAGGAGGTCATCGTGTAAGGGTTCAGTCCTATATTTTTCTAAGGTAGTGTTGGCTACCTTTTGAGCAGTATTGGCCTTACCAGATTCCTGGTTGTTCTTATGAAACTGGGCTGAAAGTTGTAGGAGGCGGTTGTGGGTTTCTTGCATTTCAGCCATGGTGGGGGCGGTGGTGTTGCTGGAAGTTGGTATGACAATGGGGTTGTTGGTGTTGATCTCATCAGTTGCTTGGCCAGCTGCCGGAGGGGTGGTAGAGCTTTTCAGTTGGGCGTTTTCTGCCATCAACTTGTTGATCTGCTCCTGTTGTTCAGTAAGTTGTCGTTGGAAGGTCTCAAATTGTTCTTGTGTGATTCCAGCCATGGTCTTCGTCAGGTTATGATTCGTTCACAGTCAGTCGGCGCCAATGTAAATGTAGTAGATGTTTATGCCGGAAGATTGGAGAAGATGATCGGAGGAAGGAAGGTTTTGAGTGGGTGAAAGTGGCTGAACTATCTGAGCGTCGATAGCTGCCTACGTATCTGGAAGGGGTGATCCAGAATCAAGCCAAACGTAGTTCCTTTTATAGATGGCTTGGGTTGTGGATCAACGTTCGAATCATTAATAGTGCGGATATCTGGGGATTTAATGAGATAGATTCGTAACTGACACATGATTTGGAGTTTGAATATGTCTAACTCGGTGTTTAGAGTAAGTTAGCCCCAAGTCGGATGTGCTCGGATGTTTTGTGAGGTTATGAATTGAACAGAAATGAAGGAAGTTTAGTCTTATTCGAAGTCGGATGAAATAAGTGCTAAGTCGGTGTTTTGTATACCGAGCTAATGGGGTTTGGATTTGAATGGAGCTGAGTGACGTGTAAGTAGATACAAGGTCGGATGAATTGAGTGTGAAGTCGGGGTTTGGTATTCCGAGTAGCATAGCTCGATGATGGGTATATACAACAACCTCAATGTTCTTACTGTATGAAGTTATATCACGAAAACCACCACTTTCTTCAAGTAAGTACATCAAAAACACATGCGCATTTCTTCAATTTTCTAATTTCTCTTTTTAAAGTTTAGAAAATGACCAACATTTGCTTATGTTATTCTTGATTGCAGGTAAGAAAATGTTCTTACCATGGTCCATGAAGCTGTAAGACTAAATGACATTAATAAATACATTGATAGTTCTAACATTCATATTTACCACATTAAAAATGACAATGTTATCTTCTTGAATGAAAGATATAGTTGTAAACTAGCAAAGGGTTCTGCCTCCGGATGCCAGATCTGCCATAGAAACATGTTTGTTCCATTCAAGTTTTGTTCTATAGGCTGTACTGCTGTTCTCCATTCAAGTTTTGATCAATACCGAAAAAAAAAAAATTAAAAACATTCATTGGCTGTACTGCTGTAGAATCTACATGGCGTGAAACCACTACCCACAAAACAAAAACAACTGTCTCCACAGTCCACCCCCTACCCCCACTACCTGTTTCCATCTCTTCCCGGCATTAAAAGGAACAGACTCAACTGAGTTGCAGCTGTGTTCTCTTACAGGTCAGTTCTCTTCGAAATTTGTTTATCTCTTCAAATTTTGTACAATTAAATTCAAAAGAGAAGTGACCTCTTTTGAATGAGAATAAAACAGATGAATAGTCATTTGAATATTGCCCCTCGTACTAAGCCCATGCCTCCCGCTTTCGGGCGCCAAGAGGCCTGCTGAAACAAATATGATTTACCTTTTCTGCCTATGCAACAGAGAAATAATATGTCTTCTTTCCTATTCATCTCAGGGGTTCCAAGGATGATGAAAGTGAAACTAGAACTGAGATAAGTGAGAATACGAACGATCAAAATAAGGAAAAGGATGAGGAGCTTGGTATTGGAGATCAAGATAGAGGATCTGCAGTTGGGAGCTACAAAACTGGAGACGATAAAAATGACTGCTGTACTCCCACTCCTGCAGAAAAATTTGGTAGTGGTAGTACCACGAACATAAATGATGATTCACAGGAGAGGATATCATGAAGATGAAAAGGAAAATGGAAAACAGTGAACTCTTTTATTCTACCCCTTCGGAACAGAACATTATAATGTGCCCATCAGTATTGGAAGCCGAAGATAGGCAATGAATGTGTCATGAAAACAGTGCTGGTGGGTTTCATGCCTTTTGAGTGTCACCTGAAGTAAGAAGGTACACATGCCTCATCAGCATCAGTTTTTTGAATAGGGGAAATGTAGGAAATAAGTGATTGTTATTTCTGGTATTAATTTAGGGTTTCAAGTGTATGATATTTTTTAACTTTAATCTCATAATTTAGCATCAATTAATGCAGACATCTGAATTGGAATTAAAGGTACTGTAGTAGTTTCCACAGACATAATTTCAAAATTATGTTGTGGAAATTATGTTTGTGTTACAACGGCCAATCGTAGATTGTTGCCAAAATGTGAAGAATTAAAACAAAAAATGATACTACAAGTGAAAGAACATGAAAGAACATGAAAGAACAGCCATGAACAGTTAATAACTTCTAAAAAAGGAACTCTATTACTTCAAGCAGAAGATCAACAGTAACGTATCAAAACCTGTGGAGACTTACTCAGGGATCTTATACTCTAAAATACCAATAGAGTGGAAAACTTTGATAAATATACAATAAGCTCTATACATCAAAACCTGTAGACACTTACTCAGGGATCTTATTACTCAGGATGACTTTGACAGATACACAAGACTAGATAACTCTACTTCAACTGACAAAGGCAGACTCAGTACAACTAGTAATAGAACTACATATTGTGGTGGGCTCAGTATCAAGTTGGAGCTTCTTTGCGGCAGGCTCCACTACTAGGTCAGGAACATTTCGTGGAAGCCAGGGAAGGAAACACATGTATCGAATTGGAATGTAAAACACCTTCAACCAATCATGGCTAGTGACAAGGTGGACAACAACTCCTCTTCTTTCACACCAAGCAATACGATGATCGTAGAGCACCATTGTTGAAGGCAGATCATAGTTAATTACCCAAGGCACGTTCTTTGGGGGCTCAATATCAAGGTCATGAGTAATGAGCATACAACAGCCTTCACACTGTCGAAATTTCGAATAGTCGGTGAAAACTTGGAACTTGCCACTGTCTACTACTTTTCCATAGGTGCCTCCTAGTACTATTTCATATAGAAAATTAACCTGTTGGACAGCATTCACGAAAAAGACACCCTTTGTTTGTATGATTCCTTTCATAACATGTTCCAGAAATCGAGTTATCTTCCATCCACGACCCGTACAATCGAATGCAAAATGCCTGATATCTTGAGCAGTGTGTGGAAAATTCAAGTTCTTAGCTAGTTGCTGCTCCTCTCTTAGGCAGAAACCTGCAGGCCCATGCAGAGAAGTTACCTCAAAAATCACCTTATACTTGTTCTGAATTTCAACCAACATGAACCAATCCTTCCCAGTGACAAAGTAGATAGCATCGACTTCTCTACACCGACCCATACGGTCAAGATAGTGATCTGTGGAGCCTACAGCCATATCGTAGTTGACAACCAAACACACCTGCTGAAAATCAAAACGACGAGCCTGTTCACAGAGAATAATATGTACAAGAGGATCGTCAGACTGGGATAACTCTTGCTTAGTTTTGTTTCTGTTCTCTTTGTTCATTTTCTTGTTGGGAAGGAAGACTTTCCACCCATCGTCAGAATGGTCTCGCAGTTCCGCAATCAGTGTCCGAACAGTTGATGGATAATTTACAATAACGACCGTCGTCACTTTTTTGCTCCTACGAAGCAGCTCTTTTAGTGCGTCAATCTTAGACTGATGTCCATCCCCAACAACACTAATGACCTCATGCTTTTTTATACCTTTAAAGCTCAACTCATCTGTCTTCTTCATTGTAATTGCCTTAGCCCTCAGGCCTCAGCTTTATCTCTAACTTGTAGATATCGATCAGCTTCTTTCTTCCACCTTACTTTGAGAGAACCGATGGATTTATAAAGTTACAGAGACTTTTCGTTTTGGAAATCCAATAAGAGATCAACTCGGAAACCGATAAAAGCGGGGTCTGAAACTATAACAAGAAATTGGGACTACATCTTATTTAGCCCACCCATCTTATAGATCAGTACTGTTCGGCCTCAATGGGCTTTGAACTATATTGAGGTGGGCTGAATATCAATCTTGAGCTTCTTTAAGGTGGCCTCCAGTACTAGGTCAGGAACATTAAAGGGAGGCCAGGAAAGGAAACACTTGTATATGAATTGGAATGTAAAACACCTTCAGCCAATCATGACCAGTGACTCATCTTCTGTTGATTGTGGCACTATTTGGATCCCACCTGGTAGTGGATGTGTTAAAATTAATGTAGACATAGCCTTCTCGGATGCTGATACAAATATTGGAATTGCGTACATTTCTGGTCTTTTTCTGTTTGCAGGATCAAAATCAGGTAGTGCCGGATCTGCAGCTGAAGCAGAGTGCAGGAGTATCTTGTCTGCCATCCGACGAGGGATCGAGCAGCAACTAGAAAGAGTGGTCATTGAGACAGATTGCAAGGCAGCAGCAGATTACCTAACAGGCTTTCCTTCTAACCTCAGCTGGACTGCTGCTAATATATTAGACAGTGCAAAATCTTTAGCACTTTTATCTTTTATTTCTGTTTCTTTCAGTTTCTGTTATAGGACTGGGAACAGTTGTGCTTATATCATAGCACAGAGTGCAGATAGAAGCCTGGTGGTTCCTACTTCCTTTTTTTCTGCACCTTCCTGGTTTCTCAGTCAGTTAGACTCGGACAGTATTTTCTGTAATAATGCAAACTCTTAGCTTATAATATAATGCAGTTGATTACTAAAAAAAAAAAAATGACCAGTGACAACTGATAAAGTGGACAACAACAACTCCTCTTTCACACCAAGCCATTACCATGATTGTAGAGCACCATTGTTGAAGGCAGATCATAGTTAATTACCCAGGGCATGTTCTTCAAGGGCTCAATGTCAAGGTCATGGGTAATGAGCATACAACAGCCTTCACACAGTCGAAATTCCAAATAGTCAGTAAAAACTTGGAACATCACTGTCTAGTGTCTACTTTTCCATAGGTGCCTCCTCGTAATTTTTCACAAAGAAATTTAACCTGTTGGAGAGCATTCACGAAAACGATACTCTTTGTTTGTATGATCTCTTCCATAACATCTTCCAAATTTGTCAACCTATTTGCCAAATTTGTTAACCCCTAACTCTGATTTTGTTTGCCACCTCTAATTTGCTGATGTGAATATTACATGATGAAGCTCTCCACATAAATTATGAGAAGCTGATGTGAGTCACTTTTAATAGGTTGACAAATGGGTTATTTTGTATTTGGTCCCTCTAGAAGACGGATAATTAGCATGTGGTATAGAGTTTTTCGTTTATTAGTGTTTGGTTCTATTTTTATCAGTTGACTGTTAGTAAATTAAGTTGACTGAGGTCAAACCATCTAATTTTTTTAAATACCTATAATACCCTTTGATATGAATTTTTATAAAACAACCACTAGATATATCATCATCTCATGCTTAATCCAATGGTTCAAAACATATAAAAATTAAAATAAATAATCAAAATAATAAAATTTAAAATTAAAAGATAGAGTTATAGACAATAATATCCCATTTTTACCATCACCATTAATATACCAATCTATACATCAAAAAAAAAAAAAATGTTGAAGAATTCTAACAACCCTCAAATCCTCAATACAAAATCAACAAAATCCAACCTCAAAATCATCAAGATTGAAACTCATTTTTCATGTCAAGCAATTGAAACTAAAAAGTCATTCTTCTTGTAAAAAATTAAAAACCCATTCTTCTTGTCAAACAATTAAAATTGAAAACCCAAAACCCATTGTTCTTCTTTAACAATTTGAAAATCTAATACCATTATTTTTGTCAAGCAATATAATTAATTAAAAACCCAATACCCATTGTTCTTCACTAACAATTTGAAAACCTAATACCAATTGTGTTCTTGTCAAGCAATAGAAAATTGAAATACAATACCAAAATAATATGAATAAAGAAAAAAAAAAGTTGAAATATGAGGTTGATGATGATTGAGTTTAAGTTGGAAGAGAAAGTAAAAGAAGTTAGGGTTTTGCCATTTAGTCCCTTTGATCAAATCAAGATCCTCGATTGACGTAGTAAACCATGTGGCTTAATATCTAACTTTGGATGGAGTCAACCAATGAAGTAGTGACATGTGGAAAGTAAAAATTCAGTTTTTTGAGTTTTAAGTTGTGTTACATGAAAAACACGTGAAAGAGCAGTATGGACATTAAAAAAATATGAATGGTTTGACTCAAGTCAACTGCATTGACTAACAGTAAAGTAACGCTTTTGGGACTATTTGCTAATTAACGAAAAACTCTATACCACATACTAATTAACCATCTTCTAGAGGGACCAAATACAAAATAGTCCTTGACAAATTTGGCAAGAAGTGCCACATAAAATCACTTCATTAATTAAAAATTAGAGATTTTCACACTTAGCCCCCCAATGAAAATCGAAATTTGTGTTCACCACCCCTTTTAAACAAAAACTGAAGCCATTGCATGGAAAAAAACTGAAGCCATTAATTAATTAAATTTTTTATTTCTTTTATTAATAAATATTTATACAATACCCAAAATACCCCCATTTCCACTACCAAACTGCCCACGTGTCAACATCACATCCACACATGATGAATTTGATCCCACGGCCATATCTTTCTCAATATGTTTTTTAAAACCCAAAATTACCCTTTTCAACAAATTTATTGAAATTTTCACTAAAACCACCATTTTTGTTTTTAGGTTGTTGTTGGGAAAAGATCATCACCTAGATTCCTGGAAGATGTTTAAGTGGATTATTGAAGTCCGATATGATTATGAAGTCCACGGTGGTAATGTACTGTGAGTGTAAATGATACATGTGAAGGTTTGTGCACTAAAAGAGACCCATGAACTGAATATGCGATAAACTATTGTACCATTTCATTTCTAAAGTAGTGTTTGCTCATTCCATTTTAAGCAATCAAAACAATAGAAAACAAGATAACAACACAATATGAAATAACAGTCAACAAACGTGTACCCTAACATTCAACAAACATGTCCACAAAAAGCCGTGTTCAATTACTGATGCCCAATTTATTCATAACAAATAGAGAATATCCAAAACATGCACTACTGCGTGACCAAAACACAAAAAAAATAATGAAATTGTTGTGTATTGGCTCGTAATGCGTAGGATCATAGCTTATATTAAGTGAGGTCTATACGATCATACCTTATGTTTATTTCTAGAAATAATGTATGTAGGAATTCTACTCTCATAAGTACTTGGTATTCCAATTGGCCCATGTGTGTATCCTAGGTAAAAAACCCGACAGGTATCACCGATGGCTGTATAAGAAGCTAAACCAGGAGCACCTGAGCATTAGCCAGCCATGCCTGGGCTATCGGGTAGGGCCCAACCCAGATTCAAGGATTCCACATACGCTCTATGGATCCTGACCCACCGGATGGTCCACGATCAATGGGTGGAGCCCCAGTTACAGTATAAGAAGTTGAACCGTGGGCTCCCATACATCAACCAGGCCCACCTCAGTCAAGTAAGCAGGTTCGGCCCAGTAAAGTCTAGCAGCGACAGAGGCTCATCCAGAGGCTTAGCATAGAAGCCCAGAGGACCTGGCCAGGGTGTATGCAATGTAGATTGGGCCTCCGGTCAGAAGAGTCAAACCCAAATCTTTGCTTCCGGACTTGGTTGAATCCAAGTCCCAACCAACTGGATAAGTCCAGCAAGATTTCAAGCTAACAGAACCCATTGTTCTAGCCCGCTGGAGAAGATAAAGGAAAACCCAGGTAGAACCAGAACCTATCAGAGGATGTCACGTGGCAGTCATCCTAGTCAAAGGGAATTCAAACCAAAGAGATAACCGCTCAGTAGCATGCAAGCTATCTCTACAAAAAGCATCTTCACAGTTGAACTACCTGAGTTCATGGAGTCAAAACCGGAGGGGGGTTGAGCCACCCTCCTCCGACAACTACAAATACAGGAGTTCTTAACCTCCTGAGCAACTCCATTAGAGCTTAGTGGAAGCAGAGACTTGATTCCAAGTTCATCTTCTAGGATACGTAGGCAGCCTGATCCTCATCAAGTCCAGTCTCATTATATACCCCCATCCCATCTCAGTCTATACTAGGCTTTCATTGTAACTGTTCGATTAATCAATACACATCTCGAGTTTGTGGATCAAATTTTTGCACCCACACTCTTTGGCGCCTACCGTGGGGCTGAATCTTTCATCAGTTCGAGAGCCTTGCAAGGAATCTCAATCTAGTCATACCGGAGTTGCTGCATCAATGGCTAGAAGTAAGAGACGCCCGACTGTCGGATATCCGCAGTGGCTAAGTGGAGACAATATCGGTGGTGATATAGGTCGGGTCACTACAAATGGTATCCGAGTCGACGACGGTTCACCTGTCTAGGGTGGGAGAGTATGCTAGAAAGGCACCTAACCCAAGAAGGGGTGACGATTGCGCCAGTTACTCATCTCACAAGGGGCAGGGAACGTCGAAGATCTAGGGCTGTATATTCCAGAGTCAAGGACAACTCTCTTCTAAGGGGGTGGGATTGTAACACCCTGGATCGGCAGGTGGTTTGCCGATGGGGTGGGTCCTATAAAACGTAAGAAGGGGATTTCCTAACATTGGAATATATGTATACATCCGTCGTATATTATCACCGAGGCCTTTTGGGCTCACTTGGCTCTACAGTTCAAAAAAACTCTGGAGTTATGTGTGCTCGGGTGGGAGTAGTCTCAAGATGGGTGACTTCCTTGGAAGCAGGCTGCTGCCCATAAAAACCCCACGTTGTTGAATGTCCGCAATGGCTAGGTGGGGACAATATCGATGGTGATATAGGTTGGGTCATTACAGAACCCATTTAGGATTTGGGCCAACTGATTGCCATGTATCAAGCTATATAGATAAAGAGGAATCTATTTCTTGTTCAAAGTTGACTAATTTAGACTTGTCTTCTTTAGAGTTTAAATAGAGATTGCAGTCATTGTTACGATTCCAAAAAATATTCGTTTCAAAAAGATTTAAAAAGTATGGTGCAGCCTTGGTTGTCTTGTTTCATCAAGTTGGAGTCAATGCCAGGAAGTAACTAAACCACATTTCAATTTGCTTTTTATGTCAGATTCTTTCAACACTTTTTCACCTAACACTCTTGTGGGACCCAACTTAACCTCTTTTTTTGATTTTTTGTTGACATTTACTAAGTGTTTTTTACCCGCCCACAACTTTCTTCGGAACTAACGTTTCCAAGAATCTAAATTGCCGTTGATAAGTGATCTAGTGGTCCTTCATAAGAAATAATTATATTAGGATTTAAACTAGCTGTAATTTCTTATTTGGATTCAAATTTGTTAATTGTAGCATAATAATTATTTTATAAGTAAGTGGATTTTTTTTATATTTCGATTATATTTGTTCTCTATAGGTTAGTGGTTACAAACATACTATATATATGATTTAACCTAAACGTGGAAGTGAACAAAAGGTATTATTCTCGAAAGTCATAAATTGTTGTCACAGACACCACTTGCAGGCATAACGAAATGCTCATTGTAGGGTTTCGATTTTGTACTGTGTAATGCGATTAGCATCCATGGGGAATAGAGAACCAAAGTTTCAAGGATTGACAAATATACTGCCAGTTGTCTTCCAATCACTTTTAAGTGAGACTATTTTGTAATTGTCGTGTAGGGTATTTTGCCAGAGTTGTTGGATTTGCACAGGCTGCATCTATTCTAGACAGATCTTGTATAACAGACCTTCTTTTAATAGGGAATTAAATTGTGGCGCCGCCAAATTATATTTATTGGTTATCTTTTGTCGGATCTTAATTGTTTTAATTATGTTTTTGTGAAATATTTTTGTCATGTTTTGAAGATACAATAAAAATAACATTACAATAGAAGGGGCGCGAAAATTTGAATTCCAAATCTGAGACCAACCTTTTCAAACCGAACTTATTAAAATCATGGAATGTCCCTTCTCCTTCCTTTTTCATATTTTCCATTTTGGTAAATGATATATTGAAAGATTTTAGTTTTCAAAATAACAAAATGAAGTGGTAAAAGAGTACGTGTACTAGTAAATAAGATATGAATCTATTATTGGGTGCACTGAATAATCCATATCCATATCACTTGGCTAGTGGGATCGTTTATATATACTTCTACTTTCTTCTCAAACTCTCATTCTGCTTACTCTACTTTTCTTCACAATTAGTTTTGATTGTTGTTAACTCTACATTCTCCAATCTCTTCGTCTTTTCCCAAATTCAAGATCAACACGGTAAGATCTTTCATATTGAAAATCCATCACATTGTTTCCTTGCAATATAGTAGAGAAAATAGAAAATGGCATTTAGATTTTAGATATTATAACATTTTTGCATCTTTTTGTTTTGGATGTTGAATGTATATGGTTAACATGATTTAGGCATTTTTTTAGATATCTAATGGAATCGACATTGAATGAAGAAACTAATCTGAATAAGAACGAGCCTTTGATTCCTTCATGGTTGATTCCATTCATAAGTAATCAATACTTTGAACCTTGTCCTTTACACGCTGCATCAACTAAAGGTGGACGTAACATGTTTTGCTTGATTTGCAAAGGACAACCTCAATGTTCTTACTGTATGAAGTTATATCACGAAAACCACCCCTTTCTTCAAGTAAGTACATAAAAAACACATGCACATTTCTTCAATTTTCTAATTTCTCTTTTTAAAGTTTAGAAAATGACCAACATTTGTTTATGTTATTCTTGATTGCAGGTAAGAAAATGTTCTTACCATGAAGCTGTAAGACTAAATGACATTAAAAAATACATGGATGGTTCTAACATTCATATTTACCACATTAAAAATGACAATGTTATCTTCTTGAATGAAAGATATAGTTGTAAACTAGCAAAGGGTTCTGCCCCCGGATGCCAGATCTGCCATAGAAACATGCTTGTTCCATTCAAGTTTTGTTCTATAGGCTGTAAGGTGATGAGTTTTTTTTTTCTTTTATTTTCACCCTAATTAAGGAAATAGTCGTTAATAAATTTATGATTATGATTTTGTCGAGTTTGTTGAAACTGGATGATTATATTTGACCAAAATGTTCAAAATATGGCAACTTTAAGTTTATATTTCCACTCATTGTCCAACGTTCAAATCAATTATGATTTTTCTATCTCCATACATCGTGATGTTCGATTTTGTCATTCAAATGATAAATATACCTCTTATTCCAGTTGTTAATTGTATTTTGGATTTTTTATTTTTGACAGATTAAAGGAATTAAACAGGGCTTTGAGGAAGTCACGTTTGAACTCCCGAACGTCATGAGCAACATCGAATTGGGAAATAAGTTTGTTAGCGAGTGGATCCCGCTGCCACATTCACCACGAACCACACCAAATGGGGATAAAGAGTCTGAACCTAGTGATAAGGCATCAGGGTCCAACCCACATCCTCCTTCACCAGACATTTCCCGTCCCCGTCATGGTCGTATCCACAAGAGGAAGGGTATTCCTAAACGTGCTCCATTTTTCTAAAAGCTGCAAGCCTGCATTGCGTTGAAAAAATGAGGAGTGGGCATAAATGAAAATCATATTAATTTAATATACATCTGATGGTTATAGTTGTCTCCATATACATTTAACGGTTGTGTTTACGAGACTGCTTTGTAATATTATATAGATATTTAGGATTCTAGAAATAAACATCAATTTCAATTACATTCATCAAAATCCAAGAAAACAACGTCGATGTTTTATTCAACTGTCCAAAATACTTGCTACCCAATTTAAAAGAGACACAGAGATGAGATAGCACAAACAAACATCTAAAGCTATTAACATACCCATATCAAGATGGATACCCATATCAAGAGGGGTATTTTAGGAAGAAAAAATATAAATAGGTGTTAACTTGGGGATTTTTTTATTATGAACAAGGAACTTCTAGTGATTATCAGAAGAAATTAGTTGTGAAATTCAGTACGAAGTGAAAACCCAATATGTATGCAATATAACAATAGTAAAGCAAACAAGAATAAAACAATAAAGAAGTAAACAACACACAGGAATTTTTAACGTGGTAAAACCCAATATGGGAAACGTCCACGGTTGTCCTCACGACAACAAATAAATCCACTAGATGAAAAGAGATTTACAAACCTACCAACTACCTGCAATCACTGCGAGTTGACACTACTGGTTATCTCTAACACCTTGACTTCACCGGAGCACCTTGATGTACGCACAAGACACTCGACTTCTTGATGAACACACAAGAAGACTCGAAGCCGAACTATGAAACAAGTTTACACCAGAGTTCCTTGATGAACACACAAGGATACTCGACTTCTTGATGAACACACAAGAAGACTCGAAGCTAAATCACTATTCAATAATGAAGAAGAAGATGAATGGGGAAGAAGGAAGAAGAAGATGAATGGGGAAGAAGAAGATGAGTTCAATCACCAAAACAACCTAAAACCAAAACCTCAACAAACTCCAAGACTAGATGAATTGGACGGCCAAAGAACTGATTTGTTCTTTGGTAGAAAACCCTATATATAGTTAGGGTTTGAAACAAGAGAAAATGGGCTGAAATTGACAGATTTCATACTAGACGTACGTACGTCGAAACAGCGTACGTACGTCCTGAGACGTAAATAGTTCGCTGCCTACTTGGACGTACGAACGCCCTAACTAGGTACGTACGTCCAAAACAAAAACTTTCCTGCTGCCTAACCTGACGTACGTACGCCATAACTCGGTACGTACGTCCAACACAATGAAAGTTTGCTGACCTATTGGACGTACGTACGTCCTAACTAGGTACGTACGTCCTATACCAAAAACAGACTTTAGATACACTTGACGCGAAGACAAAGACTCGGGATGACGCGCGTACAACGAGGTTTTCCTAACAATGAACTCAAAGCGAGATAACCATGGACATCCAATGTCACAAAATTAATGTCAAACAACCGAGTGCCGGTTTCAATCTCCCCCTTTGACATTGATTTTGTGACAAAAACCTATGACTCTAATAGCACTTATAAAACGTGCTTACAAACCCAAACCATGGCATTTATAAAACATGCCTACAAAAACACTCATAGTAGAATACATACCGAGTCACCAACACATGATATCCAGCTTGAGTAAGATGCTTTAACCATCAGAGACCGAACGGAAACAACAAGAAATTCTGAAACAATCAAAGAGCCAACGGAAGTTCCTCGAAAAACTCCCCCATACTTAATGAGCTCCAAGGTTTAATACTCGAGCTTACCCAAAACTGTACATGCACTTTGTGATCATCATCACTTTCACTCCCCCATACATGTTCACTCCCCCATACATGTAGTATACCTGAAACATGAACCAAGAATACACTAACAAAGGAAGAAACGAATATTAGTATTAGAGTAATAAATCTCACCATTTTTGTCACAAATGATGCAAAGGGGTGACATAAATCAAAACGAGAATAAAGCAAAATGAACCAAAGAATAAAAGAAGAGAGGAAAGAGAAAACCATACCATAAATCTGGAATCCATGACACACAAAACTAAATGACATGAGAGAGATCTAGGCATATAAATGAAGAAGAAAGAGTACCAACACAGACACAAGAAGGGAGATTAGATAAGAACTAAAACGAGATAAGAAGGAGATAGTGAAAAGACACTGAATACTTATATAGGTAACGGAGGGAAGAAAAGAAAACATAACATGAATCCCTGATAGAAACCAAGAGAAACCTATACATAGAAGAAGGAGTCAAGACCTGAGATAGACTCCAGAGAAACAACTTCATAGTAGGAAAATATCTAGAGAAAAAGAGCAAACAAACAAAAAGGAAGAAATACCATACCCGATGAAATCGGCAACTAACAATAATGACCACGAACCAAATAGTCAAACCTGTGGGAAATGTGCAAGAAAAGAATATGCGAAAGGACAAAGAAGAAGAGATAAACAATACTTAGTAGGAGATATGAAAGAGAATAGGGAAACCATGCATACTAGACACATCCAACAATATCCCATGACAAAACTACAGGAATATGAGTATCTGCAGGAAGAGATATGTAAAGTATAAGAAAATCCATTGAGGATCCATGGGAAAATCCAATCTGTACATGTTCCTGAAACAACTCATCCAACCACAAAAAAAGAATTAGAGAATCTTATAAACAAAGAGAAGAAAATATTATCACAAACACAATGGACTAGAAACATAAAAGGAATAACCCTGTAAGCCCACCCTAATGAAGTAAGAAAAACTAAACCATAACAAAGAAAAGGAAAGAAGAGAAGAATAAAACATGTTAACAAGAAATAGATATTGAACCGAAGATATAGAACAAACTCTTGCCAACACAACACAAACACCATCAATATGAGAAAAAAAATCCTTAACTAAAACACAAAACTTAACAAGAAGATAAAAGGAAAAGAACCGATGTACCATAGAAGTGAAGAGGAACACATCATGAACTTCCAAAAACAGTAGCCAATCCCAATCCGTACAAAAATAAGAGGCAATATGTTGGGATAAACAAAATATTGAACAATTAAGATAATTGAAGTGCATCATAAACTAAACCTCGGTGTGTAGATGCAATGCAATGCATAAAGAGAGAAAAAGTTCACCACTAGAACACACCCTTTGAAGACCTAGAATATAGAACCATCAACATGAGACATACGATTAGTAAGTGAACATAGAAGAAACAAACTTCAACCCCCTTTGAAACAAACATTATGAGTAGAAGGCAAACGAATATAAATATGATAGTTCAAATGAAAACCAAGACATCCAAAAGGCAAAGGAATATAATCTTTGTATGTCTGACATAAAAACAATGAACACGCGCTTGGATTTTTATTTTGACGCATGTGGTGGAGTTTAGTCTACATCACTCTAATGTCATTCCCGCGTGGGAGGGACTTTTGCCTCCATCTTTTCAAATACACGAGGGTGGGGTGTAGCCTACATCTTTTTGACAAACACAAACTCAAGAAGTGCAATACCATGATAACGTGCAACACAAGAACTAACATCTCTTGAGTGCATCCGTCAGAACATGACCCTCACAACCCCAACGGGTTCTTAGCCAACTGATATTGCTTTAAAGACAATCAAATGGCTGGGGATAAAGTGAGTCATTGACCACTAACAAGAGTTTTAAGAGGAAGATAAGAATGCTCAATAACACGAACAACAAGTTGAACATTAACCAAAACAAAGGAAAGATAGCTCAAGATAACATAAATACTCAAGAGATAGAGAAGTTCTATGAGCTCAAAGAATATGTAAGTGGTTTCCAAAAATTCTCATCATGCAAGCATGTCGTGCACTGTGCAAACAAGCGAGGAAAAATGCATGATACATACCAAAACATACTTAAGAGTTCAGAAAGAGAAAACACCCAAACATATTGCAACTTATTTAAGACAATTGAATTAAACCAATATCTCAGAAAAGATGCATCCAACAACACATACATAGAATAATGAAAGAACAATTAATGCATGCATAAACAGAAGAACAAAAAAAAAAAAAACACCAAACAAATAGCCTATGTGGTTAGAAAAATATGCAATCAAAATAACACAAGACTAGAAATAAACTACATCATCCCAAATATGGGACACCACCAGACTTTTGCAAGTCCAGAAAAACCTGCAACTTATCTTTTCTTACCCATACTTGTTTAACACTAGGCGTGCACATCTTGGGAGTTGAAAAGATATGAGATTTTTCTTTACCAAGTTTTGCAATAGACTTGTCCTTGACTAACTCCACCTTAGTCTTTGACTTCCTTTTGTTGGAGTACCCGTTTTTCTTAACCCTATGACAATAAGCATTAGAGTTCCAAGGTCTAGAAAACGCACAAGAAGGAACAAAAGAATCAATATGATTATAATTATAAGGAACACGAGAATAACATTTAACATGTTGATTAAAATCCCAACAAAAGATATCCAAATGACCAACTCTACCACAATAAGAACAATGAAAAACATTAGAATTACTCAAAGAATTCTTACAAGGAGATGTGGTAGTAGAAGATGAAACATGTATGTCACCATTGTATTTGTGACATGGTGCCTTAACAAGACCTATACCTCCATTATGAGAACAATATGGCTTATCAGCAAAAACAACCTTACCATTAGCTTTAGACTTAAACTTTTTGCGAGAAACATGTTGAAAAGTATTAATATTAAGTCTAGTCTCAATAGGTGGGGTAGGCAAAAGGGCAGGCAAACTATATTTTACAGGAGTAATCACACTAGATGAACTAGTAGCACTAGCAATAGGAGAGTCAAATCTAGTTTTGTCCAAAACCTGCAATTGGAGTTGAGTAGACGTTAAATCGTTCTTTGTTACCTCATACTCCACCAATAGAGATTTGTATTTCTCATCGACCTCCTGATTGGCCTTCTCTAAAGCTGCAATTCTACATAACAAGTCAAGTTTTTCTTTTTCAAATAATTGAGAAATAGAAATTGCACCATCTGCAGCAAAAAGAATTTCTTTTTCAAGAGTTTCAATTTTATCCTGCAAAGTAAGATTAGCCTTATCCAATTTTTCAATTTTGGATTCATAAACTTCCCCTTGAAGCATATAGTCTTCTGCACAATGTCTGAGTCGTTGTTCTAGAGAATCAACTTTATTCTGCAAAACACCATTATCTTCACAACAAAAATTATCAGAAGTAGTAGACAAATTACAATTAGCTTTATTAAGCTTTTCCTGCAAATCAATATTAGCTTTTTGTAATCTTTCACATTCTTTTGCAGAAAGCCTGTAAAGAAAATCCCAATCACTATTGCTAACAACATACAAATTATCATCTTTTTCAAAATCAGATTTTGGTTTTGTGGATTTGGACGATTTAGCAATAAAATTATTATAAACAGACTCATTAACCATTATTGCACTCATAGGATCTACGCGTGAGCCATTACGCTCCATAACAAGCGTCCCGCTCTGATGCCAATTGAAAACCCAATATGTGTGCAATATAACAATAGTAAAGCAAACAAGAATAAAACAATAAAGAAGTAAACAATACACAGGAATTTTTAACGTGGTAAAACCCAATATGGGAAACGTCCACGGTTGTCCTCACGACAACAAATAAATCCACTAGATGAAAAGAGATTTACAAACCTATCAACTACATGCAATCACTGCGAGTTGACACTACTGGTTATCTCTAACACCTTGACTTCACCGGAGCACCTTGATGTACGCACAAGACACTCGACTTCTTGATGAACACACAAGAAGACTCGAAGCCGAACTATGAAACAAGCTTACACCAGAGTTCCGTGATGAACACACAAGGATACTCGACTTCTTGATGAACACACAAGAAGACTCGAAGCTAAATCACTATTCAATAATGAAGAAGAAGATGAATGGGGAAGAAGGAAGAAGAAGATGAATGGGGAAGAAGAAGATGAGTTCAATCACCAAAACAACCTAAAACCAAAACCTCAACAAACTCCAAGACTAGATGAATTGGACGGCCAAAGAACTGATTTGTTCTTTGGTAGAAAACCCTATATATAGTTAGGGTTTGAAACAAGAGAAAACGGGCCGAAATTGACAGATTTCATACTAGACGTACGTACGTCGAAACAGCGTACGTACGTCCTGAGACGTAAATAGTTCGCTACCTACTTGGACGTACGAACGCCCTAACTAGGTACGTACGTCCAAAACAAAAACTTTCCTACTGCCTAACCTGACGTACGTACGCCCTAACTCGGTACGTACGTCCAACACAATGAAAGTTTGCTGACCTATTGGACGTACGTACGTCCTAACTAGGTACGTACGTCCTATACCAAAAACAGACTTTAGATACACTTGACACGAAGACAAAGACTCGGGATGACGCGCGTACAACGAGGTTTTCCTAACAATGAACTCAAAGCGAGATAACCATGGACATCCAATGTCACAAAATTAATGTCAAACAACCGAGTGCCGGTTTCACGAAGATTGAAAATATTGAAGGGATTTCTAGGGTTTGTAAGGATGATGGGGAAGAAACAGGAAGTGGAGGATTTCTTCTAAGCTCAGTAATGATGATAGGGGTATTTCAACCTTTTTAAAATATTGTTTGGTTCAGGTGATGGTTGATGTCTAAAATCAATTTCCAAAGAAAAAAAAAACTCCAAAGCCTAATTAGTATTAACTTACAGTGGCCAAAACCTAAATCACCCTTAAAGTTAGCTAGGGTTAGGGCTGACAATGGACCGGTTTAATTTAAACCAGATATTAGAAATAGCATACCAGAATCTAGGTTGGATTCGGATGATGCTCGTACCAAACCTTAACGGATCGGATCCGAGTTGGATCCGGATCTTTTGGCCAACAATTGATTTGTTAAAATTATGTGCACCAACTAGCTATATATAATTAGTTAATATGGTAGATGATTTTATTGATTTGTATGTTTTTAAGATAATTGATATATACATTTAGAAGGTAAGTAGTGTTTGAAATTATATTATATTTTGCAAAAATCAAGTTTCTAAATATAAGATTTTAATGACATATTTGTAGCGTTAGTAAATTTAAAATATTCAAAACATCTAAAGAATTCATATTGGTTCAGTATGTATTAATTCCATACTCGAACAATTAATAAAGAAGACTACTACTATTAACAGCCGGGCTATTTGCAGTTCACCACCATTAAAATAGAATTCTTTTGGTCTTAATAGAACACTACTCACAACCTTATTTTTCTATTCCTCAACCAAATTGAGTCTTCACTTTCCTCCATTAAATGGATTAAATGGGGTAACTGTGTACAAGAAAGAAGGGTATATGGAAGAATAAAAGAAACAACTTGAAAAGAACTACAAAAAAAAAACAATTGTTTGTCAAATTATTCGTAAAGGAATTGATCATCACTACCACTTATATTGGAAAACTAAACCTTGCTATTTTTTCTTGCTCATGAAATCTCTAAGGGTTTGTAACAAATCTTATTCTATTGATTTGCTTTGTCATTAAAGTCTTAAACCTATTTTATAAATCACCTCAACGACTATATCGTAAAGAATCAAATAATCGATCAGTCGATATCGACTATACAACAATTAATTGACAATTTATAATTCAGCAAAAATTGACAACTATCCATCGATTTGATCAAATAAGAGTTGCCAACACAGTAGTGATTTTCTTCATGAGATTTGATCAAAAGATAGCGACTTTTTTCTATTTAAGAGATTGGTTTCCATCGGTGTGTATAGATAAATTCGACAAAGAAAGGACAATTAATGATGGAGCCAGGTATTGCCAAGGCAATATTTGCTATTATAGTATTTTTCTATTAAACTCAGATATATTATTATATTTTTCTCAATTTAGGTTTTATTATTTTTTTAAAATCTCTTCACCCTTAAATAAAAAATTTCAAAAAATCCAAAGTATAGTTGAGTAACTTTTTCAAATCCCACTAGGGTTAATTGCACCTATACGTAGTGTTTTATTTACCCCACAAATCCTACACCAAAAAATTGACAAATGATATCTAGGTTAGATTTAATTGATTAAATCTAGAGGGCAAACAAGTCTAACAAAAAAAATATGCCTTCGCATTAGCAAATATTGCCTTCGCAATAGCCGACTCCTTAATTATTGGTATTTATTTCAGTTTTTGTTTGGCTATTAGAAAATTATATGGATGTGAATAGAGCTAGCTACTTGGTGAACAACAAAAAACCCGGCTGTTAATAGCAGCAGTCATTAAGGAACATGTCCTACTTTTAAGAATCAGACCCGAACCAAAATTAACATAAATTTATAGTACCAAACCCACGACTGTTGCTATCTGCAGCCAAGGTTTTTTTTTTCACCACCAGCAAAACACAAAAATTAACACATTTTGGTTTTCTATTCCCAACCATTGAATTTCTAATTCCCCGCCACAAATTAATTTACATCTGAACATCAACGATTGTCCCTTGAAAAGAAAAGAAAAAATTAACCAGATTAATCACCGCATAATCGCAGGGTTCACAAGATTAGCTAATTGTTCAGATGTAAACTAATTGATTTAGATGATTAGATCTAGTTTGGATCTTTATGGGGTTAAAAATTATTGTATTGAATTTCTAATCTAACACTGATTGTTTTACATCTAAAAATTTATCATTACTTGGATTGATAATCTCATTTTTATTCTTAGCTATTGAAAAGATGCAGTAGTCGTCCGTTAGAATTGGGGTTGATAGGTTTTTGAACTTTGAATCAGTGTGGAGTATTTAAAAATCACTATTATTGAAAAGAGGGGAAGGTGTGATTATGCAGTGAGATTCAATTATAATTAAAAAAAAAATAATTTAGAAAAACACCCATCTTTGGTTTATTCGTTTCCATAATGCAGGTTTCAAATCTTACAAGTTAAAATTGAAAGATTGGTGAAACACAAATAGGTAGTGTTTTCGTTAAGAATAGCATCGAAGAATAAGAACACATATATATACTAGTAATAGTGAAACACCCATCTTTGGTTTATTCGTTTCCATAATGCAGGTTTCAAATCTTACAAGTTAAAATTGAAAGATTGGTGAAACACATAGGTAGTGCTCTTCGCACTTCTCCTTTCTTCCCCTTCTTTTCCCTTCAGTGTGTCCCATGTATACACATATATATACTAGTAATAACCCGTGCCTACGGCACAATTATTTTAGTGGAAGGAGTTGGAAAATTTCCTTTGTTATATAAGAGATGAGATTACAAATGATACTTTTAATTTATTCTAAATATCCAACAAATTTTGGTTTATTCTAATTCTTACTGTCATGCATAACAATATATATGTATAGTAATATACAAAATATTTTTAAGAGTATTTTTAATTTGTTCCTCTCATCCCTCTACAATCTAGATAGAATTGAGTAGAATTTGTACATTTGAAACTAATTTGCCAAACATATATAAAATGATTTGAAAACTTTTAGTGGAAGAAAACAATTGTTATTGCATATGCACAACAAAGAGATAACACGAAGGTTTCCTGGGGAAGAAAAGATTTTACAAACCAAATATGAAATGTAGCTATTATAAAGAGAAATACATATTATATCTCAATACACGTACACATAAGAAAGAAAAAAAAATATAAGACATTTGTTCTCAATAATTTAGCCAAAGGAGTCACTATAGTTTTCTACTTAACAATCATTTAGGGGGCGATAGGGTTGCTTCCAAAAGGTCAACTATATAACATCGATCTTTTCAAAAAAAATTGCCTCGAAACACTTATAGACACAATAAATAGAATTTGTCAAATCATTTGTTGCAGTTTTGCATATAGTTAGTTCATTTGCTATAGGCATACAACTTATATAACGTGAGTAAAACGGTTAAATAAAGATAAGAAAAAATATACAGAAAAATAATTGGTAGCATCGAAATCATTGAGAATGGATCAACTGATGTGACACATATATCTCAAATAATTTAGGAAGAAAAAAAAATCAAACAATGATAATCCATCAAATTTGAAAACAACAAAAGAAAACGAAGAAATTTTTATTCTTCCATTAATCCTATTAGATAAAAGGAAAAAAAAAAACTTATTAGATTGAGAAAGAAAAATATATTTTTGGAGAAGTATATTTGGTGAGGAGGATGATGGGGGAGGGGTCATGAAAAAATAAAAATAAGAAAGCTATTTATAATTAAAACTAACTGATCCTTAGGTTACATTATTGAAATTGAAGGTGTTAGACATAGGGCTGGCAATGGATCGGTTCGGATCGGGTATTAGAAATACCAGACCCGAACCATTAAGAAACCTAATAGATCCGGACCCGGATCCTGACCCTATCGGGTCCAAAAGTAAAAACCCATAACCGTACCAAACCTTAACGGATCGGATCCGGGTTGGATCCGGATCTTTTGGCTAACAATTGATTTGTTAAATTTATGTACACCAACTTAGAAAATATATTTTACTTTTTTTAGAATCTAGATATATTTGGTAAATATGGTAAATGTTTGTATTGGTTTGTATGTTTTTAAGGTAATTGATATATATTTGGAAGATAGTTAGTATTAGAAATTATATTTGCAAAAGTCAAGTTTCTTAAATATATAATTTTTATGACATATTTGTAGTGTTAATAAATTTAAAATATTCAAAATAAGTAACGAATTCATGTCGGGTCCATATCGGTTCGGTATCCATTAATTCCATACCCTAACCAATAAGAATCTGGTTTTATTTTTAGGAACCGGACCCGAACCAAAACATAAAACTATAGTACCAAACCCGCTCTTATCGGTTCGGATCGGATTTCGGGTCTAACCCGGTCCATTGCCAGCCCTAGTTAGACACTAATTTGTTTAACACCAACTCTTATAAATGGGGTTACAAATCTATTAATAAATGTGTCCATTTATTACTGGTATTTATTTCTAGAATTAATATTATATAAGATTATTTTCATCCTATGGCTACGATTGTCTCAATAGACAACTAAAGGTTAGGATCGATTTTGTATATCTAAAGGCTATTATTACATCGATTATATAAATTAGTCTATATCCGATGGTTATAGTTGTCTCAATAAACATCTAACAGCTGTGTTTATTAGTCTATATATATATATTTCTTTTTTCCTCAATTGCCACCACCTGTTACAATGAGTCAGCAAAATAGAATTGATATGGTGGACCTGCTTGCAATATATACAATCAACAACTTATCACTAAACCCATATGATATTTTCAATTAAAATTACTGAAGTACCCATGTACAATACATAATAGTTAATAGCTCATTTTCGAGATGTTACAATCACAGAGTGCGAATGTTGGTTGGCTGGTTTGGAGGTTCATCAATTGTTGGTTGGTCGAAGTGTGAGTGTCTGTTGGCTGTTTACAGATCATTTCTAACAAATGATTTCATATTATGTCACAGTTTTTTAGCATGGTGGGTGGATATAAGAAGCTTTTGTTCTTTGTTCATGATTTTTAAACTCATATTTGATCTTGATGTAAGTGATGATAAATATTTGGGACGTACTGTTTAAATGAGAACCATGAAACATCGGAGAAAATTGAATACAACGTTGTGATCATTGGTCAAATAAGTTTTTGTTAAAAGAAGATTTATTTCCGGGGAATTAGATATTGTGCACGGGTTTTAATTGTTAATTAGAGATTAACCACTACTTTCAACAATATTCGAGGCTACCCACTGATATCGGTTTTTCCGTATCCAAAATCTTTTGTAGACAAGAAGTCAAGATTCCAGACTCTAGGAATTAAATTCTAGTCAATGTGAATGTGGACCCTCGTGAGTGACAGTCCAAGCCATGCGGTCTCACATTTTCTCTCTTAGGTGGCATTCTAAAAGATCTCTAAGCTCGCACAAAATTTCTTATTTTTTAAAAATAATAAAAGTAAAAATATAATTGATTACTTTAATAACTTTTTTTTTTCCTACATTTCTTCTCCATTTTTCAGTACCAAAAATCTCTACACTTTTCATCCACTCTCCCACTAAGCACAAACCTCTCAAATCAAAATTAAAAACACAAAAAATAGTCAAAACAAAAATTAATCAAACATACGTAATACGGGTTGTCTAATAAAACTTGTTTGAAATGATAATATTCTTACGTCTATGTTAGCAGGAAGAACATTTTTTCCTGGGTTAAACAGTTAAATTGGGCAGGAATTCATTCATGGCCTCCTTTTCCTGGATTTCGGCCCATTTGATGGCTAAATCCCATTCATGTCTTGCGTTTGGTTTAGTTTTGTAAAATAAACATGCAGATTTTGCGCACTGATTTTTTCCATGCTCCAAGAATGTGTTTGTTAAAATATCGCAGCTTTTAGCATGATGGCAGACATAAAAGGGCTTTCTTGCTGCCCATGACTTATGAATCTTTTGATTCTTACCCTTTAAATCAATGATTCTTTTTCTTTTTGATGATTTTTAGATCGGTAATATGAAACGTCGGAAGAAACTGAATATAGTGCTATACTTCCTATCGTACTATCAAAGCAGAGATTGGTTAGGTGAATGTTGTTACTCTCAACACCATCCTAGATCTATACCTCCATTGATGCTGAAAGCTAGTATTCATTTACCTTATTCATATCCAAATGTCAAGTTTATATCTATCATATATCATAGCTGCATTATTGCATACTAGAAAATTTTAGACAAATATCACCAAAAGATTCCTACAATTTTATTGAGATGGCGAATTTAAAAAGTCCAATTTTTGTAATAATTTAATTTGTTCCATTTATGCAACTGTATCAAAAACTTTAATCATGTCAATTGAATTGAGTTAAAAAAAGACGTCAAAGAGTCAAAACTCCATACCCTAAAAACTAAATTCTAATTAAATTAAAAAAAAAAAACTTGAGATTTTCTTTAAACCCAAATTCTTGTTAGATACAAACCATGCAGATTGCAGCCATATGATGTGCAACCCATCATACCATCTATAAAACCAGCTAAGTCCCCAACCAAATCACTTCTCCAGTTCTCCCATTCACAATTTCTCAAAACCTTCTCTTCCAAGTTTGATTGGTTTTGTGTGAAGGATTAGATTTTTATAGTTTGATAAACTTGAACAGGAAAAAGGTACTCTTTTGTGTTTGTTTTTTTCAAAGTAAATGGATATTCTTGATGTGTATGTCTTTTTGAGGATTTGGGTTCTCTTTATTGCACGTTTTTTCAGTGAAAAGTTTATGTTGTAAATATCTAAATTTTATGTTTTTTATTGAAAGATTGTGTAAATGTAGTGTAAATTCTATGCCGGAAAGTTGGAGAAGATGATCGGAGAGAGGAAGGTTTTGAGTGATTGAAAGTGGCTGAACTATCTGAGCGTTGATAGCTGCCTACGTATCTGGAAGGGGCGATCCAGAATCAAGCCAAACGTAGTTCCTTTTATAGGTGGCTTAGGTTGTGGATCAACGTTCGAATCATAAATAGTGCGGATATTTCGGGATTCAATGAGATAGATTCGTAACTGCCATATGATTTGGAGTTTGAATTCGTCGAACTCGGTGTTCAGAGTAAGTTAGCCCCAAGTCGGATGTGCTCGGATGTTTTGTGAGGTTATGATTTGAACAGAAGTGAAGGAAGTATAGTCTTATTCGAAGTCGGATGAAATAAGTGTTAAGTCGGTGTTTTGTATACCGAGTTAGTGGGATTAGGATTTGAGTGGAGATGAGTGAAGTGTAAGTAGATACAAGGTCGGGTGAATTGAGTGTGAAGTCGGTGTTTGGTATTCCGAGTAGCAGAGCTCGGTAATGGGTATATACATAGCCCCTTTTCATTTGGGCTGAAGGTAGGTGATTGCCTTTAGGGTAAATGAAAATTAAGTCGGATGTTTAGATGTGTTCCATGTAACGCCAAGAGGCAAAGATTCCGTTGTGTGCCGCTTTGATTGCTAGCTTATATTTTCGAGGCTTAGGGCATGATTGCTCCTTGGGGTATGTGTGTTGTCTGCACACAAGGAATGCATTTATGGTTTTTGAATTTTGAAAAATCGAACGTGGTTTGGTGGGAGAGTGAATGGTTGGGCGGTTAGATTTAGGGATTTACATCTGACCGTCGATGGTTGAGGAGATGTGCGGTTGAGATCGTGCACATGTTTTTATAAAATACTTTGCCTGTAACTGCTGGAAGAAACCAAGGGTTTTGGTACAAGTTTTAAAGCTTCTGCTGCCAAGTCTTTTCGAAGGTAACTCTTTCTTCTCTTCACCATTTTTTGTCTCTCTCTTTACATTTCTTGCTTGATTTGCCCTGATTTTCTCGGGGTTAGCCTCTATTCCTCGTTGCGTAATTAGATAACCCAAAAATTTGCTTGATGCTACTCCAAATAGGCATTTTTGTGGGTTCAGCTTCATGTTGAAGTCGTGGAGCCTTTTGAAGGTCTTTTCCAGGTCGGATATGTGAGATGATTTGAGTTTACTTTTAACTATCATATCATCTACGTATACCTCCATGGTGTCACCTATCATGTCCTCGAACATTCGTGTCGCAAGTCGTTGGTATGTAGCCTCGGCATTGCGTAGCCCAAAGGGCATGACCGTATAGCAATAGGTACCACGTTCCGTGATGAATGCTGTTTTTTCCTGATCTTCTTCTGCGAGTTTAATTTGGTTATACCCTGAGTAGCCGTCCATCATCGAGAGGAGCTCGTGGCCAGCGGTAGCGTCCACTAGTTGGTCTATTCTTGGTAGTGGAAAGCTATCCTTTGGGCATGCCTTATTTAGATCTGTGAAGTCTATGCATACTCGAATTTTGCCGTTTGGTTTCACGACGGCTACTATGTTCGAGAGCCAGTCGGGATATTTGACTTCTCGTATGAATTTAGCATCAATTAGTTTCTGCACCTCGGTATTGACCGCCTTAGCTAAGTGGGGGGCCAATTTCCGTGCCTTTTGTTTTACTGGTTTTTTCGTTGGATCGACATGAAGTTTATGACATGCAATATTAATATCTATTCCGGGCATGTCAATATACGACCAAGCAAAAATATTCTTATTCATTTTCAAAGTTGCAACGAGTTGCTTTTTTACAATAGGATCTAGATTAGCTCCTACATATACAACTCTAGGTTCGGCTTCCGTGCCTATGTTGACTGGCTCACCCTTCTCGATGGTTGGGGAGTCAGTGACAAGCTTGCCTTCAGGGGCATCAGTGAGTGGCTCAGAAATGGCCTTGCCGTCGGGGGCTTCAGAAATTGGCTCAGTACCGACCTTGCCGTCAGGGGCTTCAGAGGTCGGTTCAGTAGTGGCCATGCCGTCAGGGGCTTCAGAGGTCGGCTCAGTAGTGGCCATGCCGTCAGGGGCTTCAGAGGTCGGCTCAGTAGTGGCCATGCCGTCAGGGGCTTCAGAGATCTGGTTGACAGTGAGCTTTTCAGGGCTAACGACTGTCACCTTTGTTGCTTCCTTGTTGGGGAGGGGTATGACCTCAGGAATGGCAAGGCAGCCATGCGCCTCAATTTGGTCACCCCGGAGTTCCATTATACCATTTGGTCCAGGGAATTTGATGACCTGGTGGTATCTAGATGGAACAACTCTCATCTTGTGAATCCATTTCCGACCCAGGATAGCATTGAACTGTGTCGGGACATCGAGGACATAAAAGAGGCATTCAACTGTGACCTCATCCTCATTCTCTCCTGTAGCGACAGGGAGGGTAAGCTGGCCCTTTGCCGCTGTCTCTGTCGAGTTGAAAGCAAAGAGTGTGACATTGGGGGTCTGCAAGACCGAGTCGGGCATGAGCATTTGAGCGAAAGCCTTGTTAAACAATACGTCACAAGAGCTCCCTGGGTCTATCAGCACCCTCTTAGTGGTCCATCCACCGATTCGGATATGGACAACTAGTGCGTCATTGTGTGGCAAGCACACCTTCTTCAAGTCGTGGTCAGAAAAGATCAGTGCATTCTTTCCTTGCACCTGCTTAGCTATTACTGCTTGATGGGTGAGCTGAAATATGTGGTGAATATGATTCACCTTCTGTCGCTTAGCTCGGGATGTCCATTCAGGTGGACGAGTATCCATGATCATATTTATCGTTCCTTTTGCCTTAGAGGCGTTGTCTGTTCTCTTGCGCTTATCATTAATCTTCTGGCGGAGGTCATCGGACTCCTCTGCCAAGAAGTCATTCAAGTGTCCATCCATCCTGAGTTTGTGGCAATAAGATCGAAGGTACCGACAGTCTTCAGTTGCATGATGTCGGCAATTGTGTAGCTTGCAGTATGGGTTTTCCTCTATGGGTTCAAGCTCATGAATTGTTGGCTTGAAGTAATCTTCTTCTTTGATTAGTTCATACAGTTGCGTATATGAACATTTGAACGGGTTAGGAAACTTGTGTTTCACCGAGCTGTTGGATTGCTTACCTCGGGGGGTACCTTTTGTTGTTTTCGGCTCGGTGTTTTTGGTCTTAACCATCTGTACGGCTGAGACATGTTCTCTTGTTTTTGCCAGTGCCTCTTCGAGTTTAATGTACTTATCGGCCCGGACATACAGGTCCTCCAGTGCCTGTGGTGCGTCGAGGATGATATTTTTTCCCAAGGCGGTTTCAGGGTGAACGGCCGAGATGAACGCTAACAGGCATGCGTTCTCATCTGGGCTATCTGCCTTGAGGCACTCCTTCTTAAAGCGAGCCATGAATTTTTTGGTTGTTTCCGTGTCACCCTGCTTAAGTCGGAATAATGCGGTTACCTCAATTTTTCGCCGCTTATTGTGGATATATTGGGTGACAAAGAGTGCCTCAAGCTGGTCGTACGACGTGATTGAGCGTTCTGGAAGTCGGTGGTACCAGTCGATAGCACTACCTCGGAGTGAGGCAGAGAATAGTCTGCAGAAGATGTCCTTGTACTTGGGCCACAATGCCATGCTGGTTTTAAACTGTAGGACATGGTCCATGGGGTCACCACTTCCATCATAGGTTGTGAACTTAGGAGGAATGAAGTGTGGTGGTGGTTCCTGATGAAGAAGGTCATCGTGTAAGGGCTCTGTCCTATATTTTTCTAAGGTGGTGTTGGCCACCTTTTGAGCAGTATTGGCCTTACCAGATTCCTGGTTGTTCTTATGAAGCAAGGCTGAAAGTTGTAGGAGGCGGTTGTGAGTTTCTTGCATTTCAGCCATGGTGGGGGCGGTGGTGTTGCTGGAAGTTGGTATGACGATGCGGTTGTTGGTGTTAATTTCATCAGTTGCTTGGCCAGCTGCCGGAGGGATGGTAGAGCTTTTCAATTGAGCGTTTTCAGCTAGCAATTTGTTGATCTGCTCCTGTTGTTCAGTAAGTTGTCGTTGAAAAGTTTCAAATTGTTCTTGTGTGATTCCAGCCATGGTCTTCGTCAGGTTATGATTCGTTCACAGTCAGTCGGCGCCAATGTAAATGTAGTGTAAATTCTATGCCGGAAAGTTGGAGAAGATGATCGGAGAGAGGAAGGTTTTGAGTGATTGAAAGTGGCTGAACTATCTGAGCGTTGATAGCTGCCTACGTATCTGGAAGGGGCGATCTAGAATCAAGCCAAACGTAGTTCCTTTTATAGGTGGCTTAGGTTGTGGATCAACGTTCGAATCATAAATAGTGCGGATATTTCGGGATTCAATGAGATAGATTCGTAACTGCCATATGATTTGGAGTTTGAATTCGTCGAACTCGGTGTTCAGAGTAAGTTAGCCCCAAGTCGGATGTGCTCGGATGTTTTGTGAGGTTATGATTTGAATAGAAGTGAAGGAAGTATAGTCTTATTCGAAGTCGGATGAAATAAGTGTTAAGTCGGTGTTTTGTATACCGAGTTAGTGGGATTAGGATTTGAGTGGAGATGAGTGAAGTGTAAGTAGATACAAGGTCGGGTGAATTGAGTGTGAAGTCGGTGTTTGGTATTCCGAGTAGCAGAGCTCGGTAATGGGTATATACAGATTGTATAATGTGTGTAAAATCTCTGTGAAATTGTTCACTTCTCGTGGCTTCGTGGTAGCTTAAAGGGTGATTTTGGCTTTGAATTCTTCATAATCTCTGTAATGTTGTTTTGATTTGATTTTTGCTACCAAAATCCAACAATATGCTCCTACCGGCACGAGCACACAAATTATGACTCTTGTCCCTAAACTCATATTCTTAGTAAACAGTTTAGAACAAATGATGACACCAAAAATGGAGAGTATCGACCAGCAAATCATGTCACAAATTTTGATTCCAAATTCAGTTGTAATTTTTGTAATTTTCTACAGTTGGAATCCCTACAATAAGTAGAAACGGTTCCTTGTGATGTCTCTCAATATTTGTTTGGGTTGTTATTCGGGTTGTTCTCTAGTCCTTAGGTTGGTCCTTCATCGTTTTATATATTTACAAAAAAAAAAAAAAAAAAAAAAAAAGGGGGTTCGTACGTACGTCTTCAAGACGTTCGTACGTGGAGGGGGACAGATCTTTTTGCAACGTACGACCGCTCCTAGGATGTACGAACGTGTTGTTTAACAGATGTTTTTTTTTTTGGGTCCCGACGTTCGAACGTTCTTAGAACGTACGTACGTTCCTGATACAGTTCGGCCCAATTGCTGTTTAACTTCAAAATTCTGTTTAAACCAAAGGCCAACTGTTAGATCAATTGTGTTTCCTTCTTTTTGTGACACTATAAGCTGTTTGTTTTTGGATCTTCCTCTCTTTTCTTGCGTGCACCTGTTCTCCTTCTCTTGTCGTTTGTTCCCCTGTTTCTATTTCCTCACTTAGATCCTTGTGTGTTCTTGGATATTGCTATTTTGTTATTCCTACTTGTTCTATTCTGGTTTGCAGTAAATTTCTGCTGGACCTTTCTTATTGGGCCAAAGTTAGGTTTCTTCTTGTTGTTCTATATATATGGAGACTACTCTTCTTTTCCTGAAATTGTGTTTTCTTATCTTCTTCTAGTTCTCTCTGTGTTCTTCAGATTTTTCTTCAATGGCAGAATATGAACTTCATGGAGTTTTTGTTCCGACTGTTGGTTATGTGTCGTTTATGATGATGGAATACAAAAACAATGCAAAGGTTTGTCGCTTATGTCGTGTTCCCCATGGGTATGACTATGTTCATCCACCGTTCCTTCGTCCATGCATAGCTCATGTCAATCATTGGGAGAGACTACCGGGACATCTTCAAAATCATATCTTGGAGTTGGTTGGATATCCGAAGGTTCCTGGACTTGCTGCTCCTCTCACCGACTGTGGTTTGGATAGCAGAATTGAGAAGTTGTTTTGTACGAGTGCATGGCAGGAGGACTATGATGGCCATGTGACAGCTCGGTGGATTAGATCTTCGGCTCGTGCAGAGGAATTTTGTTTTATCTTAAGCTTTATGTTCATGTGATTATGACTTATTATGTTTGGTTATGCGTTGCTTTCATGAACGTTAACAGTTGGGATAGGAGTTATATTTTTATCTGTTTTGTCTTAATTGCTTGGTATTGAGTTCTTTTCTTGGTTGTTTGTTTATCATTGTTGTTTCTTGTTTCTCTTGTTGGTTGGTTATTTTGTTCACTTATTGTGACAAAAAGGGGGAGATTTATGACTCTAATTACTAACAATTGTCTCTTTGTTGTTAGGGTATTCTTGGGTCATGTTTCAGGTATGCTACAAGTATGGGGGAGTGAACGTGTTGATGTTTTTAGAGGATTGTACAGTTATGGGGGAGCTCAAGTGTCAAAATTTTGGAGCTCATGAAGTATGGGGGAGTTGCTCGAAGGAACTTCTGTTGCTTCGGAAATTCTTAGTTGCTTCCGTTCGATCTCTGATGGTTGAAGCATCTTGATCTAGCTGGATATCAAGAATTGGTGACTTGGTATGTGTTCTACCTTGAGTGATTTTGTAGGCATGATTTATAAATGACATGGTTTGGGTTTGTAAGCACATTTTATAAGTGCTATTAGAGTCATAGGTTTTTGTCACAAAATCAATGTCAAAGGGGGAGATTGAAACCGGCATGAAGTGGTTTGACATCAATTTTGTGACAAGATGTTCTTGGTTATTTCGCCTTGAGTTCATTGTTAAGAAAACCTAGTTGTACGCACGTCGTCCGGTGTCAGTGTCTTCGCGTCGTGTGTCTAAAGTGTGGTTTTTGGTTCAGGACGTACGTACCTTCTCAAGAAGTTCGTACGTCCAAGCAGTCAGCAGAAAGTTTGTTTGGTCAGGACGTACGTACCTTCTCAAGACGTTCGTACGTCCAAGCAGTCAGCAGAAAGTTTGTTTGGTCAGGACGTACGTACCTTCTCAAGACGTTCGTACGTCCAAGTAGTCAGCAGGGTTTGTATCGAGTGGAGACGTACGAACGTCATATCGACGTACGTACGTCCAAAATGGTTTTCCTCTATTTCGGCCCATTCTCCTTTGTTTTCAACCCTAAGTATTAATAGGGTTTCTCTTCCAAACAACAAGATAGTTCTTTGGCCGTCCATTGTTCCTCTAGTTTTGGTGTTTTGGTTTAGGTTTTGATATTGAAAGTGTTTGTGGCTATTGAACTCAATTCCCTTTCTTCCCCCTTCTCTCAATTCATAACTTTGTGATCTTCCAAGTTTGATTGTGATTTCGGCTTCGAGTCTTCTTGTGTGTTCATCAAGAAGTCGAGTGTCTTGTGCGTACATCAAGGTGCTCTGGTGAAGTCAAGGTTGTTAGAGATAACCAGGAGTATCAACTCGCAGTGAGTGCAGGTAGTTGATAGGTTTGTACATCTCTATTTCATCTAGTGGATTTTTTGTTGTCGCGAGGACAACCGTGGACGTTTCCCTTTTGGGTTTTACCACGTTAAAAATTTTTGTGTGTTCTTTACCTACTGCATATTGTTTGATTAGTTGAATACTTAATTGTTATATTAGCACTATTTGTAGTTTCTCAATTGGTATCAGTCGCTGGGGGTTGGTTAAGGAGCGTAAAGGCTCACGCTAACGATCAACAGTGCTATGAGTTACTCTGGTAAAACACATGTCTCGGTTGTTGCTCGATTGTCTGATGAACAATCGACTGCTAGTAAAGAATACTCTAGTGATTGTGACAGGGATTTGATTCTGGTTGACAATAATGATTGGGCTACCCTATACCGGTTATCCAGAAAGGAATGTCTAAGGTTGGAGGCACAAAATAGTATTCTTCAGAATAGACTTGAATTACTCTCTGTTAGTTCCTCGTCTATGTCAACTTTGGACAAGGAACCTGAATCTTGGCAGGTTGATAAGGTGACCTTATTGAGCAATCTTGCTGCTCTTGAGCACGACAAGGTCGAATGGGAAGCCCGGTGTAATATTTTGTCTACTGAACTAGACTATGTCAAAAAGGAACTGATTCGTCTTCAGTCGCTCGAAAACTGCAATGGGTTGTCATCCTCTAAACTACCTCCGCTGTTGCCCCATCCTCCTACCAAAAAGTCTAGATCTGATAGTCATCACTCTGTGGCCACGGTAGGCATCCGGCGTAAATGGAAACCATTTAGGCGTGCTCCTCCTCAGGGAAGAAAACGTCAAATGCCTTGTTCAGCATGCGGACAGTTTGGACATTGGGCCTCGCAGTGTGTTGTTGCTGCTCATGCCCCACAACCATGGAAGCTGTTTCCACAGCCGTCGTATTTTTATCCGTCTTATCAATATGCTTCTTACTCTCCTCCTTGTAACTTTGCAGGAAATCTTTCAAATGTGGCGATTACTGCCCTTCATGTCTCAAGCTCAGATAGTGAGTGGTTACTTGATAGTGGTGCTTCGAAACATATGTCAGGTAATGCCAAACTTTTCTCCTCTGTTACTGCTATAGATGGTGGAAGTGTTACGTTTGGTAATGGTAAGCGCTCTCCTGTGATTGGTAAGGGATTTGTTGCTGGTATTGGTTTATCTTCAAATGATGTTTGTTTGTTAGTTGATGGGTTGCGTGTTAATTTGATCAGTATCAGCCAACTGTGTGATACTGATCATACTGTTAATTTTTCTAAAAATACATGTACTGTGCTTGATAGTTCGGGTAAGTGTATCATGATAGGTAAACGTACATTGGATAATTGCTATGCCATTCAGCCTGTTGCATCCGGCATAAACTGCTTACCTAGCAAATTAAATGAGGGTCTGTTGTGGCATCAACGACTAGGTCATGTCAACTTTGAACACCTGGACAATCTAACTCGGAATGAATATATCAAGGGAGTTCCTAGACTTGGTAGAAATCGTGACGCTGTGTGTGGTGGGTGTCAACTAGGTAAACAGATACGTAGTCCACATTCCAAGAAGAAGTCCATAACCACATCCTCTCCTTTAGAACTCATACACATGGATCTGATGGGTCCTACTCGTACTCCTAGCTTAGGAGGCAAACGATACATCTTGGTTACGGTTGATGATTACACCCGCTTTACCTGGGTATCATTCTTGCGTGAAAAATCTGATGCTTTTCTTGAGTTTCAGGGGATATGTCTTCGTATTCAGAATGAGAAAGATACTCAAATTAAACATGTCAGAAGTGACAGAGGCGGTGAGTTCACAGACACAGGTGTTATTGAGTATTGCATTGCAAATGGTACGTGGCAAGAATTTTCGGCTCCATACACTCTGCAACAAAACGGAGTCGCTGAAAGGAAAAACCGTGTTATTCAGGAGATGGCTCGTGCTATGTTGCATGCAAAGGATGTTCCTGCCAAGTTCTGGGCGGAAGCGGTTCATACTGCTTGTTACATCATGAACCGTGTGTATCTGAGATCTGGTACTACACAAACTGCTTATGAGCTATGGTATGGTAAGAAGCCAAATCTCAAATATATGCGAGTCTTTGGAAGTGTTTGCTATGTGTGCAAGGACAGACAAAGTCTGTCCAAGTTTGATAGTCGAGGTGATGTTGCTCTTTTACTTGGTTATTCCTCTAATAGTAGGGCCTTTCGAGTATTTAACTACACCACTCGCAAGGTCATGGAATCCTTTAATGTTGTTGTTGATGACTCGATTATATCTGACTCTTCTGTTTCTACTGGTACACAGGATGTCACAGTTCTCTCACCCGTGTCAGACTCTGTTGACATGTCTCCCATATCGTCACCATTACCTGATAAAGGCGATTCTGATACTAAACCGTCTGTTGCTGCAGAGGAATTGCCTGGTAGGACAAGTGTTGTGCCCACACAGGATGACGTTGTTCCATCATCAGGAGTGACTGATGTGTCTCCAGAACTCTCCACTGTCCCTGCTGATCCTGAAGGGATATTTAATCAAGCATCACCTCGTGTTAAACAATATCACTCCTTAGGTGATATCATTGGGGATGTTAATGATCAACGTCTGACCCGTCGGAGGGCCAAGGAGATGAATTGTGTTCACTATGTTTGCTATCTCTCTTCTTTGGAACCTAAAAATGTTACTGATGCTCTTACTGATGATGATTGGCTGGTTGCTATGCAGGACGAACTTTGTCAGTTTAAGCGTAGTGATGTTTGGACGTTAGTTCCTAGACCCACTCACACTAATGTGGTTGGCACCAAGTGGATCTTTAAAAACAAATTGGATGAGTTTGGGCAGATTGTGCGCAACAAGGCTAGGCTTGTAGCTCAGGGCTATAGTCAGATTGAGGGTATTGACTACGGAGAGACTTTTGCTCCTGTGGCTAGGTTGGAATCTGTCAGGCTTCTTCTTGCTATGGCATGTCACCTGAATTTCAAGTTGTACCAAATGGATGTCAAGAGTGCGTTCCTCAATGGTATTCTCAATGAAGAGGTCTATGTTGAACAACCAAAGGGGTTTGTGGATCACACTTTTCCTAATCATGTCTTCAAACTGCAAAAAGCATTATATGGGTTAAAACAGGCTCCTCAAGCTTGGTATGAACGTCTGACATCTTTTCTACTAGGGAAAGGATTTGTTCGTGGGAGTGTTGATCGGACTCTGTTTATACTGAGAAAGAATGATGAGATTCTTCTCGCTCAAGTCTATGTGGATGATATAGTGTTTGGATCCACGTGCTCCAGTCTTTCTGAATCTTTCTCTCGGTTAATGAGTTCTGAATTTGAAATGAGCTTAATGGGAGAACTAAATTTCTTTCTTGGGTTGCAGGTAAAGCAGTTCGATCATGGAGCTTTCATCTCTCAAACAAAGTATGCCAAAGAACTGGTTAAAAAGTTCGGTTTCTGCACTTCAAGTGGTCACGATACTCCCATGGGCGAGAGGGTACGTCTTGGTAAGGATGTTATGGGTAAGTCTGTTGATATTCGTGAATATCGGAGTATGATTGGTAGTCTCTTGTATCTCACTGCTAGTCGCCCAGATATTTCTTATAGTGTTGGGGTGTGTGCAAGATTTCAGGCTAACCCTAAGGAATCTCATCTCACTGCTGTTAAGCGTATCATTCGGTATGTTGCTAGCACACTTGACTATGGGTTATGGTTCACCAGAGATACAAATAGTGTTGTGGCAGGTTATTGTGATGCTGATTGGGGTGGTAATCTTGATGATCGTCATAGTACCAGTGGTGGCTGTTTCTATGTTGGGAATAATCTTGTTTCCTGGCATAGCAAGAAGCAATCATCTGTATCCATCTCCTCGTGTGAAGCTGAGTATATAGCTGCAGCTAGTGCATGTACACAACTTCTGTGGATGCGTCAGATGCTTCGGGACTATGGCATTCAACAACAGGCGATGGACTTGTTCTGTGATAACACCAGTACCATTAGCATCTCCAAAAATCCTGTTCAACACTCACGAACAAAGCATATCGACATTCGTCATCATTTCCTACGTGAGGCAGTTGAAAAGGGTGATATAGCAATGGAATTCATTCCTACTGAACACCAGCTAGCGGACATTCTTACAAAACCTCTTGATGGAGCTCGTTTTCATTCCTTGCGTAAGTCTATTGGGGTTGTATCTCTTTCCTAATTGGTTTTGGTATTTCTCTTCTTTTCTCTCTGTTATTATCTCTCTGGTCATGTTTGGTTTGTTATTGGTTGGGTGTGTTGTTTCTTTCTAAATCAGTTGTCGGTTAAGGTACTTTTCTGGGGTTGGATGGCTCAGTAGTCTGAGCGTCGCTTTGTTAAGGGTCTTAAGTCTAATCTATTGCGCATTGGTCAGTTGTAATGCTAAGTTTAGGTTTGTGTTTAGGATGTGTAGGTTAGGTTATTTTTCTTTGTTGTTGATATTGAGGACATACTACTTTCCTTACTGTGTGGATTCTATTTTACAGTTATTTATAGTTTGGCATCTTCAACTGGTTTTTTGTCATGCATAGTTGTCGGGCTACATCATACTCTATTTGTCTTGGTTGTTTCTACATGATGCATTTACATGTAGTTGGATTGTCATGTTAAATACTTGTACATCTCCAGTTTTATATGTTTTTCCTTCATAGTCATGGTGGTCATCTATAGTTTTCTACCTCTTGTAAGTGGTCAATGACTCACAAAATTCCCAGCCATTTGAATGTCTTGAGAGCATACTCATTTGGCTAAGAACCCGTTGGGGCTGTGAGGGTCATGCTCTGACGGATGCACTTAAGAGATGTTAGTTCTTGTGTTGCACGTTACCATGGTATTGCACTTCTTGAGTGTGTTTTGCCGAAAAGATGTAGGCTACACCCTACCCTCGTGTTCTGGTAAAAGATGGAGATATTATATACTCCCACACGGGAATGGCATTTGGTTCAAATGGTTTTACATAAAAAAAAAAAAAAAAAAAAAAAAAAAAAAAAATGATGAATGAATGAAACTGAAATAATAAGTGACTTTCACATTTGTTTAGTTGCAAGACAAGTAGAAAAACAAAGTTTTGTGTTTTCCTTGGTTTTGTTGCCGGTTCTCTTTCTCATTGGTTCGGTTGCACGAGATTTTCAATCTGTTCAATGATCATGTTTCTAGTTTGTTTCCGGAGTTTGGTATTGGTCCATCAGTCTCTTCGGCTTGCTTGCATCATTCAAGGAAGTACCATGGTTTGGTGTATGATGTAGCTCTTCGATCTTGCATTTACTTGTGGTTGAGGATTGTTTAACTTGTAATTTTCTACAGTTGGAATCCCTACAATAAGTAGAAACGGTTCCTTGTGATGTCTCTCAATATTTGTTTGGGTTGTTATTCGGGTTGTTCTCTAGTCCTTAGGTTGGTCCTTCATCGTTTTATATATTTACAAAAAAAAAAAAAAAAAAAAATAAAAAAAAGGGGGTTCGTACGTACATCTTCAAGACGTTCGTACGTGGAGGGGGACAGATCTTTTTGCAACGTACGACCGCTCCTAGGACGTACGAACGTGTTGTTTAACAGATGTTTTTTTTTTGGGTCCCGACGTTCGAACGTTCTTAGAACGTACGTACGTTCCTGATACAGTTCAGCCCAATTGCTGTTTAACTTCAAAATTCTGTTTAAACCAAAGGCCAACTGTTAGATCAATTGTGTTTCCTTCTTTTTGTGACACTATAAGCTGTTTGTTTTTGGATCTTCCTCTCTTTTCTTGCGTGCACCTGTTCTCCTTCTCTTGTCGTTTGTTCCCCTGTTTCTATTTCCACACTTAGATCCTTGTGTGTTCTTGGATATTGCTATTTTGTTATTCCTACTTGTTCTATTCTGGTTTGCAGTAAATTTCTGCTGGACCTTTCTTATTGGGCCAAAGTTAGGTTTCTTCTTGTTGTTCTATATATATGGAGACTACTCTTCTTTTCCTGAAATTGTGTTTTCTTATCTTCTTCTAGTTCTCTCTGTGTTCTTCAGATTTTTCTTCAATGGCAGAATATGAACTTCATGGAGTTTTTGTTCCGACTGTTGGTTATGTGTCGTTTATGATGATGGAATACAAAAACAATGCAAATGTTTGTCGCTTATGTCGTGTTCCCCATGGGTATGACTATGTTCATCCACCGTTCCTTCGTCCATGCATAGCTCATGTCAATCATTGGGAGAGACTACCGGGACATCTTCAAAATCATATCTTGGAGTTGGTTGGATATCCGAAGGTTCCTGGACTTGCTGCTCCTCTCACCGACTGTGGTTTGGATAGCAAAATTGAGAAGTTGTTTTGTACGAGTGCATGGCAGGAGGACTATGATGGCCATGTGACAGCTCGGTGGAATAGATCTTCGGCTCGTGCGGAGGAATTTTGTTTTATCTTAAGCTTTATGTTCATGTGATTATGACTTATTAAGTTTGGTTAGGAGTTGCTTTCATGAACGTTAACAGTTGGGATAGGAGTTATATTTTTATCTGTTTTGTCTTAATTGCTTGGTATTGAGTTCTTTTCTTGGTTGTTTGTTTATCATTGTTGTTTCTTGTTTCTCTTGTTGGTTGGTTATTTTGTTCACTTATTGTGACAAAAAGGGGGATATTTATGACTCTAATTACTAACAATTGTCTCTTTGTTGTTAGGGTATTCTTGGGTCATGTTTCAGGTATGCTACAAGTATGGGGGAGTGAACGTGTTGATGTTTTTAGAGGATTGTACAGTTATGGGGGAGCTCAAGTGTCAAAATTTTGGAGCTCATGAAGTATGGGGGAGTTGCTCGAAGGAACTTCTGTTGCTTCGGAAATTCTTAGTTGCTTCCGTTCGATCTCTGATGGTTGAAGCATCTTGATCTAGCTGGATATCAAGAATTGGTGACTTGGTATGTGTTCTACCTTGAGTGATTTTGTAGGCATGATTTATAAATGCCATGGTTTGGGTTTGTAAGCACATTTTATAAGTGCTATTAGAGTCATAGGTTTTTGTCACAAAATCAATGTCAAAGGGGGAGATTGAAACCGGCATGAAGTGGTTTGACATCAATTTTGTGACAAGATGTTCTTGGTTATTTCGCCTTGAGTTCATTGTTAAGAAAACCTAGTTGTACGCACGTCGTCCGGTGTCAGTGTCTTCGCGTCGTGTGTCTAAAGTGTGGTTTTTGGTTCAGGACGTACGTACCTTCTCAAGACGTTCGTACGTCCAAGCAGTCAGCAGAAAGTTTGTTTGGTCAGGACGTACGTACCTTCTCAAGACGTTCGTACGTCCAAGTAGTCAGCAGGGTTTGTATCGAGTGGAGACGTACGAACGTCATATCGACGTACGTACGTCCAAAATGGTTTTCCTCTATTTCGGCCCATTCTCCTTTGTTTTCAACCCTAAGTATTAATAGGGTTTCTCTTCCAAACAACAAGATAGTTCTTTGGCCGTCCATTGTTCCTCTAGTTTTGGTGTTTTGGTTTAGGTTTTGATATTGAAAGTGTTTGTGGCTATTGAACTCAATTCCCTTTCTTCCCCCTTCTCTCAATTCATAACTTTGTGATCTTCCAAGTTTGATTGTGATTTCGGCTTCGAGTCTTCTTGTGTGTTCATCAAGAAGTCGAGTGTCTTGTGCGTACATCAAGGTGCTCTGGTGAAGTCAAGGTGTTAGAGATAACCAGGAGTATCAACTCGCAGTGAGTGCAGGTAGTTGATAGGTTTGTACATCTCTATTTCATCTAGTGGATTTTTTGTTGTCGCGAGGACAACCGTGGACGTTTCCCTTTTGGGTTTTACCACGTTAAAAATTTTTGTGTGTTCTTTACCTACTGCATATTGTTTGATTAGTTGAATACTTAATTGTTATATTAGCACTATTTGTAGTTTCTTAATTGGTATCAGTCGCTGGGGGCTGGTTAAGGAGCGTAAAGGCTCACGCTAACGATCAACAGTGCTATGAGTTACTCTGGTAAAACACATGTCTCGGTTGTTGCTCGATTGTCTGATGAACAATCGACTGCTAGTAAAGAATACTCTAGTGATTGTGACAGGGATTTGATTCTGGTTGACAATAATGATTGGGCTACCCTATACCGGTTATCCAGAAAGGAATGTCTAAGGTTGGAGGCACAAAATAGTATTCTTCAGAATAGACTTGAATTACTCTCTGTTAGTTCCTCGTCTATGTCAACTTTGGACAAGGAACCTGAATCTTGGCAGGTTGATAAGGTGACCTTATTGAGCAATCTTGCTGCTCTTGAGCACGACAAGGTCGAATGGGAAGCCCGGTGTAATATTTTGTCTACTGAACTAGACTATGTCAAAAAGGAACTGATTCATCTTCAGTCGCTCGAAAACTGCAATGGGTTGTCATCCTCTGAACTACCTCCGCTGTTGCCCCATCCTCCTACCAAAAAGTCTAGATCTGATAGTCATCACTCTGTGGCCACGGTAGGCATCCGGCGTAAATGGAAACCATTTAGGCGTGCTCCTCCTCAGGGAAGAAAACGTCAAATGCCTTGTTCAGCATGCGGACAGTTTGGACATTGGGCCTCGCAGTGTGTTGTTGCTGCTCATGCCCCACAACCATGGAAGCTGTTTCCACAGCCGTCGTATTTTTATCCGTCTTATCAATATGCTTCTTACTCTCCTCCTTGTAACTTTGCAGGAAATCTTTCAAATGTGGCGATTACTGCCCTTCATGTCTCAAGCTCAGATAGTGAGTGGTTACTTGATAGTGGTGCTTCGAAACATATGTCAGGTAATGCCAAACTTTTTTCCTCTGTTACTGCTATAGATGGTGGAAGTGTTACGTTTGGTAATGGTAAGCGCTCTCCTGTGATTGGTAAGGGATTTGTTGCTGGTATTGGTTTATCTTCAAATGATGTTTGTTTGTTAGTTGATGGGTTGCGTGTTAATTTGATCAGTATCAGCCAACTGTGTGATACTGATCATACTGTTAATTTTTCTAAAAATACATGTACTGTGCTTGATAGTTCGGGTAAGTGTATCATGATAGGTAAACGTACATTGGATAATTGCTATGCCATTCAGCCTGTTGCATCCGGCATAAACTGCTTACCTAGCAAATTAAATGAGGGTCTGTTGTGGCATCAACGACTAGGTCATGTCAACTTTGAACACCTGGACAATCTAACTCGGAATGAATATATCAAGGGAGTTCCAAGACTTGGTAGAAATCGTGACGCTGTGTGTGGTGGGTGTCAACTAGGTAAACAGATACGTAGTCCACATTCCAAGAAGAAGTCCATAACCACATCCTCTCCTTTAGAACTCATACACATGGATCTGATGGGTCCTACTCGTACTCCTAGCTTAGGAGGCAAACGATACATCTTGGTTACGGTTGATGATTACACCCGCTTTACCTGGGTATCATTCTTGCGTGAAAAATCTGATGCTTTTCTTGAGTTTCAGGGGATATGTCTTCGTATTCAGAATGAGAAAGATACTCAAATTAAACATGTCAGAAGTGACAGAGGCGGTGAGTTCACAGACACAGGTGTTATTGAGTATTGCATTGCAAATGGTACGTGGCAAGAATTTTCGGCTCCATACACTCTGCAACAAAACGGAGTCGCTGAAAGGAAAAACCGTGTTATTCAGGAGATGGCTCGTGCTATGTTGCATGCAAAGGATGTTCCTGCCAAGTTCTGGGCGGAAGCGGTTCATACTGCTTGTTACATCATGAACCGTGTGTATCTGAGATCTGGTACTACACAAACTGCTTATGAGCTATGGTATGGTAAGAAGCCAAATCTCAAATATATGCGAGTCTTTGGAAGTGTTTGCTATGTGTGCAAGGACAGACAAAGTCTGTCCAAGTTTGATAGTCGAGGTGATGTTGCTCTTTTACTTGGTTATTCCTCTAATAGTAGGGCCTTTCGAGTATTTAACTACACCACTCGCAAGGTCATGGAATCCTTTAATGTTGTTGTTGATGACTCGATTATATCTGACTCTTCTGTTTTTACTGGTACACAGGATGTCACAGTTCTCTCACCCGTGTCAGACTCTGTTGACATGTCTCCCATATCGTCACCATTACCTGATAAAGGCGATTCTGATACTAAACCGTCTGTTGCTGCAGAGGAATTGCCTGGTAGGACAAGTGTTGTGCCCACACAGGATGACGTTGTTCCATCATCAGGAGTGACTGATGTGTCTCCAGAACTCTCCACTGTCCCTGCTGATCCTGAAGGGATATTTAATCAAGCATCACCTCGTGTTAAACAATATCACTCCTTAGGTGATATCATTGGGGATGTTAATGATCAACGTCTGACCCGTCGGAGGGCCAAGGAGATGAATTGTGTTCACTATGTTTGCTATCTCTCTTCTTTGGAACCTAAAAATGTTACTGATGCTCTTACTGATGATGATTGGCTGGTTGCTATGCAGGACGAACTCTGTCAGTTTAAGCGTAGTGATGTTTGGACGTTAGTTCCTAGACCCACTCACACTAATGTGGTTGGCACCAAGTGGATCTTTAAAAACAAATTTGATGAGTTTGGGCAGATTGTGCGCAACAAGGCTAGGCTTGTAGCTCAGGGCTATAGTCAGATTGAGGGTATTGACTACGGAGAGACTTTTGCTCCTGTGGCTAGGTTGGAATCTGTCAGGCTTCTTCTTGCTATGGCATGTCACCTGAATTTCAAGTTGTACCAAATGGATGTCAAGAGTGCGTTCCTCAATGGTATTCTCAATGAAGAGGTCTATGTTGAACAACCAAAGGGGTTTGTGGATCACACTTTTCCTAATCATGTCTTCAAACTGCAAAAAGCATTATATGGGTTAAAACAGGCTCCTCAAGCTTGGTATGAACGTCTGACATCTTTTCTACTAGGGAAAGGATTTGTTCGTGGGAGTGTTGATCGGACTCTGTTTATACTGAGAAAGAATGATGAGATTCTTCTCGCTCAAGTCTATGTGGATGATATAGTGTTTGGATCCACGTGCTCCAGTCTTTCTGAATCTTTCTCTCGGTTAATGAGTTCTGAATTTGAAATGAGCTTAATGGGAGAACTAAATTTCTTTCTTGGGTTGCAGGTAAAGCAGTTCGATCATGGAGCTTTCATCTCTCAAACAAAGTATGCCAAAGAACTGGTTAAAAAGTTCGGTTTCGGCACTTCAAGTGGTCACGATACTCCCATGGGCGAGAGGGTACGTCTTGGTAAGGATGTTATGGGTAAGTCTGTTGATATTCGTGAATATCGGAGTATGATTGGTAGTCTCTTGTATCTCACTGCTAGTCGCCCAGATATTTCTTATAGTGTTGGGGTGTGTGCAAGATTTCAGGCTAACCCTAAGGAATCTCATCTCACTGCTGTTAAGCGTATCATTCGGTATGTTGCTAGCACACTTGACTATGGGTTATGGTTCACCAGAGATACAAATAGTGTTGTGGCAGGTTATTGTGATGCTGATTGGGGTGGTAATCTTGATGATCGTCATAGTACCAGTGGTGGCTGTTTCTATGTTGGGAATAATCTTGTTTCCTGGCATAGCAAGAAGCAATCATCTGTATCCATCTCCTCGTGTGAAGCTGAGTATATAGCTGCAGCTAGTGCATGTACACAACTTCTGTGTATGCGTCAGATGCTTCGAGACTATGGCATTCAACAACAGGCGATGGACTTGTTCTGTGATAACACCAGTACCATTAGCATCTCCAAAAATACTGTTCAACACTCATGAACAAAGCATATCGACATTCGTCATCATTTCCTACGTGAGGCAGTTGAAAAGGGTGATATAGCAATGGAATTCATTCCTACTGAACACCAGCTAGCGGACATTCTTACAAAACCTCTTGATGGAGCTCGTTTTCATTATCTGCGTAAGTCCATTGGGGTTGTTCCTCTTCCCTAAATGTTACTGGTAGTCTATTCTCTCTCTCTCTCTTTTCTTCCTTGTATACTATTTTTCTCTTTCGAAGTATCTCTCTGATTTATTCAGAATCTTTAGTTGCTTCCGTTCGGTCTCTGATGGTTAAAGCATCTTACTCAAGCTGGATGTCAAGAATTAGTGACTTGGTATGTGTTCTACCTTGAGTGTTTTTGTAGGCATGTTTTATAAATGCCATGGTTTGGGTTTGTAAGCACGTTTTATAAGTGCTATTAGAGTCATAGGTTTTTGTCACAAAATCAATGTCAAAGGGGGAGATTGAAACCGGCACGAAGTTTGTTTGACATCAATTTTGTGACATTGGTTGTCCATGGTTATTTCGCCTTGAGTTCATTGTTAAGAAAACCTTGTTGTACGCGTGTCATCCTGTGTCCTTGTCTTCGCGTCTTGAGTCGAGAGTGTGTTTCTGGTTCAGGACGTACGTACCTTGTTAGGACGTACGTCATGTTAGGCAGCAAAGTTTCATCGTGTTTAACGTACGTACCATGTTAGGGCGTACGTACGTATGGTCAGGCAGCAGGGAAGTTTTTGTTGTAGGACGTACGTACCTTGTTAGAACGTTCGTACGTCCAAGCAGGCAGCAAGCGTTTAACGTGTGGAGACGTACGAACGTTATTTCGACGTACGTACGTCCAATGTGGGTTTTCACTATTTCGGCCCATTTTCTGTGTTTTCCAACCCTAAGTATAAATAGGGTTTCTCTTCCAAAGAATGAGTTAGTTCTTTGGCCGTCCATTATACCTTTGGTTCTGGAGTTTTGGTTTAGGTTTTGGTGTTGAAAGTGTTTGTGGTTATTGAACTCAATTCCCTTCCTTCCCCCTTCTCTCAATTCATCAATCTGTGATCTTCCAAGTATCATTGTGAATTCGGCTTCGAGTCTTCTTGTGTGTTCATCAAGAAGTCGAGTGTCTTGTGCGTACATCAAGGTGCTCTGGTGAAGTCAAGGTGTTAGAGATAACCAGGAGTATCAACTCGCAGTGATTGCAGGTAGTTGGTAGGTTTGTACATCTCTTTTCATCTAGTGGATTATTTGTTGTCGCAAGGACAACCGTGGACATTTCCCTTATTGGGTTTTACCACGTTAAAAATTCCTGTGTGTTATTTACTTTCTGCGTATTGATTGATTTGTTGAATATTCAGTTGTTAAGTTAGCACTATTTATAGTTTCTCATCTTTTAATGTCCTTTTGGCTTAACCGAACTGGAACCGTGTCCTTCAGCCCAACTCACCCCAAATTTTATGCAAAAATTTGGTGTTATTTCAAAAGTACAAAGATTTCACACTTTTTTTCTAATAACTTTGGTAGGGGACCATGTATAATTACATAATGAATACATGATGACAATGTCGTGTAAATAATGGTATAAATTAGATGAGAGGATAGATCATTATAACCTGAGGGTAAGAAAGTTTTTGTTCGGGTTCGTGCTGTAGAGGGTTAGGAGAAAAGATAGGAATATCTGAATAATTATGCTAATTCTTCCGCTGCTTGCATTGATATTGATATATTTTATGTTTATCTTTAATTCTGCTCTGCTATAGTGTTGGATTTTTTGGACGGAGGGAACTTTTTTGTTCAGGAACGTACGTACGCAGTTAGGACGTTCGTACGTTCCATTCGACAGATGACTTTGGGGAGAAGGAACGTACGTACGTAGTTAGGGCGTACGTACGTCCCGTTCGACAGATATCTTCTCCGTGTTGCAACGTACTTACGTGATTTCGACGTACGTACGTCCTCTCTTGGTTTTGTGCATATGGGCCTGTTTTAGCCCATTTCGTGTGTGTTTGTATGGCTATGTTATAAAGCCAATTTGAGGTTGGAAAACCTAATTGAGATAATTGAGATGGTAGAGATGTGAGAGAGATTGAGAAGGGAGGAAACCTAGGGTTTCTCCATTTGTTTGAGAGCTTTGTACTATCTTCTCCCATAGTAAAAGTTCTATTTGTTTGTCCGTGGACGTAGGCAATCAAGCCGAACCACGTTATTTTGGTGTCTCTCTCTATTGTTTGTTGTTGCTAAGTAGGTTTACTTCTTTACTACTTGCTTTGTCATCTTTCATACACTATTTCAATCTTGGGTATTTGTGCATAAGCTTCCGATACGCACAACAAGTGGCATCAGAGCTGCAGGCTAGATCTTGAGAGCCTTGAAGGTGTTTGAAGAAATTCTGCAGGTTTCTTATTTGTGGTTTAAGGCAAAAGTTCTACCTTTTATCCGTGGGTTGTCAAGAAGGTGTTTGTTGAAATTCCTGTGTGAATTTTCAAATTTGTTTATCTTCGTTTGGTGATTGTCTGGTGTATGAAATTGATTGGTATCATGTCGGATCATATTTCGGATTCGAGTGAATTTGGAAAGGAGATTGATAGTTTGTTTGATCAAACCTTGTTGTTAGATGTTGACATTCATAGATTTGATGGTAACCTCGACTTTACTATGTGGAAGACGGAGGTACAAGATTGGTTAGCCATTAATGGCTATGTGGATGTTCTTGATGATAAATCGAGAAATATGAATGATGATAAATGGTTAACTCTAAATTTAAAGGCTTGTGAATTTGTCTGGTATTGTTTGGTAGAAGATTTGTGGTACATTGTCAAATTGGAAACCATTGTAATAGTTATGTTGTCCAAGTTGGAAAACAAGTACGCTTTGAAAAATAGAGAGGACCGGCTCTATGTGGTTGATGATAGTATTGGTAGATTGGTTGGTTCTCAATGTAAATTGAGAAGTCGAAGAACTCTTGCAAAGAATGAATGTGCCTACTGTCATTGTTGGGGACATTGGAAAATTAATTGTCCAAAGTTGCAGAAGAAGATTGTTCGTGTACATCGAAAAGTTGAGGATTCATGTGTTGGTGTTTCGTTGTTGGCTTCATCTTCAGTTAGTCATTCTACTAATGAGTGGATTTTGGATTCGGGTTGTTCCTATCATATGTGTCCCAATAGGGAGTTGTTTGATAGCTTTCAGGAGCTAGATGCTTGTGTTTTGCTTGGTAATGATCATACTTGCAAAACTTTTGGGATAGGTACAGTTCGATTGAAGTTGGAAGATGGATGCACTCGAAAGTTAGAAAATGTTTGGTATGTACCAGAGTTGACTACGAATCAGATCTCATTGGGTGTTTTAGAGTCCGATGGTATGAAAATTACATGTAGTGGTGGAGCTCTATAAGTTGTTGTAGGTGCACAAGTTGGTATGAAAGGCAATAGAAAGGGTAAGTTGTACTACTTGAAAGGAAGTGCAATTACATGTGGTTTGCATAGTTCAGTTGTTGATTTGTCTGTCGATTCTACCAAGGAATTGCATAGTAATATGGGGCATGCCGTTGATGGTACTATGCAAGTGAAGACAGATTTATTTGCGGGTGGCAAGGCATGCATAGTTGGTAGGCATTTCGTTGAAGCGTCATTTGTTCGGGTGGAGATTGATGTCGCTCCACATTTGATTGGTTTGTTAGGTGACACGGCAAAGAAGAAAGTTGAAGCCACCATTGTTAGTAGCAAAGGTTATCGCCCAAGAACCTTATTGAAGCCGTGAAACCTTTGTTTGGGGGTTTTGTGTACGTACTTCCTATTGTTGGTAATCTCTCATGTGATGTTTGTTTGGCGCTTAGTAAGGAAGACGTATTTGGTAAATCTATGCATAGTGATTTGAATTTGTACCCCACTTGGTTGAACTTCATAAGAAAAACTATTGAGAGGTTAGTTTTTCGGGGCATTGGATCATCTTCGATGGAGAACTTTGTTGAGGTGGAGATGGTATTTGGTAGCTTGGACCCCATTGTGTTGAAGTTGTTTGTTGGCCCTCTACGGGCATTGATGGGCATTTGGTTTTGATTTGGCCCCGGCATTGGTGGGCATTTGGTTTTGATTCGGCCCCGGCATTGGTGGGCATTTGGTTTTGATTTGGCCCCGACATTGGTGGGCATTTGGTTTTGATTTGGCCCCGGCATTGGTGGGCATTTGGTTTTGTTTTGGCCCCTTGTGGGAATTTGACCCTTCGGGGTATGGTGGGCATCGTATAGATGTCATTGAAAGAACTACGATGGTTTGATCCCTTAGAAGAAGGGTACGTAGGCAACCATGAGGTGGTGCAACCGCTTTGGTCCTTCGGGATAAGTATGGGAGTTTGGGACTTGGTGTCGGCTTAGATTTATTGAATCTTCGCCGAGGTGGAGAATTGTTGGATTTTTTGGACGGAGGGAACTTTTTTGTTCAGGAACGTACGTACGCAGTTAGGACGTTCGTACGTTCCATTCGACAGATGACTTTGGGGAGAAGGAACGTACGTACGTAGTTAGGGCGTACGTACGTCCCGTTCGACAGATATCTTCTCCGTGTTGCAACGTACGTACGTGATTTCGACGTACGTACGTCCTCTCTTGGTTTTGTGCATATGGGCATGTTTTAGCCCATTTCGTGTGTGTTTGTATGGCTATGTTATAAAGCCAATTTGAGGTTGGAAAACCTAATTGAGATAATTGAGATGGTAGAGATGTGAGAGAGATTGAGAAGGGAGGAAACCTAGGGTTTCTCCATTTGTTTGAGAGCTTTGTACTATCTTCTCCAATAGTAAAAGTTCTATTTGTTTGTCCGTGGACGTAGGCAATCAAGCCGAACCACGTTATTTTGGTGTCTCTCTCTATTGTTTGTTGTTGCTAAGTAGGTTTACTTCTTTACTACTTGCTTTGTCATCTTTCATACACTATTTCAATCTTGGGTATTTGTGCATAAGCTTCCGCTGCGCACAACATATAGGCCATAGCTTAAGTTTTTATCCACGGTTTCCTTCCTTGCGCTTAAAAACAATTGCCAAACATTCCTACGGTTTCCTTACAAAGCACTTACAAACTGCCCATTAGGGAAGACAGATTTTTTTTTATCTTAATTTGGTGGAGGAATACTAGCTAGGATTTCTACATTGAATCAAATTCCTTAGTTGGCAGCGACATATGTGATGGAATTCTTTTAGCATTCCATAAGGATTTTTTTTTTTTTGATTGGTATGCAGGGTTGAGGGGACCCTTACCCCTTTTAAATTACGTGTGGAAACTTATATCAACAATCAGCTGTTGACGTGTTTCGAACCCACAACCTCTCTACTTTGTGAGAGGGGTGCTACCATTGAGCCACAGGCTCATTCGCAACAAAAAAATGTTGTGGTATTCTTCCATAAGGATTTCGAATCTGTTAGAACTAGGAAATCAAAGTCAAATTTGGGTTACTAATTTGATAAGTCAACAAGTTATAAATAGGTGCTTTGTAGCCAAGATAATTATCTGTGTGAGACCTATATACATATGTGACTGACAAAACCGCAACCAAAAGTTTCTCATAATTGTGTATTCTTCCTTCTCAATTATTAATAAAGCTCCTCACTTTGTCCCGTGGACTTAAAACGTCAAACCGCGTAATTTTTATTGTGTTTTATTTGTTTTCATTGATTTACTTATCTCAATTGTGGCGTATGTTTTCGAATACCAACTATGTTTAGCAGTTACGCTTTTGCGAGTGTGTAACAAGGACTATATTTCATATTTGTGAAGAGAATTAAGAAAATTATATATATTCTTCTTACTTCTTGTTATTATTTTTTGTTTCAGGTGCTCTAATTAACCTCATGCTCTACTACCCTGCATTATACTAACGTGAGGAAACAATGTCCACTTATGACAATATTACAATTGATTTGGATGATGGGCTCATTACATCTGCCATCGCTCTAGGTTTCTTAGCCGTGCTGAAATTATGGAACTTTCATTCTTCTTCGTCGGCTCTTTCCAAACTCCGCAATGCTAGAACTGTTTCTGTATCTGCTCTTCGCCACCTTCTTTCTCGCTCTACTGAGAAAAACCATCTTGTTGTAGTCCGCGGCTTCGTCCAAGCAGAACCAAAAAGATGGTTTAGGTTTGGGCCAAATATTCTGGAGAGTCTTCAACCCCTTCTGGAAAGATACAAGGTGTTGTGCTGCTGAAAACTCAGGCTCGCTATGTAAATGTATGGGGCATTCTTTCGGATGTATTTCATATTTAGGACCTATATCTACGTCAGTCACTAAAGCTCCCTCATTTCTTCTGAAACCGGCACTCGGTTATTTGACATTAATTTTGTGACATGAGGAGTCTCGGTTATCTCGCCTTGAAATCATTGTTAGGAAAGCCAAGATGTACGCACGTTCGTCTCGTGTCCGTGTCCTTATGTCTTTTGTCAAAGTCAGTTTTGGGTTCTGGACGTACGTACCTAGTTAGGAAGTACGTACGTCCATTGAGGCAACAAACTTATTTTGGTCAGGACGTACGTACGCAGTTAGGACGTTCGTACGTCCAAGCAGGCAGCAAACTTATTCTGGTTAGGACGTACGTACGTAGTTAAGACGTTCGTACGTCATTACGGGCAGCGAACTTTTACCGTGTGGAGACGTACGAACGTTGTTTCGACGTACGTACGTCCAATGTGGATTTCAGCAATTCCGGCCCATTTTCTGTGTATTCCAACCCTACGTATAAATAGTTTTTCTTCTCCAATGAACTAGTTAGTTCTTTGGCCGTACAAGTAAGGCGTTCTTGGAGTTTGGTGTTGTTGGGGTCCTGGCTAGTGAACTCAATTCTTTCCCTTCTTCCTTCAATTCCTAATCTTCTTATTGAATAGCGATTTAGCTTCGAGTCTTCTTGTCTTCTTCAAGAAGTCGAGTATCCTTGTGTGTTCATCAAGGAACTCTGGTGTAAGCTTGCCAAATAGATCGGCTTCGAGTCTTCTTGTGTGTTCATCAAGAAGTCGGGTGTCTTATGGGTACATCAAGGTGCTCTGGTGAAGTCAAGGTGTTAGAGATAACCTGAAGTGTCAACTCGCAGTGATTGCAGGTAGTTGATAGGTTTGTAAATCTCCTTCATCTAGTGGATTATTTTGTTGTCACTAAGGCAACCGTGGATGTTTCCCAATTTGGGTTTTACCACGTTAAAATTCTTGTGTGTTCTCTTTCATTAATTTTGATCATTGAACTAGTTAATTGATAATTAACAATGGTTAGAATAGCACTATTTCTGTTTTTCATCTTCTTGCTGGAAGAAAAGGTAGTGATAGTTCTAGTGATTGTGTTAAGATTAACTTGTCTGCCTCAAATGATGATCATCTACCTCTGACAACGATTTTCGATCGGCTAAGCTCTCTCAATGCTATTTGCTTCACATTGCCATTACCTGTCAAGTCTCTTTTGGGCCATGCGTTCCACTTTGGTCTGTGTCTTCGAGAGAAAAAATTTCCTTTTAATCTTGCCTGGGATCATCTTGGTCTGCTAGAAGAAAAGATACTTCCACTTGGAAAGGAGATCAGCGTGGTTGGAATTGGCACTTTTAAATATGGTAACGTTGAGATTAAGCCATGTGATGACCTTCCTTATTTTTTATCTGACTTGACAAAAGATCAAATGATAGTAGAGCTTGCTCATAAGACTAATTATTTGCTGTTAAGTGCAATATTTTTTGGATCATTATCCCTTGGTGTAATCGCGTATGCTGGGATAATTGGCTGTCAACGTTTTGAAGAAAAGAGGCAACAAATGAGGCAAGTTCCACAACAAAGGAGTCAAGTTCAGCAACAAAGGACACAAGTTCAGCAACGTATGAGAAATGATGTTGTTGAAGAAGGGATTAAGGCCCTTCCGGAGGAACTAACATAACATGCGTAGTTTGTCTTATAAGGAGTAGGGGAGCCGTGTTCGTTCCTTGCGTGCATTTGGTTTGTTGCTAGACATGTGCCCCTGTAGTTGCCAGGGATAAAAAGTGTCCTATATGCAGGCAATATATCCAAAAATATATTAGAACATACACTTAAATTATTGCCGTATTAAGTAGTTGCGATCATCTGTTAAAAATCCAGGACATGTAATGATGTAAAACCTTCACTTCGGGTTTTGTTTATTTTAAAGTGATTTTTAGAGATAGCCCCCATCTGAAAGTGGAGGGGAAAACATTTAAGATACCCCATTTCAAGACAAAAGAGAATTATAACTGTAGATTAGTTTTATTATAGATGGCTTAGATTCGCATATACCACAAGCTTTTTTTTTTATTTGGTCTTCAACTTTTCTATTATTAAGCCGTCATCTAACCTGTAAACCCCAAATAGTGCAATAGTCTAATGAACTACTAACAGAAATATACTAACTATGAAAGCAGTAAAGAACACAGTTGTTTAACGTGGTAAAACCCAATCACTAGAAAACATCCACGACCGTCCTCACGACGATAACAAATCCACTATATGAAATACAAAGATACACTCACTAATACAATCTCAGATTAACCCAATCACAGAAGCTAATACTTGTAGAAGTGCCCCGCGTAGTATAGTCTTCTATCTCTGCAATCACTGCAACACCTTCTTAGACTCACTCTAAGAAGTAATCCTTGATGATGATGTTGGAATGGAGAAGATGAAGGTTTCCTTTGCTTCACACAGTAGCAATGGAGGTGGTAGACTGGTAGAGATGATGGAAAAACCTTAGGTTTCTTTGTAGAAGAGAAACCCTATTATAATTCCATGTTGGGCTTGATTCCATGTAGACCCATTACTACAAGTGGGCTTGAATCACTCGTGTCCAGTTAAGCCCACGAATTGTGTCAACCTTGTAGGCTGGCGGCTACATAGCCAACTCAAAGATCACTTTTTTTTTTCGTTCTACTCGATCTCTCTGTACATCTTTATAGATTTGTAGAATTTATAATTTATTTGGAAGGGTTGGCAGAAAGAACTTTTTCTTTTATGGTCTAAACAGTTAAGTGTTCTCCTTAGACGTTAAACAAGTTATGGTTATCATCAAACTACTGTTGTAGAACTATGTCATTCCTAACAAATGATTAATATGTCATAGTTTTTTAGCACGGTGGTGGATATAAAAGCCTTTCTTCCTGTGCTTGGTTTGAATTTAGCCAGTATTTGATTTTAGTGTAGATTAATAAGGGATAACAAGCATTTAGTACTTTTAAGTAAGAAATATGAAATATTTGAGAAAATTGACTATAATGTTGTGATTGGGAGTTCCCTCTTGTCAGATGCTTTCATGTCTGTTCTATTACTATAAATCTGTAACGACCTGTTAGAATGGTTTGACAATTTCATGGACTTTGATGTGGTGCTACTTTGAATCTGGCTTGGTGATCAATCCCATTATGTATATGTGGACCTATGGTGGAAACATAATAGGTTTTTCTCTACGACAATCAACTCTCAAGACTTTAGAACTCTTGGCCTCCATTGCTACTGTACGTGCAAAGGAACCTTCTTCATCAACTCAACAATAACGAACAACAACAACAACAAAATATAGTGAGTTGTGTCTTACCGAGAGTGAATCTGTAAAGTGTTCTATATAGTGAAAGTGTACCCAGAGTGCAGTTGCAGGTGTTCTCTTCAGTGAGAACCAAAGTTTGTAACTGTGAGTGTAAACTTTTATTTATTCATATAGTGGATTGATTATCGTCTTAGGACAGTGGTGGATGTTTCACTAGTGAAAGGCTTTACTACGTTAAATAACTGTGTGTTATTTATTGCTTTTGTTTATTTACTTTCTGTTAATTGCTTGTCATTGGAATATTGCACAATATGGCCTCGACAATTACCAAAAAGTTCTTATATATATATATCATGAAGTTAGTTGTAGGCTTCTAGCTTTATATATAAATTATAATAGCAGATAACATGTGAGCAACAGAACACAAGTTGTAATGGACCATCTATGTTAAAACCATCACCTGTAAGTTGTTAACAGGTATTTGGGGAGGAAAGACAAACAATAATTCTCTTCACCCCAATAAGAGTGATTTAGGTTTTGGTCACTGAAAGTTTATACTAATTAGGTTTTGAAGTCTTTTTCTTTTGAAATTAGGTTTTGGCCATAAATTTCGAACCATCTTCCAAAAAAACCTGGTTAAACCAAACTTTTTTTCTAAATACCAAAATATGCCCCTGACATGTGCACTGCACATGCTAAAAGAAATAACAAATATTTTCAAAACACATGTCATTGTTGTGTTGAGTAGATGGCCATAATCTAACGGCTCCTATTCTTTAAGTTTGTCTTCTTCTTGAACTCCTTCTCTACCACTACCAGCCACCATTATTTCTTCTTCTTCTTCTTCTCACTAAACTAACCAGTTTTAGTAGCAGCAGTCACTGCTTCGTGTTCTCCTCTTCTTTCTCATCCCTTTTTTCCCCTCTTCTTCCACCTCGCCACTGCCCACCACCACCCCTACAACTACCACACCCAATCTTCCTTGAGATCCGAATTATAAATTTTACCAATCTCAAAAAAAATAAAACCACCACTCATAAACACCACTTCAACTCTTCTTCCACTCCCATTTGTCACGTGCTTTTCAAATGAGGGTATTTCGGCCTTTATAAATTGTTGTTTGGTTCTCTGGTTCATGGCCAAAATCTAATTTCCAAAGAAAAATGCTCCAAAGTCTAATTAGTATAAACTTACAGTGGCCAAAACCTAAATCACCCCTTCAATAATACTAGGCATATAAATATACATACCCGGGGCAGGCAAAAATTGGGGACTCCAGTGTTGGATTTTTTGGACGGAGGGAACTTTTTTGTTCAGGAACGTACGTACGCAGTTAGGACGTTCGTACGTTCCATTCGACAGATGACTTTGGGGAGAAGGAACGTACGTACGTAGTTAGGGCGTACGTACGTCCCGTTCGACAGATAACTTCTCCGTGTTGCAACGTACGTACGTGATTTCGACGTACGTACGTCCTCTCTTGGTTTTGTGCATATGGGCCTGTTTTAGCCCATTTCGTGTGTGTTTGTATGGCTATGTTATAAAGCCAATTTGAGGTTGGAAAACCTAATTGAGATAATTGAGATAATTGAGATTGATGTCGGTAGGCATTTTGTTGAAGCGTCATTTGTAGGCATTTTGTCTAGATTTCTTTACGGGTGGCAAGGCATGCATAGTTGGTAGGCATTTTGTTGAAGCGTCATTTGTTCGGGTGGAGATTGATGTCGCTCCACATTTGATTGGTTTGTTAGGTGACACGGCAAAGAAGAAAGTTGAAGCCACCATTGTTAGTAGCAAGGTTATCGCCCAAGAACCTTATTGAAGCCGTGAAACCTTTGTTTGGGGGTTTTGTGTACGTACTTCCTATTGTTGGTAATCTCTCATGTGATGTTTGTTTGGCGCTTAGTAAGGAAGACGTATTTGGTAAATCTATGCATAGTGATTTTGAATTTGTACCCCACTTGGTTGAACTTCATAGGAAAAACTCTTGAGAGGTTAGTTTTTCTGGGCATTGGATCATCTTCGATGGAGAACCTTGTTGAGGTGGAGATGGTATTTGGTAGCTTGGACCCCATTGTGTTGAAGTTGTTTGTTGGCCCTCTACGGGCATTGATGGGCATTTGGTTTTGATTTGGCCCCGACATTGGTGGGCATTTGGTTTTGATTTGGCCCCGGCATTGGTGGGCATTTGGTTTTGTTTTGGCCCCTTGTGGGAATTTGACCCTTCGGGGTATGGTGGGCATCGTATAGATGTCATTGGAGTGAACTACGATGGTTTGATCCCTTGGAAGAAGGGTACATAGGCAACCATGAGGTGGTGCAACCGCTTTGGTCCTTCGGGACAAGTATGGGAGTTTGGGACTTGGTGTCGGCTTAGATTTATTGAATCTTCGCCGAGGTGGAGAATTGTTGGATTTTTTTGGACGGAGGGAACTTTTTGGTTCAGGAACGTACGTACGCAGTTAGGACGTTCGTACGTTCCATTCGACAGATGACTTTGGGGAGAAGGAACGTACCTACGTAGTTAGGGCGTACGTACGTCCCGTTCGACAGATAACTTCTCCGTGTTGCAACGTACGTACGTGATTTCGACGTACGTACGTCCTCTCTTGGTTTTGTGCATATGGGCCTGTTTTAGCCCATTTCGTGTGTGTTTGTATGGCTATGTTATAAAGCCAATTTGAGGTTGGAAAACCTAATTGAGAGAATTTGAGATGGTAGAGATGTGAGAGAGATTGAGAAGGGAGGAAACCTAGGGTTTCTCCATTTGTTTGAGAACTTTGTACTATCTTCTCCAATAGTAAAAGTTCTATTTGTTTGTCCGTGGACGTAGGCAATCAAGCCGAACCACGTTATTTTGGTGTCTCTCTCTATTGTTTGTTGTTGGTAAGTAGGTTTACTTCTTTACTACTTGCTTTGTCATCTTTCATACACTATTTCAATCTTGGGTATTGGTGCATAAGCTTCCGCAGCGCACAACATCCAGACCTTAGATTTATTTGTTACTTTGCTTTTGGTGTCTAGTACGCGGTGGGTTAGTATTAGTTTAATCTGTTATTGTGTTGGTGTTAATTAATGTTAAAGATTACTCTCTAATGTGTTTGAAGATTACTCTCTAATGTGTTTGAAGATTACTCTCTAATGTGTTAAAACAGTGAAACAGTAGAACCCTAGTCTGGTTAACTTGTAGGTGCTTGAGGATATGTAGTTTCTTTTTTCATGATCATCTGTAGTATATGGGATTGATTTCCTTTGTTCATGCACCTTATATAGTTTCCCCTGAGTATAGGCATAGTACAACTTTTTGTTTTTCAAGAGGTGCTACTGTCCACAATCCTTACAGTCATGTTGATTATATTGCCCTCTAGATTTAGGTACAAACTTTAAGGTAAACTGCTAAGAGTTTGAATCCTCCCTTTTAATAGAGAGCATAGATGCTTGAAGTTGGCCATTCGACCTCTGTAATACTCCAAAGCCGAGTGTTTACATAGTGCTGAGATCTATAGTTGCACCTAATTTGGAGACTACTTGGATTTTACATATCCACAATCCGCACCGAATGAGTAGTCGACCCTCTTGAGTGACATGGTCCCAGCTCCCACTGTATTGTTGGTGTCACTTTCAGAAGTTCAAAAGAAGAACACTGGATAAAAGGTTTTGTTTGTGGATTTTGTTTTTGATTTTCTTATAACTTTGATTGGCAATCGAGGTTGGGGAGACCCCTACCCCTTTTAAATTATGGGAGAAAACTGTTTTTCAAACAATCTGCTGCTTGAGGAGACCCCTATCCCTTTTAAATTATGGGAGCAAACTGTTTATCAAACAATCTGCTGCTGACGTGTGTCGAACCCACAAACTCTCCACTTTGTGAGAGGGGTGCTACCATTGAGCCACAGGCTCATTCACGGTTGATTTTTATTTAGTGAAGTACATTGCAAATTTTAGATGGAGTGTATGAAACCAACTCCATCTAAAATGTTTGCCCCACGACCATCCCCATCAGACCCCATTGCATATCTTGTGTTGCCTTGGTAGCAGAGCATTCGTAACAAATGATTAACATGTCACAGTTTTCTGGCATGGTTGTGATCTAGTGGATATAAAAAGTCTTTGTTTCTGTCCATTTTTAGCAAATCTTTGATTTAGTGTAAGGGAGGATAATAAACATTTGGTACATTTTAAATGAGAAATATAAAACATTGGAGAAAATTGAATTCAATGTTATGATTTGTAGCTGAACCAACTTTGCTCAAACAGTTTTCCGAATTACTGGTTCGCCAAAGGAAAAAAATCTTAGTTTAACACTACTCTATAATTCTTTGGACTTCGGAGTAGTCTTATCGATTCTTTGTTCCATGTTGCACGACTATGTATATGCTGTGTTTGATAATACAGTAGAACCCTTTTAAATTACTACTCTTGATAATCTCTCTTAAATAATTCTCTAATCCCGACTTGGGGCTTGTATGTAAAATTAATAATTTCGACAAAATAATAAGATAATAGATGTTAAAATATTTTTATGTAACATTCTTTAAAACCCAAATATTCTATAAATTAATAATAACTTATAAATATAAAAATGTAAAATGATATGAGATATAATATCGTGTTAAGTTAAATAGTGTGTACAATATTTAATTCGATACATTGCATTGTATTCACCTAGGTTCAATAAGTTGAATTAACTAATGACTCTTAGTATTCACCGAAAAATTCAATGAAGTGTTAGGATTTTTAAATTTTGAATTGGTCAATCACTTTGATCAGTAATTTTAATCTTTATTGGACCTTGATAACCGAACATGTAGTAGATCGAAAGTATATATATTTTACTCAAAAAATAAATTAATTAAAATATCGCTATAAATTTATATTATTAATTTACCGATAAATTTATCTCTCTTTAAATTAATAATAAGATTAAGGTGGTCCAAAGGCTATTAATTTATAGAGGATTAAGTGTATATGTTCCTACACTTAGTTAAATTCATTCCACATGACGAAATCTCAAACAATCTACACTACTTATTTGCATGTAATCATGTATGGTATACAACGCTAACACCATATAATATCTGTTGTCTTTGATTCTTTCTTTTGGTCGTTGTTCACTTCAGTCTTAAGAATTCAGACTTGTATTTCTTGTTTACTGACAGAGTATCTCTGTATGTATGACTGTATCTGACCTTAACCTTTGATTTTGTTGTATATGGCATCTTTGACTTCTCTTTCTGTCTTTGATTGCATATAGCTAATTTGCAACCCATTTACAGTATAACCTCTATAAATCAATTGTCTTAGGCTAGTAAAATCTGTTAATTTATCGTACTATTAATTAATTAATAAATTAATATTTTTTTTATTTTTTTTTTGTAGAAGTTATAATTGTATTCATTTTAATTTCCATAGAAATAATTGTTGAACTATATATAATAATTAATTAAATCCCAACAACGTCAACAACCTAGATATTCGGAAGAACACCTCCTATGCAATACAGGATCCGTTTGAGGTCAAAGATTACCAAACAATAAACAATAGTATAAGAAGAATAAAACAATAAACAACAATAACACCAAGATATACGTGGTTCGGCAATGCCTACCTCCACAGGGAACAATGAGAAGATTTCACAATAAGAAAAGAAACACCGATTACAATAATCTCCCTAGTATCTTTCTAAAGATCTTAATCTCTCACCTTAAACCCATTACACCTTTAATTTGGCTCTCAAAGTTCTCTCACTTATTCTTTCTATCTCTATGTTTTTATTGTTATCTATTCTCTTGTCTCTTTACAAATACCAAGTTACTTGGGTATTTATAGCCTATGGATAGAAACTAAATCCATATACGATTACTTGTTTAAAATCGAGATAAATAAGAAACCGAGTCCAATGAGAACTCCTACACATATATGGTTTCCTTAACCAATATAGGAACCGATCCTATAGATCACACCTCTTATAAGGTATGATCATGTGCACCCAACTGTTGCGAGCCAATATACAACAACCTCTAACTTGGCGAGCCATCGACCAAAACAAGATCATTGCAGCTTGAATTTCTTCAAGCACCCTCATATTGGCAAGAATCCTCTTGTGAGGAGGTGTTCCACCAAATCTTTAACATCTAGAAAGATTGAGTAAGTTCAAACAATGTCTGAACTTCTCAACTAAAACCGTCTTAGTAAGACAATCTGAAGCATTCTCATCTGTGTGAACCTTCTCAACTCTAATTTCACCCGAGTCCAACCAATCCCAAATCCGATGATAACGAATATCAATATGTTTCGTTCTTGCATGAAACATTTGATTCTTCGCAAGGCAAATAACACTCTGACTGTCACATCTTATCATCATAGAACTTTGATCTAACCCGAATGTGCTTACTAATCCTTTCAGCCAAATAGCTTCCTTACAAGCTTTTGTTACCGCCATATATTTCCCCTCAGTAGTAGATAAGACAATAACCGTTTGGAGCATTGATCTCCAACTAACCGGTCTTCTACCATAAGTGAAGATGTACCTTGTGGTGGATCTTCGCTTATCTAAATCTCATGCATAATCAGCACCCACGTACCCAACGTCTTAGTTCCCTTCAGATACTTGAGAATCCATGTCACGGTTTTTCAGTGTGGTTTTCCCGGATTCGTCATGTATCTCGATATTACACTTAGTGCCTGAGCTAAATCAGGTCTTGTGCATACCATTGAGTACATGAGACACCCTACCACGCTTGTATACAACTTCTTCTTCATCTCTTCCATTTCAACATATGTGGAAGGACATTGACTTTTGTTTAAAACAAAACTGTTGTTCAAAGAAGTTCACACAAAATCTGCAACAATCATATTGAGGCACTTAAGTATCTTTTGAATGTACTTGACTTGTGACATCCATAACTTTCCCGTTTTCCTAGGATCTTTTGTGCAGAACCAAAATCCTTCATGACGAATTCCTTTCTTAATAACGTTTTCAGCTCCTTAATTCTAGACATATCTCGATAAGCAATAAGCATGTTTGTAACACCCCGGGTCGGCAGGTGGTTGCGGAGGGGTGGGTCCTACGATACATGAGAGGGGTGTCTTGACATTGGAATATAGGTATAGATACGTCAAATATTATCACCAAGGCCTTTTGGGCTTACTTGGCTCCAGGGTTCGAAAGAACTCCAGAGTTAAGCGTGCTCGGGTGGGAGTAGTCTCAGGATGGATGACCTCCTGGGAAGCAGGCTGCTGCCCAATAAAACCTCACGCTGTCGGATAACCGCAGTGGTAAAGTAGGGACAGTATAACCGCAGTGGTTAAGTAGGGACAGTATCGGTGATGATATAGGTCGGGTCGTTACAAATGGTATCAAGGGCCGATGATGGTTCTCCTGTCGAAGTTGGGAGAGTATGATGGAAAGGCGCCTAGCCCGGTAAAGGGGTGACGGTTGCGCCAGGTACTCGTCTCCCGAGGGACAGGGAAGGTCGGAGATCTGGGGTTGTATATTCCAGAGCCGAGGACGACTCTCCTCTAAGGTGGTGGGATTTTAACACCTTGGGTCGGCAGGTAGTTTGCCGAGGGGGTGGGTCCTACGGCACATGAGAGGAGGATGTCCTGACATTGGAATATAGGTATAGATATGTTATATATAATCACCGAAGCCTTTTAGGCTCACTTGGTTCCTTACTTTGAATAACCTCCGGAGTTAAGGGTCCTCGGGTGGGAGTAGTCCCAGGATGGGTGACCTCCTAGAAAGCAGGATGTTGCCCATAAAACCCCAGATTGTCGGACGTCCGCAGTGGATAAGTGGGGATAATATCGATGGTGATATATGCAGGGTCGATACAAATGGTATCAGAGCCGACAACGGTTCTCCAGTCGAGGGTGGGAGAGTATGCTGGAAAGGCGCCTAGCACGATAAAGGGCTGACGGGTGCGCTAGTTACTCGTCTCGCAAGGTGCATGGAACCTCGAAGATCTAGGGTTGTATATTCTAGAGCCGATGACAGCTCTCCTCTAAGGGGCTTTATATTCCAGATGTTCGCAATGGCTAAGTGGGGACAATATTAGTGGTGATATAGGTCGGGTCATTACAGGACCCATTTAGGATTTGAGCCAACCGATTGCCACATATCAAGCTATATAGATAAAGAGGAATCTATTTCTTGTTCAAAGTTGACTAATTTTGACTTGTCTTCTTTAGAGTTTAAATAGAGATTAAAGTCATTGTTACGATTCCAAAAAATATTCGTTTCAAAAAGATTTAAAAAGTATGGTGCAGCCTTAGTTGTCTTGTTTCATCAAGTTGGAGTCAATGCCAGAAAGTAACTAAACCACATTTCAATTTGGTTTTATGTCAGATTTTTTTCAACACTTTTTCACCTAACACTCTTGTGGGACCCAACTTAACCTCTTTTTTTGATTTTTTGTTGAAATTTACTATGTGTTTTTTACCCGCCCACATCTTTCTTTGGAACTAACGTATCCAAGAATCTAAATTGCCATTGATAAGTGATCAAGTGATCTAGTGGTCCTTCATAAGAAATAATTATATTAAGTTTTTAACTAGCTATAATTTCTTAATTGGATTCAAATTTGTTAATTATAGCATAATAATTATTTTATAACTGTATTTCTTTTTTTTATATTTCGATTATATTTGTTCTCTATAGGTTAGTGGTTACAAACATCGTATATATATGATTTAACCTAAACGTGGAAGTGAACAAGAGGTATTAATCTCGTAAGCCATAAATTGTTATCACAAACACTACTTGCATAATGACATGCTCACAGTAGGGTTCCGATTTTGGATTGTGTAATGCGATTAGCATCCATGGGGAATAGAGAACTAAAGTTTCAAGGATTGACAAATATACTGCCAGTTGTCTTCCAATCACTTTTAAGTGATACTGTTTCGTAATTGTTGTGTAGGGTATTTTACCAGAGTGGACAGATCTTGTATAACAGACCTTCTTTTAATAGGGAATAAAATTGTGGCGCCGCCAAATTAAATTTATTGGTTATCTTTTGTCGGATCTTAATTATTTTAATTTTTTTTTTTTTTGTGAAATTATTTTGTCGTGTTTTGAAGATACAATAAAATAACATTATGATATAAGGGGCGCGAAAATTTGAATTTCAAATCTAAGACCAATCTTTTCAAACCGAACTTATTAAAATCATGGCAAGTCCCTTCTCTTTCCTTTTTCATATTTTCCATTTTGGTAAGTGATGTATTAAAAGATTTTAGTTTCCAAAACAACAAAATGAAGTGGTAAAAAGAGTGCACTAGTAAATAAGATATGAATCTATTATTGGGTGCACTGAATAATCCATATCCATATCACTTTGCTAGTGGGATCGTTTATATATACTTCTACTTTCTTCTCAAACTCTCATTCTGCTTACTCTACTTTTCTTCACAATTGGTTTTGATTGTTGCTAACTCCACATTCTCCAATCTCTTCGTCTTTTCCCAAATTCAAGATCAACAAGGTAAGATCTTTCATATTGAAAATCCATCACATTGTTTCCTTGCAACATAGTAGAGAAAATAGAAAATAGCATTTAGATTTTAGATATTCTAACATTTTTGCATCTTTTTGTTTTGGATGTTGAATGTATATGGTTAACATGATTTGGGCATTTTTTTTTAGATATCTAATGGGATCAACGAACGAAGAAACAAATCTGGATAAGAAGGAGCCTTTGATTCCTTCATGGTTGATTCCATTCATAAGCAATCAATACTTTGAACCTTGTCCTTTACACGCTGCATCAGCTAAAGGTGGACGTAACATGTTTTGCTTGATTTGTAAAGGACAAGCTCAATGTTCTTACTGTATGCAATTATATCACGAAAACCACCCCTTTCTTCAAGTAAGTACATCAAAAACACATGCACATTTCTTCAATTTTCTAATTTCTCTTTTTAAAGTTTAGAAAATGACGAACATTTGTTTACGTTATTCTTGATTGCAGGTAAGAAAATGTTCTTACCATGAAGCTATAAGACTAACTGACATTAACAAATACATTGATGGTTCTAACATTCACATTTACCACATTAAAAAGGACAATGTTATCTTCTTGAATGAAAGATATAGTTGTAAACTAGCAAAGGGTTCTGCTCCCGGATGCCAGATCTGCCATAGAAACATGGTTGTTCCATTCAAGTTTTGTTCTATAGGCTGTAAGGTGATGAGTTTTTTTTTTTTTTTCTTTTATTTTCACCTTCATAAAGTAAATAGTCGTTAATTCATTTATGATTATGATTTTGTCAAGTTTATTGAAACTGAATGATTATATTTGATGAAAATGTTGAAAATATGGCAACTTCAAGTTTATTTTTTCCTTCATTGTCCAACATTCAAATCTATTATGATTTTTTATCTCCATACATTGTGATGTTCATTTTTGTCATTCAAATAATAAATATACCTCTTATTCCAGTTGTTAATTTTATTTTGGATTTTTTATTTTTGGCAGATTAAAGGAATTAAACAGGGCTTTGAGGAAGTCACGTTTGAACTCCCGAACGTCATGAGCAATATCGAACCGGGAAATCAGTTTGTTAGCGAGTGGATCCCGCTGCCACATTCACCACAAACCATACCAAATGGGGATAAAGAGTCTGAACCTGGTGATAAGGCATCAGGGTCCAACCCACGTCCTCCTTCACCAGAAATTTCTCGTCCCCTTCGTGGTCGTATCCACAAGAGGAAGGGTATTCCTAGACGTGCTCCATTTTTCTAAAAGCTGCAAGCGTGCAATGTGTTGGAAAAATGAGGAGTGGGCATAAATGAAAATCATATTAAACGAGTAGCTAGTACTACAATAAATTTAGTATGGTGTATCTATCTTGATATGGGGGTGTTAATAGATTTAGATGTTTGTTTGTGCTATCTCATCTTTGTGTCTATTTTAAGTTGGGTAGCAAGTATTTTCGACGGTTGAATAAAACATCGACTTTGTTTTGTTGGATTTTGATGAATGTAATTGTAATTGATGTTTATTTCTAGAATCTTAAATTATGAAAACTCCAACGATGTTCTTAGGGCCGACAATGTTTCTGGATGGGTAAGATCTCACCGTGGAATACAAGAGGCCTTCACAATGAAGCCTCGCAAGCAAGTGTTAAGAAGTTAATTAGTTACTCAAAGGTGGAAATGGTGTTATTACAAGAATCTAAAATTCAAGAGGAGAGTTTGATTGTTAATGCTAGAATGTGGCCCGGAGAATGAAAATGGGTGTGGGTTCCTTCGATTGGCTTGTCGGGCTGTATGATTGTAGCATGGAATCCGGGTGTGTTCAATGTAGTGGGTACAATGTTGGGGAAATACTCTATCTCTTTAAAGTGCACCATCATTAGTGAAGACTATGATTGTGTGGTCTCTTGTGTTTATGGTCCAAATAATAGAACTTTTCTCCAAGAGTTCTTCGAGGAGCTTGGGAATGTGAGAACATGGTACGACCATTCATGGTGCATTGGAGGGGATTTCAATGTCATCCGCTTTTGTCGTGAGAAAAGAAATAGGAGTAGGCTCACGAGGCTTATGAGACAATTTGCGGATTTTCAAAATCACTATGAACTTGTGGAACACAACTTGGAAGGTGTTTGCTTCACATGGTCGAAAAATCAATCTAATCCTATGATGACTCGGCTAGATCGCTTCATAACATCGGGAAATTGGGACCAATATTTCGGGGATGCTAGACAAAAAGCTCTACCAAAATTCTCTTCGGACCATCGAGCGGTACTCTTTGACCTAAGCAAATGAAAGAAGAAGCCTGGACCTTTTAGGTTTGAGCTCATGTGGTTGGAGGACAAAGGATTTAAAGAACTTTTTAAGGAGTGCTGGAGTAGCTATGAGTTTGAAAGGACCCCACCCAAGTTATGTTTGGTGGAGGAAAAATAAGGAGTTAAATGAGAACTTAAAGAAGTGGAATAAAGAAGTCTTTGGGAGGGTGGATATGAAGATAGAGGAAAGAATGCGAAGGGTTGATGATATAGATAAGAAGGAGGAGTCCGATAATCTTAGTAATGAAGAGTTTGTGGAGAGAGCCTTACTTCGAGATGATCTTCACCACTTGCTAAGGAAGAACGCGATCTCATGGCAACAAAAATCATCTTCGAAGTTCTATCAAGAGGGCCAAAGTAACACTAAGTATTATCATGCTATGGCCAACATGCGGAGGAGGGTGAATAGTCTTGCGTGTCTATTTATTGATGGCTTGATTTGTAGGGAGGAAGAAAGGATCCGTGATCATATTATTGATTTCTATTCTACCCTTTACACGAAGGAGAACAAAAGGAGACCAAACTAGATGGAATGCTCTTTGATGCAATGACGAGACAACCATGCATGATCTTGAGAAACCTTTTGAGATGGAAGAGGTGGTACTAGCTCTCAAGGAGATGGTAGGAGACAAAGCGCCGAGACCCGATGGTATTCCTATTGTGATATATAGAAAGTTTTGGCACATCTTTAAAGAAGATATGATGGCGGTTATTGGGGAGTTCTACAATTCCGGATTCCTTGATTGGAGCAATAATACAACCTATATCACCCTCATTCCGAAGAAAAATAGAGTGCTCTCTTTGTCCGATTATAGACAAATAAGTTTGATTGGGGGAGTGTACAAGGTGATCTCTAAGATGCTTGTCACTCACATCAAATGTACGTTAAACATTATTATCTCTAGTCCTCAAGGAGTGTTCATTGGAGAAAGACAAATCCTAGATAGTATTCTCATCGCCAACGAATGTGTGGACACTAGGATTAGGGAGGAAGATCCGGGCTTGTTATGCAAGGTGGACATTACAAAAGCGTATGATCACGTTAACTGGTTTTCCTCAACTATGTTCTCGGTAGGATGGGTTTCGGTCTAAAATGGAGGAAATGGGTCCACTCTTGTCTCTCAACGACACATTTCTCCATATTGATTGATGGGGTCCCCGAGGGTAATTTCAAAGCCCAAAGAGGCTTGATGCAAGGAGACCCCCTATCCCCCTTTCTCTTCATTTTGGTGATGGAGGTCTTGGCTAGGTTTACCCAAAAATGCATGAACAAGGGGTTGATGAATGTCTTCCAAATGGGGAATGAGGGTGTCGGGATTTTGCAATTTGCAGATGATACGTTTTTCCTCATAGAGCCTTCCATGAAGGCCTTGGCTTGTGTGAAGGTTATCGATCCTCTTTGTCTTCGAAGCCGTCACCAAGTTAAAGTTAAATTTTGCGAAGTCGTCACTCTTTGGTGTGGGGGAAGTGAATAACATTGTAAGTATGGTCGAGTTTCTCGGGTGTGAAGTGGGGAAGTTACCCACCAAATATCTTGGCCTACCCCTTGGGGAAAAATTCAAAATATGGGAGTGTGGGACTCGATTATAGAATCCTTCCAAAGGCAGTTTAGTGGGTGGCAAATGAAGCTCCTTTCCAAGGGTGGTAGGCTCATTCTTGTCAAGAGCACTCTCTCGAGTTTGGCGTTTATCATCTCTCTCTTTTGACTATTCCGGCAAAAAGTGTGTACACCAATAGAGCTGGTGGCTTGGGTATCCGAAACATGAGATACTTGAATCGTGCCTTCCTAGGGAAGTGGGTTTGGAGGTGTTGGACTATATGCAGTGATTAATTAAATCCTAACAACGCCAACAACCCGCAACCTAGATATTCGTGAGAATACCTCCTTTGCAATACAGGATCCGTTTTGTCAATGAAGTCAAAGATTACCAAACAATAAAGAACAATAACACCAAGATAATACGTGGTTCGGCAATGCCTACCTCCACGGGGAACAATGAGAAGATTTCACTATAAGAAAAGAAACACCGATTACAATAATCTCCCTAGTATCTTTCTCTAGATCTTAATCTCTCACCTTAAACCCAATACACCCTTGGCTCCCAAAGTTCTCTCTCTTTTACTCTATCTATCTCTATGTTTCTATTGTTTTCTTATCTTACAAATACCAAGTTACTTGGGTATTTATAGCCCATGGATAAAAATCAAATCCATATAGAATTACAAATTCAAACTAAAGATAAATAGGAAACCGAGTCCAAATAGAACTCCTGCACATATATGGTTTCCTTAACCAATATAGGAAACTGATCCTATGGATCACACCTCTTATAAGGTATGATCCTGTGCACCCAACTATGGCGAGCCAATATACAACAATCTCCACCTTGGCGAGCCATCGACAACAAGATCATTGCAGCTTGAATTTCTTCAAGCACCGTCACATTGGCAAAAATCCTCTTAGCTCAACGCACCTCAAGTGAGGAGGTGCTCCACCCAATCTTAAGCATGTAGAAAGATTGAGCAAGTTCAAACAATGTTTGAACTTCTCAACTGAAACCGGCTTAGTAAGACAATCTGAAGCATTCTCATCTGTGTGAACCTTCTCAACTGTAATTGCACCTGAGTCCAACCAATCCCGAATCCGATGATAGCGAATATCAATATGTTTTGTTCTTGCATGAAACATTTGATTCTTCACAAGGCAAATAGCACTCTGACTGTCACATCTTATCATCATAGAATTTTGATCTAACCCGAATGTGCTTACTAATCCTTTCAGCCAAATAGCTTCCTTGCAAGCTTCTGTTACTGCCATATACTCCGCCTCAGTAGTTGATAGAGCAGTAACCGTTTGGAGCATTGATCTCCAACTAACCGGTCCTCCACCATAAGTGAAGACGTACCCTGTGGTGGATCTTCGCTTATCTAAATCTCCTGCATAATCAGCATCCACATAACCTGAAACACATGCTTTCCCTTGTTGTCTTTCAAACAAGATACCCAACGTCTTAGTGCCCTTCAGATACTTGAGAATCCATGTCACAGCTTTCCAGTGTGGCTTTCCTGGATTCGCCATGTATCTCGATACTACACTTAGTGCTTGAGCTAAATCAGGTCTTGTGCATACCATTGAGTACATGAGACACCCTACTGCGCTTGCATACGGCTTCTTCTTCATCTCTTCCACTTCAGCATCTGTGGAAGGACATTGACTTTTGTTTAAAACAAAATTGTTGTTCAAAGGAGTTGACACAGGATCTGCATCAATCATATTGAAGCGCTCAAGTACCTTTTGAATGTACTTGACTTGTGATAGCCATATCTTTCCAGCTTTCCTGTCTCTCCTTATCTCCATACCTAGGATCTTCTGTGCAGGACCAAGATCCTTCATGTCGAATTCCTTGCTTAACAACGTCTTCAGCTCCTTAATTCTAGACATATCCCGACAAGCAATAAGCATGTCATCTACATAAAGTAGCAATAGGATCACCATCCCATCATCAAACACATGAGTGTACACACAACAATCATAGTCACATCTTCTATACCCAATGTTCAGCATATAAGAGTCGAAACGTTTGTACCACTGTCTTGAAGATTGCTTGAGCCCGTAAAGAGACTTCTTCAATCTACAAACCAGATTTTCCTTACCAGCTTCAACAAAACCCTGAGGTTGAGCCATGTAGATGACTTCCTCTAATTCACCATGGAGAAAAGCAGTTTTGACATCTAACTGCTCAAGCTCCATATCCTGCTGAGCAACCAGTGATAGTAACACTCTAATAGAAGTATGTTTCACTACCGGAGAGAAAATTTCATCATAATCAACTCCTTCCTTCTGTGAGTACCCCTTCGCCACCAAACGTGCTTTGAACTTTGGTGGTTCTTTCTCATGCATTCCTTCCTTCTTCCTGTAAACCCACTTACAGCCAACAATTTTTCTTTCTGCAGGTTTAGGAACTAACTCCCAAACGGAGTTCTTGTATAGAGATTCCATCTCTTCAGCCATAGCTTCAATCCATTCTTCTCTTTCGTTACTTTCAACTGCTTCACGATAAGAAGTAGGATCACCTTCACTAATGCTTAAAGCATAATGAACTTCTTCCTCGAACCCAAGTCTAATAGGTGCTTTAACTTGTCTTTGGCCCCGGTTCTTTGCTATGTTGTAAGGTTGTTGCTTATCTTTATTAGATTCAACCTCCTTTTCACACTGTTGTTGTTCTGGCCCATCCTCTTCAACCCCTGCATCTGACTCCTCCACCTGAATAGGAGTCTCCCTGTTGGATACCTTGGTAAGAGGAGATATCTCTGTAGTTGCTTTCTTAACAATAGTGTTTTTCTCACCATTCTTCATGTCTTGATTCATAGGCATAGTCTTCTCATCAAACACAACATCTCTACTAAGGATTTTCTTTCGGTTCACTGGATCCCATAACTTATAACCCTTCACTCCCTTCTCGAAGCCGATGAAAATGCATTCATGAGATTTGGGTTTAAGTTTGGTTCTCTCATCACTAGGAATAAGAGCATATGCATTACATCCAAATACCTTCAAAGTAGAGTAGTCTACCGGTTTACCTGACCATACCTCTTCTGCACATCTGAAATCAAGCATCTTGGATGGTGAACGATTAACCAAGTGACAAGCATGGTTAAGTGACTCTGCCCAAAACATCTCTGGCAGACCTGCATGAAACCTCATGCACCTCTCTTTATTCATAAGAGTTCTATTCATCCTTTCTGCAGCTCCATTCTGTTGGGGATTCTTCTTCACGGTAAAATGCCTTGCAATACCTTCATCTTTGCAGTACTGTAGAAACTTCCTATCCTTATATTCACCGCCATTGTCAGTTCTTAGATACTTGATTTTTCTGCCTGTTTGATTCTCTACTTCTGCCTTCCACTCCTTGAATTTAGTGAAAACTTCGGATTTCTCCTTCATGAAGTAGACCCAAACTTTCCTCAAAAAATCATCCATGAAAGTGACAAAGTAGCGAGCTCCACCTTTTGATTGAGTAGGTGAAGGCCCCCACACATCTGAGTGAATATAGTTAAGTACTTCTGTACTTCTGTTCTTTGTATCTGCAGCTTTGAAGTGTACTTTAGTTTGCTTTCCCATAATACAATACTTGCAGAACTCAAGTTTACACTCTCCTACACCCTTCAACAATTGTCGCTTGTGTAGTTCTTCCATGGCTCTTTCACTCATATGCCCTAGCCTCAAGTGCCAAAGCTGAGTGTGATCTTCTTGTGTAGAAACTGCAGCTCCACCAATTACTGTATTTCCTAAAAGCTTGTATAAATTGTTAGAAAGTCTTACTCCTCTCATAACCACAAGTGAACCCTTTGAGACTATGAGATTCCCATCTTTGGATTTGTATGTGTACCCATTCTTATCCAAATAACCCAGGGAAATAAGATTCTTCCTTAGTGCAGGAACGTATTTCACGTTACCCAGAGTCCTAACAATTCCATCATGCATCTTCAACTTTACCGTACCGATTCCACAAACTTTACAACTGGAATTATTTCCCATAAAAACTACGTCGCCTTTTCTTTTCTCAAACGTGTCAAACCAGTCTTCGTTTGAACACATATGATAAGAAGCGCCACAATCTAAAATCCAAGGTGAAGAAATATCATTACCTGAAGAAGTCGCCAAAATTTCTCCGTCGCTATCATCTGTAACAACGCTGGCTGAATTTGAATTTTCGGCATTCTTCTTCTTTTCCTTATATTTCTTACAATCTCGTTTCCAGTGGTCTGTCGCACCACATTCAAAGCAACCTTCTTTATCCCTGGATTTAGATCTGCCCCTGCCTTTTGATTTGCTACTTCTCTTATTTGTTCGGCCCCTCTCGTTAGAATTCTTGACATATAGTCCTTCTGCTTGAGAGTCTTCACCTGTGTTCTTATTCATCTTCACATGAGAGATTATATCTTGAACAACTTCATCATACTTTAAAGTATCCTTGCCGAACATCAATGTGGTCCTGAAGTGCTTGAAAGATGGAGGCAAAGATCTGAGCAGGTACAGAGACTTGTCTTCATCGTCATACTTCACATCCACCCGTAGCAAATTTGTGATGCACTTATTGAACACGTTTAGATGTTCCATAAGATCACCACCTTCTTCCATCCGAAGATTCAAGAGTTCATCCTTTAAGAAAAGTTTATTGGATAAAGACTTACCCATATACAACTTCTCAAGCTTTTCCCACGTTCCTTTGGCACAAGTTTCCTCCATCACATTAAACATCACCTCGTCCGAGATATGTAGTTCGATGGAACTCATGGCTTTGAGATCTGCTTTGTTCCACTCGTCATCTGACATGTCCTTTGGCTTCTTGTCTTTCCCATCAAGAACCACATGAAGATCTTGTTGGATCAAAACGTTTCTCATCTTCCTTTGCCATAGTGTACAGTTATCTCTACCGTCAAACGGTTTAATCTCAACTTTTACACCGCCGCCAAGAGTAGTAACCGATGGTTTCTTACCGTCACTATTTGCAGGAACACCTGTAGTCTCCGTCATCTTTGACAAAACCTTAAATCCAACCTAAGCTCTTGATACCACTTGTTGGACTATATGTCATTATTAGGTGGCTCCAATAATAATGACATGTGTTTTGATTTTGATTTTTGTTTTAATCTTTAAAATACCTTTACAAGCTTTTTACAAGGGCAATATGAGGTATTTTAAAAATAATTTTGGTTAAACCCGGTTTTTTTGCAACTCGGATAAAATCAAGTGATCAGAACCTAATTAACAGAACTTAAGTGTTTTTTCCTTAAATAGTATATACCTACGGTGACTAAACCCTAAATACCCCTTTATTTTAACTTAAAACATGACTTTTGAGATTACCATTGGTACCTCCAAATTTGAGTTTATCTTCTTCTGAATGATCAGATTGTTTGTATTGAAGATATTGTTTATAACCTAATGTAATTGTCATATCTCTTATCGACTCAAAAAAAATTCTCACATCTCTACACAAAAAAAGGCTATAGAAGAAATTAAAAGAACAAATGAAGAATAAAACATCATGAAAAGTTACTAAATGCAAAAATGGCTCGGCTGTTGGCTTGCAAAACCTCAAAAAACAAAAAATAAAAACAAGCCAGACAAGAACATACAATCTATTATCAGAACAAAATTATCAATCGGAACAGACCATTAGCGGCTTGCATGATTAAAAGTCCCCTGAATTTTACTTGAATTTTTAAAGAATAGCATCCCAATATGAAAATGCAAGGAGGTTACCTGACAATTATCACATTCAATTCCAGAATGTACATTTCCTGCACATGAGACAATAGATTGCTTTGTTAATGACAGTGGCATGATGTCTTCGGATCAACAGTATTGTTTATATGTATAAATGTAATTTGAGTCATGAAATAAAAAATATAGATAAAGCAGTAAACTTCATGTTTAATCTACTCTTCAATTTTTGTTTATCTTTTGGGAATATCGTGATGAACAACACTATTTTTGGGTTCAGACACAGTGGCAGCAATCGGGGTTTAATTAGCTTCAATTTTGAAATATAGTTGACCAAAACATTGCACTTGCTTTTAATTAGCTTCAATTTGGAAATTGTTTTTGAATGAAATATATCTCCATTAAAGTCGGAACTTAATTAATCGTTGGGCAATGTGGTTTTCTATTTCGTTTTAGTAAAAAACAGATGATATATATAAATAGGCATACTTCAAGAAGTAACCAACGAATTACTTAACAAAAGAACAAATAATTTAATTAATGCAATTGACCAACGAATTTACTCTAGTGAATGGTCAGGATTAAGTTACATCAAGTGCTTTTAAATCTTGAGTAAAGATCTGTGTAAAAAACTTGTGTAAACGAAACCCACCTAATTAGCGATGTGATTATTATTTAGGCTCTGGATTTTGCCAAGGGGATTAATTGATCTTGCCAGCGATAATTTACCAGTGTGACTTAATCGCCCTCATCTTTTCTTTCCATAAAAACAAAGACAGCTGTTTATAGACATCAAATACATATAGTATTTTGATGACAGATGTAGCCATTTCTAAAATAGATAGTTCTTATTTTATTATTTTTGTTAGGGAGATCTTAGTCACACAACACAAATCTCTCATACACCACATTTGTTTAGCTTACCACAAACATTCTTAAAATTCTTTAGACACACCACAAATTAAATTAAAAAAAAACTCTCGGTACACCATATTTTATTTTATATTTTTAGTAGTAAAATATATATAAAAATAAATCTAAAGAATTTAGAAGATGGAAATAAATTTAAATAACAATAATATAAGAGAGATAAAAGAGTTTATTTTCATCTTAGATTTTGATTATTGTTCTCTTCGTTAAGGTCATAACATTCCATATTTCTTATTCATATAAAATCTAAAATAAAGTTTTAGAAGAAGAAGAAGAGATTAGTTGATTTTCTTTTATTTTAGCATATTTTTAGCAAAAAATAAAGGTATCTTTATTTGCTAACTTTAATTGAACAACGTTTTCTTATTTGCTAGATTTTATTTGGCAAGTAAATATTTTAAAAGAAACTAAAAAAAAAATTACTGTAATGTGTAGTGTGCCAAATAGAATAATAAGGATAAATTCGTAAAAATATAATTATTCAAAACGTATCCAAAAATGTGGTGCATGATAGATTTGTGCGGTGGACTAAGATCTCCCTTTCTTTTATTGTTCATCCTCTTTTTTTTCTTTTTCTTTTTTTCTTCTGTGAGGGACATGTTCTCTCTATCTTCTAGCCAAAATTATTAACTTATTAATTGAATATAATAAAAAATAATTCGGAATGACATGTTTTTTTTCCTATGTTCATCTTCTCCTTTTTAAGTAATAACTATGACTACTCTACAGTCCACATTAGTTTAGGTAAGAAAAAAATCATAAGAATTTTTGATAAATCAACATCTCACTGCCAAATGTCAATGAATCAACAATTCCAAAATATTACAAGGCAAATTGATTTAGCGAATTAATGTAAAACTTAAGAAGATTAATTGGAACTTTTCAAACGTCTTAATAAAAAAAAAATCAAGATTGACTGAGAGTCTAAGTTCCCTTGAGGAGAAGAACAAGAATACAAGATGTATCTAAGAAAAGATTTTCTTGATTGATTAAGAAAAATTAAAAAGATTTTTTTTTTTTTTAAGATGGGCGATTAAATATTAGTTTTTTTATGACGGATATGTCCATACATATTTGAGGGCAATTAAGTCATCCATGTAGTAAACCATGGGCAATTAGGACCAATTAGGCCCTTGGCAAAATCTGGAGCTTAATTTTTTGTTAGTTATACAAGGAAATTAATTGAGAAAATAAAATAAAAAATTCTAAACCAAGATCCTAACCTAAAATAAAGTGGAGTATTATATACTCATCATCATCAGTCATCACTGCTAAACAATTTCTCATTCAGACTTTTACAATCCCTAAACCCATACATTTTAGTTTTATCTTTTATCTATCACCATGGGAGGGTGTTTTTCATCAGACCGAAAGGAAATAAAGTGTGAGGATAATTTTGGGGTACTACTTTCTTCTTGCATTGTATCTATTTTTCACATATATATCTAATCTACTTGCATGATTTATGTATATATTATTGTAACCTTCATGTATCCTTTTCCTAGTTTTGTTTTGCGTGATAAACAAAAGCTTGTTTTCAGGTCTGAAAATTGTTTAACTATAAAGATAATTGAGGATATAATGTATATACTATAGAAGTTTCAAATTTCAATTTTTCTATTTGTTTCCAATATTTTTCTTTCTTTTTTATATTTTCTCGATCTTTTGCATGAAATATTAGAGAACGGTGGTTTTAAGGGTTCCAGGCATGCCTACCAGTCCCATCAGAGGCAGAGAGTATGGAGTAGAAGTTGTCAATGCAATCTATGATAAGCTTCGAAAGAATCTACGTACGTACTGGCCTGGTCATCAACTTTTTAATTTTTATTTTTATTTTTCATCTTCATGATTCCATTCATCCATATATATATAACATTAACTTTTTATTATTTGCAGTTATAGATCAAGATCCAATATACGATTTTCCAAATCAGCAAATCACCTTACGAGGGACTCGTTTGATAGATGCTGGTCAAATCCGCAAGAATTTGAACGAAACGGGCATAGAATATGAGATAATTAATATCTATTAGTTGACAAGCAAAAGAATATAATAAGGACTATTTCTTGTCCAACCATTTTTTACTTTTTATTAGTGGAAGGCATATTATGATTAATTAAATTTTTGTTAGATTAAATTCAGTTTCATGTGAATGAATATTAGATACTTTCTTAAGCTTTTTTTTTTCTTAGATGTAAATAAATTAATCTTAGCTTTAGGCCTTTAGCCCTCAGATTAAGAGTGCATTAATAGCTAACGCATTCAATTTCTAAAATATAAGAGCATTCCCAATGGTAGGTTTTAGCACACTTTTAGTTAACTTTTAGTGAAAACACTTGCCAATGGTAGCTTTTAACACACTTTTCAAGCAAAACACTTTTAACTCCTTGGCAAATTTGCCAAGGAGTTAAAAGTGCCACATAGGAATCCATCCGCCACAATTAGTGCGGTATGGATCCATACCCCACAATAAGTGCGGTATGGACTCATCTAAAAGAAGATCCATCCGCCACAATTAGTGCGGTATGGATCCATACCCCACATTGATTGCGGTTTCAATAATCCACCATTGGAAACACTAAAACCCTTTTTTCGCTAAAACATTGAAAACCCCAAAATTCCTTAAAACCATCCTATGTGGCACCACTAAAAGTGTTTTACCATTGGGAATGCTCTAACTTCCCAATGATAAAAAGGTTTTAGGGGTGTCTCTCTCCACATAGGAGAGAGGGAAAGTTTTAGCATAAAATTAATGTTAAAAGTGATTAAGTACGTGGTCTTTGGCTTAGAAAACCGTATGTTATGCCCACCCTTAAATATTTTTTTTAAGATTATTACTTATACACAAAATTTTGTCCACCCTTCCCAAAAATCTTGGCTCCGTCCTTGTTCTTCTCCACTTTTCGATCACCTTTTCCAACCTCATCTTACTTAACATTTACATCAGATATTTTAACATTTACATCAGATATTTGGAATTATTGAAAATTTTCACCTATGATCAGGGCGGAGCCAGGGGGTGTAAGGGTACGCACGTCGTACCCTGAAATTTGAAAACATTTCTACTATATAATTTTTATCAAAAATCTCACAACCAATATTTTAGGAAAAAAAAAAAGATATATTGCTCTATTTGATTGGCTAGAAATCATTTATATCCTAATTATTAGCTACAAAGATCTATTGCTTATTTTGTGATAGATAATTCACAACCTATACTTTAGGAAAAAAGAATACATACACGTTTTTTATTGGCCACTAAATAATTTTTACCTAATTATTAGCTATCAGCCGGATCTAGTGCTTATTTTGTGTTAAATATCATTAAATATCTATATTGTGTGGATTTGATATTTGATTATTTAATTATGTTTGTCTTTCAATAAAAAAAATTATATATCCTATAAAAAAATGTAAAAATCCCTCCATTTCTTATTTTTATATTTTAATTTTATTAATTATCCCGAAGTAGCTATTACGCATAGCCATTGATTGGTTTAAGCTCCCGATTCTTGAATTTGTTAAAGTGTATATCTTCAAAACTTTGTCTATTAAGGGTTGATTGTTTGATTGAAGAAATTTGTCGTATATTTATAAAAAAAAATTTGTAAAATTTAATTTGTTATAATGATGTCAATTTCATTTTTTGGTGGAAATTATGTATACATGTTTTACGGTTCGAGTTTTTGGTTGATGAAAATTTTTAGGCGAATAATAAAATTTTGGTGCGCACCCTCACAAAAAACCCTGGCTGCGCCACTGCCTATAATGTAGTATATCAAATGTATGTTGGTGCATTTCTCTGTGTTTATATATATCTGTTGCCAAAATAAAATCACAAGTTTAACTCAACAAAAAAAATTCGGTTGCCAAATCTTTCGGAATGAATTGGTATGCACTCACATGTTTATCAAATGAATTGTTTGATTTGGATGAATACATGATGACAATTGAGCTGGAAATAAGGCATGAATTAGATGAGAGGATAGATCATTATAACGTGAGGAGTGCTACAGTTTTTGTTGGAGCTCTTCCCAATTAATTCTGGTGATTTCGCTTATACAGTATTCCTATGTTGCACTCTCCGGTTGTAATAATGATCTTCCTCTCCTCTTACTTATAGCTGATTGTTTGTCCTTTTAGTTTTGTAGTTTAATAATGTTTTGCATTGAAGTGTTGTGAACGTAAAAATTTCTGCATTTTTATAGAACATAAACAACTGTGTTTTTTTATAGGATCGAGCCTTTGTTGTGGTTGATGTGTCAAGACTTTTTATCTTGTTTTGGAAGGTTATTCTATGAACTTTCTTTGATGTTAGACTTATAGAATTCGAAATGTATCTGGAATTCTGGAAATCATTTACTTAAGGCATATGCTAGCAGGAAGAACATTATTTTTTATGGCTTAAGTTGCACAGGTAGCACAGAAACGAAAGAAGAAAAATAAGAAGAATCAGCTCTTCAGACCGGCGGGAAAAAAAAAAGAAAGAAAGAAGTGGGAGTAGGGATTTAATCCCCTAAATTTTAGCAAATATTTTTTTAAACTTAATAGAGTTTTGAAATTCTCAAAGACTTACGTATAAAAAATTGTGTTTGACCCCCACAATTTTTGTATTTTAATTAATAATCCCTTATTTTTTATTTTTTTAAAAAAGACCTAATAAAATTTTATGTAAAGGTCCCAATATAGTTAGCCATGTACAATGTTGACCCCGCTATATAAAGTTCTTAGATCCTCCATTGCAGGAGCTTAATGTTTACGAAAAATTTAGGTTATGACCCTATTTTGTATGTGGCACGAGGGGCCAATCACAGATGTGATATTTTAATAATTAGAAAAACTTTAGTGACATGTACGTGGTGTTTTGTCATTGGGCCTTCATGCCGAAATGGAGCCACAACAAAACAATTCTGCAATGTTTTTGCTCAATCCCATGCATTATACTATAAGTTGTTGTGGGTAGGAGATCATTCCTAACAGATGATTGGTATGTCACGGTTTTTTAGCTTGGTGGTGGATATAGAAAACCTTTCTTCCTGTCCTTGGTTTGTGTTTAGTCCAAGTATTTGATTTTAGTGTATTGCAAGTAATAAGCGATAATAAAAGCATTTAGTAGCTTTTGAAGTTTTAAGAGTAATATGAAACATTTGAGGAAATTGAAGAGCACGGCTGTGGCACGATTAACAGTTAAGTATGTGGACCCTTGGATCAGCACTGATACACACGAATCTCGAGGTTGAAGACATAGATAAAGGGTAGCAAAAGAATTAAGGAAACAGGAAATTCAATCTTTCATACACAAGAATCTTGATGGTGAAAACATATTCGTAATTTATTTGTAATTTGTTAGCCTTGTGTCAACGTCGTAACATTGTGCATGCATCATTACTGATCCAACGGTCCACATAGTTAACCATATACTCAGATGCTTCAAACTTCAAACCCAAGCTCAATAGCAGATAACATGTAACAGAAGTACAAAACACAACATGTAACAGACACTACCTTGAATTCTACATATCCGAGGCATGCAAAAAATTTCTTATATTTATCTGTTACTTTGCTTTTAGTGTCTAGTACATGGTGTGTTAGTTTTAGTTTGATCGTTTATTGTGTTAGTGTTAAAAATTTCTCACTAATGTGTTATAGATTACTCTTAGGCTGTGTTTGATTGGCGGAATCCAAATTTCGGGAAAACTGAGGGTAGAACAGACAATAGTAGGAGAGAGAGTTGGAAAAGCGATGGATAAAAAAAAATCCAACTTAGAAAGAGTTCTGATAGGAGATCGTCACTTACCATAATTGTCCTGATCACCAATGGAAACTGGTTACCTTTTTGAAAAAATAGAATTCTGTGACTTCCTTATACGCGGAATCTGTTTTCAGATCACTTCTCCTAATTTATAGGGATTTTAGTCATGTTTTCCAGGAATCTGAATTTATTCGAACTAAACACAGTCTTTAAGTTTTTTTCATGTTTGCTATTTGAGAGTAGGGGTGTTAAACGAGTCGAGCTTTGGTATGTTCGAGCTCGGTTCGTTTAAACGAACCGAGCTCGAGCCGAGCCCAAATTTTATACGAGCTTTATTTTATGTTCAAGCCCGATTCGTTTAGCTATACGAACCAGCTCGAGCCGAGCTCCAACTACTCGATTAAATTACATATAAAAGTAGGATTTTATCTGAACGAGCAGAGCTTTGGTATGTTCAAACTCGGTTCGTTTATAAACGAGTTGAGCCCAAATTTTATACGAGCTTTATTTTATGTTCAAACTTGACTCGTTTAACTATACGAATGAGCTCGAGCCGAGCTCGAGTTGTTCGGTTCGTTTAACAGCCCTATTTGAGAGTTACCTATAAGGATTAATAAAAAAACAGAGAAACAGTAGAACCATAGTCTGGTTAACTTGTAGGTCCCTGAGGATATGTAGTTTCTTATTTCTTGATCATATGTAGTGTATGGGAATGATGCGTAGCATACACCCTACAGAGTTTTCTTGAGTTTTGGGAGTTTTGGTTATGTAGGGATACCATTTTTTTTCAAGAGGTTGGGTAGTCCCACCATTACTTGGAAGCTTGGGTTTGGGCTATTAATATTCTTTTGGGACCCGGCCTCTCCTTTGATAGGATGCAGACCAATGTGTATTTAACACTACTGTCCATATTCCTTACAGTCCTGTTGATTATAGTGCCACCTAGATTTAGGTTTCAGACTTGAAGGGTTTTTTTTTTTATCGTTGATAATGATAACGAGACTTGAAGGCTTAAAGTTAGGTAAACTGTAGCGATCTGCAGGTGCCAGTTGGGATCAACTGGTAAAACCTTTGGGTGATGATACCAGAGGTCTGGGGTTCAAAACCCGTCAGCATTACCGAGTTACTGATCTCATTAAAAACAAGCTTACCAAACCATTTTTGCGAATGAGCATGCGGCTCAATGGTAGCACCCTCTCACAAAGTGGAGAGGTTGTGGGTTCAAAACACGTCAACAGCTGATTGTTGATATAAGTATGCACGTAATTTAAAGGGGTAGAGTCCCCTCAACCCCGTTTGCCAATAAAAAAATAAAAAAAAACTGCTAGAAATTTGAATCCTTTGCATAATTGATGTTGGCCATTCTACCACTGTAATACTCCAAAACGGAGTGTTTACATTGTGCTGAGATCAGTTGCACCTAATTTAATTCCGAGTCACAGTCACTGCATCTTTGGTTTCACTTTAGAAGTCATAGGTGGAAATCGAAGATGCACCCTTAGGTGGAAATTAATCACACATGAATGACATATGCTTTTTGTTGGATACACAGATGCAGTGCTGTTAAACCAAAGATACACAGAAGTCCAAAATCGAAGAAGCAATGTTGGATTAATGCAGTGATTGTGACTCCGGAGCTGAGGGTGCATCTTTGCATGCATTTAAGCATGTGTGGTTAATCATGGCTTGAATGAAGGAGATACACTTAGTGAAGAAAGAAAGAAAAAAACTGAAGAGCAAAGGTTGGAATTTAAAGTGATACACATTTGGCGCAATGTCTCGTTTAAAGAAATCAACAAATAAAAAATTAAATCATAGTGATTATGAAGAAAATTTGATAAGATTATTGTAAAGAAGATTCTTTTTATCATTTTATGTAAAGAGAGATTCAAACTTTATTTGGAAATCATCCACTTAAGGCGTATGCTAGCAAGAACAACATTTATTTTCTGGCTTAAACAGTTAAAATTCGCATGTAGTAGAGAAACGAAGGAAGAAAAAGTAAAGAATTAATCAGCTCTGAAGAGTGGCTGGAAGAAAAAGATCGAAGAAAGAAGTGGGAGCAGAGGATTCTGCGCACATACTTCAAGTGTTATTAATTCAAACCAAGTTGGATTTCTTTCATCAAACAAGTGTTGTAGAAGGATTCCAGCACAATGTTTGGCCTATCCCCGTGCATATCTTGTGTTGCGTTGGTAACTTGGTATAGCAGCAGATCATTCCTAACAAATGATTAGAACCGTATGTCACAGTTTTTTAGCAGGGTGATGGATATAAAAAGCTTTCCTATACGTGTGCTGCATTGAGGGGATGATAAACATTTTGTACTTTATAAGGGAGAAATATGAGACATTGGAGAAAATTGAATACAATTTTATGTTTCATAAAATCAAAATTACCAGCTAAGTGTCCAAATAAAAAATGCACAATTCATCCAACATGATGTTGGAGGTTATAACCATTTAGTTTCTAATAAGGGCCTTTAATGAGAAATGAAGGGCATTATTTCGAGGAGCTGATCACAAATTGGAGTGGGATTTTGAAAGGGGTGCTGCTGTAATCCTTTTTACTTGTTTGTGTTTTTCACCTGATTTCTTATTAGTGTTTAACATGAGGATGTACTTCTGGTACAAGCTGATCAGGATGTAAATTTCTCTCTCTAAATCAATAAAACTACAATTTAACCAAAAAAAAAAAAAATCTGTAACAATGTATATGTTTGTAAGTTTTGAAAATATTAATTAATAAATCTATAATTCTTAGATGTGTTGGCTTGTGACAATTCAAACTAAAATCTTTCAAAAACTATAATAAAAATTTCCACATGTATATAAAATTACCAAAAATACTTGGTCAAATCCCACTAGGATTAACAACGCTCATACGTGGCATGGTCCCACGAATCCAAGCTATATATATATATATATATTTGCTCGGTTTGATTCACAGAATCTAAATTTCGAGAAAATGGAGGATATAACCGAAATGGATGAATATATGGAAGAGGTAGTCTGCACGAAAGAGAGATTTATAAAGTCGAAAAAAGAAAAAAAATTAGAGCATTTTCAATGCAACCGTGGATTTCGAAAAAATTAGATGCCATATAGAATCAATAGACAATTAGAAAGAAAATGTTTCTCCAATGCAGTTGTGGATATATATTGGGAATCCTATCAGGTAAGAATAATTGTAGACATTGTGAAGTTGAACCTTTACATCTAGAGGTTCTCTTAAACATCGTCTGATTACATCATTAATTTCTTTTTTATAAATAAAAATTCACGGAAATATTTCAAATCTCTACTCGTTTATAAAGGCGCCCCCAAACCGAGGTGGTTTGCGTGGCCTGACGTGTCAACAGAATATACAACCATTGAACCACTTATTTACTTACTTATTAATATATTTATACAGTTCCAATTTTACGCCTATTATATTAGCTAATGTATACTACAATAAAATAATATGCAGGTTTTGTTAAAAAAAAAAATCTGCAGAAAAAAAATCATTTTACTTTCGATATTATGGTTATATATAAACCCAAATAAATATATATTTTTTTTAGAAGAGGTTTTTTTTCTTTATTTTGTGGGCACAAATATAAGCTGATCGTTTTCTAATTGTTCGCTATTTTTTTTCGCACGCATACGCGTGCACACTCACATAGTTTATAGAAAGAAGCCTAGACCCTAAAAACTAAATTCAAATCGATCCAAAACTAAGAACTAAAAGATCCTTGAGTTGTCCGTCTTACCCCCATGCAGTTGTGTCCTTCTTACTATGTTGCACTCTCTCTCCAGATGTAATGATCTTCATCTCCTTTTATTTACCCTCTATCTGAAGTTCATCCTTATCTGTTGCTTTTTAGTTTTGTCTACATTGAAGTGTTTAATTTGACTACTTTTATGATCTTTCTTTGGTGTTTTTCCTATTTTTGTTATCTTTCAGTTTTCATGAACTTTGTTGGAACTGTGATGTTTTAGTAGTACTATTCTGTGGAATTATAGTTTCTTGCCTCGTGAAATTTTCTTTATGGTAAATATGTTAGTGATTGCTTCCATATTTCTTTGAATATTGTAGTGTTATCTGTTACTTTGTTAGTGTTAGTCTTGAAGATTTCTCTAATATGTGCTGCAAATAGACAAAGTGAAATTGTAGTCCGATTAAGTGATTAACCTATAGGTTCCTTAGCATTGTAGTCCAATTAAGTCATTAACCTGTAGGTTCCTGAGCATCCTATGTTTCTTATTTCCTGATAATGTATCCAATCTCTGTTGCTTCTATTCTAATAGCGTATGGTATTAATTTCGGTTGCGTGATGCACGTCAAGATTTTTCCCTGAATTTTGGTGTTCCTAATGGGATTGTTCCATTTGACTTGTAAGATTTGTAAAAGGATTCATAGATATTTTATTATGGTTATGTTATGTATTGATATTAAGTTATCGATTTCAAAGCCAAATCAAATAGCATTAACTAGACTAGCCAAACATAATACATTTTACACTTAATTAATAATGTAGGCAACGTACTTCGATGATTTGTCTGATTTAGGCAATCGACTTCAAATCCTCTCAATTTAGATAATGAACTTTTCAATTTTAATTAATTTTGGACTCCCTGTCATGCTGACGTGGAATTCTGAATCTCTTCATCGATTGTAAGGTTTTTTTGACTAAATTTCATATGTTTTTATTAAATAAGATTAGATACAAACGGTTGATATAACTACATATGTTTTATCTTACTACCTTATAAAAGGGCTTGACCGACTTGGAACAGTGAGCCAGTGTCACTCAACGTTGGTCATTTTTTCCACTGATGACCTGTTTGCCCTTAAAGGCACAACATACATCAATCCATCAGTCTGGGTAGAATTGGTAATTTAAGCCTCTTTACCAGTTTATATGGCGCACAATCCCGAGAAAGCTAACTCCAAATGATTTAACGATGGCCCGCACAAGTTAAATATATTCCCATGCACCCACCTTCCAACTTTGTTCTACTGATTTTTACTTTTCTTTCTTCAATTTTTTTGTAATAAACCAAATAATATATTTATTATATAATCAAATATTAAATTGTATTCTCCAATACATATCATAATTCATATGTTATTAAATAATTTGTAAACTCACATAATATTAGATCATAAAATTAATAAATAATTTTTATTAATTAAAATTAATATAATAATAACAAAAAAAAACTTAAACAATATATTCCGATCGTATTTAATTTTTTCTATATAATACACCCAACGGATGTGCATTCCACTCGTACAATATAATTACCCACATGGCTAAGAAATCCCAAATCATAACTATCACATAACACTATAACAGTATCTACTATCTTCTAGATAAATCCATCTTAATAAGTATATATGGGTCCATCAAATCATAACTCATCTTTTTCTTCGTGTAAAGTCAATTCTCATAAACAAATCTTTAAATCAATATAATGGGAAAGAAGAACAAAATTAGAAGTGTGTGATGAAATTGCGATTTTAATGAAATTCAAATGAACCATTAGATTTGTAATTGAAAACAACGGAAATATTAACAGAAGAAGAAAAAAAAAACATAATTGATCAAAAATCCTGTTGATTCCGAAAAAATCTCGTTGAATTCGATAAAATCTGTGAATTTCGGTATAGATTTAAGAAATAACAGTATTTTCTCGAATTGGTAAGTTTAACAGGCTGACGTATATTCATCCATTTTTTTTTTTATTTGATTTAAGAAATAAAGGCATCATTCATTGGATATCCACGGATATCCCCAATATTTTTAACTATGGTTTATGGTCTGAGAGGGATGCACAAGTGTAATAAATACGAACGACTATGAGTCAGGTTACCCAAATTCCTTTCAATTTCCTCCAATACATCACATTGATCTTTGGATGTTAGAATTATTGGAAGTGGTCGAGACATTAGCTAGACAATAATAAAATCCCAGGAAAACTTAGTACTATTGGAACTTAATTTTATAGTGTGGTTATGTCACAATTATCGTTTTGGCAAAAAAAAGTTGGAATAAGGCCTTACAGCCTAATTCTTTGGGAATTCAATCCCATGGTATGCTGCTTTCTTTGGAAACTCTTTGTAGTATATGTATATGATTATATCACGTATGGTAACAGTAACACCTACTCAAACATACACAGATGAGCATTATTTCATGATGAAGCATTAAATTTTTGCAGATGCGTGAATTGTGTGTGTACAAGACTTGAGAAAAGTGCATATGTATATATAATCTCCTGTGCCATAAACATGTGTTAGACAATAAGATCAATGGATTGTGTTCAGGCTTAAAGACTGCAAAATATAAACTCTTAGTGTACAGGGTTTTTACCTGAGATGCGCTCATGTATCTATACTATTATTAATTAGCTCAGTACATAACTCATTATATTTATGTTATGATATATTTTCAGGCTAACTGCAATAGGAACCTTTGATTCTACATCTGGTCAAGAGTTGACGAAAACTATTTTGGCACTAGCTAGAAGAGCCTCGAGGTAGAGAGTGTACCAATGTGCTAATTTTGTGCAGCTGCTCCTCCCGTTGATAGGGTCGTAGATGGTATGATAATAAGCTTCTCTAATACCGCTGCAGCTTTCAGTAAAAATTTAAGAAACAGCAATCCGTTCCTGTGATCATGAAATTTCCGAACTTCTATCGATTTGAGGTGATTTAACAACATGCACTGGGAGTCTGGGACAACATATATTCCTCCCAGTCTTCCCCAATAAAAGGGTTAAGGACTACCTGAGTTGTGAACAAAACAGTGAGAACTAGAACAGTAGAGTAAAAAATTCACAACAATACGTCACCATTATACAAAAGGAATCAACAATAAGTAACTCGGTTGGATTATAAACAAAGATACACGAGCATTTGGTTAGTACCTTAGGTACACCTTGTCCTTCGTCTTCGTGGTGGCTTTTGATAAACAGTTATGTCTAGTTTGATTTGTTATGGAAACCTAGCTACTTTTGTGATCTTTGATTGATGCTAGTCTCTGTTTTTAGTTCTGTAGTTGGTTTCCTTTGCGTGGTTTGTTTCAAGAACTGTGTCTGTGACGGTAACTTTAAATTTTATCTGTTCATTGTCTAAGAAAGTTTCTGATCCATTATAACAGGCTAAGAAATTTCGATCTTTTCTAGCAAATCTAGCATTACATTTTGATCTTGTCGGATGTGGGGTGCAAGCATATTGGAATTTAAGTGATATCCATTTATCGCGAAATCTTTTTTTGTGAAGAAATCAATTCATATGGGCGTTTGCTGACAGGAATAACTTTAGTTTCTAGCAGATAAATGAAGAAGATGAACTCTGAAGAGCAGTTGGAACTTGGAAGAAGAAAAAGGGGAAAATTAGACTTAAACCCCCATATTTTGTCCACGTTTTGAATAAACCCCCCTATTTGTCCAAGTTTTGACTTTACCCCCTTTCTATCAGCTCCCATCCAAGTGAACACCTATTTACATTTTTGCTTCCTAAAATACCCTTCCCTCGTTTTTTTGAGGGGTTAAGTCTAAGAAAGAAGTGAGGGGTATTTTAGGGAGAAAAAATGCAAATAGGCGTTAACTTGGATGGAAACTGACAGAGTGAAGGTAAAGTCCAAACTTGGACAAATATAGAGGTTTATTCAAAACGTGGACAAAATGTGTGTGGGGGGGAGGGGGGGGGGGGGGGGGTGTTAAGTCAAAATTTCCCAATAAAAAAAAGAAGTGGAGTGTATTATTAGTAGGTAGATTCACGTGTTTTAAATTCATGGGCTTTCTTTTCTTGTTGGAACTCATCAAATAAATATTGTAAAGGACTTGAGCTCAATGTTGGCCCATCCTATATTCCTACGCATGTCTTGTGTGGGTGCAACCATTTTTTTTTTTTTTTTTTTTTTATAGGTAAAATTTATTGATTTGAGTAACCAAAGAATATACAAAACTAAAATAGTATACAATTGTACTGTCAGATTGAGTCCCCTATAATATTGAAAAAAGCAAGCATTCACTGCTCCATTTCCAACTCATCATAGCGAGGCTAAGAGTTGTAGTTGCCTGCAAGTAAAGCTCCCTAATGCTCCATCATCTCTTGATAGGTGAACTATCTTCTCCCCACCCAGATGCCACACCAATACCAAACATTAGCTTTGGCTTCTCTAATTATCCTTTCTACTGAAACTGTTTTATTTCTAAAGATCTTTGTGTTCCTGTTTTTCCGAAGGCTCCAAATGGTGGCGTACGGTAGTAGAGACCAGATCAGCCGAGAGAATTCTTGTCCATTTCTCTTTGGCCAAGTCACCAGCCTTTCCTTCATATTCTCCCTCATGAAAACTGGTGCGTATACCCCATGTTCCGTTAAAAGAAGACCATGCCAGACTTGTAAAGCAATTGAGCAATGAAGGAAGAGATGGTTTATCGTCTCATTCAGTTGCCCACATATCATACACATAGGATGAAGGGATTGGCCTCTACGATTGAGGTTGTCCTTAGTAAGGGTCCTTCCCATAAGAGCAGCCCAAAAAAACAACTTAACTTTGAGAGGTAATTGAGCTTTTCAGACTAGCTTGGTTGGGAATTGAATGATTTCCCTTGTGAGGTCCTGCTCAGCCACTAGTAAATGGGTGTACATGGACTTGACAGTGTACTCACCTGACTTGTCGCATAACCAATGCCAGTAGTCCTCTCCATCTTCATCAAATGTTGCACTATTTAGAAGGACCTTCAATGCAGCCACCTGCTGTGACTCTTCTGCATTTCCGTTTCTGTTCAAAAACAAATTCCAAACAATAGCATCTGCAGATTGTTGGCCAAATTAATTCGGACACCATACCCCTCTTTCTTCTTGACATTCTATAAACCACAGAGCATTGCTTACTCAATGGTTCATTTCCGAGCCAAACATCTTTCCAGAATTGGATTTTTGTCCCAGTTCCTAATCTGCATTGAATACCTTCTTTGAATTGGAAAAGCTTAGCCAAAATTCCACGTCATAAACTACATCCATACGGTTGCGTTGTATTCTTTGGCCACCAACTATTTTCCCAACTATACTTTGTGCAGATAATCCTTCACCATAGAGCTCCTTCTTCTTTATTATATCGCCAAACCCACTTTAACAAAAGGGCATTGTTCATGGTTTTCAGTCTTCTAAGGCCCAGAGCACCCAACTGTTTAGGAGAGCACACAACATCCCAACTGATTAAGTGGTATTTCCTCTTGTTCTCTGTGGAGCCCCATAGAAAAGCCCTCATTTTGGCTTCAATCTTGGAACAGACACTCAAGGGCATTGTAAGCAACGACATTTGATAGATTGGTAGGTTTGCTAAAACATTCTGTAGCAACACCAGTCGCCCACCTTGTGATAGTAATCGTTGGTGCCACCCACCAATTCGATTATGTATTCTTCCCACAATTGAACCACCTTACTTTTATACCCTGCACCGAGTGGGATGCCGAGATACTTACATGGTAGTGTTGAAGTATTACACCCCAAAATATCTACGTACAATTGCAGATTTTCTACTTCGCCCACTGCCATCACAGTTGTTTTTTCATGTTCGCTCTCAGACCCGATACAGCTTCGAAAATAAAAAACAAAGACTTGACCACCATCACCTGACTGAGATCAGTATTACAAAGAACCAGTGTATCGTCTGCGAACTACAGAAGGGACACTTCAGGGGCATTCTGCTTTACCTTGAAACCTTTCAATAAGCCTTCAACCATATTTTAGCCACAAAAGATTAGGGTGGCAGATCATTCGTAAAAAATGATTTAAATGTCACAGTTTTTAGCATGTTGGTGGATATAAAAGGGATGTGTTATTGTCCAAAGGGTTGCATTTTTTTATCAAAATTTGTATTTAATGCAAGGGATTAAAGTCATGATCCATATTTTTGCAGTAATGGAATATAAAAATATGGGAGGAAATTGAATACAATGTTATGAGTTCTCAGTAGAGTGAGAATATTTTAGATGAACATTGTACTATTGAGTTCAAAACAAAAATAATAAACCAGATCGAACAAGGTGGTACTTACCAATAAAGCTTAGTTTTTTCTTTTGACCCCAGTAAACATGAAAATAAAGTTTAGTTTTATAATTTATTTTTTTATAAAAAATATTTAATTATTATTTTAATTAAATAATTATTATTATTTATAAACTTATTTTTTGTAAGAATTACTAAATATCACGGAATGGGCTTGTGGCTCAATGGTAGCATCCCTCTCACAAAAGTGGAGAGGTTGTGGGTTCGAAACACGTCAACAGTTGATTGTTGATATAAGTTTTCACACGCAATTTAAAAGAGGTAGGGGTCCCCTCAACCCCCTTACTAATATAAAAAAAAAAAAAAAAAAAAAAAAAAACCGCCTCCGCCTAAAGCCACCAAGTCACCTTCGCCCCCACGCCTCTTCCACCATCTTCTCCCTGCTGCTGCTGCTTCCACCTCCTGCTGCCACCATTAATGGTCGTCGCCACCACCATATCCTTCCCCCTGCTTCTCCCACCACCGTCGTCCTCATCTCCTTCCCACGTTCTCCTCGACCTCTCCCTTGCTGATTCCTGCCACCATCACCATCACCTAGTTTGAGGATCAGATCTCGATCATCTCGATCATCTTTGTTGTCTTTTCACAAATCTGGCTTAAGCCAAGCCGAGACGAGCCGATTGAATCAGAGGCCGACCCAGTTCAGCTCAGCCAGCCGAGCCAGAACCAACAGACAGTTCAGCCAAGCCAAGCCAGAAAAAAAAAATTTAAACTATCCGATGACCGCCGCGGCCGCATGGTCATCTTCCCGATGACCGCCTCCGCCACATGGTCATCTCCTTCGTGACCAGCCACCACCACCAGCAATCTTCTTCTTCTTCCAACTTCTCCCTCACCACCACCAGCACCATCTCTTTTTTCTCTCCTTCTTCTCCCTCACCACCACCAACACCCTTCCTTTCCCCATTCCCTACCACCACCAACAACCTTCTCTTCCCCTTTCCCTCACCACCACCGGCAACCTTCTCTTCCCTCTTCCTCCAATCCCATCCCAAATCCTATTTTCCTCTCAGATCAACCGTAAATTCGGCTGAGCCGAGCCGATCTGAGCCATATAAGCCCAGTCCAGAAGCCAGCCGAGCCGATTCCAGATCAATAGCTCAACCCAGCAGCAAGTCCAGCAGATCAGCAGCCAGACCAGTCAAATCAGCAACCAGACCAGCCGATCAGCAGCCAAACCTGTTGAACCAGCAGCCAGACCAGCAGTTCAAGCCGGTCAGCAAAGCCAAGCCAAGCAGTTCGTGCAGCCCTTCAGAATATTGTGGTTTCTGATGGACCTGGTTTTGGCGATTTACAGTGGCGTATGGCAACCCTCCCATTGCGTATGGGTGGACTTGGTATCTATTGTGCTAGTGATGTTATGAAGTTTGCTTTCGTAGCTTCACGTACGCAAACCAAGAATCTCCAAGACCACATCCTTCGAGGTTGTGAGACTACACCTATGGGTAATGTTTTCGATACTGCCATTGCTAGTTCTATACCTGATTTTGATCTCAGTAATCTTGCTCCAACTGCTACCGTCCCCTTCAGACCCCAACATGTCTTGGCGGAAGCATACTACAACAAGATTAGCTCTGGCATTAAGAGGGAATTTGAGTTGTCAGCTAGACAAAAAGCCGTGATTGGATGTGTGCAGTCGGAACATGCCAAAGATTTTCTCCTTGCTATCCCGATGGAAGGGCTTGGACAACGCATGACGCCTGTAGAATATCGTGCCATTCTTCGTTATCGATTGATGATCCCTTTATATTCAGATGTTGAGCTTTGTCCAGTGTGCAAGAAGAGCAGACTTGATGCATTCGGGGACCATGCGGCCCATTGTAAGCATTACCCCGGCTTCAAGTACAGGCATGACCACGTCAGAGATATCTTGTGTGATGTGTTCTGGCGGGCTGGAGTACAGGTTAAGAAGGAGGCTCCTGTTAACTTTCTTACTGATCCTAAGGAAGGAAGATCGACATTACGCCCTGCTGATATTCTGGTCTACAACTGGTCTGAAGGTAAACATGCGTGTGTTGATGTTACAGGGGCGTCTCCGATGGTTGGGCTGGGTGCTGGGATTTTTGAGGTGGGGCTAGCAGCTAGCAATGCAGCAGCGGCAAAAGTGGAGAAACATGACGGAGCTTGTAGGGCTAACCAACATAGTTTCATCCCCTTTGCATTTGATACATTTGGATTGCTAGGCTCGGAAGCAGTTGAGCTCCTCAGGAGAGTGCAAAAGGTAATGGATAGTAACGTGATGACTGCGGGTTCGAACGAATATGTATTTAGGAGAATCGGGTTTGCTATCCAGAAAGGACTTGTTGCGCAGTTTGTAGCGCGTTTGTCCTCTACTTTTGTGTAATTCGTTTAGCTTATCAATAAAATTTGTTCATTGAAAAAAAAAAAAAAAAAAAAAAAAAAAAAAAAAAACCTCGGTCATCTTCCTGATGACCGGCCGCCGCATGATGTCATCTTTCCGATGACCATCATCTAGACGAGCAAACATCCTCCCCACCACTCTCTCTCTCTCTCTCTCTCTCTCTCTCTCTCTCTCTCTCTCTCCTGCGCATACATCAGTCCGACACCCATCTGCGCATACCACCACCACCAGCCCTCCAACACTCCTCCCTGCCTCCATACGCCCACAACAACATACCCCCAAACCACCTCTATACCCACTGCCACCCCTAACCTCCTCCGATCACCACCCACACCCAGATTGAGATTGGGTTTCTCTTTCTCCATTCCATCGCAAATCTGGCTTGTCCGAGCCGAGCCAAGCCAAGTCAAGCCAACCCAGCCAAACCAGAACAGAGAGCAACTCAAGCCAGTGAGTCGAGCCGTCTAAGCCAATCAACATAGTCAAGTCAGTCAAGCCAGCACTCGAGCCATTTAAGCCGACACCAGCAGTGAGATGAGCCAGCCGAGACAGAACCAGGAGACAGCTTCAGCCAACCAAGTCAAGCCAGCCAAAAAAAAAAGAAATTGGCTGCTTGATGGAGAGTATTCATTGTCCATTTCGAAACTCTGATAGATGCACAAATGAACCGTGTGGAAATGGATACAAATCTTCGTACATCCCAACGCATGTTAAGAAAGATCACTTGAAGAGGGTAAATGACATCGACAGGCTGGGAGATGCGATCAAAGTTGATATAGGTTTATTTTCGTCGCTTGACAATACTTTGAAGAGGATGAACAAATGGATGTGTGGTGATTGTTTTGGTATCCATGCATCGACCATAAAATGTAAACATCCGGATGGTGCAGTCATCAAACCACCTGCGCGAAAGGAGACCGGTGAGTTAGAGTGTGCAATTGTAGGTATACAACCACCACAGCTTGTGCATGTTGATAATCCACCCGCACTTACAGCAGGAGGGGACTCTGGTACCGATACTCACCTTTCTATTGTTGCACCTTCTATAGATGAGATATCACTTGATCGTATTTTCTGTAGACCTTTCCGCACAGTGAAAAGTATTCCACATCCTTGTCGATTAGCATTTTCATGTGCATTAAAGTCAGTCTTGTATGAGGTTACTGCAAACCCCATGTCGACAGGGCCATGGATTAGATTGCTCCTACTTCCCTATTGTACATTGCAAGTGTTCCATCCACAGAATCGCCAAGAGCATCGATCAGGCACTCAGAAATATCTCCAGCAGAATCAGATTTTGCAGGCTCTCTCTATTTGGAACGAGCCTGGGGGTATATTTCGTTTGATTGAGAGGGTCACGCACACAGAGCCTCCGCTGGAACGATCATCTCGACAATCCCAAAGTAAGAATGTTCGACGGTGTTTGCAAAAGGTTGCAGACGGGCACTTTGCAGCAGCCGTGAAAATGTTGGCATCATCAGGGGTTGATCTGAACACTCCAGAGACGCAGTGGGCTTTAGAGGATAAACACCCGAAGTATCCACCACCATCTGTCCCCGACATTCCTTTACTTGAGTCACCTCTGTCAGTTGAGAAGGATGGGATATTATCATGCATCAGGTCCTTCCCCAAAAGGACGTCTTGTGGGAGAGATGGTCTCCGGGCCCAACACCTATTGGATGCTATGAGTGGGGCTACATCCACTGTAGCCACAGATCTTATGAAGGCCTTGACACCGGTTGTGAACTTATGGTTACAAGGTCGATGCCCACGGGTCTTGGCCGAATTCATAGCTAGTGCACCTCTCACCCCACTGCTTAAGCCAGGTAACCGCATTCACCCAATAGCTGTGGGTATGGTTTGGCGTCGCCTGGTGTCTAAGATTGCCATGAGAGGAGTCTCTAAGGATATTGTCCCATATCTAGAGGATTTTCAGTTTGGGGTTGGTGTGCCTGGTGGAGCAGAGGCAATTTTTCATGCTGTTAATCGGTTGGTTTATGCCAACAAGAATGACATATCGCTTTCTATGTTGTTTGTGGACTTTCAGAATACATATTCGTTCGAACCCGCAGTCATCACGTTATTATCCATTACCTTCTGCACTCTCCTGGGGAGCTCAACTGCTTATAAGCCTAGCAATCCAAATGTGTCAAATGCAAAGGGGATGAAACTATGTTGGTTAGCCATACAAGCTCCGTCATGTTTCTCCACTTTTGTTGCTGCTGTATTGCTAGCTGCTAGCCCCACCTCAAAGATCCCAGCACCCAGCCCAACCATCGGAGACGCCCCTATAACATCAACACACGCATGTTTACCTTCAGTTCAGTTGTAGACCAGAATATCAGCAGGACGTAATGTCGATCTCCCTCCCGTAGGATCAGTAAGAAAGTTAACAGGAGCCTCCTTCTTAACCTATACTCCAGCTTGCCAGAACACATCACACAAGATATCTCTAACGTGGTCATGCATGTACTTGAAGCCAGGGTAATGCTTACAATGGGCCGCATGGTCCCCGAAAGCATCAAGTTTGCTCTTCTTGCACACTGGACAAAGCTCACCATCTGAATATAGAGGGATCATCAATCGATAATGAAGAATGGCACGATATTCTACAGGCGTCATGCATTGTCCAAGCCCTTCCATCGGGATAGCAAGGAGAAAATCTTTGGCATGTTCTGACTGCACACATCCAATCACGGCCTTTTGTCTAGCTGACAACTCAAATTCCCTCTCAAAACCAAAACTAATCTTATTGTAGTTTGTTTCCGCCAAGACATGTTGGGGTCTGAAGGGGATGATAGCAGTTGGGGCAAGATTACTGAGATCAAAATCAGGTATAGAAAGATGTAAACTAACAATGGCAGTATCGAAAACATTACCCATAGGTGCAGTCTCACAACCTCGAAGAATGTGGTCTTGGAAATCCTTGGTTTGCGTACGTGAAGCTACGAAAAAAAACTTCATAACATCAGTAGCACAATAGATACCAAGTCCACCCATACGTAATTAATGGGAGGGTTGTCATACGCCACTGTAGATTGACAAAACTAGGTCCATCAGAAACCACAATATTCTGAAGGGCAGCACGAAGCTTGTGGTCAAACCATTCGGTTGTTTCCTGAACATAATCAGGGGGGCAAGTACGGAGAGCAAAGGAGAGTTTAAATAATCCCATACAAGAACGTAAAAGTGCCAACTCACATTGCTGATCTTTTAGCTGTGGTAATAAATCCATAAGTTGAAGTATCTTATCCACTCGTTGACGAACATTACCCACAATAAATGATGCATCAATACTTACACCCCCTCCAAGCAACTTAACCCCTCACTGAGGACATGATATACCAACCGGAAAGATATCTGGATAAGAGCAGTCAGGATAACCAGAAGGCTAGAACAACTTTTTCTTAGACACATTAAACACGAGCCCAAGAGATGGTCCTCTTTCTTGAATGATACGAATAGCTCTAGCCACATGTTCTGTACTACCAATTAGAGTACCATCATCTAAGTACCATGCCTGCAACTCCAAGTGGCATTCAGACTGAATGCGGTGTATCAATGGATACAAGACCAAAGCAAAGAGAAGAGGCCCCAAAGGGTCGCCCTACTGTATCCCAGTTGCTGACCAAATATGAGTATACCCTAGATACAATCCAGCAGGTTGGCAATAGATGTATTCGACCCATAGAGCAATAGATGGACAATGACTGCGTACCTCCCGTAGCATAGCAGACCGATCAACAAGGTTGAAGACATTCTGAAAGTCCACAAGCAACATAGCAAACGATGTGTCATCCTTGTTGGCATGAACCAACCGATTAACAGTATGATTTGGATGTCATTTCTTGAAAGATTGGATTTTTACAGTATGATTTTTGTTAACTTGACAAAAAATATATTTTGCAGGAATATGGACTACCAGTAATCTATTTTCTTTCCTTGCACTTAGTAGACATAGACAAAAAGTAAATTAAAATAGAAAATAGACTACAGTAAAGATGATGATATAATCTTCACAGGTGTCAGTTGGACTCAACTGGTAAAACCTCTGGGTGATGATACCAGAGGTCTGGGGTTCGAATCCCGCCAGCATTACCGAGTTACTGATCTCATTAAAAACAGGGTTACCAAACGATTTTTTTGCGAATGAGCCAGTGGCTCAATGGTAGCACCCCTCTCACAAAGCGGAGAGGTTGTGGGTTCGAAACACATCAAAAGCTGATTGTTAATTTAAGTTTTGACACGTAATTTAAAAGGGGTAGGGGTCCCCTCAACCTCGTTTGCCAACAAAAAAAAAATGATATAATCTTCAATATATTTCAACGGTGGGGATATGAAAGGGGTCCCAAGTAGCAGTAAGACCTACTTACTGCAAGTTCATGAAATTTGAGTTTCCCTTCATTTGTGATGTAATGTATGTAAATGTGTTGCAGATGAGACTATATCAAAGGTCCAAGATTCACATATACATGGATCGTATGGATGCCTTCCGGAAAGACTTAACTACATGGGCCAAAGGTAGGGGTGTCAATAGGTCGGTTTCGGTTGGGTTTGACCAGTTTCGGTTCGGATTTGACTTTTCGCGGGTTTAGTCGGTTTTGGGTTTTTGCGGTTTCAGTGTCATATTATAAAAACCCAATACCTAATGGTTAAAAACTTTGGATTTTTATCGGTTTTAGGTTTTTTGAAATTACTATATAAAACATTAAAATTGTTAAAATATAATATAAACTAAAACAAAAAATACAAATTTATTTTATCAATAAAACTTAAATTATATAATTGAATATTTGTATACATAAGATGGTCGTCAATGAAACATATGAAGTAGTTTCATGATTCATAATTCTAAAATAAAACAACACGGTAGTTGTCATACGGACTTATATACAACGTATATACAAAAATGTAGAAATTAAAATTTCATTACAAAACAAATTACAATTGATACTGTGAGGACTTTTGGAACCTTATATATATGAACATACTTACACATATATCGCATATATTTATAAATTGATAAATTCTTCCGAAGAAAAATATAGTATTTATGTGCTTACGTATTTTTCAATTAAAAAAATTTAATCAAACATACAAAATAAAAACTAGTGTAAATTTTTTAAAATTTAATTAATAAAATCATCTAGTGTATTTAATTTCACTATCAATATTATATATATAAAAAATATTAAATTTTTACACAAAATTAATCGGTTTGGGGTTTTCCGTTGAAAACCCATGAAACCGCTACAAAAAAAACCATCGGTTTCGGATTCTATCGGTTCGATTTTCAACGGAAGTTTGATGATGGTGAAGAAAAAGTGAGAGATGGAGTTTGATGATGGTGAAGAAGAAAAGAGGAGGAAGAAGGAGGAGGAGGAAGAAGAAGGTGGAGTTTGATGATGTACCCATAGGATTAGATCTAGATCTAGATCTATTTTGAACGGTTAGGATAAGAAGTGGTAGTTGTAAGTGGGTTTGCTGACATGGCATTATTGATGACTGGGCAAAATGACTAGGATGTGGGTTTAAATGGTGGGAGGGTAAAATTGTCTAAAAATTATGAAGACTGGTCAGACCTTGGTCAACGGCTTGGTTGACCGACTTCAAATGGGAAAATGGGGGGTATCTCTAAGAGTTTCTAAATTTGGGGGGTATCTCAAAGAGTTCCTATTATTTTGGGGGGTATCTCTAAATCCCCCTTTTTTTAACAATTTTAGAACCCAAAACTGTTATAATTGGTTTCGGTTTCGGTTCGGTTTCGGTTAATCAGCTAACCATTGACACCCCTAGCCAGAGGGAATCTCTCCGTCACATTACAAGTAAGTTATCTTTATCATAATAATAGTTTGGTAAATATTTTGAATTTTCTGGATGTTCAATTGTTACAAACAAATTAAGAAACGCTAGATTGCTAATGGATAACTGTGCAAAGATTGTTTCCCAAAGTGATGAAGCCTCAACAACCGAGCCAGACCAAATTCTAATTGAGACTTTGAGAACGCTACAAAATCCCACTCTCCTAGATATCCTGCTTTGGGTTTAATTTTCATGTACATATAACAATCATTCAATTTCAATACTCAAATATCTATAATAATTCTAAATGAAATCATACCCGATCATAGACTTTTGAAACGGGCTAAATAAAATATTATAAACTACAAACCAAAAGCAACACAAAAGCCCTAAAAAAGCCCTAAAGCAATCAGATCTGCCCGTGTATTGCACGGGCCTAAGGACTACTAATATATAATAGTTGTAGACAACAAATGTCACATGGCGCTTTTTTAGAGACTTGAAAATAAACCTTAAATTTGGTGAGAGCCCAATTTAAACAGGGAACCCACTTTTAATGTCAGCAAAGATTTATACAAACCTTAAAACCTTTTAAAACTCACCGACTTCTAAAACTGTTTTTCTACTAAGTTCTTTTTCTATTTAAAATTCTTAATTCTTTTTTAAAAATCATACTAAATATACTACAAAAAACATTAATTATAAATCTATACAAATTAAGGTTGAGAAAAGCATTAAAAAAAGGTTCGGTTCGACAATCACACAATTGCAACGATCTAATAAGGTAATAGAAATCCTTTGGGGAATACCATACATTATAAGTGATTCTCCATTTATCGAATAACACAAATCTTGGTGCATAGCACGGGTTCAACAACTTGTTGGATTAGTAGTTCAGCGTTGAACTAATTACAATGCGTTGGGTTCATAGTTTAAATTTTCGAATTCGGGCAAAATTTCGAATTCAGAAAAAACGGTATATTCCAACATTCCAACCCTCAAAACAAATATATTAAACATTGTTACAAAGAATTCAAGACGAATTTAAAGTGAAGAAACAAAAACTAAGAGAAAGGTTGGAATTTAAAAAGATACACATTTAGTGCAATGTCTTGTTTTTAAAAATCAACAAATAAAAGTTAAATAATAGGCTGAGTTTGATAGGCAGCATTTGTCATGGCAAATAGCCATAGTGGATATATTTGCCCACTAAAATAGTATTTGTCAGTGTTTGATACGTTTTTTATGATGTGGCAAATATTTTCAATTTTTACCCATTATGAAAGATTTGCCCACTATATACTGGATAAAAAGTTCTACCTATTAGGTGGATTTTGTTTGCCACCGAGTTTTGCCCAGTATTGTTGCAAAAAAAATATAAGGGCTTTGGACTTTGTGTAGTTCAATTAAGAAGAATTTGGGCTTAGGCCTGTATTATTTTGTGTTATAAAAATAATAAGGCTTTGGGCTTAGACACCTGTTAGGGTTTAATAAGCAAGACTAGGGTTAATGAAGCATATATATCTAACTTAATGTGTAGTGATAGAAACCTTACTCTTCTTCATTTTGCTCTGTTATTAGGTAATTACTATTCATTACTAATGATGAAGTATACTAACCCGTGCATGATTACGACAATGATTTCATTGAAAGAGTTAATTTCTTAGCTATGTGGATCAGAAGTTGGCTGGATTTTTTTGTTTGGTTTTATTTTTGTTAACTTTTGATTTTTTTTTGTTTTTATTATTTAGTTTGGCTTAAGGTACTCATTATTTAATAAAAAAATTATTTTAGTTGAATTGTTTAGTATATTGTATCGGGCTATGTATGTGTATTTTGTATTAGGCCATTGATATGCACATGGTTTTAGGCTATGTATATGGGCAATAATTTTGATCCACGGCAAAAATTGATGTTTGACATGGAAAATATTGTGAATCAAACAACAACAAATAGTAATAAAATGAGGCAAATAGTATTCGCCCACTATGTTATTAAACGACAAATTTAAAACACCCACTATCGGTTTGTCATTGTCCACTATAATTTGCCATGGAAAATCAAAATTTATTTTGCCATTGCCCACTATCCTATCAACACAGCCATAGTGATTTATGAAGAAAATTTGATAAGATTATTGTAAAGAGGGATTATTTTTAGAGTTAATTAGCGATTGCCCCTAGATTTAAAAGGTAAAGTTGCAAATGTCCCCAGATTTTTATTTTATTTAGTGATGCCCCCTAGATTTGCTTCCTTTTTGTTCTAATACCAAAACTACCCTTCTATTGTGTTTAGCCTTTGCCCCCAACTTTGCAAAACCACTTTTACTGCCACATAAGCAATAAATGGTGCTTTTGTTTCCAACTAGAGATCTAAATAGAATCAATCACATGCATCTCGAGGTTTGTCACACGGTAATAAAATAGATACAACCAATAACATGATGCCACGTGTAAAGTGTTTACTTTACCAAATTAAACCCACAAGTCTCTACTAATTGAACATCTTCTTCACCCCCATTCCAATAGTGAAACCTTAAATTGATAAACCCTAAGTTGATAAACTTACCTTTATCTTTGCGAAATTAAAGTTAGGATTTGTCTTCAAACTTGAGAACACCTTGTTAATGGTGGAATTAATTGTGGAGGCATGTTGAAGTTGTAGAATAAGGGTTTCTTTGGAGCTTGATTTAGTTGTTAATGGTGGAACTGAGCATTTGTTGGAACTTATACACAGAAAAGATGAATTGAAAGATAAGGTTTACAACGGTCATATTTTAATAGACGTAGGATATACCTCAAGATTTGTGATGTGTATTTATTTAGATTAGATTTTTTTTTCTCCGGATTCATTCGATTAACATTGAAATTGGTTTAGATATACTATTGGAAACAAAACCACCAATTTGTTGCTTACATGACAGTAAAAGCGGTCTTACAAAGCTGGACACAAAGGCTAAACACAATGGAAGGGTAGTTTTAGTATTAGAACAAAAAGGAAGCTAATTTAGGGTGTATTACTAAACAAAAAAAAATTTGGGGGTATTCACAACTTTGCCTTTTAAATCTGGGGGCAATCGCTAATTAACTCTTATTTTTTATGTAAAGAGGGATTAAAGTTCATTTGGAAATCATCCCTTAAGAGTTAAGACGCATGTTAGCGAGAAGGACATTTAGTTTCTGGCCTAAACCGTTAAAATGAGGATGGGCTTTCTTTAATCAAACAAGTTCTGTAGAATTGTAGAAGGATTCCAGCACACTGTTTGGCCCATCCCCATGCATATCTTGTGTTGCATTGATATAGCAGATGATCATTCCTAACAAATGATTAATACTGTATGTCACAGTTTTTTAGCAGGGTGGTGGATATAAAAAGCTTTCTTCCCATACGTGTCTTGTATTTTTAGCAAATCTTTGATTTAGTGTAAGGGGATGATATATATTTTGTACTTTATAAGTGAGAAATATGAGACATTGGAGAAAATTGAATACAATTTTATGATCTGTGTCTAAACCAACTTTACACAAATGATGCTTTATAGAATCTAAATTCCCAGCTATGTGTGGAAATAAAAAATGCACAAATCATCCAACATGATGTGGAGGTTATACACGGTAGTTAAGGGATGACCATTTAGTTTCTAGTTAGATTTGTATAATAAGGGCCTATGTGGTAAAACGGATTTGTTTTCTAGATTCCATATGTAATAGTGTATGAGTTCCACAAATTTCTAATGAACTGGTATTTACAAGTTTTGAAAATATTAATTAATAAATCTATAATTCTTCGATCTATGGGTTTGTGGTAATTCAAACTAAAATCTTTTCAAAAAATTACAATAAAATTTCATAGAATTGGCCACCGCTAGTCCGAACTTCATATTAGCTCTGTTTGGTTCACGGAATCCAAATATGATAGAGTATAACCGAAATGAATGAATATATGGAAGAGATAGTATACACGAAAGAGAGACTTATAGAGCCGGGAAAAAAAAACTTATAGAATCTCCATTGAAACCGTAAATTTCGAGAAAATTAATGCCATGTAAGATCAACAGACAATGAGAGAGAAAATGTGTTTCCACTGCAATTGTGAATATATATATTGTGAATCCTATGAGACAAGAATAATCATAAACATTGTGAAGTAGAATATCTACATCTAAAACTAAAGGTTCTCTTAGACATCCTCTGATTTGCCACATCACTAATTTCTTTTTTGAAAAATAAAAATTCATGAAAATATTTCAAATTTCATAGAATGAAGCCCAGACCTTAAAAACTAAATTCAAATCCATCCAAAACTATGAACTAAAAAATCCTTAAAGAGTTTGTCCTTCATACCTACCAAATTCTAGTTTCATACAAACCATGCAGTTGTGCTCATAGTTTCTAGAGGATCACATAAAACCTCATTTATTTAGGCCGGTAAACCCATCCATAAAACCAGCTCCCTAATTCCCCAAACAAATCACATTTTCTTCAATTCCTCAATCTTTCAAGGTATTACCTCGAAACCTATTTTTGTTCTTCTTGTCAAAGTTTGATAAACTTTAACAGAAAAAAGAAGTTTATTGATAAGCTAAACGAATTACACAAAAGTAGAGGACAAACGTGCTACAAACTGCGCGGCAAGTCCTTTTTTGTTTTTGCTTTTTTTTACATGTGTGTTTTTTAGTGAAAAATTGGATTTTTAAAGTATTTGGATGTCATTTCTTGAAAGACTGGATTTTTGTTAGGTTGAAATGTGATATTGGCTTTTAAATCAAATTAATTTTCTCAAAAATTATTTATATTCAATTCGTTGCCAAGTCGTTTAACTTGAGGGCACAACAGTTTTTGTTCGAGCTCTTGCAGATTGTCTTCAATAATTGATTCTGGTGATTTCGCTTCTACAACATTACTATGTTGGCATGTTGCTTTTTAGTTGTCTACCAAAAAAAAAAATAAAAAAAATTATTATATTGAAGTGTTTAATTTGATAGTTAAGATCAAATATTTTTTGTGATCGAAATAATTCCCTGGATTTTTATACACTTTTTAGCATTTTTTTTTTTTAGCATTAACTACACTTGTTGAATTGCAAGTTCTGTGTCCTAATTTCTACAATTACATATTCACAAATATATACCTATAGTTTTGAATTAAGCAGCATCCTAGCTGCTGATATTATGGGGAGAGCTTACCCCCGATTGTGAAGCTCGGGAAGCTCGTATTTTGCTTTAATAGATTATTAGCACTTTATCAAAAAAAAAATACAATCGAGTCTGAGTAGGCCTACCCAAATTCCTTTCAATTTCCTCCAACACATCACAATGATATCTCGATGTCCAATTATTGAAAGTGGTTGAGACATTGGTCAATAGTAAAAACCCACGAAAACTTAGTACAATTGGAACTTAATTTCAATGTGTTGTCTGGCTCAGAGGGTATGCTGCATTGCTGCTGCTTTCTTTGGAACCTCTTGTAAGAAAGCTTATTTAGTTTTCATACGTCAGAACCAACGTAGTATTTCATGATGGTGCATTAAATTCTTGCAGATGTGTATATGTATATATAATCTCATGTGTCATTAACATGTGTTAGACAATATAAGATCAAGGGATTGTGTTCAGGCTTAAAGACTGCAAAATACACTCTTAGTGTACAGGGTTTTTACCTGAGATGCCCTCTTGTATCTATTAGCTCAGTACATGACTCATTATATTTATGTTATGATATATACTCAGGCTAACTGCAATAGGATCCTTTGAATTCTACATCTGGTCAAGAGTTGACTAAAACTATTTTGGCACTAGAAGAGCTTCGAGGTAGAGAGTGTACCAATGTGCAAATTTTGTGCAGCTGCTCCTCATCCGTTGATAGGGTCGTGGATGGTATGATAACAATCTTCTCTAATACCGCTGCAGCTTTCAGTAAAAATTTAACCAACAACAATCCGTTCTTTTGATCATGAAATTTCCGAACTTCTATCAATTTGAGGTGATTTAACATGCACTCGGACAACAAAGATTCCTCCCAGTTTTCCTCAATGGGAGGATGAAAGACTACCTGAGTTGTGAACAAAACTGTGAGAACTAGAACAGTAGAGTAAAAAATTCACAACAGTCACCATTATACAAAAGGAATCAACAATAAGTAACTCGGTTGGATTATAAACAAAGATACACGAGCATTTGGTTAGTACCTTAGGTACTTGAATGATAAGTGTTTCAACATATGGGGAGCTCTTTAGCAAACTTGTGACAACACGGATACATGAATTTTCACCCCACAGCAAGTTCAGATGCTTTAGATTACAAAATTGGCTAGGAAGCTGGTCTGCAATGTCTTGGCACGTAGGTATATTCTGCAGACAAAGAGACAGAGTAAATTGCAACTTGGCAATAACCTTGTATTAAGCAAAGACTCAACATTGAGGAAACAGAACTATAATGCGTTTTGGTACTGATTAGCAATCTAAATCACAAAATTTTGTTTTATGTTCTTTAGATGCAGAAGTATATGAGTAAGTACATCTGATCTAATCTTCCCTACACTACTGTCGGGGCAAGTTAAATTGATTAAAGTTCAGAATTAGATGACTAGACTAATTTCTTAGTGACAAAGAATGACAGGATCATCAATATTGTCTCAACCAATGGAGATCAAGTGTTCGAGTGGCACATGTAAAGAATGATCCATTTTAGAATGTGTGTGATATGTCACCGTACTTTCGTCAATTACAGGCTAGAGGAAAGAGTAAGTCACTTAGTCAGATTTATAATACAAACTGAGAATGTGCAAAGAGGACTTGGTTCTAGCGTATGGTATTTGTGTAAGGGATTTTAAAGTCGATTTTTGAAATGAATCTTGGATTTATTATTTAAAATTTTCCGAGAATTTGAACACTAGTCTAACCCTTGGATTCGATGAACAACAGAACGTAGATAATATTAGCTACCAAGTCTACGAGTTGTAGGCTTGTAGCAAAAATGGTTGAGCACTTAAGAAAATAAATTTATCAACATTTCACCTCTACTACAAGGAATAAGTAGTAGGTGATAGTGTCAATCTTATGAATTGAACTGAATTAACTAATTTGCTATGTATATAAGATAATAGAATAAGCTAACAATGTGCGACAATAATCTCAAATGAAATAGAAAAAGCATACCTGTATCCACCGGTTCGATAGTTCTAGATTTGTAACATTGTCAAGGGATTTAAGAACTTCAATCAAATGTTGCACACTCGTATGTTGCGTCAATTCCTTCTTAACACTGACTTCAATGTAAGCATGAACTAGAGAAGGAAGCCTCTCCACATAATAGTCTTTGTATATGAAACCTTGGAGCTCTAACGTTGTGAGATTTGGAGTAGAAATCTTAATCTTACAATCACCAAGATAACATGCGTCTTCATTGTTAATCACAAGGTTCTTAAGTTGAGGAGCAGATATATTAAACACCTCACAATATTTATAAAAACAGCTAATCAACCTCAAATTTTCCAAAACAGGGCAGCTCAAGACCACTTCCCCATTTGAATCACCATATGGAAGTCTAGCATAAATCAATTCTAAAGTTCTAAGTTGCGTAGCTGAACACATAGAATTCGGTAGTTGAACATTTGCATTCAAGCGAAATGTTGTAATAGTTGAAGTGAAAATAGAGGTAGGCAATACATGATTTAAACCAGAACGTGATTCAAGATAAAACTCTTTCGCTTGTCGTTTTACTGCAACATTAATCCACATATCAATTCTATCTTGTGCACAATAACAATTACAGCTTAGAGATAATTTATCCAAACTAGCATTGTTGCGAAGAAGCAAAACCCCATCTATAAATTTCATAAACCCTAATTTCTTATGAAATATAAAACCCATTCCATTTATTTTTCTTTCGTATTTCACAATATTTTTCCAAACATTATGACTAAAACTTAAATTAGAAACAGAACACCATGTATACCTCCAATTTCTTGAAAGTAAACTTGTTTGAACTACTTCTTTCATGTCTAAGAAAGAAAGAATATGATGTAGTATAGATTCAGGTAACTCACTCAGTCTATCTACATCAGTTTCAAACAATCTTGTTTTCTTCTTAAATCCAGACAAACTTGTAGTATTTCTTTCCATGTTTCACACTATATCAAAAAACCCTAAAAACCCTGAAAAAAAAAATTGAAATGTAACAAATAAATTCAGCCAAAATGATGGAAAATTTTGTGATGAAAATGTTTGAAAGTATAAATCATACCTTGTAATGTCTGAATTTGTTGTTGATTAAGGTGTTTTTTTTTTTTAGGTAATCTGAAATGGAATTTGGGGAATGTTTGAAGAAAGGAATGTACTCCACTAGGTCACACCTACTACAGATGAGAAATGGGCTGGGCTAAGACCAGCCCGGTCTTAAGAGATGTTTCCTTAAAATCCGGATATTGTAGTTTCTAGAAAGATCACACTAACTTCATTTAAGTCGGTAGACCCATCTATAAAACTACCTTCCTAGTTCCCAACTAAATCACAATCTCTCTGAAAGCAAACCCTAGAAATTCTCTTACTTCTTTTCCTCAAAACCCTAGAAATTCTCTTGTTTCCCAAGTTCTTTCTTAATAATTGCTAGTTTTATGTGTTTTTTTTATGTTTTTTTAAAAAAAAAAAAATTGGGTTATTTTTTTTTTTTTTTTTTAAGGAAATAGGTACTCTTGATGTTAATGTCTCTTTGAGTATTTTGTTTCTGTGTAAATGTATTTTTTCAGTGAAAAGATTAGATTTTTATAATATTTTGATGTGAAATTGTTCATTTTTTTTTGTAGATATTGTTGAGCAGAATCATAAAGTTATGGTTTTTATTGAAAGATTGGATTTTTATAATATTTTGATGTGAAACTGTATTTGTTTTCATAAAGGATTTGATTTTTAAAGTATAAAGTTATAAATCTGTAGGTTGATGACTTTACCTGAATTAAATAAAATAAATTGGAGTTTACATGAATAAAGGGGGGTTTAATGTTATGTTGGTGAATTTCTTAATAATATTGGAATATTTGCTTTTGATGAATATATACATAATGTCATAATGTGATGGAAATAATGTGATAGAAATATTGCTATAGAAATATTGCTATACATTAGATGAGAGGATAGATCATTATAATTTGAGGGTGCGATTGTTCTTGTTCGAGTTCCTGCAGATAGATAGTCTTCAACGATTCTGGTGATTTTATTAATACAGATTCCTATGTTGCACTCTCCGGTTGTAATGATCTTTCTCTCCTCTTGTTTAGCTACATTACATTCCCCCTGTCTGATGTTCATCCTTATTGTCTCAATAATGTTTTTCATTGAAATGATGTGAAGTTTAGAGTTTCTCAACAGGGATGACAATTTTGGTTGAAATAATGGTATAAATTAGATGAGAGGATAGATCATTACAACTTGAGGGCACGACAGTTTTTGTTCGAGCTCCTGCAGATTGTCTTTAACAAGTGATTCTGGTGTTGTTGCTTATAAATTATTCCTATGTTGCACTCTCCAGTTGTAATGGTCTTCCTCTCCTCTTGTTTAGCTGCATCTCCTAGTCTGAAGAGCTAAATAATGTTTTGTTTAGTTTTGTAGCTAAATAATGTTGTTTATTAAGTGTTATGAATGTGAAAATTTCAACTTTGTACTTTTTTGTTATTATTTGGTTAAAATACTTGTTGTTGCTCATTTGAATAATTCCTGGATGAATACACGACCATAATTGTGGTGGAAGTAATGGTTTGAATTAGATAAGAGGATAGATCATTATAACTTGAGGGTACAACAGCTTTTGTTCGTGCTTGTGTGGATTGTCTTCCGCAATTGATTCTGATGGTTTCGTTTATACAGTATTCCTATGTTGCACTCTCCGGTTGTAATGATCTTCCTCTCATCTTATTTAGCTGTGATTTCTCTGTCTAAAGTTCATCTTTTTTGTTTGCTTTCATTTCATGGCTTTATAGCTCAATAATGTTCATCATTGAAGTGTTGTGAATGTTAAAGTTTCTCTTTTGCTGGTATTTGTTTTTAATACTTGTTGTGAAAGCTCGGATACCATTGACAATGTCAAGACTAAGATTCAAGATAAGGAGGGGATCCCACCAGACCAGCAGAGTTTGATCTTTGCTGGTAAGCAACTAGAGGATGTAAGCAACTAGAGGATGGGTGAACTCCGGCAGAGTACAACATTCAAAACGTGTCTACACTGCACTTGGTCCTGCGTTTGCGTGGAGGTATGCCGATCTTTGGGAAGACTCACACGGGATAGACAATTATTCTTAGAGGTAGATGGTTCTGATGCAATTGACAGTGAAAGCAAAATTCAGGGCAAGGTATACCTCACCAGCAGCGCCTTATCTTTGTTGGTAAGCAGTTGGAGGATAGTGGGTGTACTCTTGCTGACTACAACATTCAGGAGGAGCCTACCCTACACCTTGTCCTTCATTTTCGTTTTCGCGGTTGCTGTTGAGAAACAGTCATGTCTTGTTTGATTTTGTTATGGAACCTACTTTTGTGATCTTTGATTGATGCTAGTCTCTGTTTTTAGTTCTGTAGTTGGTTTCCTTCGCTAGGTAATTGGTTTCAAGAACTGTGTCTGTGACGGTAACTTTGAATTTATCTGGTAGTAGATTTATGAATAGGGAGTCTAAGAAAGTTTCTGATCCATTATAATCGGCTAATACAATAAGATCTTTTCTTGCAATTCTGGCATTACATTTTGAACTTGTCAGATGTGGAGGTGCAAGCGTATTGGAATTTAAGTGATACCCATTTATCGTGAAGTCAATAAACAATTACACATCGGCGTTTGCTAGCGTGAATAACTTTAGTTTCTAGCAGTCTAGCAGATAAATGAAGGAAAATGTACTCTGAAGAGCTTCTGGAAGAAGAAAAAGAAAAGTAAGAGCGTTTTATTAGTGGGTGGTTTCATGGGCTTATTTTTCTTGCAGAAACTCAAGTGTTATAGAAGAGCTTGAGCCCAATGTTGGCTCATCTTATGCATGTCTTATTGCTGCACCCATATTTTACCCACCCACAAAAGAATAGGGTAGTAGATCATTCTTAAAAAGTGATTAAAATGTCACAGTTTTTAGCATGTTGGTGGATATAAGTATATAACTTGTCCTTGGCTTGTATTTTTAGCAAAAAATTGTATTTAGTGCAAGGGATGATTAATAAGTAATGCATATTTTTAGATTCGCAGTAATGGAATATAAAAATATTGTAGGAAACTGAATAAGGTTGGTGAAAAAAAACACTTACTATGGTGTTCTCATGAACCAGGGGAAAGGATGAATGCACGAATTTGACACAATACCTTTCAAAGAAACTAAATATCTTCTTTTGATTATATTTGTTTCATTTGGATTTATGTCGTATCTTCTTTTGATTATATTTGTTTCATTTGGATTTATGTCAATTTTGGTCGATTTTGCTTACTGTTTGGAAGTGGTAGTCTTCTATCAATGATGATCTTCACTCTAAGAAATGAACCAAATTCTCCCTAATAGACTGTTTCATCAACTTCAGTTTGTTTCCTGATACGTTTGACCCTAACAAAACCATTCTCCCAATTATATCTTTCAATAACGACACCATAAATTTGAATCCAAACAACAAGCTTATGGAAGTTAAAATTTTCAAGAGTTGTATCCTCCTTCCATGATTGAAAAGATATACAATGTCCTCCCACCATCCAAGGACCTTATGTGAGAATGAAGTCCTTCTCCAATTCAGACTCTAGATTAAATTTGAAAATCCTTCTTCCAACAGGAACTAATGAAATGTCATGGGGTAATTTCCGTTGTTGTTGAAGATGATGAAGAATGATTTCATCAGGAACATAAGTTGCTACAATAACTTTTCCAAACACCACCTTATCAAATTGTTGTGTAGATATATGTCTAGAATTTCTAGTAGCCATTTTAATGTTGTGGAACCATGAAGAGTCAATTTCTCTTTAAAAATAGACTCCAAATCTTCATGATTGTCATCATGAAGCAACCTATCCTCAGAAAAGGAGTTTGAAGCCATCAGCCTATAGTTCGGTCTTTACCCCTAAAAATAGATAAAGAAAAAAAACAAGGGAAAAGAAATGACGAAAGAAAAGATGAGAAACAAGAGTAAAGTAAAAATCAGAATATAAAGATAGAGAAAATACTAAAAAGAAAGTAAGCTGATGAAGATTGTTTAGTAGCAGCAGCTGAGAATTAAGTAAGGTTATGTCAAGAAAAAAAATTTAGAACTCAATCTTAAATTCTTTTTTTTGGAAAATTTGTACATCAACATAAGAAATCTTAATAACCACATTTGCAGACAAGTGCATGCATTATTATTTGTGTTCCCTAATTATAATTATATGTGAGTGTGTACACCTAATCATAAAACGCCACGTGTTTATAAGGTGGTTGGATAACTGATCAAGCTCATTAGGGTTAATTAAACCTATACACAGGTTATATTATTATTGACACATGACGTTTTGTGATTGGGTGTACACACCCACGTACAATTAGGCTACACATAAAAATCTCTGCAATTTATTTTTTTTTTTGGTTGGCAAGCGAGGTTGTGGGGATCCCTACCCCTTTTAAATTACGTGTGGAAACTTATATCAACAATCCACTGTTGACGTGTTTCGAACCCACGACCTCTCCACTTTGTGAGAGGGGTGCTACCATTGAGCCACAGGCTCATTCGCAAATTTACCTTCCTCTCTTCTTCCATTCATGATTTGTTTTTTTTCATAAGTTTGTCTAAAAGGGGTTTGATAAATAAACATTTCTCCTAATCAAATGTCACCTTAAGAGCAATCCTTATGAGAGGGCATTTGGGAAGGGCAGTGGTATGAAATGCCCTTTCAACAAAAAAACCCCTCTTCCAATGGGATGGTGGGTCAAACATTCAACGATCATCATAACTTCCAATGTCATTTGAAAGGGGAGGAAAGCGCCATCCAAAATGACATGTTAGTGGTATAAGACAGAATACAGTGTTCTGTCTCAACACTTTTTTGGAACTCTATGTTCCTTGTTAACACGTTTGGAACTCCATGTTTCATCTTATTCACTTTTATTTTGATTCAGAACTTTAAGTTCCGTCTTAACTAAATATTACAACTACGTTTGTAATACCGGAACTTTGACTTCCGTCTTATAAAGCTTTTTAGTTTTGCAAACTGACATTTTTGTATTTTACTATTGGTAGAATTTTGAATGAGGTTTTGACCGCTCTGGACATAAAGTAACTTTAAAGGTGGTTTTACCTATGTGGCACCTACGTGGAGGACACCAAACTGCCCTCCCATTGGGATTGCTCTCGTGGATATTTCCAAACCCTAGAAATTTAAAAAGAAAGATGGCCCCACAATGAAGTAGGCCCATACCCAAATTCTTGTTTGAACACAAAATCATGCATTTGTGCACACTGTGCACATACCATCCACATTGTTTCTGTTAGGATCCCAAAAACTACGTCGGTAGACCAATTCTATAAAACCACCTCCCTAGTCCCCAACGAAAATCACATTCTCTCACAATACCCCTTTAGAAAATTCTCTTTCTTCTCTTTTTAATCAAACAAGATCCTTGAAATCGTCTTCTTTGATTAGATTTGTTTAGGATTTGTGTGAAAATTTTGTTTTTTATAGTATTTTTTTGGGGTTTTTCTTGAAGTTAATGTCTTTTTGAGGATGTTGTTTCTTTGTATCTGTGTTTTTTAATGAAAGATTAGATTTTTGTAATATCTGGATGTTAAATCTGTGTAAAATTGTTCATTTTTGCTAGAAAAAGTTATATTTTTTTTTTTGTAGAATTTTTGAAATTTTATTAAAAAATTGGATTTTTGAAGTATAATGTGTTAAATCTATGTGAAATTGTTCACTTTGTGATATCTTAACAGAAAATCTCTCTGCTGGTTGATTTGGGGTCTAACATATACCTTTCTCTCTGCTTTGTGAATACATGTGAATACATGATGACAACGAGGTGGAAATAATGGCATGAATTAGATGAGAGGATAGATCATTATAACTTGAGGGTACGACAGTTCTTGTTCGAGCTCGTGCAGATTGTCTTCAACAATTGAGTCTGGTGATTTTGCTTATACTGTATTCCTATGTTGCACTCTCCGGTTGTAATGATCTTCCTCTCCTCTTATTTAAGTTGCATTCCCTCTGTCTGATGTTCATTGATTTGGTTGCATTCATAGTTTTGTAGCTCAATGATGTGTTTTTGTATCCTAGCTTTTGTTGCGGCTAACATGTCTCAACTTGGGATTTTTGCTGTTATCATGTGGATGAACATTCAGAAGGAGTCCACCCTTCACCTTTTCCTTCATCTTCGTGGTGGCTATTAAGAACAGTTATGTCTTCGTTGTTCTGGTTTTGGAACGTGCCTTTGTGAGCCTTCTTTCATGTTAGTATGTTTTTGTTATCGATTAGTTTTCAAGAACTGTGATTGCACTTTGAATTTTTTGTAGCAGTAGATCTATGAATTGTTTAATAAAGCTTCTTGTCGTGGTTAATAAAGGATTTGTTAGTTCAATTCCAATTGATGGTAATTATATGAAGTATGGCTCCATTTATGCCTTTAGAATCTCTTTTTCCTGCAAAGCTTGTGGTGATATGAAAAGCAGTAAACCCTCGTCAGTCACGTTAATTTGTAGGTCCAGAAGTTCAAAGTCCAGAGCAGAGTCTCCACTCTGCAGTACAACATGTTTTGGATGTTCACAATTCAACATAAACATAAATTGCTTGTTCATATAAGAGTACGCCAACAATCACACAAAAACTTGATTCTAGTCATTCTGCCTCTGCAGCCTTAAAAGGATTTGTCGCCTCGGCTGAATGTAAAACAACCTTGCTCTGTATAATTCTGACAATACAGAGTCCTTGGGGATTATCTTAGTCAGCTAGTGTACTTTCAAAAGAATGTGTAGTGAGTGTGGAGCTGCAAAGTTATCTTTTCTGAGATGGCATTTACCACAGATAACTGGGTGTAGAGAATGTATTGCTGGACTTGAAGGTGCTAAAAGTCGTTAGTGGGTTATGTTAGGGATTCGTCTGCTTGATCTTTGTGCTGTGGCCTGTGGGGGCCTCCTAGTTGCGATTTTATCCTCTCATAGTGCAGGCCTGGTCCTCCTAAAGATAATGTTAGTGCATGCGAGTCTCAAAACAAAAGCAGCATTCGGATGTTGTCAATTAGCTGGAACGCGAATAAAATTTAGTGAACTAGATCGTATAGTCGCCCTGATATGAACTAACTAGGATATGATCTGTACAAGTCCAAACATACAACTGAATATCTGTTTCTACCTGTCAAAAGGAACTGAAATTGTGATTGTCAACATATAACCAATTAGCTAACAATTAGCTGGGATGTGAATAGAATTTAGTGGACTAATAAAGCATACAGTCATTTCTAGCTCTAGCAGCATAGAGCATTCACTTTGGTTTCAAACTGTTTCACCTTCTGCTTAGCATTGGAAATCAGTCAATCATCCTTGGATTCAATCTTAGGACTCATTCACAGTCACTTTCAGCTTCTGTTTGTGTATCCTGATGAAATTATCCTGTTTGAGCTAATGGCGAACGATAACAAAAGCTTTTCAACAAAGATTTTACCATGAATAAAATGTTGACAGACTTGTCATGATGATAGAAAACTCTACATCTATCTATATTACTATCTAATTAAAACAAAAATGGCATTTTCTAGTCATTTGCAATCTGCAAAACCAGCTTCCTATGGCTTGGATTATATGTTTTATGTATGCAAATGAGTATGTATGATATTGCCTTAAAGAACAGTCTCTGACATGGTGAACATGTCTAAGCATTTGATATTGATTTGCAGAAGATAGAAATATTACAACATAACTTATGCCTGACTTTTTTTCCCAGTCCTTCGAATGCTTTCTTGTACAGTTGGAGTGATAGATTAACCATAGATTAACCTTTACGAAGCACATATCCTGGTTATTCTGGTTATCTTCCATGTTGAATTTATACATGTTCTCATCAAGAGTACCTTCTTGGTTATACTGGTCCTTGAGTTCACTCCTTCTTCTGAGCTAGATGACCCCAAGACATCATCATTTCTTCGCCTGACAGTTAGGTACGGGTACCTGTTCTTGTACAATTCTTCATTGTTATGATCATAGAGGTACTCACCACTTTCCAAAAACCTTGTGTCCCTCATGCCATGTTGCTGGGAGCCTAGGAGGTGTGTCATGTGCTATGCTGGCAGTAATAATGTGTGTTCTCTGATTTGTACAGCAGCTCTTGTTGAAGAGGTGGAACGACATCTATGATAGACTATGACGAGGCAGGGGTCAATTTCTGTTACTTGCCATAATTAATCAAGTAATTTTGGTTTAGACTTAAGATCAACAAACAATATTCCTCAACACACATTCTACAAGGAGTAAATTCGTCAGAACAATGTTGTGTCGGCCAAATAATCTGGCAGGCCAAGCTATCGTTGAAAGCGTCAGAAATCATTTTTGTTAAGCTGATTTAAGTGGCTGCTTCGTCTAAGGTAAAAAGATTGCCCTGGTAAAGTGATTGGAGTCATTGGACTAATGGTATTCAGAAGAAAAAAAATGTCCTAAAGTTACATAATTTCATACTGAAATTTTTGGTGAAGTGATTTAATATTCCTTCTCCAAATTGTTCAATGCCAATAGAATTCAGTACAACTTCTAGCTATGCATTCCATAACATGATAGTGTACTCTTAACTCTTATGTCTAAACTTCCAGGTTTTGCTAAGCAAGATTAATATGTATGAGCCTTCACTGTCACACACACACACACTATACATTCTGGAACATATCTATCTGGGCGTCATTTTCACAAAACCACTTAATGTGTAATTTTTTTTTTTAGCTTAAACAGTTAAATTATGCAGGTACTAGCAGAGAAATGAAGGAGAAGAGGTAAAGAATCAGCTCTGAAGAGCAGCGTGGAAGAAGAAGGGAAGTTGGAGCAGGGGATTATGCACGAGTAAGTCGCATGATTTAACCTCACCGGCTATCTTTTTTAATTGAAACAAGATATGGGTAATTTCATCAGACAAGTGTAAACTGTTAAGTGTTGTAGAAGGATTTGAGCCCCATGCATGTCTTGTGTTGCCTTGGTAGGCTTGTAGCAGATCATTCCTAACAAATGATTAATATGTCACAGTTTTTTAGCATGGTGGTGAATATAAAAGGCTTTGTTCCTGTCCATAGGCTTGCATTTTTAGCAAATCTTTGTTTTACTGTAAGGGATAATATAAACATTTCGTATTTTTTTATGAGATATATGAAACATTGGAGAAAATTGAATAACAATTTTAAAAAGGTAAATTACAAAACTGGACTCCCAATTATGGTGCTTTGCAAAACCGAACAAGACTTTTCCACCCCTGAAAAATACCGGTTTCTCCCAACTGTACACCAGTACCCACTAGTAATCCTTCAATACTGGTTTGATGGTGAATATGTGAAGTATGTCTCCATTTTTTTTCTTTCAGAATCTGTTTCTGCAATGCTTGTGGTGATATAATTTTCTGTAAAGCTTGTGATCACTTTATTTTAGGAACTATATGTATGAATCCTTTTTATATTTTATTATGATAAATCAGGTTGGTATGGCTAAAGCCCGAAGGGCAGATCATTAGTCATCACAACATTAAACCACAAAATAGAGAAAGCAGTAGCACTCCTAGTCAATCACTCAGTCATGTTGGATCTGTAGGTCCTGTATTCTGGGAGGATCCCAGAAGCTCAAATTCCCTGAGCAGTATAGGTTTATATCGATAGCTGAGCTGCCCAACTCTGCAGCATGCTTAGGATGTTCACAATCCAGTAGGAACATAAAATGCTTGTTTATGTGAGCATACACCAACAATCATGCAAAAACTAGTTTTGAACGACTTGAGCCGTTCTGCCTCTGCAGTCTTCAAGGAAAAAGATACCTTGCTCTGTATGTCTGTTTATGCCCTCGCGGGGTTTTTGTTAGCTAGATAACTGGGTGTAGAGTGTATTACTGGCCTTGAAGGTGGTAAAAGTCATTAGTGGGGTTGTCAGAGCTTCGTCTGCTTGATCTTTGTGTTGTGGCCTGTGGGTGATACGGCACATAGGCTGATATTCTAGTTACGATTTTATCCTCTCATTGTGTATGTCTGGTCCTCCTTAAGGTTATCTAGTGCATGGGAGTCTCAAAACAAAAGCACCATTCGGATGTTTATCCATTAGCTGGAAGGTGAATAAAATTTAGTGGCCTAAATCCTACAGTCATTCTCAATATGAGCAAACTAGGATATGATCTGTACCAAGTCCAAACATAAAACTGAATATCTGTTTCTACCTCTCAAAAGGGACTGAAATCGTGATTGTCCACATAGAAACAATTAGCTGGAACGCGAATAAAATTTGGTGCACTAAATCATACAGTCATTCTTAATATGAACAAAACTACTATATGATCTGTAGTTCTGTACCATCCCCAAACATAGAACTGAATATCTGTCTCTACAACCTGTCGAAAGGAACTGAAATCGTGACTGTCCACAGAGAAGGAACTGAAATCGTGACTGTCCACAGAGAATGATCGAGACATAAATTCTAGCTCTAGCAGTACATTTCCATCTTGTCGTCATAAGAAACTTATCTTCAAACTTCCATACTCAATTGAAGATCAAGTAGTTTTTCAGTTGTGTCAATTCTTCAAGAAGAAAGAGAGGAGAATATTAGTTGAATGTGGGTGCAAGCATTTGTGTGGCTTCCTTCAATCAAGGATTGAATGAAGATGATATGGTTGGACACTTTCATGGTCTGCCTCACTCTAACAGCTTAACAGGTAGGGCACTAAAAACATAAAAAGATTGGTGAATGGTGATACATTCCTAACAGTCCAGTCTAGCACCATTTTCACATATCTTCATCAAAGTTAATGGTGGGACATGCCCATTCAATGCTGTGAATTGATGAGTTTGGTAGTTGTGCCAACATATATGGATTGAATGATGTTTTAGACTCCATAGTGGCCCTTTAGAGCACTCACTTTTGCTTCAATCTTATGACTCATGGTTTGTATTGGAACCTACCATTCCTTTTGGCCATTAAGGTGAAATCAGTCCATTAACAAAAACCTACCATTCCTTTTAGTTCTCTAGTCTCTTGCTTGATTACTGAAAACTATTACAAAGGCTTTTCAACAAAAAATTTATTGATAAAATGTTGACAGACTTGTCATGCTGATTGAAAACTCTTCAAATTGCATTTTATTTGCAATTTATAAAACATGCCCCCTATTGGTTAAATATACAAATGAGTATGTATGATAATATGAAATTGCCGTAAAGAACCGTCAACAGTCTCTGATATAGTGAACATTTCTGAGTATTATGATCTTGATTTGCAGAAACTAGAAATAATGTAAACAACTTAATGAAAACACCAATAAATACCACCATTTTCCGAAATATTACAACATAGCTTATGCCTTAGACATATTTCCATGTCCTTTTGTTTTCTTGTACAATTGGAGTGATAGATTTACCTTTACTAAGGCACATACTCTCCTTGGTTATTCTGGTTATCATCCATGTTGTTGTATTTATACATGTTCTCATCAAGACTACCTTCTTGGCTATACTGGTTCCTTGAGTTCACTCCTCTAGAGTTAGATGACCCCAAGACATCATCATTTCTTTGCCTGGCAGTTTGGTACTGGTACCTGTTTTTGTACAATTCTTCATTGTTAAGATCATAATAGTACTTACCATTTTCCAAAAACCTTGTGTCACTCATGCCTTGTTGCTGGGCAGGGAACTGATATCTGTTGTAGTTAGCATTGTTGCCGTTGAACCTATTTTGCTTGTTCTCATAGCCATAGTTGTAAGCGTTGGCGTTGTAGTTGTTATTGTTGCCATTCAAGCTATTTTGCTTGTTCTCATAGCCATAGTTGTTGTTGTTGTTGCCATTCAAGCTATTTTGCTTGTTCTCGTCATAGTTGTTGGTGTTGTAGTTGTTGTTGTTGTCATTCAAGCTATTTTGCTTGTTCTCATCATAGTTGTTGGTGTTGTAGTTGTTGTTGGTGTTGCCATTGTCTTGGAGCCTTGTGTCACTCATACCATATTGTTTAGCTTCGTAGACAATATTGTTGTCTTTGTTTTTGCTATCGAAAGGGACACCATTGTTGAACATGTACTCAGAGTTTTCACCACCATTGTACTCTTCAGTAGATGTCTTTTCCGGGAGGTTAGCTCCTTGGTCCATTTCGCGACCATAGAGACCATAACCATTGTGAGCTTCCGGGGTAAAGGTAGGCAGAGCCTCATCATCTTGTTTAGATACATTTTCAGTCGTGGGGAGACTACTCCCTTCGACGTTATTGTTATTGGTATTGGAAGAAGATCGAGAGACCTTACTGAAGAATAAACCTTCCCTTGCATGAACTTGTAGAGTAAGGATATAGAAACAGAGAAAGAGAGAACAGAGGATCTTGGCAGAGAAAGCCATGAGTAGAGTGAAGTTAGATAGGGAGAAAAGGTATTGGTTGGTATTCAGTGTAGTTGGGAAAGAATTGTGATGATGCAAAGCACTTTAAATAGACTACATTCCATTAGTTTGGAATTAATGGAGACAAAGAGGAATGGTTGCTCAATGTGGTCCCTTGTCTTTGTTGATGGAAAATTCACTTTTACAAAGCTTCCATTTCTTTCATGACATTAATATTACAGAGAGTTTTATCAAGAGGGCTTGTCAGAAATCTCTTTCTGTATAGTCTTTGTTAACTGAGAGATCTGATGTGGCAAAATTCTGCCACATGTCTCAACTGGATTAGTTAACGACATATATAAACTCGAGAAATCGTGCTACAAACTTATGCCGACAATTCTTCTAAATACATATTCATTTGAACCGACAGTCATAAAACTGTTCTTGATAATTTTAAACAGATCTTAATCACTATACTCGAGACGAATAAATTTAGCAGAACACAATCATGATAAATCATAGTCTATTCTATCTATTTTTTTTTTCTCAAGGCAACCAAATCAATCAAGCTCAAATAAACTTAATACTTAGAAACCATGATTAAATCCTCTATTGATTAAATGATTAAAGTTAATCTATAGTCTAAAATCGCAATCTTATTATAATGTGGCATGTAAAAACTATTGTAGGTGGAGATTAGGTGTAAAATAGTGAATTGACGCATAATGGGATTCCTTATGTTTAACTGTAAAGATGTCTCACCATTATTGATGGGTAATTATGCAAGAATTGTGGAGTTGTAGGGACATAGAAATAATGTCATTTAGTGAATTTACTCTAATTTGAGACTCACTACCTAATCTTAATGTCTTTTTTCCCCTACTCAAAGCCTTGTTCTAAAGCTGGCAATGCTACTTTAGGGTACAATGTGCATTGAAGTTGCTATGTGTAAATTCAAGAACTTAAGGACCCCTCTACTACATCTTTGCAGTTGAGTTTGTTGAGAATTCTATTTCCTTCCATTGAGGGAGTTTTGGCCTCTCTACTACTACAACTATTTTGATGGAGATGGAATTTAATACTTCTGTTTTATTTATTTTTGTGGCCCCCACGCCGAGTCGATTTATCTTCAATCTAGACTATCTAAATCTTAAACCACCTATTTGATTATCTACATTGTGTGCCCAATTTTTTTTGGTATTCAACGTGCAAATCAAAATTCTTTATGTTTTGGCTTCAATGATCCATTCCAAACTATAATGTATCTATGTTTGTAGTTTGTATAGTTTGGACTTTTCTAAGTTTCTATCAAACTTGACTAGTAGGGTATATGTGCAACTAGATTCTATCTCTGACTATCAGTTGAGACTTCTTTAACTAAATGTTGGTGCTAAACACTACTAATTAATGTATTTCCTTTAATTCGAAAATGCGAAACTTTAATATTTTGCGTAATGCAGACAAACTATGTTGTTAGTAATCTTGGAAAGATCATCTTAAGATTGATATTAAACCTAATGACATTTATAGGCATATTTTGATCTGTTTAGTTGGAAAGATGAAATGCCTCAATCAAAACACTTATAGGAAAGGTACATTGTATGGTTGAACTACCAAACACAAATATAATGATGTAAGTGATAGTTCATGCATATTGTCTTCCGATCATTAATACAGATGTCGAGCTACCACCTTTTAGTCGGATAAATGAGAATTTTTCAAGACATAAAACCAGACACTCTTAAGAAATAGGTCTGGAGCCAGCATAAAGCTCTTGGGATGATGGTGAGTACACAGTTTCTGCAAAACCCTGCATATTTGTCCTCCACATTCTGAGTTTTTTATGCTGCCTTTTAATCATGTGACTTAAGTACACACATTAATAACACAGTCCTTAACCTGAAATTCTTGATGCACATTCAATAACAACTTGTTGCCTATCCTAATCCAGTATATATTAATACATGTACTTTTATCCTTCTCACACATGTAAAATTCTAACAGAATTGTACATCTACATAAGTAGAAATGGTGATACTATTGATGATACTTCAGACGGTGAGACCGTTTACACATGTCAGTACTGGTAAGGCGTTTCATTGCGTGTGAAATGGCCCGGATATCACAAGTTTTTTTCACATTGTCATGGGAAAGTTCCAAGTTCCAACTGCATTTTTACTTCTTTGTCTTTGTTGGATTAGAGCAATCAAGAGTTTCAATTCAACTTGTCCTTCCAACAATTTTTTCCACTCTGCTTGAATGGATGTAGAGCAAACAGGCTAGCTAGACAGTAGTGGAAGATGCTAACCACCCAGCTATCAGTTGTTTGGACTAGGAAATTTTGAGAGTGCATGTGGGCATATGGGTTGCCTAGCTAGGATTTGTTCTTCTAGAGTTTGAAATCAGAGTTACATGAATTACATTTTACCTTTACCTAGTTCATGTGAGTGAAACACATTTGACATGAACCAAAAGTTTATGCTGTGGTGTATATCAATATGTGCATGTTGTTATCCTTCACTCAAACCTTACTCAAATGTTCTTTTTAATTTTTCAGAACAACCAAGTGACAAGCATAAACTTCTGACTATGAAATCAAGTTTTTTGGTTGTGTAATAACTTTATTAAGAAAATCATGCTTCAGATATTAGAAGAAATTGAGAAAATGCAAAAAGTTTGAAATCCCACTTCAGCAACCAGCTTTTGAAGAGCGAGTTACCGAAAAATAGTCTCGCAGTCGCAGCCTCTTACCGTCTTAAATTGACACAAATCTGTTGAAAACATGTAAAACAAAAAATTGTACAAATATTGTAACTGAATAAAACTAATTTACACATTTTTATTTCTGACTCAGATCACCATTTGCAAATATTGCAATGCAAATCAAAACATCACAGGAACTAACAATATCGAAAATTCTGTACACCTAATTTAATCAATCAATAACAAATATAACTCAAAAGTCTTCTCCAGGAAATGGATCCCAATACAAAAGTGATAACAACAAAAGATTAGGAACAAGAAAAGGAATCAAAGGATTTACATGATTTCCATATCTGTTTCTTCTCAATCTTTTTCTAGCATACTCTCTTCTCTCTTCATCTCCTAATCTATCAGGTACTTTTTCAACTCCTTTAGCTAAAATCAATGGTTGGGGTTGTTGAAATGGGCATTTTGAACGCCAAGAAATCTCAGAATAACCCAATTTAAATACCCTTTTTAAGAAAAGAGAAAATCCCCATTGTAGATAGAGTGATGGAAATTTTTGTTTGTTGCATAGAATTGGAGGGTAATCCCAATTAAGATAACATGGGATTTGTGTTGCTATGAAGAATTGAGAATGAAGAGTTGGTTTTGTTGTGGGATTTGTCAGAAGATGGATTATTGCTTGGTGTCTTTCTTCCCATGTTGTTTCTTCCATTTCTTTGATAGACATGATTTGTTGTTTGGTTTGATAGAATGTCAAGAGCTTGAACAGGCCTGAGAGTTATGTTGGGCTTTTGAAGCTTTGATAGTTAAGTCCAATTTGATGTTCCTGATCTGAACCCAATGGGCTTCTAAGTGAGCCCATGATCACCTACTTTGCGCACAATTTTCTTTCTGTTTTTGAGGATTTTGAGATCTTCAGCCAAATGTAGTTTATGTGAGTAAATGCAATTTACATGAGAGCCAATCAAAAGTTATATTTTATGATCTTAATGATACATATATGTTTGTACTTTTATTCTTCATTTTTCAAGTTTCTTGAATTTAAAGTTAAATTAATGTTAATTACATAATAAACTTGTGGTTAAAAAGTTAGTTTTTTGTGAACGGAAGATTAATTTTTTTGAAATTTTTGTCAAAGAGATCGTGCTTGAGATATCAGAGGAAATTGACAAATAGTATAAACCCAAATTTACGATAAATTATAGGGTATTAGACTTTTTGTTCTCCACATTCTTAATGTTGGAAAGTATACAACAAAGCTTGGAATCTTAATGTCCCCCTTGGTCCATGATACTCTAACTCTTCATCTGAAAATGCCTCAAAAATTTACTTCCAATTGGACAAAAACTATCTCATTATCATATCCCTATCAATTCTTTGTGCACTTTTTATGGTCTAAAGGATGAGTCAATCCATCATTTATTTTTCTTCTGTAGTTGGGTTAAAGCTGTGTGGTATTCTTCATTTTTTTTCTTTAAAAACTATCTCTAATTTGTTTAGAGGTTTTAAATGGTTTCAAATAATTTTATCTTTTGACCAGTATATTGAAAATTTTGTTTGAATCGGGTTGCCAATGCACAAATGCTATTATTTCTCATGTTGTTTTTGAATGGAAGTTGTGGATAGATGTTTGTAATTCAAATAATCAGGAGGATACTTTACTTGTTAATAATGAAGCTAATGTGAATGTGTTGAGTTGGATCTCACCACCACCAGGATGGTTAAAGCTCAACCTTGGAGCTTTTTACTTGTCCATGAAGCAGGGATTTGTTGTTGTGGTAATTATGGATTGTGATAGTCGAAATCTAAATGCTAGTGGGAAGAAAATTAAAGCTACAGATGCTTTAGAGGTGGAATTCTTAACTGCAGAAGCTGCAATCATGCTTGTTTTGGAAAATGATCATATGGACATTATTCTAGAAGGGGGTTAATTTATAAGTTGTTAATGTATTGTATGATTTTGTTGAACCTAGTAGTCATGTTACAAGTATTGCTTTGTTTTGTTAAAGTCTATTAGTTCAATTTCATAGTGTGGTATGTAGACACACTTATGATCAGAAAATAGTGGTTCACAAGGTAGCTGCTAATATTTGGAATTCTGGTTCATCATAATTTCTTTTGTTGTCAAAAGACTCGGTTTGTAATTTGTTTAATAATTTCAATGAAATCAGTGATGTCTGATGCTAGGTCGGGTATGCATTATATATATATATATATATATATGCGAATTTAGAACTAAAATCTAGGCGACCATGGGGAGGTTGGGACTATGAAAATTGTTTATCAAGGTTGAATTCGCGTAGGTGACCATGGTAAGACGTCTTTCCGTTTGGAGAGGATCATAAGATCATGTGATGTGAGAATTCAGACGTCTTTCCATTTGTACTTCAGAATTCAGATATAAGAGAATTTGACAAAACTAGCACCGGTTAATTTTAATTTATCCGCGTCTGATTAGCATTCGAGTTTTAAGTTATTGATTTTATTAAGAGAGATGTAGAGATACCCCCAGAGTTGTTTGCACTCTTTGAAATACCCCCCAAATTTAAAAATCATTAGAGATACCCCCCATTCTCTTATTTGAAGCCGGTCAACCAAGCCATTAACTAATTTTTTTATATTGACAAAAATACCCTTCATCATAAAAATAACATGTCACCCATTATTTTTGGACATACCCCCATTTGAAAGTCGAAATTTGAGATACCCCCCATTTGAAATCTTTTTTGAGATACCCCCCATTTTTTCTAGACAGTAGAGATTTACAGCCTTAGGTTAGTTTTATGATTGACGGCTAAGATAACACCACATCTTGAAAGGGGGGGGGGTATCTCAATTTTTTTTTTCAAATGGGGGTATCTCAAATTTCGACTTTCAAATGTGGGTATGTCCAAAAATCTCTTAATTGAATTAATCTCCACCATCCAAAAACTAGATCTATCTTTAGCCATTCAAAATCGATGGTTTATATCATAATTTTCTTCCATCTTCCTTCTCTAAACAACCACCACCCATCCATCCTTAACTATCACCACCCACCACCACCATCTCCAATAACCTTAACTCCACCACTTCCACAACCCAACCGCTGTCACTATATAAACCTTTAACACTCCATTACCGACACCACCACTACCACAAACCATATATACCTCTATTACCACCATCTTCAAAATCCCACCACCACCATCTTCACAAAATCTCACCCCATCACCATTAATTTTTAAACCATATCATTAACATCATCTCACATTCTTCACATTTCATCATCATTACCTTAATCTTCACACCCCCTCAATTTTTCTTTCAAACCCAAATTCAATCTTCACCATTTTCTTCATCAAATTTTCAACATATTTTAATTATTTTCAAAGACAAAGTTCACCAATTACACAAATGGTGGTGGTTTTAGTATGTTAATGGTGGAGGTGAATGAGTGGTGGTGGTGGGTTGTGTGTTAGGGATTGTGGGGTTTGGGTTAGAGATGGTGGATGTTTAATAATTATTAATTAATGAGATTAAATCTAGGTGGAAGGGTATTTCAGTCCTAAAGCTTTAAAGACTGGTTAGACCATGTTCAACGACTTGGTTGACCGGCTTCAAAATGAGAAAATAGGGGTATCTCTAATGATTTTCAAACTTGGGGGGTATCTCAAAGAGTGCAAACTTTTGTAGGGGGTATCTCTAAATCCCCGTTTTATTAAATACTACAAATTAAACTAATTTATTAAATCGTATAAAATAATTATTTCTTAAGTAAATTTATTATTCTCATTGTTTTGTTAGTTTAATTATTTTTTTTTATTATTGGACCTTTTGCTCATAAATAAAAATTTAGCCCGTAAATTTGTTATTCTCATAGTTTAATTATTCTTATCTTCCATCGCATTTTCTTCTCACAAAAACCACAAATTATTCCAATTATCACCTGGTTCAACAAACCCGTACTCACACCCAATGTCCTTCTTAGCCATTGTCTTATAAACCACAAACTATTTCAGTCTTATAATTTGATAGTAACAAGTTGTTTATAATCTATTATGATTAACAAATATTTTATAATTTAATATTAATTTCTAATCTATTATGAACTTACAAAAATTGATAATTTTGATACTAACAAACGTTTTATTCCTCAATACTAACAAACATTTATAATTTGATAATTAATTTCATTTTTAATAAAATAATTAATAATAATAAGTAAATAATTAATTTGTAAAATATCATCATAAATTTAAAACTTTAAAAATATCATCAAATAATTAAAATTTTAAAACTTTTAAATTAAAAATACTAATAGATTCCGGCAGTAGTGAAATTCCGGCATTGGCAAAATTTTGGCAGTAATGCAATTCCGGCAGTACTAACAGATTTCAGCAATGGTGAAATCACCTTTTATTATTTCAATGAATTTCATTGAATGAAATACAAGAAAAACAATATGGAATCAAAATTTAAGAACTTAAGAACTTATATATATATATATATCGGGCTGTCTAGGCTGCCATCCTTAGGATGACATCCATCTTGACAGCCCATCATATTCGTCAGATTAAATGAGATCAAAGGTCTAGATTACTTATTTAGTTATAACCAAAGTACTAGGGGGTAAATTAGTAAATCATCTTAATTCATCTCTTCTGTTAAACCCAGAATAATAGAAAACATCATCGTCTCCAAACTCGATATGACGAACCTAAACTACTGTCACCGCCTCTTAATCTTAGAATCTCACCATATTTCGTTGCTAGTTGGGTTCACATTAATCTCATGTAGAATTCAAAATATGCAAATAGTTCAACATCTAAACAAAAGAAACTAATTTTCTTTAAAGGGTTTCTTTGATTTTGTGTTTCAACCCATTCAACCCCATTAATTAATTACTCCATCATCAGACCATCTATGTTGCAAGCTTGAGTCCGAAAACAAATTCAAGAACAGGTTTGAAAACCCTTGAATAGAGAGAACAAAAAATCTGATAGAGAGAGAATAGAAAATTCAAAAAAATATAGTCTGTGACTATGTTATTTTAATGCGAATGTTTGAAGTTTGAACGATTGAGAGAGAATTTCTAAACTAATGGGTTTTTGAGATTTTTTTATGTATGTTTACTACAATCAATTAAAACTTTATATCATCAAAGTATCAAACCAAAATGGTTAATGATAATTTCAATGATTGCAACTGATCTATTTTGCAAGCTTAAAAGAATTCAAGAACTATGCTGCATCTTGTGATTTTAAGTAGAATATATTTTGAGTTGTAGATTTAATAAAGAAGTAGACCTTCAGTGAAAAATTCAATAGAGAGAACGGAAAATCCATCCAACTCCCTTCAAAACAATGAAGTTTATGCCATTGTAGTATGATATTTTGAATGATTGAGAGATCTGATCGTGCTGAATATCCAAATCACTTCACTTTAGATTGATAGGAGAAGAACATAAGCTAAATGGCTAAACTGCCCTTTACCATTTTAGTTAATAATAATGAATATATCTGGACCTTTGATCTTATTTAATCTGAAGGATATGATGGGCTGTCAAGATGGATGTCATCCTAAGGATGGCAGCCTAGACAGCCCGTATATATATTCCGGCCAGAGAGAGATATGTATATATATTCCGGCCAAAGAGAGAGAGAGGAATTGGTGAATTCTAATTCTTCGTTCCGGCGAAAATTTTGTAATCGAAATGTATTTTCCCGTTAAATCCATTACTGTGCGGAACGAAAAAGAAGAGGATATCCGTTAAAATCCGGCCTCTGTCGGATATCCTCGAAAATATCAGAAATTCGGGTCAGCATGGGTAGATATCTGGACTGCCCTTTCGTATCGCTCCAATTGCTTGAAAATCGGCATATGCCGCCGAAATTTCGCGGATATCAGCGATATTTTGAACCCTGGTTTTATGTCTAATTACTCATGGGAACTTCTATCACGTGTAGTTAATGGGCCTAATCTAATGCCTAGTGGGCTTGTTGGTCATGTCCATGAATCCATGATAACTCTCCACTTTTTATTTTTGACATCATAAGAAAATTTCATGCTATTTCAGATTCTATTGTACATGTAGTTGATGTGAGTAAATTCATTTCAAATGAGTGCGCAAAACTTGGATTTCATGTATATATTAATGTTTTTATTTCCTCACTCCAAACTTACTCAACTATTAAACCTCTGACCAACCAACCTAAACTTAAGTCTTTTATTTGTTTGAAAGAATCATTATTGAGATTTGAGAGATTAGAAGAAATTGACAAAATGCATAAGCCAAGACCTAAGATGAAATGTTGGGAATATTCATTCTACTCATCCTTCTTAACATCCTTCTTAACATCCAAAATATGATTTAAGTACACACATTCATAACCCTATACTTAATAACCGGAATTTCTTTATGCACATTATGAAATAGCTCTGGAGCCAGCATAAAGCTTTTGGGATGATGATGAGTACACACCTTCTGTGAAAACCCAGCTATAGCCTATAATGTTGTATCCAACTATCCATATTATGAAATTTTACATGAGCATATTTGTCCTCCACATTCAATATTTGATTCGATAATAATTGAGTTATTTCTCACGCTGTCCTAAATCATTTTGCGATGTATTTGCATATGTATAAGCATAAATTGAATTTAAAATAAAATAAAATAATTATCGTGCTCAATAGAAAATGAATTTTAACATATATTAAATGCCACATGAGTTATTACTACAATTTCAAAAGTGACTTAGTAGAAAGTTCTGAGTTCTTGATGCAGCCTTTTAATCCATGTGACTTAAGTACACACATTAATAAAACAGTCCCTAACCTGAAATTCAAGAACACACTTGTTTGCCTATCCTGGTTAAGTATGTATTACCATAGTTTAAAATATCAGGGATATCCTACAAATTATGCTGATATTTGAGAAATCGGATAAACAAAAATTTGCGAATATTCATGAATACTTGGCTTCCAAATTGATTTCTAGTGTCAAAATCTTGGTAAAATATGTTTTTCTAGAATTTGAAATTTCGCTAAAAATCGGCATTTTGAACTATGTACATTACTACATATACCTTTATCCTTCTCACCCATGTAAAATGTTAACAGAATTGTGCCCCAAATGGCCTTTCATCGCATGTGAAATGGCCTGAGGACTTGTCAATCAAAGTACATATCAGAAGTTTTTTTCACGTTGTCATGGGAAAGTTCAAAGTTCCAACTGCATTTTTACTACTTTGTCTTTGTTGGATTAGAGCAATCAAGAGTTTCAATTCAGCTTGTCCTTCCAACAATTCAAGAGAAAATCCCCATTGTAGATAAAGTTGTATATACCCATCAACTCGACGGTGAGCCCATTTTTATCCGAGCTCACTCGACGTAAACCTATTTTTATTCGAGCTCACTCAATGTCCATAACTCTCAAATGTCATCCGACCTAAAACACTCACTCGACGTGAGCCCATTTTTATTCGAGCTCACTCGACGTGAACCTATTTTTAAGCGACCTTCATCGACCTAGTTCAAACTCAAATACGTTTTGATTCTCTTCAGTTATAATATATTTTCAGATCCAAAATATCCGCTCATTAATTGACCACACTGTTATGCAATTAATGAGCTATCCGTTGTCCCAATCACCTATAAAAATGAACTACGTAGGCTTGATTCTGGGACTTGGTCAACCTCAAATACGTAGGCAACTATCTCTCTAGATAGCTCAGCCACTTCCGCACACTCATCTCTCCCTCCTCCACTTTTCGGTCATCTTCTCCGACCTAAATTTTACCTACATTTACATTGGCGCCGACTGATTCGTGATCGAATAACAACCAGACAACGACCATGGCAACAATCACTGCTGAGCAATTTGAGCAAATCCAGAAACAAATGGCAGATCAACAAGAGCAGATTAATCGATTGGTGGCTGAAAATGTTCAACTCAAGAACATCACCAACACCACCAATGGAACACCGCTCAACGAAGTTGCTACAAATGGACTCACCGCTGAAGAAGTCAACACCACTATCAACAACCCTGTTCTACCCACTTCCAGTAACACCACCGCCCCCACCATGGCTGACCTTCAAGCAACTCACGACAGAATACTACAGATGTCAGAAAAACTTGATAAAAACCATCAAGACTCCCTTAAGGCCAACACAGCTCAAAAGGTCGCCTCCACAACACTAGAGCGTTATAAGATAGAACCCCTCCATGAAGACCTCCTCCAACAGGAACCACCCTCAAACTTCATGCCTCCAAAGTTCACCACCTATGACGGAAGTGGAGATCCAGTGGACCACGTCCTCCAATTTAAGACCAGCATGGCCTTATGGCCAAAATATAAAGACATATTCTGCAGATTGTTTTCAGCATCACTCCGTGGGAGTGCCATCGACTGGTATCATCGACTTCCAGAGAGGTCCATCACCTCGTATGACCAACTGGAGTCTCCCTTCGTTACCCAATACATTCACAACAAGAGAAGAAGAATTGAGGCAACTGCTCTATTTCGCCTCAAACAAGATGAGTCCGAAACCACTAAGAAATTCATGTCAAGGTTCAAGAAAGAATGCTTGCGAGCTGAAAACCCAGATGAGCATTCCTGCCTCTTGGCTTTCATCTTGGCTGTTAACCCCAACACGACATTAGGAAAGAATATCATCCTAGATGCCCCTGCAACACTGCAAGACCTTTATGTACGAGCTGGCAAGTACATAAAGCTTGAGGAAGCCCTCACAAAATCTAAGGAACGAGTAGCCGTCGTTCAAACTACACAGCCTACTTATTCCAAACCAAAGACGGCTAGATCAAAATACAAAGGGAAGTCGAAACCCAACTCCAAGTCTAAGTTCCCAAATCCCTTCAAATGCTCATATAATCAACTCTTTGACCTAATCAAAGATGAACCCTACTTTCAACCCCAGGTCCACGACCTTGAACCTATTGAGGGAAATCCATACTGCAAGCTACACAAATGTAGACATCACCTCACCGAAGACTGTCGCATCTTACGAGCTTACTGTCACAAGCTCAAAGAGGAAGGTCACCTCGATGACTTCCTCTCAGAAAACGAGCCAGACCTCCGCAACAAACTTGAGGCAAAGCGGCAAAAAACCTCAGAAGAGAAGGGTAAAAAGCCCAAAGGAACTATCAACATCATCATGGATGCTCGACCTCCAGAGTGGTCGGCTCGGTCTAAGAAGCAGAAAATCAATCACATCCACCACACCTTTCACTTGACCCACAAAGCAATTGTGGCTAAGCAGCTCACGAGCAATAACACCCTAATATTTTCAGATTTCGACCTCAAAAAGGTATGCCTCCCCCACAATGATGCACTGGTCGTCCACATCAACATTGGGGGTTGGATAATAAAGAAACTGCTTATCGACCCAGGCAGCTCGTGCGACGTACTGTTCAATAAGGCATACAGTCAAATGCAAATGCCTGACTCAGTCCTACAAAAACCTCAGGTCACCCTCTTTGCGTTCAATTCAACTGAAACTGAAGCAAAAGGTGAAATTTGCCTCCCTGTGGCAACCGGCGAAAATGAGGATGATGTAACTGTTTACTGCACATTTTTCGTCCTGGATGTTCCCACCCTGTTCAATGCGATTCTGGGATGGAAATGGATTCATAGGATGAAAGCTGTGCCGTCGACTTATCATCAAGTCATCAAGTTTCCTGGCCCCCGAGGCATCATGGAATTACGAGGTGACCAGATTGAGGCACATGGATGCCATGCAATCCCCGAGGTCATCCCACTCCCCAATAAGGGGGATACTTCCAAGGCAGTTGCGAGCTCATCTCAGCCCACTGTCAATATGATCTCCGCAACTAGCAATGTAGTCGGGAAAACACCTAAACCCACTGTTGATGAGATTTCACATGCCGACAAAGGCAAGGCTATCATTCAGCCATCCGACCCACCAGTCATTGAAGAAGATGAAAAGGTCAACATAGGATCGGACGACGATCCAAAATATGTCTATGTAGGGGCTAACTTGGACCCCATTGTAAAAGAGCAACTTATTGCTACTCTTAAGATGAATAAGAATGTTTTTGCTTTTGCTTACACCGATATGCCAGGGATAAATCCCAACATTGCATGCCATAGGTTAAACGTTGATTCCAACAAAAAACCTGTTAAATAAAAAGCTCGCAAACTTGCAGCTCATCTCGCTAATGCAGTCAATGTAGAGATACAAAAATTAAAAGATGCCAAATTCATCCGTGAAGTCGCATATCCTGAATGGCTCGCTAACATTGTCGCAGTCATAAAACCAAACGATAAAGTCAGGGTATGCATCGACTTCACCGATGTCAACAAGGCTTGTCCAAAAGATAGCTTCCCTCTACCTAGAATAGACAAGCTCGTTGACTCAACTGCGGGTCACGAGCTCGTCTCCTTGATAGATGGCTATTCAGGTTACAATCAAATCAAGCTCGCAGATGAAGACCAAGAGAAAACCACGTTCATTACTGAACAAGGTACCTTTTGCTATACAATCATGCCTTTCGGACTAAGAAACGCAGGGGCTACATATTAGCGACTTGCAACAAAAATGTTCGAAGACATGATTGGTAACACAATGGAGGTATACGTCGATGATATGATTGTAAAAAATAAGCAAAAATCATCTCACATATCCGACCTCGAAAAGACATTTCACCGACTTCATGAGTACAATATGAAGCTCAACCCGGAAAAATGTCTATTTGGCGTAGCCTCCGGAAAATTCTTGGGATACCTCATTACACAAAGAGGACTAGAACCAAACCCAGAGAAAATCAAGGCTATAATAGAAATGCCAAGCCCAAAAACAAAGAAACAAGTTTAAAAGCTCAATGGCATGTTAGCAGCATTGAACAGATTCATAGCTCGGGCATCAGACAAACAATGCCCTCTACTTCAAATATTAAAGAAAGGTTCAACATACAATTGGACTCCTGACGCCAACAAGCATTCGAGGAGCTCAAACTATACCTCGCAACTCCACCCGTCATCACGGTGCCTCAAGAAGGCGACGTACTGGGGCTTTACCTCGAAACGTCCGAACATGCAATCAGTGGAGTATTATTCCGAGATGAAAGTGGCATAGAAAGACCAATATACTTCATCAGTAAGACCTTGTTACACTCTGAAGCTCGATATTCAAGCCTCGAAAAGGTAGGTTTAGCCCTACTCTTCGCTTCAAGGAAGCTAAAACCCTATTTTCAATCGCATAGGATCAGAGTCATCACATATGCACCACTCCGACAAGTGCTTGAAAATAAATACAAGTCAACCAGAATGGCAAAATGGGCTCAAGAACTTGGAGATCACGAACTCATTTTCACACCACGAAGTAGCCGAAAAGGTCAGATTGTAGCCGACCTCTTGGTCGATTACGCCATTGATGACAATACGTGGCTACCTGATAATGAAATCAATGAACAACCACTCATAAAAGCCTCGATATGGAAACTCTATGTTGACGGCTCAAAAAACTTTAATGGCTCAGGTGTGGGTGCAACATTAATCTCACCAGAGGAAGTCATCTTGGAAAAATCAGTTCGGTTAAATTTCACCTCATCCAACAATGACACAGAATACGAAGCACTAATCACCGGCATACAGATGGCCAAAACCTTACAGGTAAAAGAGTTACAAATTCTAAGTGACTCCCAATTAGTGGTTAGCCAAATTCTAGGAGACTATGAAACAAGAGAAAAGACTCTAAAGCTGTACTTGGAGCACACAAAAAAGTTGCTAACTCATTTCAGCAAATGGGAAATCCAGCATGTTCCAAGAGATGATAATCGACATGCCGACAGCTTGGCATATCTAGCCTCACAAATCGACACCGAATCACCTCGAACAATCCAAATCGACATACAATCAGCTCCGGCATATGAGACTCAGATCCATCAGGTAAATGAGGTTTTAGATTTCATAGATATCCTACCAACTGAAATAGAAAAATCTTGGATGGGACCGATTATCAACTACTTAAAAGGAACATACCCAGATGACGATTTCGAGCTACGCAAGCTCGAAAGAAAAGCTAAAAGCTACATCTTGCTTGAGAATAGGCTATACAGAAAGTCAACTAGAGGACCATACTTACGGTGCCTCACACCAAAACAAACACATACAATTCTAGCTGAAATCCATCATGGTGAATGCGGAAATCACGCAGGGGTTAGATCCTTAGCTCAAAAAGCAAGAAACCAAGCTACTTTTGGCCTTACATGCAATCAGATTCAGAAAAATTTGTTCAACACTATGACAAATGCCAAAGGTTCGCACCACTGATACACCAGCTAGCTCGAGAACTCAAAACTATCTCAAGCCCTTGGCCGTTTGCAATTTGGGGACTCGACATCGTTGGACACATCTTAAAAGATAAAGCCAAGAAAAGATTCCTAGTCGTGGCAACGGACTACTTCACCAAATGGGTCGAGGCAATACCCCTACGACGTATAAGGCAACAAGATGTAAAAAATTTCATATGGAAGTTCATTATCACTCGATTTGGACTACCACACACTTTAGTCACTGACAACGGCCAATAATTTTGTGGAAACACAATAGAGGAATTCTATCTCGATTGGAGAATCAACCACACACTCTCCACACCTCGCTATGCTCAAAGTAATGGTCAGACTGAAGCCACTAATAAGACCATAATGAATAATTTGAAGAAAAAACTCAAAGCGCACAAGGAAAAATGGATAGAGGAACTTGATCGAGTCTTATGGGCTTACAAAACAACACCTCGCACACCTACAGGAATGTCCCCATTTGCGTTAGGCTATGGCACATAAGCCATCATACCCACCGAGCTCAATTTCCTAACAACTAGATCGGAGCTCGTCCAGTCAAAGGAAAATGAAGAATTATGGGCACACGAGATAGATATGCTTGAAGAAAAAAAGGATCAAACAGCAATTACAACAGTTCGTTATCAGCAAATCCTAAAAAGAAGCTACAATCAAAATGTAAGGTCAAGGAAATTTCAAACAGGTGACTTCGTACTCAGACAAGTTTTCTCCAACACAAAGAAATCTGGAGATGGGAAACTAAACCCTAACTGGGAAGGCCGATACATTGTCAAAAACGACCTCAGAAATGGTGCGTATACACTCATCGACGCTGAAGGTGAACAAGTGCCTAGACCTTGGAACTCAAAATTCCTAAAACTCTACATGCCTTAACTGCCTTTCAAAACAACCCATTTTCCTTTCTTCTTTGGAAAAGTCAAGCCACAAAACCATATGTCAAATACATTACAAGCCAAGTTATTTATACCTCGAAATCTATACAATCAATGAATACTTGGGTGTATAGTGTAAAACAAAACTGCAAAAGTAAACACTCATTTTTGAACCATATGCCATTCATTCAAAAATACCAACAAGTATCCCACATACAACAAAAAGCGTAGGGCCAACCAAAGTTGGAATTCCCCACTAAGTATTTTACAATTTCCAAGCAAAAGTATAAAAAGCCTCACGCCACTCACAAAAGACCAATATTACAAGAAATCAAATTTGGTCTACTACGGGGTCAGCCATCGCCGCATCAGCTTCACCTTCGGCCGGAGGAGAGGGAGTCTTATCGTTGTTCACCTCGACACGAGCAGAGACACCTTCAACAATTCTCTCCCCTTCATTTCTTACGTCGCGCTCATAACGTTCAAGGGCGGAAACTTTAATTGCCTCCCTATCGGCTGCGCCATCAAAATTCTCCACAAGAGTAGCGAGGTGAGCTTCACGATGAAGGCACCTCTCCTCTCAAGCGTAGGAAATCTTCCGCCACTAGGATATGCACTGGATGGACTTCTCAGCATCAGCCTCCCAGCTTGCATTAACTCCAGCAAGTCGACCCTCCAACAGTAAAGCACACCTCTGGGCCTCATCCAGATCCTTACCAACCTCGAGATTCTCTTTCTTGGACTCAGCAAGCTTGGCGTTCAGGTCCTGAACCTCAGCTCGTAATGCCTTATTTTCAGCATTGGCCTTCTGCAAAGCTTCAGCCTTCTTTCGAGCATTCTCGAGCTTCGTGATCCACTTATTATAAATCACGTTCATCTGAAGCGCAATAACAACAAACATAAAACACTATCTCATAAAAGTCAAACCAATATTCAAGCATAGTCATAGCCAAGCAAATGAACCTTACCCTGTAGGCACAAGAGGCAAGTTCCCTTGAATCGTCCTCAAGGGAGTGAGGTTGAATTTTCTTTGCGTCCTCAAAAAGAAAGCAATTCTCCATCAAAGAAAGGCTCATCTCCTTGTCGCCCCACGTCGAATCATCAGCCTTCACATAACCCTCGCGGCAGGGAAAAACAAGGCTTTACAAGAGCTGCAGATGGAAGGGATCCAGGGCAAACATGTTAGCCTCTCCAGCGGCTAAGTCTTCACCCACGTCGATGGCCTTCGACTTACCAGATTTTAGGGCAGGAGCATCAAACTTCTCTTTCCCCTTCTCTTGGCTGGGCTTATTAACCTTAGAAGCCGTAACTGCATCAGTTGGCTTTGCATGAGCCTTTCTCTTTCTCACAAAAGGCTGGGGCTTGAGAGAACGCGACCCAAATACATCGCTGAGATTGGGTGCGTCAGGAATCTTGCTCGGTAGAGGAACAGAACCACCAGTGAGAGGAAATTCAAGCGACTTCTTCGGTGCCATTGGTAAGGCAGGCAAAACCTCAATGGGCAAGTCACCAGGTCGAGCTGAAACCAACTCAGCAACAGGAATGGCTACTGCGAGCTTTTTTTTCTTTCTCCAACTCCTCTTCGGCGCGGCGGCACTCGAGGTACCAGCTTCTCCCAAGGTACCCTTAGAAAATTTAACTCGAGGTTCGCGGAAAAATTAAGCTAGGTGTGGTAACTGTTATGATGAATACACAGGATTTTGATATGATTAATGAAGAAACAAACACAAAAGATCTAAACTAAAGCAGAAATACGAAAACACAATAATATACGTGGTTCGGCAATATGCCTACATCCACGGGACAAAGAGAGATAGCTTTATTGATAATTGAGAAGTGAACTACACAATAACTAATGAAACCTTAGTTTAGGTTTCCTCACACATACTTTCTTCTTTGCTCAAATTCTTATGGTTACACAACACCAATATTTATAACCTCTTTGGTTAATCCAATTTGTAACCCAATTCCTAAATCAACAACAACTTAGATTTCTAATAGATTAGAAAGTCTTATTGAATCCTAATAGAATTCCACCACACTTGTTGCCAAATAAGGAAACTGATTCCTAATAGGAATCCATTACTTGTAACCTCCACATGTCACTTTTCTACAATTCTCCACCTCTGGGAAGATTGTAAAAAACTGAGCCGACCATAATGAACCCATACGTACCTCTCTTGTACCACACAAACATCATCTTATCTTTGCCCCCACACGCCCATAAGGGCCACTACCCAGTAGGGCCTCAACATTTGGAAAGATTGATCAAGTTAAGACAATGCCTAAACTTGACCCCAAAAACCACCTTAGTGAACAACTCTCCTAAAACTTTCTTCTCAAACTCTTTATTCAATTGTTTCTTCAAAGAAACAATACATGACTTGCTCTTTGCAGCTACAAGCATGTCATCCACATAGAGTAAGAGAAATATAACGGACCCATCTTGAAGCTTTATGAAATAGACATACAAATCATATTCACTTCTAGAGTACCCCTGCTTCAACATAAGTGTGTCAAACTTCTTATAACACTGTCGTGGTGTTTGCCTCAATCCATATAAGGACTTCATCAGTTTGCACACATAGTCTTCTTTACCAGCAACTTTATAACCGTCGGACTGTAACATATATATGTCCTCCTCTAAATCTCCATGCAAGAAAGCAGTTTTGACATCTAGTTGCTCGAGCTCTAAATCAAACTGCATCACCAAAGCTAACAAGACTCGGATGGAAGTGTGTTTAACAACCGGAGAGAAAACTTCATTATAATCCACACCTTTCGTTTGTGCATATCCCTTAGCCACTAATCTTGCCTTGTAACGTACACCACTAGTTGTACCCTTGGAGTCTAGAATACCATCTTTCATTGTGAAAACCCACTTGCAACCAATCGACTTTTGACCCTTAGGCAACTTTACAAGTTCCCAAGTATTGTTCTTGTGAAGAGATTTCATCTCTTCATCCATCGCTGACTTCCATTCACGAGAATGAGAACTCCTCATTGCCCCCTTAAAGGTAGAAGGCTCATCATCACAACATACTGATAATGCAAAAGATGCACTATCCTCAAAACCAAGTCGAACTGGTGCTTTTCTCAAACGTGATTCACGTTGAGATGTTAAAGATGGCCACTCATGATGTTGCTCTAATTGTTGCTGCTATAAAATATCTTCAAGAGGAACCTCCTCTTCAATCTCATCATCTATACTCTCTGTGTCTGGATATGTGTCTGTAGTTACTTGTGTAACCTCTGAACTTGTAGGTACCTGTACAACAGTCACCTCTTTATCTATTGTAGATGAATATGGAACATTATGCTCTGAACTTGTAGGTACCTGTACAACAGTCACCTCTTTATCTATTGTAAATGAATATGAAACATTATGCTCCACCTGCATGGTATCGTCACCATCACTGTCATTATCATCACCCTCATGTTGAGAGTCCCAACCTGTGAACCTTTTTGAATCAAGGATTGTTTTCTCATTAAAGGTCACATCACGATTGATCTGGAATTTATTGAACTCTGGGCACCATAAACGATAACCCTTAATACCTTGTGGATATCCCAAGAAAATAGCTTTCTTGGCCCTGACTCCTAACTTATCTTCTCTGATATGAAAATAGCTTTCTTGGCCCTGACTCCTAACTTATCTTCTGGTGTTGTGAAGCAGGACAACCAAACACCTTCAAATCTGAATAATCAGGAGGTGTACCAGACCAAACTTCCAAGGTGTCTTACAATCAATGGATGTAGATGGTGATCGATTCACGAGATAGCACGCTGTATTTACTACTTCAGCCCACCATACCTTACCCAAACCTGCATTGGATAACATGCACCGTGCTTTCTCTAGTAGTGTGCGATTCATACGCTCAGCTACCCCATTCTGTTGTGGTGTACCTTTTACTGTGAAGTGTCTAACGATACCTTGTTCTGCACAATAAACTTTCAATGGATCTTTTCACAACACGGCCAGTCTGTTTTTCAACCATAACTTTCCACTTCTTAAACAAATCGGTGACTTCGTTTTTGTGCTTCACGGTGTACAACCAAACTCTCCGCGAGAAATCATCGATAAAGGTCACAAACCACCTTGCTCCTCCCTTAGAAACTGTTCTAGAGGGACCCCATACATCTGAATGTATATAATCTAAAGTACCCGTAGTGCGGTGAACAGCGGTACCAAAACGAACTCTGCACTGCTTGCCAAATACACAATGCTCACAAAAATCGAGCTTGCAAGTTTTCTGGCCACCAAACAAACCCTTTTTACTCAATATAGACAAACATTTTTCACTCATATGCCCTAGCCGCATATGCCATAACTGAGTAGAAGTTAATTGTTTTTCATCAACCGCTTGAGAAACCATAGCCATAGCTCCACCTGAAACTATATCTCCAATAAAAAAATATAAGTTTCCATGTCTTTCGCCCATCAAATATAACCTATCATCATAGTAAACCTTCAAGAGACCATTCTCACCGGTAAACTTGAAACCACTATCTTCAAGTACACCTAATGAAATCAAACCCTTTCTCAAATCAGGAACATGCTTGACTTCTGACAAGGTTCTTACAGCTCCATCATGTGCCTTGATCCGTACTGTACCAACACCAACTGTCTTGCAGGCATTCGAATTGCCCATAAAGACTTTACCACCATTTACGTCTCTGTAAGTTGTGAAAGACTCCCTATCGGGACACATATGATACGAAACAGTTGAATCAAGACACCATCCTTCAGCTAAATAGCTATTTGATGTAACTGTTAACACCTCATCCTCATTGTCTCCAATAGACTTTGCTACCTCATCACTACTTTGAGCAATGTTAGCAACTTCAGTGTTCGGATTAGATTTCTTCTTCTTCTTCTCTTCTTTAGCCTTAACCTTAGGACAATCTTTACTATAATGACCCATGTTATGACAATAATAACACTCAACATCCTTCAAATCTCTTTTCGGAGATTTAGAGCGATCTTTAGAACTCGACGAACCTCTTTGTGATGATCTACCTCTAACATACATACCCTCAGCCTGAACTTCATCATCAGCTTTTTTTTTTCTAAAGGCTTTGGATTGTAACATCGAAACAACATCATCATAGACCAACTGCTTTGTGGTCTTTTTGTTTGCAATAAAATAATCAACTGTTGTTTCCCACGAAGATGGTAATGAACATAATAAAATTATAGCTTTCTCACCATCAGGTAGTATCACATCAATGTTTGCTAAATCAGAACAGATCTTATTAAAATCATTAATATGATCGATCACAGACTTACCAGGTGTAAATCTTGTCGAATACAAACGCCTCTTTAGATAGAGTTCTGACGTCAAGTCCTTACTAAGATAGAGCTTCTTTAACTTCTCCCATAACTCCTTTGCCGAGGTTTCACCGGCAAAATTGTGTGTGATATCCCTTGTCAAACATAACCTAATCGTACTGCAGGCTTGTTGATCAAACTCTTCCCAATCATCATTCGTCCAACCTGTTGGCAACTTTGCCGTTTCAGGTTTCCCCCTTAGGGCTTTGATCTGCTTCATACTAACAAGAATATCTTTCACATCCGTTTTCCACGATGTAAAGTTATTCTTCCCATTGAATTTGATAATATCAAATCCATGCACCTTTGTGTACTTACTGCTGGAATTCGAAGAATTCGAATCAGCCATCTTCTCTTCAATAATCAATACCACTAAAAAAACCCAAGATAGGATTTTCAACAAACTAAGAAACTCGGAACCGTCAACTTCAACGAAGTATTGAGAACAGAATACTTCGAACCACTAAACGTACCATATACTGTTAGAAAGCCTGAAGAGTCTACTTTCCAACCCAACAAACGGATTGTCGTTTTAATATCCGAGCACAAAGTTATGGCCATTTTACTACAGGTTGTCGAATCTGGACAGATTCCTAAAACCCAACAAAACCGTTCCGAAATCCCGTCTTCAACCAGAAGGAATAACCTTCGGCTTCGATACCAATTGTTAAAATAAATACACAGGATCTTGATATGATTAATGAAGAAACAAACACAAAAGATCTAAACTAAAGCAGAAATACGGAAACACAATAATATACGTGGTTCGGCAATATGCCTACATCCACGGGACAAAGAGAGATAGCTTTATTGATAATTGAGAAATGAACTACACAATAACTAATGAAACCTTAGTTTAGGTTTCCTCACAGATACTTTCTTCTTTACTCAAATTCTTATGGTTATACAACACCAATATTTATAACCTCTTTGGTTAATCCAATTGGTAACTCAATTCCTAAATCAACAACAACTTAGATTTCTAATAGATTAGAAAGTCTTATTGAATCCTAATAGAATTCCACCACACTTGTTGCCAAATAAGGAAACCGATTCCTAATAGGAATTCATTACTTGTAACCTCCACATGTCACTTTTCAACAGTAACAACTCCCTCTTCTCAGCCCAAGACTTTTCAGCAAACTCCGATTATCTTACTTAGGTGCAGGCGACCGTCGATTGGCTCGTTATAATCCTTAGTCTGACCTGCAAAAATAAATCAAACAAGTCAACAATCCAGTCGACTTGGCAAATAAATGAGAAAGTTACAAACACACGTTTACTTATGCTGGGAATAACATATCGAGCTAAGAAGGCACTGGGTTGTACAAACTGACCACGGATTCTATACACCGGCGAGTTTTTCCAACCATCATTCGAGGTGGGAGGGTTGAACAACTTAGCTGGACCACAACTTTGTTTCCTATTTAGGGAGCAAATGTAATCCCTACTACGACCAGTGACACAAGTAAAATAAGCTACTACGTCCGACTTGCAGATGTCATAGTTGTGTAGTCTGTTCAGTTCCTCAAAGATTAGCATCGAGGTCCAGAAACTGGTGGGCATCATGATAGGGGCTACGTCGTAGTGATTCAAGATATCACATACGGACTTACTGAATGGAAGACGCATACCACCCTTAAGCTGGGAAAGACAAATCAAAGTGGACGTCGTGTCCCCACACAAATCAAATAACCTATCACTAACTCTATGCATTTCAAGGTCAGGGATCCTAATATTGAACTCCTCTCGAATCTCGGGAAACGACCTCCGAGCTTCATCTACGGTAAGCAACCTACCGCTACTGATCTCTTCATCATCCCCTCCACGTCGATTATCACTTACACTAACTTCAACTCCCTCTTCGAGTTGGACCCCCTCTTCATTCTCACTAATACTTTCAGACTCCCTATCACTCATCGTTATACAATTCTCTCTAACCAAAGATGATAATCAAATACAAAATCTTACCCAGCAAATGAAGGAAAAACAAAAGAAAAAAGGAAGATGAAGAATCAGAAACCTTCAAGTATTCAACAATGGCGGAAATATGTCAGACAGTAATCGGAAAAGAAGATAAACACAACGGAAAATGGCAGAATCAGTTCAATTATCACAAGAACACGAAGGATTTAAAGAAAAAACAAGAAAATCTAAAGGAAAAACAACAACAGAATACTTAAACAAGCAAGAACAGCAATGAAGAAGAAGAGAGAGCAGAGCAGAGCAAGAAAGTACCTTCGCGAAATGGCAGAGACTTCTTTAAAAAACAATGATGCAGCAACCTTTGGTTTTCCTACCTTTGCAGTTAGGTTTTATAAAACCCACTAACCCATCTGCACCGTTAAAACAATTTCTTTTCAACGACCAAATGTGAAGGATCGACTCCAACCACTAAAACTATTGGGTTCCCACCCATTTCAGTTACTTTTCTCAAAAATCAAAATTCAAATAACCATCCACGTGTTAATAACAGCACACTTACCATTGCTGCAATCATTTCACAAAAAAGTTAAACCCTATTTAATGCAGCACACAAAGGAATCTTTCCTGGCTTCAAAAAACCAAGTAAACCCACAACAACAAGGCAACCAAATGCCTTCCCCAAGAACGACTTCACTTGTTTTTATTTCAATCGAAGCAAAATCATATCACCAACTTCCAATCCTTTTACTACGATCAAAATAAAAAGGAGCTATGTATATACCCATCAACTCGACGTGAGCCCATTTTTATCCGAGCTCACTCGACGTAAACCTATTTTTACTCGAGCTCACTCAATGTCCATAACTCTCAAATGTCATCCGACCTAAAACACTCTCACTCGACGTGAGCCCATTTTTATCCGAGCTCACTCGACGTGAACCTATTTTTAAGCGACCTTCATCGACCTAGTTCAAACTCAAATACGTTTTGATTCTCTTCAGTTACAATATATTTTCAGATCCAAAATATCCGCTCATTAATTGACCACACCGTTATCCAATTAATGAGCTATCCGTTGTCCCAATCACTTATAAAAATGAACTACGTAGGCTTGATTCTGGGACTTGGTCAACCTCAGATACGTAGGCAACTATCTCTCTAGATAGCTCAGCCACTTCCGCACACTCATCTCTCCCTCCTCCACTTTCCGGTCATCTTCTCCGACCCAAATTTTACCTACATTTAGAAAAGGGATGAGAATTTGTTTTGGTTTTGATTTTTACATAGAATTGGTGGATAATCCCAATTAAGATAACATGGGATTTGTTGTGGAATTTGTCAGAAGATGGATTATTGCTTGGTGTCTTTCTTCCCATGTTGTTTCTTCCATTTCTTTGATAGACATGATTTGTTGATTGGTTTGATAGAATGTCAAGAGCTTGAACAGGCTTGAGAAATATGTTGGGCTTTTGAAGGTTTGATAGTTAAGTCCAATTTGATGGGCCTAATCTGAATCTTATGTGCTTTTATATTAGCCCATGATCACCTACTTTACGCACAATTTTCTTTCTGTTTTGTGAGGATTTTGAGATCTTCAAACATGTGTAGTTTATGTGAGTAAATGCAATTGACATGAGAGCTAATCAAAAGTTATTTTATGATCTTAACGATACATATATGTGTGTACTTTAAATTAGTTCTTTTGGTTGCATGATAATACTTAGAAATTTTTATTAAGAAAATCGTGCTTGAGATATTAAAAGAATTTTTTTTTTTTTTTTTTTTTTTTTTTATAAAGGATATTAGAGAAAATTGACAGTATAAACCCAAATTTAGGATAAATTAGTGGGTATAGCCTATCGAAGTTGAATTCAAAAAATATAAACAAAATCCAAATTCAAAAGATTGGCAGATTAATCCAATTGGGATCTTTTGCTTCCAACAGCAAACTTTGGTTATTTCATTGGCAACCTTATCTAACTCTCTATACACCCATTGAACGGGGCAGGAGATCACAGTTTGTACCAGTCTGTTTTAGCCTCACTGAAAACCCTTCAATATCTTTGGGTAGCTTTGTGGCAGGAGATCACAGTTTGTCACCAATATATATCAATCTCTGTGGCAGGAGATCACAGTTTGTCACCAATATCAATCTCTGTGGGACCGACTTGTATTTACACATCAATATATTATAATAGTGTTCGTGCATTTGCGATTATAACTGGGTTTAGTTAGTCTAATTATTTTAGATACATTAAATCCCTCACATCACAATAGCCAACAGAAAACCCGCAAGATGGTTGTGCAGTACACAAGCTCCATCAATGTTCAACTTAAATTTTCTTAGGGAGGTGACCAAAAATTTCATGCGAGATCCTGATAGTGTGATTGTTCATTACATGCTGGCCAACTTAATATTCTTGTTTGTGAGAGCTCATTACGTGCTAGCCAGATGTGCACAAGAGTCAAGGTGATTAATAGAGCAATATGAAAATAGTCAAGATATTGCATGATAGTTGATTTCAATACCGTATACCAAGTCCTATATAGTGTCAATTTTTGGGGAAGAGGATCAATGAAGATTGATTCCGAACCTTATCACTCGAGCAAAGGGGCACTCCAAAAAAAGATGGCATGACGATTCGTATGTAAGAAGAGAGTGTTTGCAATTAATCACCACGAGAAAAAATGTACTCCCTCCGTCCCAAATTATTACCTTTTGGAATATTCTACTTATTAAGGAAACATCATTTATTGTTTGTCTACTAACTCTATTTTCTAATTTACCCCTATTTAATACTAATTACAATGTCTAACTTTTCATTAGAATAATTACTCTAATTTCAGAGCAAGGGTAGTATGGACAAATGAACCATTTAACTTAATTAATATGTGTTGAAAAGTCAAGAAGGACATATATTTTGGGACAATCTAAAATGGAATAAGGTACTTATAATTTGGGACAGAGGGAGTACTTAATTTGTAAGGCATTTTGATTTTCCAAACAAGCTTAAACAAGGGATTGTATTGATGATGAAGGGGTTTGGTTTGTGGTGGAGAAGAATTTGTAGGTGGACTTAACTGTATAGTCACCATAGTACGTATAGAAGCTTAAGTTAATGACGAGTCTTCAGACTAGCTTGTCATTTTTTTTCACCATTGCCATCTGAAAGTTCCAATTTCCAAATATATTTTTACTTGATTGTCTTGTTAGATTTGAGCAATCAAGAGTAGTTTCAACTCAACTTGTTCTTCCAACAATTTTTTCCACTCTGCTTGAATGGAGTAGTACAGTTTATGGTTGCTTGATGAATGAGATGTAGAGCAAATAGGCTAGCTACACAGTTGAAGGTGCTAAGTGCTAACTACCAAGCTATCCCAAGTTTAGGCATAAAACTTTTGAGAATGCATGTGAGCTGCCTATGATTTGTTCTTCTAGAGTTTGAAATCAAAGTCACATGAATTACGTTTTACCTTGCTTAGTTCATGTGAGTAAATCCATTTGACATGAAAGTTGACCCCAAAGTTAGATATGACTTCAGTGAATCCGTGGTATATATGCGCTTGTTGTTATTCTTCACCCCAAACTTGCTCAAATTTCCTTTTAATTTTTTTAGAATACCTATATAGAATCAAGTGTTTTTGGTTGTGTGACAACTTCACTAAGAAGATCATGCTTGAGATATTAGAAGAAATTGACAAAATACAATGAGTTGAAATCCCACTTGAGCGACCAGATCTTTAATTCTTCTGTCCAATGTTAGTCGAAATCGTCTCACATATCTGTTCAAAGGCTGTGAAACGCAAATAAATAAAAAAAATTAAATTTACATAAATTATTTTGGATTCTGATTCAGATCACCCTTTTCAAATTGCAATGCAAATCAAAACTTCGCAGGAACTTACCATATTGATGATTAAGACAAATTAAAAATTCAGTACACCTAATTTAATCAATTAATAACTCAAAAGTGATAATAAGAAAAGATTTGGAGCAAGAAAAAAAATTAAAGGATTTACATGATTTCCATATCTTCTTCTTCTCAGTCTTTTTCTAGCATACTCTTTTCTTTATTCATCTACTAATCTTTCAGGTACTTCTTCAACTCCTTTAGCTAAAATCAATGGTGGGGGTTGTTGAAATGGACATTTTGAACGCCAAGAAATCTCAGAATAACCCAATTTAAATACCCTTTTTATGAAAAGAGAAAATCCCCATTGTAGATAGAGTGATGGAAATTAGTTTTGGTTTTGTTTCTTGCATAGTATCGGTGGGTAATCCCAATTCCCAATTAAGATAACATGGGATTTGTAAGAAGATGAGTTATTTTGGGCTTTTGAAGCTTGTTAATTAAGTTCCAATTTGATGGGCCTAATCTGAACCCAATGGGTTTGTTGATAAGTCCATGATAGCCCACTAAAACAGATTTTGCTTTCTGTTTTGAAAGTATCCATTTATCTATCTTTAGCCATGTGTAGTTCATGTGGGTAAATCTATTTGTCATGACTTGTGAGAGTTAACCAGAGTTATATATGAAGCTTACTCAACATGTGGGTAAATCTATGTGTTAATGTGTACATACTTTTATTCTTTACTCTGAACTTACTTGAATTTTATAGCTAAATTATTGTTACTTTAAAAAATTAAGTTTTTTTTGGTTGAATGACTAAACCTCCAGAAATTTTAAGAAAATAATCGTGCTCGAGATATTGGAGGAAATTGACAAAATAGAACATGCCCAAACGGCCAAAGTTATGAGAAATTAGTGGATACATGTTTTTTACTAAGTTCATTGTGGGAAGTATTGGATCATATCAATATTGTTTCAGGCACTTGGTGGATAATTGGAAAGATGTGTCGAAAGGACAAGTCCATCCTATTTGATTCTGGTTTAGGAGGTTTAGTCTAATTTATGGTGTTTTTTGTTTTAGGAGATAAACTCTTGGTGCTTCGGCATGTTGAACAGCTTTGTAACCTTTTACCTTTCAATAATTTTTTACTTATAATATACGGTAATATCGCAAAAAAGCCCCATGTTTAGGTGCTTCTACCCTAATAAGCCCTGACATGGGGTCATCTTCTCAAACAATCCCTTACCTCACTTTCTTTTATTTTGTTTTACTAAAATACCCTTTGTACTAAAGACAAAAGAGAAAAATTAGAATATAAGACAAATAAGAAAGAGACAAAAACATATTTTTTAATATTGATTAAATTTTTTTTTGCTATATTATTTGTAACTTGTATATCTTTTGATTAAGAAATTAAAAATCAGTATGATGTATATGGTTGGAAAGATTTCGACGATATCTATCTAACAAGATCTCACATGGGTATGAAAAAAAAACATGTAATTTTTATTTTTTCGATATTTTTTTCGCTATATACTGTAAGGGTCTTGTCCGCTAAAAGCCTAAAACATTTATTGTTGTTCTCTAAAAAATATAACGTTTTCCTCTAAACAAGCTATTGTATCCACTTAACATGCAATTTTACTAAATCACATTATATATTGAAGGGATTAAAGCTGGTTATCAAAGTATATTGGTCATGGTTCCATACATATTACTTGGATTTTGTGGAAAAATAAGAATGCATGAGTATTTAAACAAAGAGAGATTATCAGTTTCAATGATGGTTAGAAAGTATATGAGTCTGTGGGTCAACGATTGCATCCATCTCACAAAGTGGAGAGGTCGTTGGTTCGAAACACGCCAGCAACTGATTGTTTGATATAAGTTTCCTCACGTAATTTAAAGAGGTAAGGAGTGCCTTCAACCCCGTTTGCAAAAAATAAAAAATAAAAAAAATGATGGTTAGAGATGTGAGATATTATATTGTTTTGGTGTGAGGGATGGGAATGAATAATGGAGTACAAATTTAATGAACTTCATGGCATTACACCAGCCAAAATAAGGGATTTATGTTTACACTGGGTTATGCTCTCTTTTGTTTCTTATGCTTTGGGTTGTAACCTAAAAAAAAATATAGTCTTTTGTGAAGTTTAGTTGTACATTAAACGTTTTTATGAACTTTTCATGGCAATACAATTTTTTTTTTCTATACTATAAGGGTTTTGTCCTCAGTTGAGACATTGAACTCATGGTCAAATTACAGACTACAATCCACATATATTAATAATATGGAACAAATATCATGCTTTTGTAATTTAGAGAATAACAAGCAACAATTTATAGGATATTGCTTTGGTGTTAGAAGATAAGAAAACATTGTTTAAAGGACAAACATAAAAACTCCTGAATTTGGTAGTAATGTGTGATTTTTTAAAATTTTTAGAGTAATTTTGAAAAACCTTATGAAATCATACGGAGTTTTTTTCCAAAACCCAACTTCTCAGTAAAAAAATGAAATTTTGAATTTTTATGAATATTTGAATTTTTTTTAAAATTTTAATTGGTTAAATTTAAAATTTTATAGTCATGTGGGATCTCGTTTAAAAGATCTCGTCGAGATCTTTCCAACCATATACACTATGTTGATTTTCGATTTCTAAATCACAAGTTATAAAACTTTCAAATGTTAAAACCAAAAAGTTATACACTAACTGTTTTTTTGTCATTTTCTGTTTTTTGTCATTTTCTGAGTTTTTTGTCTTGTACTGACTTTAGAAGATAAAAGGTGGATTTTAGAGAATATAATACAAGGGTAATTTTGACCAGCTAAAAATTATGAAATAGTCAAAGGGCTTGTTTGAGAAGATGACCCCATGTCAGGGCCTATTGGGGAAGAGGCACCTAAACATGGGGCTTTTTTGGGATATTACCCTATAATATATATAAAAGATGGGTTCTTGCTTGGTGTTTTAGTTTCGATGTTGTTTGTTCCATTTCTTTGAATCTTTGACTCGTTGTAAGTCGGGTCTGTTGGACCACATGTTGTGGAAAACCAAGGGTGATATTTTTATTAGTGGTTTTCAGTCTCTGACTCTTTGTTAACAGGGCAGGTTTTTGGAGCTTGTAATCAAAGCCAGGATCAAATTTGTATGAGAGCATTCCCAATGGTAAAAGGGTTTTAAGGGTGCCACATAGGAGAGAGAGAAAAAGGTTTTAGCATAAAATTTATGTTAAAAGTGATTAAAAGTGATTAACACTTTTAGAGTTACCAATGGTTGGTTTTAAAACAAGGGTTAAAATTTAAGGTTTCACTTTTCCCAAAAAATATAGTGTACATTGTGATGAAATCTAATTTTTAATTAATAAAATGGTCCTATGTGGCACTTTTAACTCCTTGGCAAATTTGCCAAGGAGATAAAAGTGTTTTGCTTGAAAAGTGTGTTAAAACCCACTATTGGCAAGAGTTTTTTTACTAAAAGTTGCTAAAAGTGATTTAAAACCTACCATTGGGAATGCTCTGAAAAGTGGCAATTATCAAAAGTTAAAAAAACACTTCGTAATTGCATGCTAATTGCTAAACACTTTATCGCTGAAGCCTCTGGATTTCCGCGTTATCTTTTTCTTGTTGACTAAGCAAATCTATTATTCAGTTTTTTATCTCCCTTGCCACCACCGAAGTCCCAGGATATCTACCATCACTGCAGACATGTGATTATTAACCTCAGCAAAGCCGTGGACATCTGCGGATCAAGTGAACGATCGAATCAGGTTCAATCACAAAGTATGATGGGAAAGTTGTTTGTTGTTAGACCATGGACCAGAGAGGTTGAAGACAACAGAGGTTTTATCAAGTCGTTCTCGACTATGTAGTATACTTAGTACAGTCCCAAAATCTCTGAAGTTCCCTACTAAGTGAGACAAGTACCTGACGTTCTCTGGGTTTTTCCAGCGTACTTTCCACCTGCAACAGGAACCTGTCGTCGGCTCTGATACCATTTATAACGCCCCGGGATTTTGTCCTCGCTCATTCCGAAGTGTCGAGCACCATACCGCTCGCTAATGTCAATATTGTCCCCCTTTAGTCACTGCAGATATCCAGCAGTAGAGGTTTTTGGATCAGGGCACCCACTTGGGCTTTTCCCCCAAAAGGCTTTGACATTAGTTAGAATATGGTTAAACTCTATATACTACCAATACAACCACTTCCTTGAAAATGTGGGACTAACACCAACTCATGGGTGTTACAAAAAAAAGGTTTCAGCTTGCTCACCAACAACATAGGCAGACCATTATTCATGGATAAAGCAACAGAGAATAAGCAAATGTTTAACTTTGCTAGGATTTGTGGTGAAGTCAAGGAAGAAAAAAACTTCCCAACTGAGATTAAAGCTAGGGTAAATAAGGGTAAGATTGCTATCATTTCCTTCGAATACCCATGACAGCCAATGATTTGTACCAAATACCAGGTTTTTGGTCAAAACCAAAAAAAAATTTGATTTGAAGAAAGCTCCCATAGCTAAGCCTAACAAATAGGAGAAACCAAAGATGTTCGCTTAGATCAAAGAGAAGGATAAGCAGCTAAACACTCAATGGAAACAAGCCCATCATAGAAACCATCCAATCTCTCCAAAACAACAATTAATTATCAGTAATTAAGGCAACAATTGTCCATAACATGTTTGAAGGACTCCCAGAGGACGAGGATGTTGAGGGTGTGTCCGACACACTAGAAAGGCAGAAAGGTAAAGATGTTGCAACTGTAGAAGTAGTTGAAAAAGAATTTCAAGCTCAAATTTTAGTTGATAACAATAAAGAAGGATAAATTGCAGCCTTGAATACTACCTCTAGTTGCTCACCTGCAAGTAGCAATGAGTCTGAGGATAGTTCAATTGAAGTCTTGAGTGCAAAACACATCTTGTCCTTCAAAAGCCCCAATTGAAGTTGTTGTTTTCATGTATCAAGCGGGCTATATATGCATCGATCGAACAAATTAAAATCCAAAGGTCCAAGAAAAGCTTGAAGGAAAAATTTAACCTCGCGAATTGAGGGTCATCGAAGATAGACTAATAGAATCCATTGTATTCTGGTCCCTGTTTTCTTAGTTTCTTTTTGGCCTTTTTGGTCGTTCTGTAGCCATGTTCTTGTAGCTTATCCCATTTTAAGGGTGAGCCTCGTTCTTGTAATCCCTTCAAGACCATGCTTTTGGGGACCCTGTTTGTTCATTGTTTTTTATTTAACAAAAAAATATTAACCAAAAAAATAAAAAAATAAAAAAATAAAAATGCATATACTGTTTATACATTTTCATAGATAGGGAACATTGCACAATAGAGGTTTGGGAGGGTCATACCCTTGTAGACATGTTTGTCATCGGGCAAGCGTGTCCATGAACCCAACAGACAAGTAATCCGAGCATCCTCCCTTGTTGAAGGCAATCAAAGTAAGACTAGGCTCACAAGCCACCACGTGGAGCCATCCAGGTCGAGCGATATCTCTAAACAGGCGGACAGACCAAATCATAGGTCAGTTCGAAGTCTATAAAATGGGCAAAGTCCTAAGTTTAAGATACACATTCTTTACACTCTAACCCCCCCTACTCATTTTCAGTACCGTCGTCTTCTATATGTACTGACTTGACCGTCGAAGTGCTCACACCGGACACTCCTTCGATCTTGTTTTGTTTGTACGTATACATGAAGCAAGAATCGACAGATCAACAGTAGGATTCATATTCTGTGTAATCCGTGTAAACGAACCTACGCTAAGTTAAAATTAGTAGCATGTCAGATGAAGTTGGCTGGGAAGCTCCAACGAAATGCCCCAACAAAAATCGGAAATGCACCTTCCAGTATAGTGTTGGGTCTACTTATAGTCTGGATTTTACTCCTTTCTAATCAAAAGATGAATTTATAGATTTATTTTCCTTTTTCTGCCTGTAAATATTGATTATCAATGTAGAACAAGTAACAAGCAAGGGTCGAACCCACCTCGAAGGGGGAATTCTTAGCTCAAACATAAAATACCTTAAGAACACCACATGAATCAATGAATAAGATTGGATTGATTCTACTTCCTACAGACAATTAAATAATTAAACTAATACTTAAACTAATAATAGAAGATGGAAAGGGATGGAAAGAAGATCTTATGATGAATAAGGGGAAGAGTTGGTATCCACAAACTAAACAATGCAAACATACATATTATTCATTCATGTTCAATCTGTAGCAATTAATTAGTCACTTCTCAGCTATTCCAATTAATCACTAATGCCTTTAATAATCAAGTAGTCATCTCTTAGCTATTCCACTCAATTAAAACAGGATTCTTTATATGTGCTATTGAATATGCTTCATTAATCAAACCATCACATCTCAACTATTCAATTTAATTAATTCAACATATTAATTTATGAACAAGTTATCACCTCTCAGTTATTCAACTTGATTACAAAAGGAGTCCAATTAAAGAGATTAACTATAGATATATGAAAGTCACCTCTCAGCTATTCCATCACATATCTTTAATTAATGTAATACAACCATTATAGCTAGGTCTCCCTATACTCTAACAATAGCATTTAATCAACATAGATAACAATAACACATAAATAATCATGCTTACTTCATGTCCAGAAATAGAAATAAACAAGCATTAAGAACTTTGAATCACAATGAACATGAAGAATAAACATGGTGCTTTGGCATTATCTAGAGTGCTTCAACCATTCCCCCCAAAGGGAACTTAGCTACTCATCCTTGATAATGACACCATGGAATAAGTAAATAAACAACACAACATCATAAAGGAAAATAGAATTGATTATTATTAAGAATAAGAAGAGAAGGGTCAAGAATACAATTTCAAGACTTGAGTTCAAAAAAGAAGATAACTTAAACTATCTAAACCCTAGCTATTACTTCTCTCTTTATATAGAGAATATAAACAACATTGCTTGCACACAAGGTATACTTGCTCACAAAGTTAGATCAAATTCGTGGTGGCTGTTGTAGGGCTTTCGGAAGCAGCAAGGCCACATGAAAACTTAATTCTCTTGGGTTTAAGTTGTAGCTTGGATCAATTAGGGGTGGGCACGGTTCGGTTCGGTTCTAGTTTCCCACCAAATTGGAACTGAACTATGCATACTAGTTCGGTTCGGTTCGGTTTGAAGAACTGTAAATTTATAGATAAAACTGGACTGGACCGAATCAATTCGGTTCGGTTTTCGGTTTTCGGTTTTCGGTTTGGGCTTTAATCTGGGCTTATATTTTGGGCTTTAATAACCCAATAATACACCAAAAAATCAACAAAATTACAAAACATTTAAAACAAACTGATTCATATTTCATAATAGTCCAACAAGGGTTGGATAAAGATCCATCTCAAATAAACAAATCCAATTCAAACAAACCCAACAATTTAAACAAATGAAGGGTCCAATACAACTTAAAAGTAAAAAATCAAACAAACAAAACAAAGTTTGGCCCAAACTGCAACATTTCTTCTTCTAAGCTCTGCCAACTTCTTCTTCTTCCAAGCTACTGCAACATACAAATACAAATACATGTCATGTGACAATAAGTATGCACCGAAAATTGCTGCTGACGTAGGAATATGTTATGTGTGTTTAATTTGAATTGTGTCAATTTGTTGCAGAACAGCTTAGAGTAATACAACTCTGTATTGTCTGTTGTAATACTTCGATAGCGGGAGTAGTAATAAAACTGTATATATATTATAGAGAATGTACATTCTCCATAAATCATATTCATAGAATCATTGAGACATTTAGTTGAGATGGAGACAGTTTTCAGGAATATAAACCAAGTATATTAGTTAATAATACAGAAAGATCAAAGTAAACAAAACCATAGCAAATCCCCACTTTTAATCTCTGATGTAAATCCAATCTGAATATACAAACATAGAACATACAATCAGATTAGTTCATGATTTCCACACCACAAGCAATGAAAAGAACAATAACACAATCAAATTCGAAGAGTAATATTTGAAATTTTGTTGGTTAAAATTACATTAAAATTAGTAAATTACCTGATTCGAAGATGAAGAGTGAAGACGATGAGTCGACGACAATTGAAGTGTTGTTCTTTAGTGGTGGTGGTGGTGGACTGGTGGTGGTGGAAACCGTGTTGTTCTTTTGTGGTGGTGGTGGTGGTGGCGGAGATCGAACTTGAGAGAGAAGGAGATTCTAAAGGCTTGAGAATAGTCACTGAATACAATTAAGCCCTAGGATCAATACATTTGTGCAAATATCACTTTTTAAAAGGTTTTTTTTGGCTTTTGGCGGGCTTTAACACAATATTCAAGTTTGGCTCATGAAACCTACACAAATGACAAAAAGTACTAATCAATAGATATAACACAATAATATAATCTAAGTGTTATGCAAACAAGGTGTTATTCATGGGATTAATATACATTTTTGAGAACTTATCATCTACTCGTGGGTACTTCAGTCTTCAACCATGCGTAATTAATGGGCCTAATCTAATACCAAGTTGGCTCGTTGGTTAAGTCCATGATAACTCTACACTTTATTTTACACATCATATTCTTACAAAAAGATTTCATGTGTAGTTGATGTGAGTAAATCCATCTTCACATGAGAGCAACCAAGTTTGATTTGATCTATATAATTATGTCTTTAATTTCTTCAGTCCAAACTTACTCAATTATTCAGTTAGTTCCTCTGAACAACCAACATAATATTTCAGTTAAAAAGCTAAGTTTTTCATAGAATCATGATTGAGATATTAGAAGAAATTGACGAAATGCATAAGCCAAAGACTCTGGAATGTGAATTATTGACAAAATGCATAAGCCAAAGACACTGGAATGTGAATTATACTGATGATTCTTCACGGCCAAAACCATAGATCTACAACTTCTTAAGCAGTGAAACGATAGACAAGGGAAAACAATAACCTAGATCAAATCTGCAATAATGACTGGCTAGTTAATCTGCTAGGTGTTTCTATCTATTAATTCTATCTCCAATTTTTAGAAGTGTAGGAATCATACTTAAATCTTGTTCATCTTAAGTTAATTTTGTGTTAAATGCATTGAGTTTTCTTAAACCCACTGATTAGTTCATTAGTACTTTAGTCTAGTGTTTCTGAATTCTAATATACAGTATGAACTATGAAGAATTCAAAATTTGTATTGTGCCATTCTGCAAACTTATCGGCAAAGACAACTGCTGGAGCTAATCATGCATAGAGATGATATTAGAATATTGACACCTGTTGAAATCAAGATGACATTATTAACCTTCATGTCTCCTCCTTCCATGGTAGGTACCACAAACAACTGTGGTCTGTGTATAGATATAGCTGACCACTACCATCAGCTTCGACAGATTGATTGAAATAAGTTGGAAGTTACAGCAATTCCATGAACTTGTAGGACCCATTTGCACTCCATAATAGAACTTGTGGTTGAAAAGAAACCTCGAGATTCGGATTCTTCTTCTCTAATAGTGATAAACATGAACGTAGTCCAATCAGTTTGTTTAGAGCACTGAAGTTTGTCTGATACGGATGAGGATCTTGTGACTGTTGTATGTAACTGTGTAACCAACCACATGCATGCCATTTTCACTGGTTCAGTGTTTTTTGGTCTGCTCTATGGCTCTATCTCCATTGGGGTACGGTCTTGCTGCCCCATGTTCGTTGCATTTAGATAATGCAAATAAAAAACAGATCGATGGGGCATATTCCGGGGAGGTAATCTGAGCAGGGGCGCGAGCGCAAATGGAGTATATAGCTAGTGAAAGGAGGGTGTGTGTTCATATATTAGTCTTTTAGGGATGGATAGTAATTGCTGGTGATACTATTTAATAGCTTAATACAAGTCGAATAATGGAAAATTTTCAAACTTTGTGGTGACCACCTTGGATTCATCACTGACTAATATGGCAATGTATATACAAGTGAAGGAAAATTTTCATATATAGTGGCAAGATCAATTCATCATTTGTCAATTTATTTGAGTAAGGGGTTTGGGTTTTTTTTTTTTTTTTGTTAGTTACTTTGAGATCTCATAGGAGGCAACCATTAATGTAAGCATGTCGTCCGAACTCTAGACTATATTGGAAGGAGTCTTTGGAGTTTCTGCAGTAAGCTCGTGTTTTTAGTTTTCTTTCAGTTGCCATATGTACTTGGTAGTGTTTGGCAGATCATCAAAGTCATCCTCTTACGCCATCACACTACAACTTCACGAGCGCCTGACACCCATCTGAAAAAAAAAATGTGAATGTACGTGGTATTGTTTGGATGTTCAAAAATAGCGTCTGACACTCATGTGCCTTCCAGAATCAGGGAATTGATATGGATTTTTGCGCGAATTTGGATTGTGGGATTCCATGCACTATTCAAGATATATTACATATGATGTTCCTTTGCATGATCGATCAAAAGCTACAATTTTCACATATCAGAGTCAAAATTGCTATGGAAAGGCATAAATAAATATTTACAATAAGTCTTTGGCATTTATTATGAACATAACTCATACAAAAAACTCATAACCTTATTCATCCATGATCAGGTTAATAGAAAAACTGTTCTTCCTCATATGGTACACAAAACCATAAGAAACATCACTGAATGATGAAAAAAGGAACTTGGAAAAAAAAAAAGGTACTAAGTTATACGAGAAGTCGTCAAATTTGGGTTTTTTTTAGGTTGCTGTGATCACCATGGCACCAAAGGGATGTTGAAGTGATCAAGCTTGTGATGTAGAAGGTGGAATTTTTTGAACTCCTTGTCTTTGCAATTCCCCCATTACACTATCTAGAGCTGGTGGCTTTAGCCCAAGAGGTAGTGGCAGCCATGGCTTTGATAAAACATCTCCAATAGCTGCATCTATACTCTCTTTTGACTGTTAATCACAAAAGAAAAGATGGATACAATGTTATTACTTTGGTAATATATTGAGAAGAAAACTGCATGTCATCATGTATATGTAACTCAATTTTCTTGATATAATTGCATTTTTGCGCAAAGTTATGATATTCCCTTATAGTTTTTCTGATTTGTGATGATGCCCCCTCGGTTGTTAATCTAGTGTTGATGAATTGAGAAGTCAAACTCTAAGCATTGGATTAACAACATGGAGGGGTACCACAAAATAAATCGAAATAGGTCAGTATCATAAAATTACCTCAAATACAAGGTGGTATCGTTAATTTATTTACTAAAACAATCTACATTGTAAATTATCATTCTTTTGTTTGCTAAATTTTGAAAAAATAGATTGAAGATTCTTACAGGATGAAAGTCAATTGATGGTGGATGAGGGTGTGATTGGCCACTTGCAACACTGATGCTGTGGTCTACTTTGTACATGGGATGTGGTGGTATGCCTGGGACATGAGGAGCTGGAAATCTCTGCAATTTCAAAAGAAGACAACAAAGTCAGTCAATCACAAACTACCTTTTCTCAATGGATTGCAGCATTATTGGTTTATCCATATGCATCCAAAACTTAGGTACAGAAAGATAAAAAATGATGCCCAAATAGGTAAAAAGTAGTTACCGTTGGTGCATGTGTTGGAGGGAAGCAAGGAGTCCCTGGTGTAAGAGCATTTGGTACCTAAAGAACAAAAACAAAATTTTACTTAGAACTTTAGTGGTATATACATAGATTTGTTAAATATGTAGAGAGGGTGAAGTTATTTACAAGTTGTTGTGGATGGCAATATGGAGGATGGTATGGTTGAGTTAATGGAGGAGGTTGAGGTGGTGTTTGTGTCCATGGAGGACGTGTAGCCGGTGGTGGATGAGCAATATGTTTTGGCCACATATGCATAACAGACTTATCGACTGCTGGATGCCCCCACACGTGTAAGGGCCGTGGAAAAGGCGGTATTGGTGCAGGGGGGGGAAAACCCATTGTTGGTGCAGGCCATGGGGCCATATCTCGTTTACTTCCTCCTCCCACGCCCCCATATATTTGTCTTCTTTGATTCCAACTTGCTGCTTCTGCTTCCCTTGCTCTCAAATGCTTCTGATGGGATCGGTATTTCTGCATAAAATCAAATATTACAATTAAATTTCAAGACCATATTTAGGCCTCATCTGGTTATAATTTTTCGATTTTCAAGATTATTCAGATTAAACCAATTATTGAAGGATAGTCTATATTTATGTGTAGTAGTGAAGTTCATGTGTCAAGATAGTCTATATTTATGTGTAAACCAAAACCAAAATCTGAATGGAAAAATGTTGTCTCTAAGTTTTAAACAAAACTCCAATGAAACCAACTCATCATCTGTGGGACTCATAACTTCATGAAAGATACTTGAGAGGCAGTAAACAAAGAAAGAAACAAAGAGAAAACCATATAGGACAGAACCCTAATTTTTTTTATAAAGTAAGAGATGTACTTGGAGATGACTAGCAATATTGTGACGAGTTAGACAATCTATTCCCATGAGCTCTAAAATCCTTGAAGGGACTGCCTTATCCATGCCAAGTTGTTCCACTGCTTGAACAAATCTTCTATGCAGTTCTGGCGTCCAATCCACCTACAAACAATCCAATATAACACTTTAGTGTGTATTTGTTTCATGTACTACCTACTGCAACATGAAACCAGAACTTGAAATCCAATCTGGTCTACTTATTAGATCTATATGACTTGCTAACTTGATCTCTTAAAACTCCATGAAACATGTGACTTGCTATACAACCATGAGAGAGAGAGAGAGAGAGAGAGAGAGAGAGAGAGAGAGAGCTAAGTGGTACATATACAATCTACTTCAAACATGCACCAAGATATGGTGGTGTGCTGGTGTAAGGTGTTCAACTATTGAGCTAGACTTTATTAATAGAGGTCATGTTTATGATCAGATCTATCCCTGACTTCTTTGAGCTCTTCATATCTCATGAAATATGTGACATACCATAAATACTTCATTGCTTGATAATTAAGAAATTGAAAGTGAAAAGAGTATATGGATAGTGTCAGATAGAATTTAATTTAAAGCTTCTTAATAACAAGTTGCACCAAGAAATACTAACCTACCAACTCAAATTAAGTATAGTATTCAAGTAAAATTTACCTTCATTTTGCGCTTCCCATGCGAACCTTTGGATGATTTTCGACCTTTATGAGCATCTTTAGGAGTTGAATTCACCTTAACTGATTCATATCTTTTGCTAACAATTTCTTCACCTTGATTTGAAGTCAACCCAGAACCAGAACCTGAACCTGAACCTGATGAACCCGAACCTCTATCTTCTTCTTCGACCTTTTCATTCGATAATGAAAATGATGCATTAATCTCCGATTCTTCACCTCCACTAAGTGAAAACTCTGCCAACATATCTGAATCCATTTCCAAATCTGGTAACACATCTCCATCTCCAATTCCAATAAAAATATCATCAAAATTAATATCATCCAGCAAATTCCCACAAGAGAATTCATCAAAATCAATTGAAAAGTTCTCCATCTCTCCTTCCCTTCCATTGTTACTTATCAAAGGTGATACAGCAAGCATTCCAATATCAAAAAAATGAAAATATAAGACCTGCCCACTTAATATTATCCACTATATAACACAAAACAACATATATTACGCGATTCCAAGAATCGAAATCACATCCAATACAAATTCCACCTAGAAGAAGTAAGTCTACCAAATGTTCAGAAACTTGCTGCTATCAAATCTGGCAGCAGAAGAAAGGACTAAACTTAGTAGTATATGTCATTATGACTTGGTTTGCATTGGCTTATAGACTGAAAAGAGGAGTGTGGAGGGGTTGGATCTCAACCACAACTTGTGTATATGAGATTTATATGAAAATTGTTTTTTATGTTTTTGTTTGTGCTTGCAAGTGTTTTTTTCTTTCAAATAGACTTGTGGACTCAGATTTTTTGAACTTTCAAAAAGGACTGTAAAGGGGATTCACAGCTTTTAAATTGGCTTGATTTTGAAGGAAGGGAAGGAGACTTGAGGTATAAATAAACATCCAAAATTAATGTCAGATGGTGGGGTTAAAGTCTATCTATTGTTGTACAGTTAAAATTTGAAAGATGATGCAGTATATATATTGATACCCCTGTTTTACTTTGCATGCATGCATACCCCCTATTAACTATTAACCCCTTGTTTTACTTGGTAGAACTGCGATACGCCTATTTTAAAACCAATGTGGATACGCCTATTTTAAAACCAATGTGCCGATGAAATGAAAAATTAAACTTTATGGTGTATTGCCATTTCCCAACAGAGTTTCATTTTATGTATTTGATGTGTATATACTCCTACATTGTCTATACGTACTCTTTTTGGTAATTTTGATGTTATTTTAACTGTATATGTATATGCCGCACAATCTTATATTGGACCACCATTTACCGAAAAATATCTCTATCACATCCCATATGTGGTGGGATCCTTGAGGTGATTTTTCTGTCACTCATCACTCTCAAGTCTTTTATGAACTCTTTGATATGTGTACTTGAAAACCCTCAATCAAGAAACAAGGTCAAAATAGACGTTGGGTCTGTTGGCCGAAAGCCTTCCGATGGGTCAGTTGGCCAAAACCCTTCCGATGCTCAAATCGCACATTCAGTTAACGTAATTTCATACGATTTGAACAGAATTCTTTTATTCAAATTATACTGATTTTAGATAGGGATTGAGATGTTACCAAATCTTATGTTCTCAAAATTTTAGTGGTAACGGGCAAATTACAAGAGAATCGGTACTTATAGCACAATGTTGGAATGTTAACTCCTAATATAGAACCGTGATACGTGATACGGAGACCGACGTTAGAAGAAGAGAGAGGAAGAGAAAAGAGAGAAAAGAAGAGAGATTTCAAAAAACAAAAAAAAGACGGACATACAGAAAATTGATTAAAAAGGGAACAGACACGAATTTGAGTTCCACCCGACTCTAAATAGACCTCCTAACGTCGGTCGATAAGTTATAATCTTTTTATGCAGTCTAACGTTCGAGCATTCTGTCAGAAACATTCAAGACAATGTAGAATGTACCAAACATTTTATCTGTTGTGATTTTTCGATGTGGGTTTGTGAGATCAGTGAAAAATCACCACGTATTTATTAAATTACCAAAAAAAAAACTTGTTCAAATCCCACTAGAATTAACAACACCCATACGTGGTAGCGTTTTATTAGACCCACAAATCTCACACCAAATAATCACAACACTGTATCAAACCCAATAAACACCGAGTTCATTATATATCGATCAAACTTTATTAGTATCAAAGAGATTGAGTCGTTAATTTTAAAAATATTGGATGAACAACATAACATGCAGTTTTTTTTGTTTTTTTTTTTCGGATAATAGCAACATATAACATGCATAAATAAACAATATTTGCAAATTTTTATAATATAATGCATGTCGATTCGCAGCATATAATCTATATATGGACCACATTTAAATTCGATACAATCGTAATCGTTGAACTAAATACAATAATTGATGTGTAACAATATCAACCTTCTAAAAAAATGTGATTGACAAAAAATGTTACAACTAAAATAATATTCATTCTAGGTCCATGAACAGTCTTGATCATTGGGCATGTGCAAGGATATTGATACATCATTATCTAAGATGATCTAAATATCTTTGTCTTTTCTTATAATAGAAAGTACGTCTTTATCTGTCATTCTCTTCAACTTCACTTGCAGACATTTTAAGTTGTTTGTGGTCAAATGTCCCAACCATTCCTAGCCATGTAGACATTGCTATGGTTGTGCATAAACCCAACTAGATCCTTTTCATTTCCTTGATTTTTTTTTCATGTATATGTCATATGATATAACCTATTGATATTGAATCACTTGTATATTGTACTGAGATGCATTTTCGTATTTTATTTACTAAAATTTTATTCATGGAAAAAGGTAACGCGGCCTTAGTAAGGAGCCATCTTTCCGTTTGGCTCTAAAAATCATTTCATTTTAATTTTCTTGCATTCTTCTTCGAGACAATGCGCTAATATAAACCCTAATCCCAGTAAAATCCAATCCAATACTATACTGGACTATACTAGATTTTACGGCAAGATCTATTGTGAAATGCCATCATTTAGGTCTACAGAAAAAAAAAGTGTATTTATACATATAAAAAAAATGTATTATTCTATTAATAAGACAAATGTTTTTTTATTAGCTTACAAAAACTGTGTGTTTATAGGATGTGCATTTAAATAGGATCAATTAGGTGCTATATCTAGCTAGGTTTGGAGTTTGGCACAATCAATTACAATCAAAACAAATGAAAAATGTGCAATCTATCATTTGGTGCTATGTATTTCGTGCTAGATAATAAAGTTAGTGCATTTAGATAGGATTAGGTGCTATATCTAAGGGTCTGTTTGATTCGAGTCCGGGAAATAGATTTTTCGGGAAATTTCAATTTCCCATGTTTGATTAAATGGAAAATAAGCGGTAAATATTTAAAACGACATGATAAGTTAAAATGTTGGGACAAATTGGAGCCCAATTTTGTCGAACACTCACTACAAACATATTTAAATGATTTTCCAAAAAAATTCATGATCAATGTAGCGTTATAACTATTTTATCAAAATTTTATTTCCCGAATATTTGCACATGGTAAATCTATTTCCCGGTAAACTCTTTTCCGCCGCCCGAATCAAACAGACCCTAAGTTTGAAGAAGCAATATACATATGCTGATAAACTATGCATTATTATTATAGTGTCACGGGTGTGACTGTGAAGTGTACACAACTTTAGTGTATAAACTTTACATGCATTTTTCCAGATGCAGATCATCTTACGTGTATACAGTAGATATGAGTTGTCCAATGAACACAACTTTAGCATGTATAAACTTTACATGCATTTTTCCAGATGCAGATCATCTTACATGTATACAGTAGATATGAGTTGTCTAATGAACACAACTTTAGTATGTATAAACTTACTTCTTGAGTTTGTGTTCTGCACACTTCACATTACCCCCACAATGCCACAATTTACCCACTTGTTTTTTTTTTATAATTTTGTTTTTTTTTTTTTTGGATTTTTTTTTTTTAATTAGATGATCAATTTTAGTTGATTGGTAAAGATGTGGGAAGAAGAATGGTCTCTTACCAATAAGATTATTTTGAAAAATTGGCTAAGATGTTCCCATGTTTCAATCTGCACCAACTTATTAAGACTTGTGACATGAAACCCTCAATAGTGACATTGATAATATCCTTTAATTAAAAAGGAATTTCTGTAGGCATTATAATCAACATTCAAACATCTTTTCTTCATCAAATATGAAGTTAGAAATCTCATCATAATCATAATCAACATTATCCAAAATCAAGTTCTTAATTAATATGTTTAGAACCATTATATTAATCAACATTTGATTTGACTATTTTTCTCAATCGAATAATGTTCTCGTGACCTTTTTAATATAACATCATGCAAAGGTCATGGTAGGTAACAATATATGATAGAAAAACAATAAGAAACTTTTGTTGAATGAATCAATTGGCATGCTGAATTATTTTCTCCCAAACCTTTATGTTGGTCACTTAGACTTGAAATCGTGCAATATGCACATATCCGATCTTGGGACCAAAACCAGGGGTTTTGGTCCTTACTTTGAAAACCACACACTCTAGCGGGTCTCTAAAAATAGAAGCTGGAGAGTGTGGTTTTCAAATGTATATCATACACACAGTCTTGGGCTTAACCAGTTAATGACATGGTCCATGCCTACCCGTATATTTAACTGCACAAATACACAAACAAAGGATGGTATATATACATTCTTCTTGCAGCCTTGAAGCCAAGGGACTGTCTCTTAGGCCTTAGGGACATATATGCACAGGTTTAAGGCATGCATGTTCAGCAATGTTAGAAGAACATTGTGAACAATTATAATGGGAATAATTTCTCTTCATTTACGAGTTTCTACATCTATGCATGATGCATCCCTTTCACAAAAGCATAAAAGCAGTGTATATACAAGTCAAAAACTTGTGCCCAGCATGTGAATTTTTTTTGGTTTTGGATAAGAGCATATCTGAATTATATATTTCTTTGCTAACGCTACTTAATTGACATAAAGGGCTTGCTTTCATCTCAAACCACAGAACTTCCCTATGTTTCCAAATTGAAGTCATCCATACATTTTGAAAATTTTGGGCTTCTTCGCGTTCTTTTGTCACAGTAATATGACAGATTAAGACAGGAAATTGTGGCAATTTTGAGACTGCGATAAGTTCGTGTGACTATTATTATTATAAAGCAGTAAAAGAAGAAACATTAATGACAAATACATAAACTTCTAATCCGAATTTAATATGGTAATCATTCTCTTCTAGAGTTTTTTTTTTTTTTTTAGTCATATCACTTTATTTTGGCCTATATTTGTGTGTCACTCGGTATTCTTATAACTAATCTTGGAGTATAAATACCACCCTTGTTGCTTAGGCAGAGTGGCAGACCCCAACCTGTATTGGTTAATTAAGAGCTTGAGTGTTACATTTTACCTACACGTAATTAGTCTACAACATAATCTTGCAGAATCTTAGTTACTGTATAAGTGCGAGATCTATGAGAAGTACAAACGTTTTTAACAAATAAGACATCGTTAATGGAAGCTATAAATTATTATCAGCTGATTAAAGAGCTTGAGTGTTACATTTTACCTACAAGTTAGTCTACAACATAATCTTGCAGAATCTTAGTTACTGTATAAGTGGGCTATCTATGAGAAGTACGAACGTTTTTCACAAATAAAACATCGTTAAGGGAAGCTATAAATTATTATCAGCTGCTACATCCACCTGGTTGTTGTGTATCGATCTACCATTCTAGAATGAATGCATGATGAGTTCATAATGTCCCCTGAACGGTGTACAGATTGGTCGCATGAACAGGGAAACCTCGTCACTCTACACATCTTAATTCTGACATGTGTACTCCTAATTAGCTAGTTCACCATATCATGCATGATTCATCAGATCACTAAAACACCAACTTTGACGCGCTCTAACTAAATACAAAATGACCATCATAAGTACAGTCCGGCAGTCCCACAGAATTGAATGCCCATTCTGATTATGTGATGAAGAGTCAAATTTCTCCTGTACTACACTTGCTATAGAGACTGTGAATGATAAATTGTTCTTTTAGGTCTGAGCTGAGGTGAAACTCGTGCTTCAGCGGGATTAATATTGTTCCAGCTCATCATTTCACAGCAGGCTCAAATAAACCTGGAGTTTTTAACCATTCTATACAAATTTCACAACATACAAAGACAACACAAAGAGTACATATATAGCATCTAGAGAGTAGAGATTAGAAGCATCTCTCTTGCTAGATTCTTTCACCTTTATACCTCAAGAACTTTTGGAATTTATTAAACATACAATAAGTTTACATCATACTGTATCAAAGAAACACATGGATGTCTTTTTAACACCAAAAATTGAGAATGACTTGCAAATTTATGAAAATGAATCATTCTGTAGTGTTGCAAAAGAGGTCCCCTTAACATAATACCCTACAAAGAACATTAGAAGGACACTGACCCTACAGATAATACACCCACCTACTCATTAAGATGAACCAAGCCTTCAAAAAATTCCAAAGATTATGACTCAGAGACTTAGACAACCTTGCAATAATGCAAATCCCAAATTGGGTAAACTAGTTGACAAATTTCAAAAATCACATCTTAGTACTGACACTTTTTGGCTTAAAAAAAATCTGGTTCAGGTATCAGTTATCAATATGGTCCATCAGAAAAACTTTGGGATTTGCTAATTGATTCGATTCATTAACAGAAAAATATCAATTTTGTTGTAATGTACGTGTCTAATGCATCAATGATAGATCAATCATGCCCATGTTGATCCAAGTTTAGGTTGTGTGTGTCAATTACGTACGTTGTTAGGAGCTGAGTGAAATTTTCTTCCCAACAGCAGTATAGGTATCTGAAAATGTTAATATGACAGTGATCATGAGGTTTGTCACCCCACTGGAATGTTTTAGCTAAGCATGAGAGGATAAATCATTAATAACTCAACATGATTGTAATTAAGATAAGCTCAATTAGCATAATCCTATATACATCTATCTAATAAAAGAGAACAATATAATCTGGCAATTTCAAAGCTTACAAGCACTTGATATGTATGGAAATATAGGTCGCAATGAAAGGAGTGATGAGATTTTGGCATGGGGGAGTGTAGGATTAACATGAAATTGATTTGGATAAGGTGAAGGAAGTTGATTTGATGGATAGTATTCATGTGAATATACATCTTTCCAAGTTCGAACTAACATGAAATTCTCATGCATACTGTTTAGGTTGGTAGAAAGTTAAACAGATGGATTTCTTAATAATGTACAAAAGGTATGAGAGATAAGGAAATGAAAAAGTACCCTGGATTGAATGAAAAATGCATACATATATTTATACAAAAATTATGTTATCTCATCAAAATTGCAGAAATATGAAAAACTCATATGCCTATATCTGCATGCCTCTGAGACATTTCACCCACGACGACGACGTTATCAGTAGTTTCGCATCACCCAGAATGGTCACTCGCAATGCCCTTATCAACTAAGTCACTAGCAATCAACGTTTAAACGCTTTAACTACCTAGTAATGTGAAAATAAGAAAATGAATTGAGTCATTTTGTGTACGTATGTTGAACAAGAGGTCCCCCAGGGACTTCCTTACAACCTACACTTGAAGGACTGACCCTACAAATTTGTCACCCACGACCCACGACCCACCTACCCATTTCCATGTTTCTACCTAAAGATAAACGAAACCCCTCAGTGTCTATATTTCAATAAATTCCAAAGTTTACAACTCAGAGACTCCAAGACATCCTTGCAATAATGCAACCAAATTGGGTAAATGGTTGACAATTTCAAAATTATTTTTATTTTGTTGTAAGTGTCCAATGCATCATTGATCAATCATATCCATGTTTACTTTGGAACTAAAATTCTTTTCCCAGATCCTAAATTTTAGGATCTACTTATTATGTTTAGTTTGCAACAAAAAGCCCAATGTATTATAGTCCGACCCATGTATTTTTTTTTTTTTAATATACAGTGATTAAATGTTGCCAAGTGGTTAGAGATTACTCCATGTATAATAACCAAAAATAAAAACAAAGTCTAAGAAAAGCCATTCGCCCATTTGCAGTATTTTTGTATATATCTTAAAATTTTACTTGAATAACAAATCCGTATATTTATGTTTGGGAAATGCGAGGCTTCCAGATTTTCACAAGGAGGAAGAATATGTATGAGATATTTTAGAGTGAGAGGATAAATCATTACAACTAAAAAAATCTAAATTACATGTTGAAAATTATGAAGTGAACATACTTGGAACTTTCATTAATCAAAATATGGACGACGAGAATTGGGAATTTTTAAAAGCCTACAAGCAATATGATCTATATAAATATATAATGTTAGACAGGCATACTGCAAGTTCAGCATACAATTCAAATGTACTTTTAGATGATGACTAAGTACTTTTTACATGAGTATTTCACAATTCACATAGTTTATGCTGGAAGAAAGATGGATTGATGTATCAGTTAGAACTGAGAAATGTTGCTCAATGAAATCACAAAGGGAGAACAGAACGTATTGAAATCCTTATTTACGCGCGCGCGCTCCGCAGGTTGTTCTGCTTTAAAGTTCAAATCTTTTCTTAAAACTGTTATATTTTACTGGGCCAAATGCTTTTTCCAAAACTGCTATATTTACTAGGCCTTCATAGTTGGAAACTTGGAATCGAAAAATCACATGTGGTTATATGGGCTTTAAACAATTTTAAACCAATGGTCTTTCGTTATGTGGCTTTAAAAAAAAAAAACAGGTCAATTCAAAACTGATCAAGAAACTTCACTGTCTAGGTGTACTAGACTAAAAGTGTTAAAATTAGAGAGCGGTATCCAAGCCCCACAGTTTGGTAACTAAGCCCCAATCAGTAAACCCACCCCACCAAAATTTTGTAATTTAGTAAACATGCCCCGATAGTAAATACACCCCAATATGAGTTAAACTAAAATTTTAATTAATCATCTCTTCATCTATTCAAATTGTTTCTTTTATAATTTTTCATTGCTAAAACTTATGATTGGAATCATATATACATTGAAACAACTTAGAATCGACATATTAAACAACTTAATTATAGTATGTATAATGAAACAAAATTTTGAGTTTTTTGAAAGAAGAACAACTTAGAATCACTTATACTTTAATTTTGGTTGTTTGGTAAGTAACTATCAAAAATAAAACTTTAATTTTGAAAGATCGTTTGAATTTTATTAAAATTTATTTGTTGGAAGTTTTGCAAGTTTTCGATATTAAAGTGGGTATGAAACCAATTCATATTAGTCTTCTACTAAAAGTCGTATATTGTTAATGAATAACAAATATACATAAATAAAGTTGAGAAAAATGAAAGAAGAAGAAGAATATTTTATATGGGGTGCATTTACTAATATAATTTAGGATATGTTATGTATTATTAGATTTGTTTAGTGGGGCATAATTACTAATTCGTGGGGCTTGGATACCGGCTCTCTAAAATTATTAAATCAGGGTAATAGAGACGTACGATGATGTCATCAGACCAGCTCCCTTTTTAGTAGTATCAAAGTAGGTAAGGTGGTAAGAGTGTAAGAATACACTATATATGCCTTTGTTTGTTTTACGAATTTTATCTACATGAAAATGACTCCAAATTTAAATTACACTAGAATTTAATTTATAAACCTTGTGAATTTCAATCCTTGTAAATACATATTCATTTCATTTGAGCCACCTGTCATGACATTGCTATCCATTACTTACATACCCTCTTAAGGAGCTCAACCTTACTAATATTTAAACCTGATCGTGTCGAAGCAAACGGGATGAAACCATGTTGATTTGTCTTACATGTTTTATTATGCTTCTTCACTTTTGTTGTTGCTGCACTATTAGTTCCATGACGTACTTCAAATATCACATTCCCGAATCCTACTATTGGCAATGCCAACACAAGCGTATCTGCCTTCAGACCAATTATAAACCAAAATATATGTTGGACGCAGTGTTAATCTACATTCCCTAGGATTAGTGAGGAAGTTAATCAAAGCTTCATTTTCACCTGCACCCTTGCCTGCCAGCCAAAAGACATCGTACAAAATATCTCATATGATCATGTGTATTTGAAACCCACGTAATTATGTTTGCAGTGAGCTGTAAGGTCTCCATAGGCATCAAGCTTTTTTCTTACACATAGGCTAAAATTCCCCACCTGTATATAGTAGAATTGTTAGACGGTAGCGGAGGATGGCTTTGTATTCCACTGGTATCAACCTGAGACCTTCCATAGAAATAGCAAGGAGGAAGTACTCTTCTGCCAATTCTGATTGCACGTACACATTCACTCACTGCCTTCTGCCGAGCTAACAACTTAAATTCCCTTCTCCACGTATTCAATCACTACCTTTTACCGAGCGGACAACTCAAACTCCCTTCTGCACACATTTAATCACTCCCTCTTGCCCGCTCTGACTGCACACATTTATTTATTTTATTTTATTTGAAAACCAAATGTTCATTTGTATCGTGCAAATAATAAATTAATTAAATCATTGCACAGGAGGTCCCAAACACAAAACCTACAAACCACACTAGAAAGGACTGACGGTACGAATTTCCCACCCATCTACTGACCTTCCTATTTCCGTGTTTCTGCATTAAGATAAATAAAATCCCTCACAGTGTCTTTATCTGAAGAAATTCCAAAGCCTACAACTCAGAGACTCAGACCATCTTGCAGTAGTGCAAATTAAATTGGGTAAATGGTTGACAATTTCAATATTACTAAGTCTATTGTAATATAATGTGTCGAAGATCACTCATATCCAATTATCCATGTTTAGTTTCTGTGTCAATTATATTGGTGGAAGTCAAATTCTAAGTGTATAAGAGCGTCTCTAATGAGTCTCCTAAAACCTAAATTATAGGAATTCCTAAAAAAACCTGACCCTAACGCGTCTGCTAAAATTATAGCAGCCGGCCATCCACGTAGGACGTGGTGGGCCGGTCTGCTATAACTTCAGCCAAAATCGATGTATGGATAGAAATATAGGAATGGCCAAAATAAATTGTTCCACGCAGGTCTAACCAGCGTGGAACTATTTTAATTTTTTTTTTTTTTGTTCCACGCAGGTCCAACCAGCGTGGAACCATTTCTAATGGCTAAACCTTCGGCCAAAGCCCAGTCTAGCCAGCCCAAAACTTTCACGCTGGTTCAACCAGCGTGGAACACAAAGCTAGGAAAAAAAACTTCCACGCTGGTTCAACCAGCGTGGAAGTAAGAATTTTGAAAAAAAAAAAACTCTGCGCGTTAGGGATACCTGATATAGGTATGGAAGACCTGCTAAAAAAAGTTATAGGAAATTAGGTGGCACCTATGTGGAGGCCATAACTGCCTATGTGTCGGCTAAATATGGGAGACCCATTAGAGATGCTCTAATAGTCTGGCATGTATTTTGCAAAATACCAATTGGTATAATTAGCAAAAGGTTTTTGTCTGCGCAATATTTGAATACTTTCTTCAAAGACAAAAATTCTTAAAACAAGATTATTTATTTGAAAATTTTAATCGAATAATAACTCCACATGTTGTTCTGAAGTTGAATAGGATGATTCATATCTTCTGAAATTTTTCTTCTGTGAATTATTGCGATTTGATTATCTGTCAACGATTCTCTTAAAATGAGAGAATAAATCATTACAACTAAAATATATTCGACAAATAAAAAATGCATAAAAGATAGAGACTTTAGACAATTAAAAAGTGAACATATTAGGAATTTTCATTGATCAATTTTCAGAGAACAAAAATTGGGGATTTTTAAAGCCTACCATCAATACGATCAATGATTTATTAAATGTTAGATCTGCAAGTTCACATGATGAATAAGTACTTTTTACATGAGTATCTCATAGGGTTTAAGCTGGAAGAAAGGTACCTGAATTATTTGCTCCAAACTTGGTTGATGCACTGCCGTGGAAAGTTGCTCACTGCAATCACAATAAGACAACAGAACATGTTCAATTCTTAATACAAATTTCCAGCAAGTGGCCGGTATTTATCTCGTTTTGGTCGACTGTGCGCGTTTCAATATCTTGGAGATGGTGCGTAGTAAGAGTATAACACTACACTATGTTGAATTATATTTTCGGTTTGGATTGTGACGTAAACCTTGTTAACAGCGTTGGAATGTGAATTAAATCGTCAATTTTTATAAAAAATCTAGGTCACAAAAAAAAAAAAAAAATTAATAATCTCTTTATTTCAAAATTATTGGTCCATATAGAGTTTACAACCATGTCAAGAGGTTTCAGCAGGTGGCGAAGTGTTTACCACCCTATACAGTTAGTCACTTGACTTGCAAATCTGGTTCGAATTATATATGTTATCACTTATCAATTTGACAATATGTTTCAACACAAAAAAACTTGATTAAACATGCAATCTAAAACACTTTTGAAAATTTATAAAATGAGAGGACAAATCATTATAAACTATAACATATCTAGAACAACAAAACTCGAATTAGCTAAGTTTAATTAACAGAATCAAATGCAAGTTAATCTTTCCGAAGCAGAACAAGAATTTCGCAATTTCAAAGCTTCCAAGTATATGGTTAATGTATATAAAACATCTGCATGTACATGTTAACCATACAATATAATTGAAATGTATGGAGAGGTAGTTTTAGCATTGCAGAAGGTACTTGTAGGTGAATGAAGTAGATTATTTGGATGTAGTTTTCATACGATGAACAATTAAATATTGTTGGCATGACTAGTATCTCATAGGGTTTATGCTGGAAGCTAAAGATAGATGGATCAGTTGATCAACACAAAAGGTATGAGAGATGGCAAAAATGTATCAGTAGATTATTAAATATGTCACTGATGTGTATAGGGATGCGCACACCATATTCAGACTACAAGAATAACCTCTTTCATGCCCTTGACACATTTCAACTGTGACTGCTCAGCACCATCCAGAATGGTCACCCTCTTGTTCAACTAACCAAGGTTTCCCAAAGCTAAAGTAATTGTACAATCAACTCAAGTCATCTCATCATTTCTCGACTTGTGCATTTTATTCATGTGCAGGGACTGTGTTGACCCCCCTTAACGGGCCCAAGTCCAAGTCAAAACCCAAGATTATAATCAACAAGTTGTTGAACCCGTGCTACGCACCGGGATTTGTGTTATTCAATAAAATGGAAAATTACCAAACTTTTTTTAATGCCCTTCTCAACCTAAATTTGTATAGAGTTTATAATGACTTTATAAGTGATTTGTTGAACCGAGTTTTTTTTAGTGCCCTTCTTAACCTAAATTTGTAGAGATTTATAATTAATATTTTTTGTATTTAGTATGGTTTTTATATAAGAATTAAGGATTTTAAATAGACGAAGGATTTAGTAGGAAAAAAAAGATTTAGAATTAAGTTCTAAAGGGTTTTAAGGTTTCTATAAATCTCTGTTAACATGGAAGGTGGATTTCCTTTTTAATTTGGGCTCTCACCAAAGTTAAGCAAATCTCTAGACTAGTGTCATGTGGCACTTGATGTCTAAAACTGAGCATCAATTGGGCTTAAAGTTGGACTTAAGTTCTATTCTCAAGTTGTTGAGAACACACCATGTGGCACTTGTTAGGCTCCACTATTATATAGTATATAGATAAGAGCCTAAGCCCAATTCAATTAGTAATAAGGCTTAGGCCCGTTACTACATTCAATATCGATCATAGGCTCTATCAATATCAATCATGGGCTTTATCTATTTAAGTCCATTATATTCAATAAGGTTAATATGGTAATTCTATATCCTTGTAGAGATTTTCTTAACCTAATCCAACTACAACTCCAATATCTCTACAACTCCTAATTCAATAACAATTTCAATATCTTTACAACTCATGTTCTTAATAGAACATGAGTACATTATCTTGTCATTATATGGTCCAAATACATGGGACTACAAATACTACAGTACATTAGGGATCGTTGGATCACATCCTAATTGTCTAAAAGGCTTGATTCCATCTCTCTTATGGATACGTAGGCAACTAAGAAACAACTTAGTGCAGCCATTATCAATCACCAAAACCCTATCCTTCATCTTCATCTTCTCCAATAAACTTAGATCTTAACATTAGGGGTTTCTTCTTGATCTTACATCAAATTTGTGTGAAATTCGGTTGAAACACTTTGGCATCGACTGAGGTTTTCTTTCCCCCCACAAAAAACCTACTTTTCGGAATCAAGTTATTTCTTCTCAATGGCAACAACTAGATCTCAACAAAACAAACAAGCAAGTAATGGTGGACGTCAAGAAGGTTCAAAACATGTGCAAGCTCGCTCTCAAGGTTCTAACCCTAGAGAGCATACCATCACTTCCAAGAGGGTTTCATCTAATGACGAAAAACACTCGGTTTCTTCTTCTTCTTCTCAACCATCAAAGTCCAAGGAGCCTACTCAACAGGAAGAAATCATGATTTCTGAAAACGAATATCTACGCCGCAAACTCAAAAGGCTTCAGAATAGGAACAATGGTCTAAGGAGGAATTTGAAACATGCCCAGGCGAGTTCCCTGGCCAGCAGCTACCCCCTGCCCGACTCCTCTTCCCCAGCAACCAACCCCACAACAGTAGCAGCTAACTCTCCCCTCCTGCCTATTCCTCCTTCTCCAACGGCTACCCCTCAGCCAAGCCCCCAGCAGCAGCAGCTAGCTCTCTTCCTCCGGCGGCTGTGCTGCTGCCTCCTTGGTCCTCCTCTCCACCAGCAGCAACTAACTCTCCCCTCCTGCCTATTCCTCCTTCTCCAACGGCTACCCCCTCAGCCTGCCTGTCCGACTCCTCCTCCCCAGCAACCAACCCCCCAGCAGCAGCAACTAACTCTCCCCTCCTGCCTATTCTTCCTCCTCCAGCGGTTGTCTCTCCCACTAAAAATCTGTCAGACTTGTTCCCAACTTGCCTAGCAGATAGCTGTTCGCCCAGACCAGCAGCTAACTCCTCCTCCTCCAGCATTGTGGACACCTCCCCTCCAGCGGCAACACAGTCATCCATCCCTGAGCCAAAGCCCCCAGCAGACAACTGCTTGCCCAAAGTCATACCTTGGCCAGCGTCCAGCGTATTCCCTCCTCCAACAGCAACCTCCTCACCCCCTAACATGTCTGACTCCTCCAGCCTGGTGCACACCTTTTCTCCAGCAGCTACCTCTCTCTCCCTTCCTACCTCCTCTCTAGCGGTTGTTCCACCCCCAGCAGCTGCAGTGCCAGCAACAACAACAATGTCTGCTGGTCGGTTACTTCGCATGGTTCCTTGGCCAGCCGCTATGCTGTTGCCAAGCCATTTCTCAAGCGCAATTGGTTCCAAGCTTTTCTCCTTGTCAGACCTGAGGTCCAGGCCATGTTTTTAGCCAGCGGTTATACCCTCAAAACCCCCCTGGCCAGCGCTTAAGCCAGCAGCTGTGACCCCCACTTCACCACCTATCGTTTCCCTACACTGCCTTACGTCTCCAAGCCCTTGCCTAGCGGCTATGGGCCTGGTGGTGCATTTTCCCTGCCCCTGTATTGGCTCCTCTTGTCCCCAGACCAGTAGCAATGACCTTACCAGGTTGTACGGGCTGCTTGTCAGTTCCTCTACCAGCAGCAGTGGACCCCACAGTGGGACTCCGAAGTGCCTCGGGACGTGCGTTTGTATCGTTATCGCGTCGAGGCACCCACTGTCCATACATACTCTCTTCTTCAAACTCGCACCCATTTCCATGATCATCGTCATTCTCAACATCCGTTTCGTCGTCACTTGTCATCACGAATTTCCTTCGTAGTGGAATTTTTTTCCGCATTTCTTGTTATTCTCCTTCACTTTCCCTCTCTCCTTCACTCATTTTTCTTTTTTCCGCTAGTATTCCCTCTACATTTTCTCATACTCGTATGGGTACTTCTTCTTCGATTTCTTCTTCACTCCTTACAAGCTTTTTGATTCTTTCAAACCGAAACGTTTCGTCAACAATTTTTTCATACCTTCGTATATCATAGACACGGATATCGCTCAACCTCCGAAAGTAGAAATCAAGATTTGTTTCCGCCTCTTCACTCTCGGTAGCGCCGATACTTTATATACGTCACATATAACATTCAACACCAATTTCCGTCATGATTATTTCAATTTTCATGTTGGTTATATAAAAATGCAAATCAACAAAAAAATTATACGAATATTTCTTCATTCATGACACGACTTACCTCTAGGCGTGTTCCTTACAACAAACTCCGTCTGATTCCATTCTCCGATTAGAATATATCTATGGCGTTTGCCCAGTTTCATCGATGTTGGCATGCCAACGAAGCGCCTCATTTGATCTCGAAATTCCAACTTCATTCATCCTTCATACCCACAATTCTAATCAATATCGGACTACTTCAGTAAACCCGAATCTCCTTCCGTATGCTTCTTCCAACTTCTTCGTCCTCGCCATTAGTAACCAAAACGCTAAAGGCATTTGAGCGGATGAGGCATCGTAGTAAGCTAGTAGTTTCGCTACTTCTCGATCAAGTGGTACTTGAAAACCAACTTCTAGCATTGGATAGGTAACTTGAATCATGTTCGGGCCGAGTTTTACATTCCCTCTATCGTTCATTACTTCAAAACCTTGAAGTTTGAACTTCACCCTAATTCCGCTTTTGGTTAGTATTTGGCATTCCTTGCTATGACGGTATGCTCCTCGTTTCACCCATCGATACTACTTGGCCTCCTTGACCGGTAACAGACCTCTTTTCCTTTGTATTTCTATCTCCTTCTTACTCCTCTCCTCCTTCTCATTATTACTCTTTGTGTTCGATATCTTCTTGGGCATTTTGTCTCTTTCTCAAAAACCTACATCAAACATCATCATGTTAGTCATCTAACATATATATATTCCCTTTTTATAGCTACTTGAACACAAATGTCAAAGTTTTTACTCCTATACTCTTCATATTCTACTTTCTATCATCTCTTGGGAATTTCGTCAAACACTTGTTAGCAACTTCTAATGTAGCTTTTTTTATAGCTTTTTCATGCTTGTACATTACACATACTTCTTTACTTACCTATTACCAACATTTTCTTAGTTCAAAGTCATTACCCATACTCCCATCATCATGCATTTCTATTTCCCAACAAATTCAACATTACCCACTCACATAGTTTTTCCATGTTTTCCTACAATAGTTATGTTTCACTTACTTTTTATTGAAGCTTTGTCTTCATTTTCCACTTAGTAAGTTCACTTTGGTGTTATTCTCTTCTTTGACTTCTCTTCTTCCTTTTCCTTCTTTCTCTTTGAATTCAACACTTCTCTCCCATAGCTTTGTGTTTACACTTCCTTTTTTTTCTATTTTTTCTCTCCTTCAAATTCTATACACTAATGTTTTCTTCTTTTTTCTCTTTCAAATAAACTTTGGGTCCATTAGTTTGTCTATTTCGGGCCCAACTAGTGTTTTATTTTGTTTGAGCTTATTTTCATAGCTTTGTGTTTCCATTATCTCTCGTTTTCAAGCCCATTTTCTTTTCGGCCGAATTTTCTTCACTCAAATTTTATTTCTTTCTACTCAGATTTTTAGTCGAACTCATTTCCGTTCTCATTTCTTGAGTTTAATCAATTTATTTTTCTATAAATTTCTATCGCCTGTATCTTCGCTCAGTTGAATTCAATTTATTTTTCTATAAATTTCTATCGCTTGTATCTTCGCTCAGTTGAGTTCAATTTATTTTTCTATAAATTTCAATCGCCTGTATCTTTGCTCAGTCGAATTCAATTTATTTTTCTATAAATTTCTATCACTTGTATCTTCACTCAATCGAATTCAATTTATTTTTCTATAAATTTTTTATCGCCTGTATCTTCGCTTAGTCGAGTTCAATTTATTTTTTATCTCCTGTATTTTCGCTCAGTCGGGATCAATTTATTTTTCTATAAATTTCTATCGCCTGTTTCTTCGCTCAGCTCATGTTCAATTTATGTTCCTATAATTTCCTACCGCCTGTCTCGTCACTCAGATTGCGCTCATTTTTTCTTCTTTACCCAATGGGTTTCACCCATCGCCTGTTTATATCTTGTCTTGTGGATGTTTTATATATTCTATTATCTTGCTTACTTTCTAATTGTTTCGATTGTTTATTTGATTGATTGATATTAAAAATTACTTTAAAGTATTGTCTTTTATAAAGGTTATTGTTGTTCAGTTTTTGTTATGTTCAGTTTTGACATGTTGTAGACAAACAGTTATAATTTTGTGCTCGGTGCTCCGAATGGCGATCTGTCTTTTAGGTTGAAAAGAATATTCTCTCATCTTTCCAATGGTATATTACACGTCGTCTGGAGATATGTATTTTGGCAGAAAAACGACTCCGAAGTTCTGACAGGAAACGTCAAACGTGCCTCTAAACAGTAGTAGTTCTGACAGATTTATTGCCTCTAAACGTGCCTCTAAACCTGCCTCTAAACCTGCCTCCAAAGGTGGACTTGCATCATCATCATTGTTGATCGATACCCGAAAGGGTGGAGTAAAACAAATAACTTTGTTGGTGACCTAGAGATCCGGTTGAATTCATACCATACATTGGTAGTTTGAATTTTGGTTTATAAAGATTGACGTTTTTTCAAGGTGTCAGCTCAGATTTGAGAATTTTCGTCGAGGTGGAGAATTGTTGTTCAGTTTTTGCTCTCTTCAGTTTTGACACGCTGTAGACAAACAGTCATAACTTTGTGCTTGGTATTCCGAATGGCAATCTGTCTTTTAGGTTGGAAAGAGGATTCTCTCATCTTTTCAATGGTATATTGCACGTCGTCTGGAGATACATATTTTGGCAGGAAAATGGCTCGGAAGTTCTGATAGGAAAAGTGCCTCTGGATAGTAGTTCTGACAGATTTATTGCCTCTGGACGGTAAAGTATCTATGGGCCTATTTTTGGCCCATAACGTGGTAAAACCTCATTTACCTTGTAATAGACTATATAAAGTCATGATGGTGTAGGAAACCTTAAGAAGTTTAGAAGCCACGTTAAACATAAGTCTAAGTGAGTTTTGAGAAATTCAAAACTTGGAGATTTAAGGTTTGGAAGCTTGTGAAACTTGGGAGCAATCTTTGTTGGGAGATTTCTAGGTTTGTGTTCTTCTTGTAAAGGGTGTTAGGTTGAGTTGTGTGAGATCTCATCTTGTAAATCTTTTGGTGGAAGATAATAAAGTTCTTTGTGTTTGCCGATGGTGGTTTATTCCCTGTGAGAGTTCTATCATATATATCTTGTGTATTGGTTTCGTTTTTCTTATTATCATTACTTGTTTCTTCTAGATCTTGAGTTATTCCGCACTTAAAGTTTATTGATTTATTGTCGATTTTCCCAACAATTATACTTTTGTTGGTGTACGTATATAGCTATATACTATACGTATATATACTATACGTACTCGGAACTAACTATCATTTAGCTTGTGGAGGTGAAGACTTGGAGGAACAGTTATCGACTTCTCAGTGTGTCCAAAATGAAACTCTAGCTGGTATAAGGATCTTCTGTATATATGTCTATACATCATCTGATTGAGTAGCATGTGTTATGGCTTATGGTCTAAGCAGTTAAGCATTTCTCTACTTGAGGGTTTTCAATGTTTTTTTTTAAGAAAAATTAAAAATAAATTGTAGTAAACGCTGTTTAAACTGAGACTATGCATGAAATGAGAAGTGAAAATTTTATTTCCTCTGCAGAACTACCTGACCTACATGAGAAGATTCTCATACTTGAACTAGAGCATAAATGAGTTTTGATTTCTTTCTATAATAATACAAATATAAAAGAGATCACCCATTTATGTTTGAGAAGTGCAATTTTTTATTTTTTGTTTTTGATAGGCAAAAGATTTCTGTTGCCGGGACTTGAACCCAAACCGGGTAAAAAGATTTCCTTCGCGAGAAGTGCAATTAGAAATAACTAGTTGTCTTTCCTGTGCTTTTGTTTGGTTATTTATCATTCTTATCGTATGGTAGAACCTTGAATGAGAGGATAAATCATTATAACTAAACAAATCTTAGCAAATGAACATATATTTTTGGAACTTTTTATTAATCGAAAAATAGAGAACAAGTTATAAAATGTTTGAACTAAGTACCTCATAGTTTTCTTGCATGAAGAAAGAAGAGTTAATCGGCACAAAAGGTATGAAAGATGATGAAATTTATTTTTCAAGTAGATTGAATGGAAAAAGCATGCTAAAGTAAAAAAAAAAAAGAAAAAAACAATTTCCGTTGCCGGGACTTGAACCCGGGTCTCTCGGGTGAGAGCCGAGTATCCTAACCAACTAGACTACAACGGACTTGTTGACAGATTACTTGATCCTGTGGTATACAACCTATTATATATATTAGAGATTTTTGGACATACCCCCATTTGAAAGTCGAAATTTGAGATACCCCCATTTGAAAAAAAATTTGAGATACCCCCCAATTCAAGATGTGGTGTTATCTTAGCCGTCCATCATAATCCATCATAAAACTCACCTACGGCTGTAAAGCTCTTCTGTCTTGAATTGGGGGTATCTCAAAATTTTTTTCAAATGGGGGTATCTCAAATTTCGACTTTCAAATGGGGGGGTATGTCCAAAAATCTCTATATATTATGTGTGTTTGTTTTGCAATCTACACCGTCTTGAATTTGTTGATGTTACATAATTGTTAACTGATACCATTCAAGCTAGCTATCTATCTAATACGAACTTGGAAAGAATCACTTCGAAGGTGGCGATGTGGATGCTTAGGTGGTAACATCAAGTCCGAAGGCTACTTCACGCCTTGTCTTTGTAAGCCCTTTGGGCCCTGTCTTTGTATGCCTTCAGGCCATGACTAACATAAAAAAAAATCACTTCAAAATGTATTGGTTGAGTTATGGAACTTCGTAGCTCTAGGGTTTATTCTACTGGTACTGCATGCATACCCATAGACGGATCCAGGGGGGTGCGCGTGGGTACGGTCTAGAATTTTTTGCAAAACTATAAAGAATCGCACCCCCAAGATTTTAATATATAGGTTACATGTTACTCTGCACCCCCAACTCAGATTCCTGGATCCGTCCCTGTGCATACCATCTCATTTATCTAGTACATCATCTTCCATAAGTTTATGGTCATTACTGATAGAATAAAATGAAGTATATACTTTTGAATGGAACATTGAGCACAGTTGATTTTTGATTCTAACACCATCCCTCTGTTTATTTCGCATCAAATCAAGTGAAGCTTATGGAATTAGCATCTTAGGAAATTATGGTCGTGTGTACGGGTGATGACTCTATATTAATTGTAAATACATTACATAATAAAGATAAATTCAAGATAGGGACTGCAAAAAATAAATAGTAGACACGTGAATTTTATATATATGGAATTACAAGTGAACACATGTGATATAAATCACATTGATTTTGTAATGGAAGACAAATAATAAAAAGAATATTTGATCTTTATCTTGTAATTGTTGGCATTAACATACATTGCCACATAAGCGCCACATGAGCTCATGAGTAATCGAGTTGGGCCAACTTCGAGTATGATTTGTACTGCATGTTGGGCGGGCCAAGTCGTTGGAAATAAGCTTGAAATCGATGTAGCTCGATATGTATATACATACACATTAATGAACCTTTTAAGTAGCCATCTTGCATTTTGAAAATTTTATTTGCATCCCTTGATTTTGAAAGTACATAGTGTTTATTTGTTGAACTAAGTTGCTTATGTGCAACAGGATTGGATTTGGATCATTCATGAAATATAATGGCGTCAGCCATTAGGTTAAGATCAATGAAAAATATGGAAGAGACACAGAGCAAGGCGATCGGGATGTTAAGCCAGATGGCTAGCTAAGTCGGGTTTAGACCACTGTACGTAGTGTAAATCTAACCCGGCCGAACTGAATCCATGCATTTCTATTTGTTATTTTGTTGTTGTTCTGTCATGTTATGGTAGTTATTCTTAGTTGGATTTGGGAGGTGAGATGAAACAAAACGGTTACATACAACTTCTTAAAGTTTTTTCGCATTTCTGTCATATTGTTCTAAACACAACCATAGAAATTAGAATGTTTTCTTCTTCTCATAAGGGTTTTAGCTTGATAACCTAAATAGAGAAAGGAAGAAGAAAATATGGGGGGTTGCAGACCTCTGGGATTATTGATTTCATTACCATTCGCTCTTATTGCATTGGTTATATCTTTGGTGGCAGCTGTCATATGGCTCATTGGGTGAGTTCATTAAAGAATTCTTTTTTTCTTTGGCTTTAATCATTTAAAGAGCATATTGTAATCATTTTCTTTAATACTCGTGTGCGTATTTCAGACATTTTTGTTAATGAAAGTAGGTTTAGCACATAATGCCATGAGAACTCGTACGTAAACAGAATTTGGTTTTATTGGATTGTGTTCACCTGTCAGGAACACAATCCAATGTAGCTAGCCATTACCTAGTTAGCCGTTCGAGTTTCATTTCATGGCATCCGTTCGAGTTTAAATCTTCATATACAAATCTTTAAAACTCGTCATATTACCTGTTTGCATTTATACTAATAATGATTTTGATGGCAGGTCTATATTGAACTGCGTATGTCCGTGCTGCATATGTTGCACTGTGATAGTTAATTTAGCGATGTCGTTGGTGAAGCTTCCGGTTGAAGTAGTTATATGGTTCATTGATAAAATCCCTTATTGAGAATTTTTGTAAATTTTATGTTGGTCTGTAAGAGTTTAGTTCATTAATTTGTTATTATTAGACTTTGTAATTCCTAACCATCGGCGCCTAACTAATTATGCCTAGATTAAGAGTCCTTTTTATGTAAGAAAAAATTGACAAATGTAAAATTTTATTTGTGTATTAACATCAATATAACAGGGTATGAACTAAGAAGTAATGGAATATATTAATGTCGCGAACATACCATACTGTTATTTACTTACATTTTAGTAGCACTGATACTGCATCAAGCAGTAATGCACTATGGATCAAAGTGTTGACAAACATGACAGATCAAGTCATCCAGGTTTGGTTTTGAGTGAAACTGCCACCAACCCAACCCGAACCGGAAGCTAATCGGGCTACATCGGTCAATAGTCTAATTCCAGAAAGTTTGTTATACTGATCTGTCTATTTATGGTAGTTATTCTTCTTTGGTTTGTGTAAGATAAGATGAAACAAAACAGTTACAACTTCTTTCACCATGCATTTCTGTCAAAATTTTCCAGATTCACCATAGAATGTTGATAACTTCTACTAATCTTAATAGAGAAACTAAGTTGAACAAACAAAGAAGAAGAAGACAGAGATGGGGAAATGCAGACCTTTGGGCTTCTTGATTTCATTACCATTTGCTCTCATTGCATTGATCTTATCTTTTGTTGGAGCTATTATATGGTTAATTGGGTGAGTTTCTCTTATGTATGTATATCTTTTCCTTCCAACTTTTTTTTCTTTTCGTTTTTTATGTAGGTTTGATCTATGTTCAACATGAACAATTTTGCGTAAATTATATTGATGATGCCGTTTATCTTTATCGTTGTAATCACATTAGTTTTGATTTAATGGCAGGTCAATATTGAGTTGCATATGTCCATGTTGTGTATGCTGTACTGGGATAGTTAACTTAGCGATGACGTTGGTGAAGCTTCCGGTGGATATAATTATATGGTTTATTGATAAAATCCCTTGTTAGATATTTGATTAGTCTGTAAAATTTATGTTCTTTGTGGAGATTTTATTTCATTAATTTAGAATTTATGATTTTTTATTTGTTTTAGTTATTCATCTTATTGACTAAATCAATGCAATAGCAACAGCAGTTACTATATATTGTTTCCTTAACATTAAGAAACCAAAGCTTTCAATTTACAAGAAAGTAACCCAGTTCTGAGTTGTATAATCTTCAGTACACTTTTCAATTGGAATTTAGCCAGTCTAGCAAAGTTCTATCAAATTTAAAAACTAGAACTTTTGGAATATGAAGGTTTTCAATTTAGTAGATATAAGGAATATGACGCAACTCGATTAGCTTTGGAATATGAAGGTTTTGGAATATGAAGGTTTTCAATTTAGTAGAACTTTTGGAATATGAAGGTTTTCAATTTAGTAGATATAAGGACTATGACGCAACTCGATTAGCTGCTTCTGAGAGAACTTTTGTTTTGGTTGGCAGCGAGGTTGAGGGACCCCAACCCCATTACCTGTCAAAACTTATATCAACAATCAGCTGTTGAAGTGTTTCGAACCCACAACCTCTCCACTTTGTAAGAGGGGTGCTACCATTGCGCTACAGGCTCATTCGCTTATGAGAGAACTTTTGTTTCCATTTACCAGAAATGCTTCTACTTCTGATGACTCAAAAGAAAGAGCGATTAATAGCAAGAACAGGAAAATAGCTATTTCTATGAGGTTATAATGTTATATGCATTCATTGAAAAATAAGAAAAATAAAATCTAGTTCAAATTAATTTGATATACTTTTTTCTATATCTTATCATCATTTGAGTTCCTCTACTTTATATTTCAACAAAAAAAAAAGTTCCTCTACTTTATATGACTTCTAAACCAAAGAAAACATTACAGTTTATCACTATATGCTGGAATAACTTAAAAAGAAAATATTATTGACTATAGTCTGAAGATGCAGATGATGTCCTGTCCTCATCTTCCTCGTTTCCTTCCAGATCATCTTCATCTTCCTCTCCATACTCGCTTCCCATCTGTGCTCCATCCAACTCCATCTCCCCATCATCTTCTCCATCAACATCTCCCTCTTCATAACCATCACCAACTCCATCTACGTCATCATCTTCGTCACCCTCTTCATCCCCTTCCTCATCACTTTCCATGTAATCTTCAGACTTGTGATGGAACATGCCACCATAACCTGCCCCCTGATCATCATACTCATCCCCTGATGCTTGACCATTGTCATCTGATTCAGATGCCTCTGCAGTATTACTAATATCATCATCTTCTACATGCAATCCCCTGATGTCTCTTTCCCAATCCATCCCTGTCGAGATTCTTGGTGGTAACACAATTGTGTTCTGTTTAGGTAAAATGTTTACACCACGTGGACCTAAGTCCATTCCCGTACCAACTATCCGCTTACCAGATATCTGCCTATTCCTGACTGAGCGACGACCTCTCCTACGTCCTCGTCCACGTGTCTGGATTTTCTTTCCTACTCCGCCAGTTGATCCACTCCCTCCCCTCTGCAATTTTCTTCCCCCTCGGTTATGACTGCGTCCCCGTCCACGAACCCCTCGTCCACGAACAGAGCTGTTAGGACCACTCCCCACACTGACCCAATTATCTTCATCTTCTTGTAAATGATTAGACTGATCTAAAACCCCTTGTTCCGACTCTTGCACATTTTTGGCAACAGTATATCTTGATGGTAGCTTCTGCAAAATGAGAGATTTAGTATTAGAATAGGGTCACTCCTAAGAAAAAACCAAGAAAAAAGTCTCCCACAAGTATTTGATACCAATAAATAGGGATCACTTGATCGAGAAAAGTGAGATGAATTTTTGGGGCAATAACTATGTCATATTGTTGTCTGCCTTAAATCTTGTGACAAAACATCATTTCAGGGGATGATTGACGGTTCCTTATTATTCTTATTTTATCTTCCATTAAAAATCTGCTCTATTTTTTTTTCTTTATTTCTTCTTTTCTTACAAATGAATCATATAATTTGCTAATAATGCTGTAATTTTGGGAAACTATACTCTTAGCCACCACCAATTGACAACCTCTTAAAAGGGGAGAAAATGACACCCATTGACAACCTCTTAAAAGGGGAGAAAATGACACCCATTGTCCTTTGTGTTTGTTGGAAGGGGTAAAATGACAGTGTATGATTATGAGTTTCGAGAGTATGTCTGTTTTTTGGTCCTGGTTTGCTTATGTTTTGTAGTTGGTATAATGTAATGTACACCACGTTGAACTTTATTGTTTTTATTTGTGTATAATATTGGAATGTATAACCTGTAAAAAACCAAAACAATAGAGAAAAGAAAAGAAGAAACTCCACATTTAACAGGGACTACTCACAATGAATTCACTAGCTTCCTTGTCTTTCTGAGACTCCACTTTCTGCTGAAGCATATAAGAAATGGACGCATCAATTTCCATAAACCTCAAGGCCACGGCAGCAGTGGTCAGTGGCACCCATGGAAGTACAGGAACTTCTTCAGGAAGAGTAGCGTAAGAGTTATCGACGGTAAACCCTCGTGTCATAACCAAGAGCTCCTTGGTCGTCTCAAAATTTGATGCTAGATAATCGTTCTTAACAGCTCCCTCCAAAATAGTCACAAACTGCAAGAGGCACACACACCAAATAGCTCCCAATTAGATAATAGAGTCTAGTAACACATAGTGATATACATTATATAAGTAAAACAGAGAAAACCATGACTAGGCTGCTACCTTAGAGATTTTACAGCATCCATCAAATCTGATGAACAATAACTGCACTAAACGGAGAAAACAATACCCTTTCTATAAAGGTTGCTAAAGATGTGTGACAAGTGAACAACAATCATTATCGCATAAATGTACTTATGTACGTGTATACTCCTCTAGTACATACTTATGTAGTATTGGTAGTACATGTGAAATTATCATTTTGCAGTCCAATTTTCTTTTTCTCAGACCTTAAGGTCCAATAAAAAATGAAAGCAATTTATAGGTATCTTAGTCAGTCAAAGGGCTCAACTAAAAATTGATAGAAGATCATTTACATTTTAACATACATACACATAAACTAATTGACTTTGAAAACAGCTAACATAAAATTCAAACTGGAACGCACTGCATCAACTTGGCAGGAGAAAAACAAAGTTTAAAAATGGCAAAAGCATCGTACGGATTCAAAATAGACAATAGGATAAAGTTACAACGCATCAAAGATCAATTTGTGTAATACCAACTTTCAGGGAACAAAGAATTCTAGTATACATGAAAAAGATAACAAAAGGTCGACTGAGAATTGATGAAAACCTGTAGAAGTTCCTCTGCTGAGGACGAAGCTTGCAACTTGATGCCCCAAGATTTGCGATAATCCTCAGTCCAAAGAGGTTGAAGCGCTTCTGGTGGAATGTGTGCCTGTTAATTCACAAACATGAGTACTACTGAATTTAGTTCAAAACAAGGGGAAGAAATCCCAGAAAAGGTTGTATTGACACAAAATTTCCCAAAATACCATATTACAAATCAGATAGTAAAGAAGCGAAAAGAAGTTCAGCACAAGAATATGTTGCTTACTTCAACTAATGCTAACTGTGACTTGAGCAATCTAATCCTAAGGGGAACTGAAGAATTGGAGCAGCGATTAATAGAGCCAGTTTTCTGCTTCTCCTCGCATAGATTCACATGGTCAGAAAAATCTGAGTTGTTATAGAAGGTCCCAAAGGTCATGTGGCAAACATGACAGTGATTGTCTTCTGAAAAGTATGAATCATGGCAGAATTCACAAGTCACTAGCAGCTCAGGGCATCTTTTCTTTCCAAATTTCATGGCACAGAATATTGATGGGTGGAACCACTCTTTCCACATCCAGTCTTGGAACTCTTGATATCTTATCAAGGTGTTTTTTATCTCATCTTGAGTCTTACCTAGCTCAACTTTAAATGATGAGGACTGGTCCTGTGTATCAACACTAACTCCACACAATGTACTACTAGGACTTGCTATTCCTGCCTTGCAGTCAGGACTCAACATCACTCCAGAAACATTTGGTGTGGTTATTACTCTATCAGGGTCTGCATAATTGGAGCTCTTCTTGCAACTTCTTACAGCTTCTTTGAAGGAAGTTTCAACATTTAGTAACATTGAATGCAAATGTGCTTCTCTGATTCCGCGTGTATCTAGAGATGCCAAAAGAGCATCAAAACCCTGCAGGTAAGATGGATATGATGAATAGATAGGGTAAGAAAACCAACAAAGCTGAGCCAAAAAACTCTAAAAGCTTTGACTCAAAAATACAACTTGGCCATATTTATTTAAATTACAGTTCAAACATTTAAGTTAAAGCTGAGAGCCAGATCCCACTTTTTTTATACATCAAGCGCTATCATGCCAGTTATAGTAATCATGTCTAACGCACCTATATCTTCCCTTTTAATTAGATTATTACAATAATTAAGAATGTTGTTGCAACTTTAAATTTTAACCTAAGCTTTTGCCACTTCGAATTACTCCTTGGAAAGTAGCATTTGATAGAATTTCGAAAGAAAGACTTACCTCTTCTGAATCAATAAGCCTCCAACAACCACCTTGAGATTCGAAAAAAATCCTGGAAGAACCAGGATCATATTTGGTAGCAGTCGTGACAAATTGCCAATAACGATTACGCCGGCGATCCTGACCTAGAGGCAAAGATCGGTATACATACATTTCTTCTGCTTTGTGGCCAATGTAAGACTTTAGCTGTACACGGGACCTCTCTGCAGCAAATGCATTCGATTGAGCTAAACTTTCTGGAGCCAAAGATAACTCCTGCCCAACCAAGTTCCTTTCTGTAGGCAAGTTATTAAGATTATTTTGAGCATTGTGAAGTTCCAGCACTGGTTCTTGTTTGACAGTGGGGTTAAGAGAGGCATCATTAGTTTTGTTATCACCAGCATAGGGGCTTTGGTTCCCATCCACTGCAGCGTTCATAGGGCTTGGGTCAGTCTTGATCCCCGTATAGGATGGATATTGAAACTTTGTTACATAATCTTCTTTCATGCGCCTTTTATCCAGTTGTGCCTCTGCCCACATTTGCTTCTTAAGAGCATTTGCTGCTTCCAACCGTTCCTATAGAACAATCCAAGTCAGAATACAGACACAAAGATTCCAATTTTTTATAAATAGATTCCTAACTCTTTCTATCCCCAATTTTTATCCTATAGGACCAGTCGATAAGAAAACCATGAAGAACAATCCAGTCCTATGTATGGTTCTACAGAATAATCATTTCATATCAAATCTTGTTCTGAGAAAATCTATTCTTATTACTGTACATAAATTTGATTTGATTCTTATTTGGTTATGTGCTGAAAGGGTTCAGATTTTAATATTGTCAAAACCTAAAGTTCATTTAGGATTTTTAAAATCCCTAAGTTTTAGAAGAGTTTCTTCTTATCATGATTCACCATGAACAGATTGTCGAAAAACTATCACTCATGAAAAGCATAAAATAACAAACTCATACACACACAGCAGTAAAAAAGACTTCCTACACATCAATCAAGTTTTTGAAAAGGTAAAAGGTACACAAACGATACCTCAAGAATGACACGAATTGAATTTCCCTCAATGGCAACACCAACTAAGGCAACAAGAGCATTGAGACGCTCTTCGACACTCAATTCAGAGTATTCCCCTTCCGTTAGGCCTACAACCCAAGGTTCACCAGAGTTGTTTTCATCGATCTCTGTGTCTTCCTCTTGATGGTTACTTGAATTGTTGCAATTCACAGCGTTATCAATGGACTGACCAAATGTAGAACCTGTGCTGTTTACCTCCTTTGCGCCTTCCACAAGAAATGGAGCCAAATCCTTCACAACACCATTTTGTGGAGTTACAAAAATAGGAGTATTCTCTCCATTGCCTGAGCAAGCTATTGATTGAGAAGATTTTGTTTCCTTAGAATGTGAAACCCCTTCATCTAAATTTGCAGCAACACCTACATCATCATCTTCAGCATCCTCAACAGGATCACAGTCAGAGTCCTCATCTTTTACAACATTATTATCTGCATCCTTTTCACCTTCAGAATCAGAAAACCCATTCTCAAATATCTGAATTTTCTCTCGGGCTGCTGAGAGTAATGCTTCAGCATCAGCAGGATCCTTTCTGAAAGCAGACTTAACACAATATGTGGAAGGAGCGGTCCTTTCAAATAGGTTCCCATCCCTCGACAATGCAGCTGCAATAGAAGCTTCAGGCGTCTTGCTTGTTGTAAGATCCCTGAGTCCAGATTTCTACAGACAAGCAAACACAATATATCAGAAGACACAAACAGAAAGCAATTAAGGTAATGGATCAAATGGAAGAATACTTACCTGAATCTTGTCAGCAACTTCTAAGATCGTTAGACCTTTACTTCCTTCAAGAGAAAGAACATGAAAAGCTGCAAATTTAACAGTTCCTGGTGTCAACCTATGCCTGGATTTGCGTGGTTGAGAAAATCCTTTTTCCTGCATTACTGCAAGAGCATTCTCAGCAGCGACACCATTACGTAAGGTGCACACAATATCTTCCCCATCATGACCCTGCTCAACAGGAGGAAAATCATAATTATAACAAAAACAACTTAAAATTACCAAAAGCATCATGACCCTGCTCAACAGGAGGAAAATCATAATTATAACAAAAACAACTTAAAATTACCAAAAGCAACATATACATTGATGAATCACATCATGCACCTCTGATGGGTACATATGGCACCTATAGTATAAATTAAAAAATGAGACGAGGTGAAGATGATCTCCCCATCAGGTATCTCAACTTGTCAAAGAACAAAATCATCTGAACATGTCTGACAGGTCAAAAGTCATAATTAAACTTGCAAAAAATTGAACAGTATAAAACCTAACCATCGTAAAAGCCTCTTTTGGATGGGATAGAAATGTTTATATGGGTTGAATGCTTCCTAGAATTGGTAGGAAAACTTTCTTCACCAAAAGTCAGACATTTATCCATATAGTAGGTTCAAAGTTCACAGATGGAGCATCGATACAGAACAATGTAAATATATAAACATCCCAAATTTAAATAGAAAACAAGAGTTACAGATTGCTAGAGAGAGAGCATCTTTTGTTTGAAATTTTCCATAATAGCACTTGATTTATAGCTCATACAGAAACTAGGCAAAAGTGATTTGGATTTAAGATTTGCTGTAGATTTAGTTATCTCAAACAAAGAATTAAACATGATAAGAACCAGAAAAAGCCCTGCTCTTCCTTTTGTTAAAAACTTAAACGGTAAAGGGGTTTTTGGGGTCACCATCAAGGATACATGCTAGATCTATCTCAATCTCAGGACTGAGAACTGTGTTGCGACATTTACAGAAAGAGAACTTATCAATATTTACTTAATTGCATCTCAACTGTATGGCCTGAAGTGAATCCATTACATTAAAGTCATCTTAGGTTGGCCCAATGTGTTCATCCTTTGATGGATAGAAGAAATGAGTGGCACGTCTATTCCTCTGTGATTCCCACCCAGTTCATTCTTCTCCTTGTATTCGCTTCAAGTACAAATACTAATATAGAACCGTGAGACGGTGGAGACCAACTTTAGGAGAAGAGGAGTTGAAGAGCGGAGCCGAGATGCCCTTGAGAGAGAGAGAGAGAGAGAGAATTTTTTTTTTTTCCTTTTTGTGAAACTGGACGGACGGACACTCTATTTTTTTCCACCCGAATTATAATGGACCTCCTAAAGTCGGTTGACAAAGAGAATGGTCTATTCAACAGAGATTGACACAGATCATCAACTGGGTTCGGAGCCACAAATGGTCTTGACACAAACAAATCTAACTGGTATAGGTGATTCCTTACAAAAATTAAAATAAATTTATTGTGTTAAAAGTGGACATAACAATCAAGTACAAATAAGTAGCTAACCTCGTTATCATCACGATAATATGCCCGCTCAGGACTCCTTTTTTTCAGTTGCGGACCAAATCCGGCGGATAATGCAAACTGGCGCAATATCTCAGGCCAGGTCACTGGATTCAAGTGGCGCTGCCAGCAGCGTATATCAAAACCCCATGCATATGCCTGATAAAAAACGAGCAACCTTTAGAAAAAAAACTCAAAGACAAACATTAACAACTAAAGAAATGAAAAGGATTAACAATTATCAAGCAACCAAATAAAGCATACCCCTTCAACTATTTGCGGATGTCCGCCTCCAGGACTAGCAGCACTATTTTGATTTGCCCCCAATCCAATAGAGGGGGTCCTTGCAACATCCTCAATATCTTTGATGATAGACCTCAGCAAGGCAACATGTATTTCACCCAACATCCTTGGCTCCTGAGACCGCAGACAGTCTTTAGTTTACGCAGAAAACCATGAATACAGTATGAACTCAACTAAAATATTGATTTTGAAGAACTTACGTAATCATGCATGGCTTGAATAAACTCATCGAGAGTAAAAGGCCAAATATCAAGCACCTCAGCAAATGTGATTAAAAACTTGTAAACCTGAAAATATTAACTTCAACCCTCAGAATCTTAACAGCAGTACCACATCCTGGGTATTTTAGTGAAATTAAACTTCTATCAAATGGTTAAGAAATAACAGACAGATAAGAGATCTTAGTTAATCACTGATGTTATCTTTAGATTCTATTGACATATTAGACACCTAGATAAGTAGAATGCACCTACACTGATAAAAGACAACATATACAGCAGATCAGCATAATGTTTGAGGGTTCTTTTTTTTATAAAGAAAGGTGCTCATTCATATAATTAACATATTACATCACAAAGAAGTCATATTAGGAATAATTAAGCAACTAACCCAATATAGACCACAACCTTGCACTCATATGCTCTTAAAGTTAATGCCCCAACCAAAGAATACACATGGAGTTTAAATATAAACACAAAAGTAACCTCTGCTAAATTCTATGATTGCTCAGGAAACAAACAACAAGTTCAATGAACAGAAATACACATGGTCGCCATGTTAAATATCTCAATAACGATAGGCACGACATTTTATCCCATTCAAATTAGACATAAATGATAGCTAAATATGAAGTGCAAAGAAAGGTCACTGAACATACCATTAGAAGGTTACCCATATTTTCCTCTGAATCAATCCAGGGTCGAATTGTTATAGGCCTCTTCAATTTCACAGACTTTGGAGGGAATGTACTCAACATATCTAAATACAAAAAACTCATTAGAGCCTGGTTGAATAACAAAATTGTACATTTAAGAATGAAACTAATCATGTTACCATATAGACATGTTATATGAGAAAGGAAAACATCATCAGCAAGCTTAATTACTAAAGAACAATTCCAAATTTAACCAAAGTGTCAATGTGGTGCAAGTACTATAGCTCATCCCCATAGTCAAAACTAGTTTAGATTGTTGTTAACATTTGCATAATGTATTGAAAACACTCACCACATTAACCGCTTCAACAATAAGCATTACAAGTGAAGTAGATAACTAGAGGGAACACAAAGGCATCATGTACCTCTGAATATGTCAAGGTTTTGCAGAGTATCACTGTCAAGCGAAAGAATAGAGGGCAGTCCTTTCTGTGCAACAGCCAAATCCATGAGTTCCAGGCGTTCATCCTCAATTAACTCCATAGATTCTTTAGCAATTCTTCGAGCAGTAGCCCTTTCATTGGCAGCTTTAAGTCTAGCAGCCTCCTTCTCTTTCCGCAGCTCTTCTTTTTGCCTCATTTTCTCAGCCTAAATACAATAACATAAGTTGTTAGGTAAATTCTTACATTGGAGGGTTAAGCTTTTAGAAACCCAACCAATTATTTAATGGAACATTGCCTACTTACTCTAAGATTTTCTTTTTGCAAAAACCTCTCCCTGCGCTCAAGCTCACGTCGTTGCTCCCGCTGAAATCTTTCCTCTTCTCGCAGTTTTTCACGCATGAGCCTCTCTTCTTCCTTCCGTCTTTCACGATCATGCTTTTCCATCTCTTTCCGCATTTGTTCTTCTCTCTTTAGATAATAACAATAAGATTAGCAATAATAATAACATCATGTAAGAACAAAAGAGAGTGCCATAAAATGTGAAACGTATCTAAGCTCAGTACCTTTCGCCTTAAAATATCTTGTTTCTCAAGTTCTTTCCGAATCCTTTTTTCATGAGCTTCAACTTCCCTTGCTATTCTAGCTTCATCATTCTGCACATAGCACACACTTGAGTCTAAATATTTACCTTTACTCAAAACCAAACAGCTTGTCTGATACTTTGTGTTGCTAGAGAATACCTTGCGCTTCCTCTCAACCCTAACAGCTTCTTCTTCCTGGCTAACCTGCCTGTCAGGTAAAAACGGATCTTCTAATCCAACAGCAGGGTGAGAAGCAACCTGAGATTCCATTCCTATGTTTGTAAAGGGGCTTCTGTGAGGACTTTCATACTCTCCTGAAGCTGAAGAAAAGACATGGCCTGCTCTCCCTTGCTGAGGATGACTTCCACTCGGCAATTGACCTTGGAAACCATAATCTGCTACTGGTTCTTTTCCATGGAGATATGGCGCCCCAGTAGAATACGAAACCCTGCCACTTGGAACCTCGGTGCCTGAATTATAATAGTGGGATGGATCACCTCTGCCATATTCAGATCTCACACTGGGTTGCTCAGGAAGAAACTGGTATTCATGGGGAGCCCTAAGGGAAGTCTGGGGATTAATCACATGAACACTTCCAGCTGTTAGTTTTCTTTTCCCACCAGATGAACTTGGAACATAACAATGTTCAGCATTTGACATCAGTGATGATGTCTACACAAAACAAATAACAGATGTGTTGAAAATGATTAGGAGACAGCTTGTAACTTGTTGTGAAAGAAGTAATAATATTTTGTGATAGCCTAAACATTGAAAAATAGTTTACAACGCCAGTTGACACTGAGAGATTCCATGTACCAGAAACAAGTTACAAGAAGATAACTTCAAATAAAATAAAAATTCTAAGAACACGTCAAACATAGTATATACACTTGACAAAAATGAATAAGAATGAATTTAGGGTTTTGGGTCATTGGGTCTTTGGGGTTTGGTAGGATTAGTTACTCGCTATTTATTGAATTAATTTTTATTATAAGAATGAATAAATTTAATGATAAAAGATAGTTTCCAGATCTGATTTAGAGTTTTTAAGATCTTCCTAAGAGCATCTCTAATGCACGGTCTAAATTTAGCATGCCACATAGGTGACACATCAGCGTTTATAGCATTTTCTAAGATTTTGCAACCTTCTAAATTTACAACTTTTATTTTAAGACTAATGCACATAAATTTTGCAACCTTGTATTAATATAAAAAGAATAAAACAAATGGGAAACAAAGAGACTATTGATAGACTATTGATGTACTTTCCAAAATATATAATAAAGAAATCATATGTTAGAATAAAGAAACCATTTATTAGAGATAGAAGGTTGCATATTTTGTTCTAAAATGAACCATGCTTATAGCAGATGCATTTATAGCATGACTTATAGCATGTGCATTAGGGACAAAATTATAGGAAATGCTATTTTTAGACCGTGCATTAGAGATGCTCTAAAAGCAAAAAAAGAAATCCAAATCCGGTGATTCTCCGAGTACTTTGCTATAAGTTTGGATAAAATGGTCAAGAGTCTTTTTTCGGAATTTTTCCTACAAATCTGACCGATTAGAGAATTCCTTGTATAGGCTGAATTTCAACAAAGATTTTGTTCCATTTCTTGAAAAGTCAGTATTTTGTGAAATCTCACGATATTAACTATGCCAAAAACTTTAATTTTATCACTGAATTGGCAACAAAGAGAAACGAAAATTTACACATACAAAAAGTAAAATAAAATAAACCCCTAAAAGACTTGTTTGGAAGCAAGCTCAATTTGAATTTCCAAGCTGTTAAGTACTATGTTACTTTGTTCACAATTTTATTTCTAACTTTTTTAGTTATAATTAACTCGCAGCTCAAGTTTGTTTGGTTTTTTTTTTTTTTTTTGATAAGAGAAATTTATTAAAAGTTTAGAAGATACATCCCTGATCAGCAAACTCCCCAAGAGTTTCGTCAGGTAAAGGGAACACCCCGACATCCCACAAGAGCAGCTCAAGTTTAGATATCCGATCTGACTGAGATAACTTTTACTCCCCAACAAAAAAGTAATGAATATGTTAGTTATTGTTTTCTACCAAGCTCTTAAATTCCCCCTAAGGTAATTGGTAACAGGACTTGAGGAAATGGCAGCTAGAATAAGTTGGTGTTTTTCTTTGCTATTATAAGGATATTACAACACTAATTTGTGTGATGATAAGTTTCGAGTGGAAATGTGCGACTATGATGTATTTCATGTCCAACAATGATGTAGGACATGTTAGGAGTTATTATTTTAATTCTAAGTATGAAATAGGTTCTAGAATATATTGTTTTAGGTCTAAGTATATTATATTAGGAATCATTATGTTTTTAGAAGTCGTTTAATTTAGAAGTCCTTTACTTGTTAAACAAGCTTCTTGCTCTATAAAAGAAGCTCTAGATTATTGTAATAGTTAGAGGTTGATTATTATTGAATTGAATAGAAGAATTGCTTCTTGAGTTATCCTTGTTTTCTTGCTAGATTATTCATCTTTTCCTTCTTTTTACTTGGTGGATTCCAAGCTTCTCGTTCGTCTAGGTTCCTAACCCTATCTTCTCATCTTCTTTGAGAGATTCTTATCTCTTTCTTCTAAGTTCTACATTAAGTGGTATCAAGAGCCTCACTTTCTAGATCCTTATCTAGAAAGCGGTCCGTCGTCACCTTCCGTTCAAGCAGTTTTCGTCCATCCAGATTCAGGAAATTCGTCATCTTTGCAGGCTTGTCCAAGACAGAATACTTTGAACCAGTGTACGCGCTATAGCTTGTTGGAAAGATCTTCGAGTCTTCTTTCTAACCCAATCGACGGTTCGCAATTCAGAATTCTGAGCAGGGAGATACGGTCGTTCTACTACAGGGTGTCGAATCAGATTATTTTTTCTGCAACAATTTTTTGTTCTCTCTTAACATCCAATGGCACCTAATCAACAAGATTTCGTTTCAAAGAAAGATTTTGATGCAGCGATCAATTCTCTTAAAGAAAGTCAAGCTTCTCTTAAAGAAAGTCAAGCTTCCATGAAAGATTCTATTGATCAACTCACCCGCCAAAATTTTCAATTTCTTCAAGGTAAAGACAAGATAGATGAAGAGATCCCCGTATCTACATCCAATATTCCAGCCACCATCATCTCTCTCCCCTCTACACCTATGGTTCCCTCCACCATCCAACCAATTTCGTCTTTTTCTCAAGAGGAGAGTGTTGATTTTAACCTAGCCGACTTCTTTAAAGAAGAGGAGTTTATTGCATGTTCTACCTCCCCTACTTATGAAGACCCTTTTGAGTGTTTTTGCTCAATATCCATTAATTATAAAGGGAATGTTAAAGCTTTGTTTGGCGACACACACTTCAAATTGATATGCTATCCTTGGATTTATTTTCCTTCTCGAAGCCAAAAGAAGAAGTGGGAGGATCATGGAAGCATTATACTCTCGTCTTTAGGAAGTGACTCCCTTGTGATTCCAATGCATAACTCGAGGGCGAGTTATTTTAAAGAAGAGGAGACTGATGTAGGACATGTTAGGAGTTATTATTTTAATTCTAAGTATGAAATAGGTTCTAGAATATATTGTTTTAGGTCTAAGTATATTATATTAGGAATCATTATGTTTTTAGAAGTCGTTTAATTTAGAAGTCCTTTACTTGTTAAATAAGCTTCTTGCTCTATAAAAGAAGCTCTAGATTATTGTAATAGTTAGAGGTTGATTATTATTGAATTGAATAGAAGAATTGCTTCTTGAGTTATCCTTGTTTTCTTGCTAGATTATTCATCTTTTCCTTCTTTTTACTTGGTGGATTCCAAGCTTCACGTTCGTCTAGGTTCCTAACCCTATCTTCTCATCTTCTTTGAGAGATTCTTATCTCTTTCTTCTAAGTTCTACATCACGTAGAACTTAGAAGAAAGAGATAAGAATCTCTCAAAGAAGATGAGAAGATAGGGTTAGGAACCTAGACGAACGTGAAGCTTGGAATCCACCAAGTAAAAAGAAGGAAAAGATGAATAATCTAGCAAGAAAACAAGGATAACTCAAGAAGCAATTCTTCTATTCAATTCAATAATAATCAACCTCTAACTATTACAATAATCTAGAGCTTCTTTTATAGAGCAAGAAGCTTGTTTAACAAGTAAAGGACTTCTAAATTAAACGACTTCTAAAAACATAATGATTCCTAATATAATATACTTAGACCTAAAACAATATATTCTAGAACCTATTTCATACTTAGAATTAAAATAATAACTCCTAACATGTCCTACATCAAACAAATACTACAAAAAGAAGTGTATAAAACTGAAATTTGCAGGTTAAATAATTGATACGAACCTTGATTGCTTTACTTTCACGGCGCTCATACATTTTGCCGTCATAAGGCCGTCCAGCTGGCTTTTGCTGCCCCGTCATAGCTGCGCAGGCAAAATATTGAGAATATAAGTCAGTGAATTAATAAGGATAATTTCTCATAAGAAAACTCCAAATTTAATGCATCACCAAAAGTGAGATGTGTTCTGCACCAGACTCAAACCCCACAGATTAAAGTTACCTATTCTACATAACGGAACAGTTTTATTTCTACTACAAGATTTGCAACCTGATACAGCATTAAATATACATATACCGAACACAACTAAAACATGGAATCACAATTAAGCAACTAAAACTATACGTAGTTGAGCTACACTGATAAAAACCAAACAAATTTAATAAACAAATCAATTTTTAGTAAGCAAAACATTACTCAAAATAGTTATTTTCATTGTCAGAGTTCATAATGTACCAAGTTTCTGCAACCATATACCCATAACCTAAGCATTATCATTACATACCTATAGGCGCACCAAAAGCACCAGGCGGTAAAGGATCAAACTCCATTCCAAGTATAGGTCCATCATCCCTAATATGCTGACCCAACTGCTTCTCAACAAAAGCAATAGCTCTAATCTCCAAACTCGGCTGCATAACTGGTTCATAATACCTCTTAACCATTGGCATATCAGCACCAATCCTTGAAACAGCCGCAGTAGCTCTAGCAACAACTTTCCTTGGTTCAAATGGACTCGAACCAGAACCTGACCCAGATCCCCCACCACCACCAATACCACCCTCATTTCCCATACTAATATCATCATATCCAACTCCACTAACTGGTACCATTACTGGTGAAGAAATTGATTCTTTCTTTTGTTTTTTCATTGGTTGAACTTTTCTATCTTTTAATCTTCTATGACAAAACCACATCTGTAATTGTCGATCTGTTAACCCTAATTTCACTGATAATTCTGCTCTTAATGCTTCTGATGGATATGTTTCCACTACAATTCCAAATTAATCAATTAATCATTCAATCAATTATCAAAACAATAAACAAACTCAAATAAAATCAAACAAAATCAAAACTTACATAAATAAGTTTTTTCAAGAACTTCTAATTGAGCAGCAGATTTCATCTTTCTTTTAGGTTTTGCTTCACCACCACTCCCTCCTCCACCATTACCACCACCACCACCACCATCTACTGAAGAAGAAGCTGATGCTTTCTTCATTGTATCTGGTGTTGTTGATTCCATTCAAAGAATCAAAATCCAAACCAAAATCAAGATTAGGGTTAGGGTTTCTTCTATCGAAATCCCTCTTTCGTTCTTTCTTTCTTTTTCTCTCTCTTTCTTAACTCTTAAGAAAGAAGAAGAAGGAATTGGGATTGCTATTGCTATTGCTATTGTTGTTTGATGACTTGATGTTATCGTGAAACAAAAAAGGGGAAATAATTAATTAAATTAAATAAGTGTTTGGAGTTTTTATTTGAAGAAGAAAATATTCTTTGGTTGAAAAATAATAAATAAAAGAAAGATTTGTTGTTTTGATAAAAAGAAAGATTGTTGATTATTATGAGGAAACAAAGAACGAACAACGAACGAACAGTCTTTGTTTCTTTTTTTCTCTCTCTTGATATTCATATTCATATTCATCTTGTATTGTGTATGTATTTGTTTTGTTTGTGTTCTTTTTAATGTTCTTTACAAATGTAACACGTTTTTGTGTAAAAAATCAAATTTGAGTAAGAGATTGTTTTTTTGAAACAAATTATAACAAATCCAACGATTGACTTTGTTTTGGGTATTTTTTTTTTTTTTTTTTGTAATAATTGTTTTTGATTCTTTTTAGAGAGAGAAAGAGAAAGAGAAATACTAGAAAGATTGTCAAGTTGATGAGGTGTGGATGGATGTGGGTGTGGGTTTTTATGATTGTTTTGGTTCTTTCTTTAAAAACTTGTTGTTTCTATTTTTGATTATTTTTTTTTTATGAAATTGGTTCTATTGAACAACAAGTATCATCTATCAAAAACTATGGTATGTTTAAAGTAGTGGGACCCACAGATTTTTAAGAGAGAGAAAGAAGGAAGGAAGGAAAAAGAAGTCAAGAATTTCAAGAACATTGATAGATGAAGGCATGAAGCTTTGCAGAGAGCATAGGAGACTTGTTGATAGAAGTCAAGAGTGTTTGTTCATTGCTGTTCTTCCAGGCTTTATTATTACAGTTTAAAGATATAACTTGTAAGGGTGTTCTATGATCTAGGGTGTTATTATTGGACTGGCCTGCAATGGGTTTGGAATAGGTTTATAATGGGCTGTTATATTATTGGGCTGGGCTGAAGTCCAAGAAGCCAGAGTGCCAGATCCATGGTCTTTGAGCTTTGATATTGGTTTGGTAGTTATTATGGACCAGAACTTAGGTCAAGATTTGTGATGCATGGAATAATTGAATTTGCAATATGAATTGTAAGTTTGTAACAAAGAAAAAGGGGAAAATAATAATAATTAATTTTGTAATTTTCAGCATTTGTACCTAAACAATATATTGATGCATTTTACACTATAAAAAATAGAACTTCTACCCGATGAATAGCAATTTTCAGTTTCCTCCCATATCTTAGATTTTTTTTTTCATTGGATGAGGTGCAAATGCTTACAAAGGTAAATCAATATTGTAATTTTGGATTATATTTATAAACATGAGATCATGCAAAACAAATGAGGTTGTTGTACTGTACGTAGCAGTATTGTTATGAAGCTATTTACTACTTCCTCCGTCCCAAATTATAAGTACCTTTTGGAATATTCTACTTATTAAGGAAACATCATTCATTTATTGTTTGTCTACTAACTCTATTTTCTAATTTATCCCTATTTAATACTAATTACAATGTCTAACTTTTCATTAGAATAATTACTCTAATCTCAAAGCAAGGGTAGTATGGACAAATGAACCATTTAACTTAATTAATATGTGTTGAAAAGTAAAAAAGGACATATATTTTGGGACAATCTAAAATGGAATAAGGTACTTATAATTTGGGACAGAGGGAGTATTAATTACGATACACAATTAAACTTGATGGGTTTTTTAGACTTAAACTTATGGTCACATTTTGAATAAACTCCCCCACCCCCCTATTTGTCTATTTGTCTATTTGTCCAAGTTTGGATTCCCCCCCCCCCCTTATGCTTCTGTCAAATTTAACTCTTTTTTACTTTCCAAAATACCCTTCCCTCGTACTTTAGACTTAACCCCCTGTTTAAATAACCGTAAGTAAAACTATTATGTTTTGTTAACTAACATTTTTTAAGGGGTCAAATCTAAAGCAGTAATCAGGGGTGTTTTGGAAAGTTTAAAAAATGACGTTAAATTTGACAGAAACATACTGGGGGGTCCAAATTTGGATAAATTATTCAAAATGTGACTATAAAGGTGGGGTTAATTTTAAAAATCCCAAACTTGATTGACCAAAAATATACTCCACAGCGTATGTTTAACCATATCATCTAGCTCTTCCATGTTTTTGCTAGTGTTACATTGTCATGCATGATTATGTTAGGCTAGAGCATAAAGTTACCAATATTTTTCCATAGACATAGAAGAAGCCTTGTGTAGGGCGAATTACGTGGAGAAATTGGTGAGCAGATCGAGAAAAATTAGATTATGTAAACAGATTTTCAAGAAGATTATAGGGAGAGAATCAACAATGATAGAATGAGAAGAGATAATTAAGGAACCATAAGATTATTACAAAAAATCAGGTGTATTTCCCTTCAAAGTATCCAGTTTTTCAAGATCTTAGAATACAAGAGTTTTGAATTAAAAGATGGTGGCTACCAGAGCAGAGAAAGAGAAACAAATTATGATAGAGAATACTGAAGATGCTGAGATGATAGAAAGCTTAGAGATGGTGTTTAGCGGGTAGTGGAATGAAACCAAGGAGATAGTTGAAGTTGATCTCCCAACAATCAAAGGTGCAGATGAAGAAAAGTGGGAAAGAACACTTATTGGAAAACTTCACCCGAGACAATTGTAATTGGTACGATGAAGAAAACATCAAGAGAGAACTTGTCAGAAACTGATGCATCAAAAACAAGTTTGAGCTAGTCGGGTTTGCAGAAGGTATTTGCACTGTAACTTTTAAAACTGAATTTGTTTATCTATTTGTCTTTAAAATGACCTTTGGGATGTTCATGGGTATATCGCGTCATTCAAGAAATGGTCAAATTGTGCTAGAGAAATTTGACTTCCCTTTTTTTCCTATGTGGATTCAAGTCTTTGGACTGCCACTAGAAGGACATAGTAAGGAGAACATTATGATGATTGGCCAAATTCTTGGGGAAGTGATAACCACTGTTTCAGTTGGAGGAGCAGAGGGAAGAATGTCATATGAGTGCAAGTCATGTTCAACATTCATACTGTTGTGCGCAGCGGAAACTTATGCACCAATACCCAAAATTGAAATAGTGTACGAAAGATGACAAAGCAAGTAGTAAAGAAGTAAACCTACTTAGCAACAACAAATAATAGAGAGAGACACCAAAATAACGTGGTTCGGCTTGATTGCCTACGTCCACGGACAAACAAATAGAACTTTTACTATTGGAGAAGATAGTACAAAGCTCTCAAACAAATGGAGAAACCCTAGGTTTCCTCCCTTCTCAAATCCTCACCAAATCTCTCAAAGAGACAATCACAAATTGAGGATACAAACTCTCTCTCTCTTGGATGGAGACGATTATACAAGCCCTCACGAAGAAACCAAAGTGTTCTTCCTCACAAAAGTTCTCTCAAACTCTCTAATGGCTTCTCACAATCTCTCTCACATCTAGATTAGGTTTTCCCACTTCTCATTGGCTTTATAACATAGCCTTACAATCAAACACGAAATGGGCTTAAACAGGCCCATATGCACAAAAGCAAAGAAGGACGTACGTACGTCGAAATCACGTTCGTACGTTCAGCAAGAACAAAGTTATCTGTGATACGGGACGTACGTACGCCTTAACTACGTACGTACGTTCCCAGACAAAAAACTTTCCTTCACCAAAAAAACCCAACACATACCCCTATACACAAAGAAGCATATGCTCGATTGAGTGGAGGCTAAAAAAAATCTAGTCCATGTCAAATATGAACGACTACCAGTATTCTGCCAGTTTTATGGACTTTTTAGGGCATGATTATGGAGTATGCAAGGAACTAATGTACCGTCAAAGAAGATTCAACAGATCGAGAATTATATTAACAACGGACGAGTTAAAGAAAGTTTTATACTTTTTATATTTGCAGAAAGAGAAATCCTTCAAATATGGGGTAGGTATACAAGCTAAACATGTCATTGAGGTCAACCCAACTGCAAAGATGAATGCAGAAGAATGGCAGAAAGAGAAAATTATGGAAGTAGAAAGATTGAAAAAGGAACATGACCAGTCAAAATTTGTCCATGATCGGAGTCAAGGGTTGACTCATGAAGTAAACCAAGATAGGGGGTTACAAGTAATGGGTGACGAAAGAGCACTGACTAAGGAAACTGAACAAAAAATGGAAGAGATGCACCAGATTGAAAGTGATGGAGGATATCTCAGAGTAAATCAAGGGACAACTTGGGATCTATCCATTTAGAGAAGAAGAACAAAAGCCGAAAAAATAAAAACTTGGGGTTTTTTTTATTGCAGAGAAAAAACTGGAGTTGGAAGAAAAGATGAAGAAAACCACTTGTTACACTACCACTAACTTGGCGGTTTTCAATTCTAATAGCAATTTTAAACTTTAAATACTAGTAATAGACGGTATTATTGTAAACTAACTTTTGGTAAAAAAAAAAGGACTAATCATTAATGAGATAGTTTGACGGGATTAATTGATAATGCCCATTGCATTTTGGGATGGCTAATTTAATCACTGTACAAAGAATGAGTCCTAGATCCCTTTTAGTCCACCCTACTTATGGATTAGTCCTGTTTGACTTTGGCTTTAATGATTAGTCCTACTTTCTAATATTACTTAATCTCAGATCTTTTTTCTTTGGAAAAGTTATTAACCAATCCTTGACTTAATTTATCCTAAACTAAAACTTTCAGATTTATATTTTTAAATGGCAATACTATCCTTTTAAATCGTTTTTAACCGTTTTTTTATTTAACAATCTAACTATGCAATTCTAAAAAATTGCTAATCATTAACATTTGCAATTCTAAAAATTGCTAACTATTTAACTACGCAATTCCAAAAAATTACTAATCATTGACACTTGCAATTCTAAAAAATTGCTATTTGGATTGGGTAACTAATTTAAGTCTACTAGGGTTAACTACACCCATACATAGGTTATATTTAATTATTGACATGTGGTATTTTGTGATTGGGTGTCTATAAATTAGTTGGGTAATTAATTCAAATCCACTAGGGTTAATTACACCCATACATAGGTTATAGTTTTTATTAAAACATACAAACTTTCTTTATAATTTTAAAAAATTGCTAAGTATTTATATGTGCAATTCTAAGAATTGCTAACTTTTAATTATATAATTCTAAAAAATTCCACTAAATTGCAATATCACTATTGTGCGGTTTCAATTTTTGATAGCAATTCCACTTGTTACACTACCACTAACTTGGCGGTTTTCAATTCTAATAGCAATTTTAAAATTTAAATACTAGTAATAGAGGGTATTATTGTAAACTAACTTTTGGTAAAAAAAAAGGACTAATCATTAATGAGATAGTTTGATGGGATTAATTGATAATGCCCATTGCATTTTGGGATGGCTAACTTAATCACTGCTAGTTTATATAAGGCGCCCTTAAATCGAGATTGTTTATGAAAGGTGTTGTCACACTCTCCCTTATCTCTTCGCGCGCGTGTCCAACACTCCAACCCAGTAAAACTAGACAGGTTTTATTGACATTTTCGCCTGTAGTCCACAGTCCAATTATATGTCATAACAACTATCAAGTCCAATCTGCAGCTCATCTTATCTATCACACCACTTTGGCACAACTATGGTCCAATTTAATTCATTCCCACGCCAGTTTAACAGTCCAAATATAATATTATAATATTAATATTATATTAAAAAAATAAAATTATATTTTTAATTAGTATAATGCACGTGTCCCTACACGTGCACATTCACGTAATTTACAAATTAATCTAGGTCAACAATTTTTTTGCTGCATCACATGGGTCATCGGACTCGAGCATTAGAGTTAAACTTGATTGTCATAAATTGATACTATAACAAACGTTGGTGTCATATTTAAAATTGGTTGTCATAATTAAAATTTTTACAAACGTTGTTGTCAATTTTGATAATTTGACTTTTTAGCAAAATAATCTTGGTATAGTAATAGTAAAATACTTAGAGAAAATATTAACCATGAACAAAGAAAAAAGATAACATGAAATCAACAAAAAAAAAAAATATTATTATTTAAATGTGAACAAAACTTTTAATCAATTTTTAATATGTATTGATAGTAGTTGCATTATAGTGAGGTCACCCATCCTGAGGTTACTCCCACCCGAGCACGTTTAACACCGGAGTTCTTTCGAACTCTGGATCCAAGTGAGCTCAAAAGGCCTCAGTGATAATATATGACGGATCTATACCTATATTCCAGCATCAGGACATGCTCCGTCTTAAGTATCATAGGACCCCCGCTCGACAAATATCCTGTTGACCCGAGGTGTTACAATCCCATGCATCACCATTAAAAGAGAGCCGTCATCGGCTCTAGAATATACAGCCTCAGATCTCTGACGTTCCTTGCCACTCCCGAAACAAGTACCCGGCGCAACTATCACCACTATACCGGGCTAGGCACCCTTCCAACATATTCTCCCACCTTTGACAGGTGAACCGTCGTCGTCTTTGATACTATTTGTAGAGACCTAACCTATATACACTATTAATATTGTCTCCACTTAGCTATTGCGGTCATCTGATAGTGTTGGGTTTTCATTGCCAACAGTCTGCTTCCCAGGAGGTCGTCACCCATCCTGAGGCTACTCCCACCCGAGCACGTTTAACTTCAGAGTTCTTTCGAACTTTGGAGCCAAGTGAGCTCAAAAGGCCTCAGTGATAAATGCCCCGTCTTATATATAATTAAGTATCGTAAGACCCACCCCCTCGGCAAACCACCTGCCAACTCGGGGTGTTGAGAAAATATTTGTTGTGAACAATGAAAAACAAAATTATGAACAAAGAATAAAAGATTACAAAAATAACTAATCTTTTGCGGTCATACCGTCACAGTAAAAAAAACTAACAGGAAAAGAAATAGAAATTTAGCTCCCTCACAGAAGTATGAATAACAAAGAAAAATTGGTCATAACCCCTCAAGTTTTGACTGGCTTTGACGTGAACCCCCCAATATTGTCCAACATTGGCATTAACCCCTTTCCATTAAGCACCCCCTTAAGTTTCCATCAATTCAAACTTTGACTACCCATTATACCCATAATTCAAATGATTTGTCTAAATCCGTAAAAATTAGTTATTAGAACTAACTTCACTAATTTGAATTTGAATTTGGGGGTAGAATGGGTAAGCAAACTTTTGGAGGTGGATGGGTAAGCAAACTTTTGGGGGTAGAATGGGTAAGCAAACTATTAATGGGAAATTTGTACATTGCCAAACTTTCTTGGATGATAATTCCATGATGTGTGAGAAGATCAAATTTCAGAGTTTTAATGCCAGAACAAGTAAAGAATAGGAGGTTGAATTAGATTAGTACATTTTAGATAATGGTTTAATAGTTATTTTGTAGCAATTTTTTCGTCCAAGTTCTTAGTTTGTATAAGAATGGAATGCAGCGAACAAATGTAATTAGAGGCAAGTTTTTAGAGTGCGAATTTGTTCCACACTCTTTAAGAGTGCGGACAATACTCTCCCCCAGATCTTGCCACGTGGCTATATTAAAAAATAAAAATTTTGATTTTTTTTTTTTTTTTTTAATATTAAGTAAGATTAATTAAAAAACTAAAACACTAAGATGGTGCTGTTAACCCTAGTGGGACCAGCTAAATTAAAAAAAAAAAAGTTAGTAGTACATGGCAAAATCTGGTGGAGAGTGTTGTTCCACACTCTTTAAGAGTGTGGAAACAAATTTAAATTCCAAGTTTTTAGTTTCTAAAGATTCCGAGGTGTCTTATTTGGTATGACTGAAATAAACGTGTGTATTATTATTTAACATCTGCCTTCTCTGGGTGAATGAAATTCGTACTAAGGTGGGGAACCTCAAATGAGTTTGAATAAAAATTATCTCTTCACTGATATCCAAGCAATGATTTAACTTTCATTTTTCTTCATTTTGTGGTAGAAAGTAACTCTGCTATAGTGGTGAATTCTTTTAGCAAGGATAAGGTGTACTGGAGTGTTAAAATTAGGTGGAATTCGGTAACAAATAAATTTGTCTGGCTGAATTTTACAGGCTGAAATATTGGGAAAATTAGACTTAACCCCTCTTATTTTGTCCACGTTTTGAATAAACCCCCCATTTGTCCAAGTTTTGATTTTACCCCTTCTCCGTCAATTTCCGTCCAAGTTAACACTTATTTACATTTTTTAATACTCCTTCCTCGTTCTTTTGGACGGGTTAAGTTTAAGAAAAAAGTGAGGGGTATTTTAGAAAGAAAAAATGTAAATATGCGTTAACTTGGATGAAAACTGACAAAAGAGGGGTAAAGTCCAAACTTGGACAAATAGGGGGATTTATTCAAAACGTGGATAAAATAGGGAGGGTTAAGTCAAAATTTCCTTGAATATTTTAGTGATTATTTTTATTGATTTTATGGCTAAACTTTTAGTGATTCACAACTAAAAAGATTTTGAATTTTCACGGACAAAATAAGTTGTGAACCACTAAAATATTTCAACTTCTAAATCTTTTTAGTTTGTTTGTAGAAGAATTTTAGCCATTAAAAAAAATAATCATAAGTAGTGAACAATCTTTTATTTTTTTGTTAAGAATTTGTTTTGGGTTAAATTCAAAATCCTCAAAATTCTTATCAACAAGGGAGTAATTTAAGAAAAAAGTTTTTCCAAACAGAAAAATAGATTAAAAAGAGTTTACATACATAAAGATAAGATCAAATAATCTTAATTTTATAAAGAAGGGTGGGCGTTTATATATTGTTTATTTCTTAACTTTTTCTTATATATTTTTATTATTTATTTATTTTTATATTAAGTATGTGAGACCCCAGCAGTTATTATGAGTTCAAAAGAGAAAAAATACGTTGTGTGAAAAGTGGTTCTATCAAATCCTTGATAGAGGTGGGTCGCTTCTAAGTAATCCTCCAGAACGAGATAGAAACCGTTCTGCTTCACAGACGTATGAATAACAATTATCAATTTCCTCAAATATCTTAATAACTTAATAGTAATGATTTTGTCTTTCTTTGTTTTGTGACAGTTATGTAACATGAACGTATAGTGACAATGTGGTACAAATATTTACAAAGTTAAAACAGTGTCATTTCAGATTAAATTTATAAAAATAAGATCACACTAAACAAATGAAGTCTTCGAATTGCAGGATTGACATGAAGCAAATTATAGTCTTAATAAAACAGAAAAATAGTTTTATTGGTCCTATTAATTGCACTATGTGATGAATATACACGTTTTGTGTGTGCCGCATAAGTAGGGTATTATTGGGTATGGGCCTGTGCTTTTTACAGCATGCTTATCTATATTATAATCTACAAAGGGTGCATAATTTGACTAGGACTAATATTTAGTATGACTAGGATTAAATTAGTGTGACTAGGATTAACAAGGTATGACTAGGATTAATACATCATTCAACCTAGGGAGATCGATCTTCATCATCATCCAAAACCCCACATCATCTTCTTTAATTTCATCATCTTCAACGGCGAGTCTGTCTACTTCGAATCTGACCAAGCTTTCCGTCTCTTTCTAAATCTCTTCTTCCCGTCTCCTACAGTCCACTCAAGCTCAATGTCTTCTTCCCCGTCTCCGACCAAGCTTTCCGTCTCTTCAATTTTCTGTTCCTGTAAGCGAAAAAAAAAACAACATGTCCTTTGAATTGTGTTCGTTTAATTTTTTATCTACTCTACTAAAATAATTCTGTTTGCAATTTTATTTTTTGTTGTGCTTGATTAGATTCTCTTTTTTATTCTCTCTTCTCTTCATCATCATCACAACTCGAATTGGGGTTTGTCAACTATTTCTCTCAATTCAATAGCTAATTGGGGTTTCTTCTAATTGAGGTAAAGATAATTTGTTAGGTTCATTATTTTTTAATTGAGTGTAACTCTTTTTTTTGATAAAATCAACAATTATATTACAGAGTTTGTACTTTTAGTAATTACAGATAGAAATCTACTTCTATCTATAAACTGCATTAGAAATCTATCAATAAACTCCATTAGAAAGAAAGTCTATGTGATGTCCCTCTTTTTCTTTTAAATCTATAAACATGTAGTCAAAACATGGAAATAATAGGTTTAATTAATATTAAAAGAAAATCAGAAATTAAACCATCTATTTACTAGAATGTAAGATAGCATTTAAGCTCTATTTTTGCTGCATAGTCTCTGGTAAGATAGCACTTATCTTTAAAATCACTTAAAAGCTCTATTTTTGCTGCATTTAACCGGAAGTAATAATTTCCGACCTTTAGAGAGGCAAGTATAAATAGTACTTTTCAGATGTCGCAAAATTTAGCTTTTAATCAGTAGGCCATGGTGGTGCTTATATGATAAACAGTTGGTAAAACACAATAAACAGTTGTTGCATATATGTTACCCCTTATATAATCTTTTAATCAGTAGGCAATTCCTTTACTAAATCATTTCGAATAGATTAATTCAAAGGATGCTCCACACATCCATAAGACCATAACCAATAATCTTTTAATCAGTAGGCTTTCGTCTTGATTAGCTTGACATCTCATTCCAATCAATAGATAGAATCAACAAAGTGATGCAACAATAAAAAAAAAAATTATCACACTAATAGATCTTAATTTTCCTTTTCAATTTATATGTTTTTTTCCCTTTTACAATAGATCTTATTTTATTTTATTTTTTGCTACAGGCTTGCAATTCCATAGTATGTGTTCGGTGCATTTATCAATTCAGAAGGTGTTTACCTTATTGATCAATTCTAAATTAAAGAGTTATTGTATCATTCAAAGGTAACTCAATTACTCAATCAAAGTCCTATTTCGTTATCAATTTGTTGTTAATCTTATAAAGCTTTCTCTTTCTTTTATTGAAATTCAACATGACAATTTTATATATTTGGCAATTTTCTGGGGTTTATGTTTATTAGCTACCTGTTCTGGAGTTTTAGTTTATAAGCGTGCATTAGGATTACAAAGATGAGATTTCGATTACAATTAACATGGTTTTAAATCTTAGAATCTTGAGTAGCTCATTGAATTCCATGTAATAGTATAATCCACAAAAAAGGAATGGTCATCGACTCTAAAAACCATCTTGGCTTATTATGAAAATCAAAGACCACAAAAAGGGCTCCTCAGCTCTAAAAAAAAACATCTTGCTGTAAAAAAGGCCAAATTTATTTTGGGGTGTTTGTGCTTTTCTCTCTTCTATTTGATCAATATTCCTGTACCTCCATTTGGCATAGCATATTACCAATGGACTATACCAACAATCATGCAACAAGGAACCCTTACCCTCCACCGACGCATCCTGGCTATGGCCAACCTACACAGCATGCAGGCTATGGTCAGCCTATGCAACCTGGTCATAACCTGTCCAAACCATCGTTTTGCAGACACATTCTCCTGCTTTATCATTCTCTACTTTAGTCAGACTGTCCCATTTGTGTGGACTCGCTGTCCCATTTACATTTCCAAATAAAAAGATAGGTAAATACACTGTCAAATTAAAAGATTACATTTTCATAGGTTTTACAATCCAAGTTTACTTTCACAATTCAACTACCTATTCTGCAGTGGTGTTCTAAATTAATGACTTGAGAATGGTTGTGAATTCTGGTAGAACTCTTAGAGCAACAGCAGTTGACCCACATTTCTTTTAGCGCGCCAGTGATGCAAGTCTCCTGTATTTCCTTGGGGTTCACTTATGTATGGTAGTATGCTTTAATAAGGAAACCATTTGTTTCCTTCACAAATTCTAACCCTAAATGTAGGATAACACAGATTCTGACCCTAAAGTCTCATCATTCTATTAATTGATGACGCTTATAAGTATATAAAAATTCTATTAATAAAACTTTAGAGTCTTCTTCAGTCATCTTCTTAATTCTCAGTCTACTCAAACCTTTCTTCTGCTTTCGTAAACCCTTTTTTGCTCTTCCTATCAAAATCTTTCTTTCTCTCTCAGCGGAAACACTCTCAAAGATAGTTTACGATATGTACTCTTGGTTAGTTAATGAACATTGAATTTGTTTCTCTCTTCCTCTAATCCATCTATTAACATTGAATTAATTTGTTTTGGGTTTGTTAATTAAATCCAGGTTTGTTAATTCACAAACCCTACTAACATTTTTTATGTAATTGAATGCTCTTTGTATGACCGAGCAACCCTAAGATGATTGATTGTGGTATATAAACTTGGAATGAGATTATTGATTGCAGATTATATTGTTAAATCTGAAGGTTTCTTAAATTTTAATTTCGGCAGATGTCACTTCTCTCTTTGCCCCCACCAAATATACACCTAAATAATTTTCTCTAAACATCTAAGTTAAGCTATTTATGTGAAATCAGATTCTTTGTGTTAGAAATCTATCAATTTATATGTAAAGCTTATTGAATACTCTAATATGTAGAACATGCATGGAGTAATTGATATATTGCGTTCCATTCCTTACAATCCCAAGAAAAATTGCGAGCGTTTGATCTTTGAATAAGTTGATGAGGAAAGGGTGCATAGATCAATTAAAGTTTGAATGCGATGACTAGATCAGAACCTCAAAAACTCTCCCTTAAACCATTTTGAATTCACAAAATCTTGCAACACAATTATTCAAATAGTCAAGTTAGATTATACGCATGATGACTAAGATCAGATTGTACGTATGACACATAATTTTATATATGGTGTCTAAAAGCAGTCCAACTATTTGAGTTTCAACAATTTCATCACGTTAGATTGATGAGTCTCAACAATTTTCATCCTCTTCCTCTCAAAATCTGATGATCGAGGTCCTATGACAATAGGTACGCTATGTCTTCTCCATTCTCCGCTTTATGGTCCTATGAAAATGGGCACGTACGCCATGTCTTCTCCAATCTCCGCCTTAATAATCCATTAAGGTGGTCCGGAGGCTATTAATTTATAAAGGTTTAACTGTATATGATATGATTTTAGAAGGATGCTCTATATGAATTCTTTGCAAGTTGCTTTTAGGATAAGGGACACAAATATGCATGGCTGAATAAACACTGTTAATGATGATTAAGCTTCTTATAGGTTATAACAAATGAAATAATTAAACTGTGGGGCATTATGTCCATATGCTCAAACCTAGATCAACATTGATATTTTGGATTCAATCATTCATAATAAATTGGGATTGTGCTCATACAGAGAAATATTATGCTCTTACAGAGAAATATTATGATCCATTAGTTGGTGTGGTTTTCATGTCTAGATTTACCAAGTATTACGAGTTTCGTAAGGGGTTGAGTTCATTTGATTTGATTTGTCATGTATTAACTTTGTAATAGTCGACAGAGCTTAAAATGGTATGTGCCAATTGAATTGTGGTCTTTTGTTTTTATAGAGACGTTAATGAGATGGAATCTATGTTTTCTTTATCGAAGACAATAGGTTTTTATATTGTTCTACTATGCTCGTAGATAATGAAGCGTACATTATACTGATTCTATGCTTATAGGTTCTTATTGACTGTTTCTGCTTTGATCATGATTGAAATATGATTAATGTAATGTTGTTTGGCTAACTGATTGTAGGTGTCTAGGCCAAAATTGTTCAGGTAACAGATAGGAAGGTATGGCTTTGGTCTTATTGTTGCTTTTTAGCATTAATAATGATCCGAGCTTCACAAATTTGATAGAATGATGGTATGGCGTTAATAGATGCTGGCATATAGAACAGTTCAATTGTCTATATTAATCAACTTCGTTTACACTTTACACACAAACTCAATTGTTTTCATTAGATATATCTCTTGATAAAAAGCCTTCAAATCCTGTGACTTTGATGAATCTGTGATTATCTGATGATATTGCGAGTAAGATATAATTTTCTTTAAGTCTGTAGCTATGATTTTTAAGTTGTGGGTAAGATATAATCTGCATATAGTCTTTCATTTGATCTGCAACATGTCATTGGATATAGTTTTGCATTTGATGTGCATATAGTTTGAAATAACAGTGTGGGTTGATACAAACGCTAAACTTTTAGTTTAAAATGTCGGACATCAGTTTCTAAACCCTATGTTGGTTGGTTTATTAATCTTGGTGGCTTTATTTGGTAGATACTTCTTTATACTGTGTGCTAGACTATATGGAAATGGTGCAACAAAGGGTTTCGGTGTCAAGGGTAGGACGTGCAGAGTATAGGGAAGGAAGGGAATTCTTTTGCTATATTGTTGAATTGAGAAGGCACATGGCCATTGATGAATTGATTAAACTAGGGAAGGAAGGGAATTCTTTTGCTATATTCATGAGTTTGTAAATATGTGTTTTTATAACTTTTGGAAATTACATGACAATTAAGGATGATTAGCTGCATTTCTTAATGCCAAAAGCGTTATTTGAACTGTTGTACGTCACAAATGATCTATGTTTATAAACATGTCGGTTAATTACCTCCTCACTTTATACGAAACTTATTGAATTCAATGAAGAAAACATCTTGGCATGAAGCGGAGCTGAAAAATGGATCTGACGCTGGAGTTGAAATTTCAGATTTTGGTAAAAGTGGTAAAAGATCTGATTTTAGTAGTAGTGTGGCTACAAGCTCAGAGAGTGAGTTATGCAGCACTGCCACTGAATCATCTTTTAAGTGTAGAAAATGAATGTAAGGTGCCTGCTATCGAAGACAAAGTTGAGGTAGAGACATCTGCATCATCGGCAAAGCTAGATAAGGAAATTCCAAAAAGTGAGAGGTTGTCTCGTGCTGCACCACTTGGTCTCGATGAATTCAAGAGTCGAGTGAGCAGTCATAAAGCTCTCTCAGCGGAAATACTCTCAAAGATAGTTTAAGGTATGTACTCTTGGTTAGTTCATGAACATTGAATTTGTTTCTCTCTTCCTCTAATCTCTTTATTAACATTGAATTAATTTACTTTAGGTTTGCTACTTTAATACCCGTGGTTGTTAATTCATAATCCCTGCAATATTTTTTAATCATTCATAACCAGGGTTGTTAATTTATAAAAGAATACCCTACTAACATTTTTTATGTAATTGAATGCTCTTTGTTTATGACCTGAGCAATCCTAAGATAATTGATTGTTGCATATGAACTTGGAATCAACTTGGAATGAGATTATTGATTTCTGAAGGTTTCTTAAATTTTAATTTCAGCAGATGTCGCTTCTCTCTTTGCCCCCACCCAATGTACACCTAAGTGATTTTCTCTAAACATCTAAGCTAAGCTATTTATGCGAAATCAGATTCTGTGTGTTAGAAATCTATCCTAGGTATTACTAACATGTTCATAATTCCTTAAAACCCTGAATATTGTTCATATATGATTCCTTAAAACCAATTTTTTGAAATTTGTTTATGGACTAACTCCTGAATATTGTTGATTCCATAGTAGAGCACTAGAGCATATCGATCATGTATACTTCCACCCGAGTTCACCAAGACATCAACTTCAGCCTGTTTTTTATCTCAGAACGCTCTATTTGTTGTCTAATTAAGCTACCTAGGAAATCTTGAGGCATGTAGAACAATACTACAAATATTTTTACAAACCCTTGATCAATTATCGAAAAAAAACTTAGCAATGACCATAGGTACATGCTCTAATAAATAAATAAATAAATAAAAACCATGCAATGCAATACAATAATAGACGAACAGAGAAAAGATTATCTTTTAATTGAGGAACAATCGTTCATAACCTGTCCAAATTTGGTAAAATACTGTGATACCTTAAAATTAGTTTTACTAAATTTACAGTGGTATTAAATTTAGTTTGATGAGTTAATTTAATTGTTCAAAGATTTACGTAGTACTGCCACAATAAAAGAGTGGTCTGTTTTGGTGTAGTTTTTTACACAATGAAAAAGGGATTTGATTTGGTGTACTTTGTTATTTTAATTTTTTTGAAAGTTTTTCTTCTAAAACCTTAAATTCATGTGCAACCCTACGTTGAATTACTGTCATTGTCCGCATGTCTCTGCAATTATGTTTCCATTAATTTGATTTTCCAGTTTTCAGTTAATTGTCAAGGAATTTTCGTATTTTCATATGTTTCTACCCAAACTACATAGGCTGCTATATAGACATTGACTGACAAATAGATAGCTGATGTTCAATGGGTGTAGTTCCATTGATATAGATACCAAATCATTGTAGTATCAATAAGATGGGGTACTCTACTGTTAAGGAACACGCTCAACACTTCCTTAAGGCTCAATTTTTGTAGATTCCTTTTGGTCGGTCAGTCAGAACTTCCAAATTTCAGTAAGTGCTTTAATTCTGCAAGAGGATCAATGGGAAAAGGAATCGCACTGGAACTGTCGCCCTGGGTCCTTGCTTCATAGACTCGGGTCAGTAGAACTTGCTTTAATTTCCTTAATTGCCAAAGATCTTAATTCCTACACAAGCATTTGTGATCTATCAAAGTTCAAACTAACTAAGGTTCTATTATAGCTTGGACAAGTTTTACAGCCAAAAATGTCATGGGTGAGGCAGACACCTTGAAAAAATATATAAAGAAAAGACCGAAAATATGAAAAGGGTAAACATGTCAGATGGACCAAGGTTTCATAATTCTGTCCCAAATGATGACGAGGTCTTAGAAGTGATGTCCCTTCCTTTCTTCCTTCCTTTTGTTCCTTACTGACCCAACAAGGATCCAATAATACTGCCACAGGAATCCTTTCGAGATTTATAATGTGTCATCAAACCAGTCTTGCCAAAATAGAAATTATATTTGAAACATGTTTTACTAACGATATTTGCAAATACAACATATTTTTAATGTTTTATACTGTTTGATTCAATTGATTTCTCTTTGAGAATTTGCAAAATTGTTGACTACCCTTCTTGGTTTGTGATTTATTTTAGTATGATATGAATGGGTTCCTTCACAGCTTTTATTTTGTAATGATTCATTATTTCTATTTAATTGGGAGAAGACACTATCATCAACCTATTTAACTCTCAATTGGCTCCGAGTGCAAATTTGAAATAACTATCTCTTTACTGTTCAGAATTTCTGTTATCATGTCATTTTGTGTAACATTGTAACTCTTCTTTTCTTTGCTTGAATAACTACAAACAATTATATATATCGTAATAGGGACCACAAGAACATATGTGCATATATAGAATGATTTTTTTTTTGGTTAGCATAATGTGCATAACTAGCTAGAGTAGCTCAGTAGGTTAGAGTGTGTGGTTGTTAACTGTAAAGTCGAAGGTTCAAGCCCTTCCTCTAGCATCTTCATTCAAATGTATTTTGAGAAAAATAAAATGCATGTTTTAGAATCCTAGAGTAGGAGCAAATGTCATGTGTGACTAAAGTGAAGTCCAGATTTCCTGACTATTTTACATATTGTGTAGTTTTATCCATTATTACTCTACAACATTTTCTTGCATAATCATTCGATAATTTTAATTGGGCTTTTCAGGAAAGTTGTTCATGGACTACAAAGGTCACAAACAGTTAATTGCAATTAACAGTTGAATATGTTTAGTACATTGACTAATGTTATTAACACCTTTCCCAATGGCGCGCAGACAATTTCAGTTCGCTTGGCTTTCGCAATGACTATCAACAAATCACAAGGCCAGTCCGTTAAATTTGTTGGAATAGACTTGAGAGACAATGTTTTCAGCCATGGTCAACTTTATGTGGCATTGTCGAGGTGTACTTCTTCAAACAGAATATCAGTTCTACTCTCCCGTGAAGATGATAATACAACTACCAATGTTGGGTGCCCTGAAGTTTTACTGTAGCTATATCAACATGGTAAGTTAACTTTTTATATTATGATTTAAGTACATTCACCATGTTTTGTCTCTCCTGGATGATGATTTTGAGTTGAACACTGAGCTACAGGTTTAACTAGATAAAAATGAAATGTAGACCTCATATGGACTGCTGAGCTACAGGATTGATGTTCGCATCGGTATCATTTTCATCCATTAGCTGATAAGCAGCTTTTAAACTTCAGGAACGATAATGGTTGTCCTCAAGTTAAAAAGCTGCCTAGGGCTCCACATACCTCAATTGTTCTACTCCTGTCATGCATCTTCCTCTTGAGTATTATGTAATAATTAAAGTGATCATTTTGATGCATACAGGAATCCATTAGAAACTCTGCTGATGGTATTCTTCTAAGTGCTCCCGATTCCTTGGTCGTGTCAATTACAAAGCAACATCATTCTAAAGGTAACGGACAGTATAATCCAGCTAACCCTTTGTCATCTAACCTCAAAGGACGTAACCACCATTTTGGTATTGATGTCCTGGATATGCTGAAATTCACATACAAGGTACACATCTTTAACTGATGTCAGAAGTATGATCCTACAATTCTGTTCTTGATATTATTAAGTGCATCTTGGTATCATTGTGACAGGTTCGTTGGCCCCTTGAGCTAATTGCTAACTTAGAGGCAATTAAGTAATATAATCTGATATAAGTTCATTTCAACGATATGCTTCCTGTGTGTTCAGTTCATCACTTCATTGTTTAAAATTTAAATAACATCTTAAATAATTATTATAATTGGGTTATGACTACATGGAGATATTCCATGGAGTATCGGTTTTACATAGCCCATGGAATTCCTGCTCATATTTGTCTGACCATTCCACTCAAAAAACAAACATTGATAAAAAAAAAAACATTCCAATATAGTCGACAGTTCTATTTGTAGAATTTATTTTTGGAAGTAACTGCATGAAACAATAAATTGTACTGCAGGTTCGTTGTAAACTTCATACTTGTATAAGTAGGTTTGATAGACTCATGTATGTCTCCAGGTGCATACACTATTATCAAGGTAAATTCTAACGACAAGTCCCAACCCACACCAATGTTGCGTGCAGTGTTGTTTATGACACTTTTAGCTAGAATCCCAGATGAAGACATCTAATCTGTTTGTTCACTAGATTTTATGGAAAATTAGTGAAGATTCTGGGTGTTTAGCAAGCTCAGAGAAATATTGTCTAAAGGGTGATAAATAATACTATATTTTGTACAAAACCACATCCAGCTACCAAACTTATATCCCTTATTGGGATCTTGATGAATTTGAATTTTGTTTAGTATTTGTGTGTTGTACCTCATAAGCGCTATCATACATTGTCTTAATTTTCAGAGTTAATTTGTGCCATCGGTGTCTAGAATTTTTATTTATTTATTTAGATAAACGTATAATGACAATTAATAATGGGAAAATATAGATTTTTTTTTTGTTTTTACTTATAACATGTGAATTTAAGTAGATTTAGCATGTTTTATTTATCCTGGATTTTCCATTGTACGCTTTTGGATATCATCATGTTGAATCAACATCAATATGTTCACTTTTGGAAATGATATATCATGTTTCCTATTTGTTTACTGTGCAGTTGGACTTCGAAGCTCAGTTGCTTACTCTTCAGCTTGAATGGAATGACATTCTTAAATCAATGTCAAACAGTTTGGTTGGAGTGAACCCAAAAATCGAAGTTGCTTGATATACTCTATTACTGTGTTTTTTCATGTGTGGAATTTGAAGACATATGAACAACCAAACAAATGTTAAGACGAACAAAGTTCAGATTTCCTATTTGATTCAAGTATGTTTAATTGTAACTCTTACAAGAGACACTCTTTTGATTCTTTTCGATCTTAACTTAGAAATGAGACTTTTGTCAATCAGTATTTGATGTCAATTTACTCATTCTTCCCATTGTTCCATCTGGAAACCTAACTCTATCGTTATGAATAGCTTAAATCTCATATATAAATTACATCTAGATGTCATAATTGCTATTTGGCATGGAGTAAAGGGATTGCACAACATGAAATAATCATGATTATGTAGGTTGTGCTTCATCTATAAGGTGAACAGATATGACCAATTCTAAAACTCATAACTTAAGTCATTGTATGTATTGAAAACCAAACCAAATCAAATTTCATGCATAATGCATAACTCAAGTTGTCATTCATGGTGAATATTCTAACTTATATATCTAAATAGAATATTAAGATGTATATTGCAGTCGATTTTTTGTTTACAGAATTATCCATCCATATATTTTTTTATACAACTTAAAGTTCAGTAGTACTATTAAACCAATAGAATTTGCTTTTTACTTCTCATTGATATTGGATAGGATCTATACAATTTAAAAATATGTTCTTGAATTCCAATTAACTCTCTAAGTAAGACACAACCGATACATATATTGTATTCACCGTGAAAAGGAATGAGATGATGCTAATACATAGGAATGGTACCATGGAGTCTATGCATAAATGTTTGAGGTATTCTGGGTTTGTAGCATTCAAATCCATGCTCAACGTTGATGGGTTCATTAGGTTTATATATAGAGACTATAATAAGCATCATGCATAACAGACATAGATCAAAATAATGATGAAGACGAAGCTCTTATTTCTTTGAGGAAGCTTGAACACTTACTTAAAAATATTCATGACAGATTGAAGCTCAAAGAAGTTCCTACTCATTTTACTTTATGTCTGTTACTCTAAAAAATAATTATATATTTAAGAGTATTATCTTCAAATTATTAGTGGTAATCGTGGCAGCGCCACGGGTTTTACTAGTATATAAATAAGATAAGAGTAAAACCAAAATTATCAGTATATTTGTGATGATGGTGGTGATACGTCAGGCTTCACAAGCCACCTTGTTTTGGGGGCGCTTTTATAAAGTAGTAGAAATAAAGTTAGATATATAGGAGACAACAACCAATCATTGTGTTGTAAGTTAATCACATTTCAGTGTAAAAAAAAATAATTTATATGTCGGCATTACACATTTACTTAAAACCAAACAACATATGGTGGTTGTATACATGGTTATATCCTACAAAACTTCCTTACATTATGGATGAAGTTCGTCAAAGCTATAGACATGGTTACAGTGGTTTGATTTTTGAGAGTATTAATCATTAACATCCGATTAGTCTAATTGCCATGTAGTCATAGTCATGTACTCCGTGCATAACTATCACCAATATTACAAGTATAGTTAGTTTGTGAATTGTGTCGACATATACCATGAAAATTCATGAATCCAAGAAATATGTAGACATATACTGTGAAAATTTTGCGAAATGTGTCGAAATTTTAAATTATGATATGATGTACATTGCTGTGATGCTATCTAAGGGTGGCAAAAATGACTCACAACCCGTTAAACCGACACGAACCTGACTTGAGATAAACAGGTTTGGGTTCAGTCTTATCGAGTTTTTGAGTCATTTTTGAGCCGAACCTGTTAAACCTGTTTATATACAGATCAGGTTCAGGTTTGACCACTAACAAGTCGGGTCAACCTGAAACCCGTTAAAATTTAATGTTTTTTATTTCCAGTTTTGAAATCACCTCTTCATCCCTCTCTTTCCTTTTCTTCACAACAATCGTTTTGTTTCTTCTTCTTTAACTATGAAGAAGTAATGAAAAAACTTGTTTGTTAGTGGTTCTTCTTCTTCTTCTACATCGAAATTAGAGATTGTGCAAATATTTTTAATGTTTTTCAATTGATTTGTTTCTGAGTTTAAGAAAAATAATATTTTAATTAATCAATTGAAACCAAATTGGTGTTTTTTAGTACTCAGGTTGATGCTCTGCTAGCTCGTTATGGTAATTGTTGTTTCACTATGCCCTTGTTATTTAAGATATTGTTTTTGAATTTTATCTTTTACTAATAGTTTTAATTTTTGATGACATTAGAACCAAGTTGATTAATCTATATCTATATAATAGCTAGACCCAATGGGTCCCACACTCCCTTTTCTATGTGGCATTCTATATGATCATCAAGCTCACACAAATTTTCTCCTATAAAACAAATAAAAAAGAAAAAGAAAATTTATATTAATTGGTTCTATAACTAAATTTTGTATTTCTATACACTTTCCCCATTTTCCACTAAACCCAAAAAATCTCTATCCACTTTCTCTACTTTCCTAATAAAGTTTAAACACAAATATTTCAATAAAAATAAAATCAAAACAACAAATATACTTAAAACACAAATTAATAATCAAATATAACCAATCATTTATTATATGTACATATAAATAAAAAAAATTAATACAGATATATTTAAAATTTATAGAAAATTTTTCTTACAAAATTTCTAATCCCGGTGCGTAGCACGGGGTCCATAGCTAGTCTATATATCTATATAATAGCTAGACCCAATGGGTCCCACACTCTTTCTTCTATGTGGCACTCTATATGATCAACAAACTCTCACAAATTTTCTCTAATAAAACATATTAAAAATAAAATAAAAATTTATACTAATTAGTTTTATAACTAAATTTTGTATTTCTCTACACTTTTCCCCATTTCCCACTAAACCTAAAAAATCTCTACCCACTTTCTCTACTCCCCTACAAAGTATAAACACAAATATACATTACAATAAAATTAAAATCAAAACATCAAATACATTCAAAACATAAATTAATCAAATATAATCAATCATAATAATTTATTATATGTACATATAAATAAAATAAAAAAAACTACAGATAACTTTAATATTATATAAATTTAAAACTTATAAGAAATTTCTCATACAAAATTTCTAATCCCGGTGCGTAGCACGGGGTCCACAGCTAGTATCTATATAATAGCTAAACCCAATGGGTCCCACACTCTCTCTCCTATGTGGCACTCTATATGATCATCAAGCATTTAAGCTCTTACAAATTTTTTCCAATAAAACAAATTAAAAAAAAAATAAAAAAATTTATACTAATTGGTTTTATAACTAAATTTTGTATTTCTCTACACTTTTCTCTATTTTTCACTAAACCCAAAAAATCTCTACCCACTTTCTCGACTCTCCTACAAAGTATAAACACAAACATACATTTTAATAAAATTAAAATCAAAACAACAATTGTATTCAAAACACAAATTAATCAAATATAACCAAACATAATAATTTATTATATGTACATATAAATAAAAAAATAGTACAAATAATTTTAATATTATATAAATTTAAAATTTATAAAAAAAAATTTATGCAAAATCTCCAATTCTGGTGCGTAACACGGGGTCTACAGCTAATTAATATTAATTATCGATCATCATAAATATCAATAACTAACAGTAATAGCGATAGAGAAAAATAGTAAATAAGTTCGCAGGTCAGGTGGAGTTTAGGAAAAGAAAACTAAACACGTTAATAGGTCGGGTTTGGGATTAGGCAAAAAACACATTGGGTTTGAAATTAAGGAAAAAACACATCAACCTCTTAAAACTCGACCCGAACTCGACACGATTGCCCAGCTATCTCATTAGAATAATATAAAACACAGTGTTGTAGTGATTTATCTACAAACAAGTGGAGACTCTTATTGATAGACAACACACTTACAAAAACTTTCTCCATATAAAACAAGTGTACATCATGCACATAACAAGTCAGAGACATTTTATTTTTTTCAAAATGACCAAAACACACCTGTCACAGACTTCACTTTTTCTCTCTCCTTGAATCCACATTGGAATCATCAAATCGTCGAACTCTTGAGAATAGGACCACCACCTAAGGCAAGATTAGGAGCAGAATGGGAGCGTGATCCCAATAACACAATCCTTTCCCCAAGCTTCTCATCCACCACCTTTTCTTCTTGTTCATCATCTTCTTCTTTCACACTTACAGACAAACTCTCTCTTAATATTTTTCCAATTGGTGGAACCTGCAAATTCAAGAATCCACAGGATCTACCAGATGACCAAACATGAATTGTCATACATGGGATAGGATTATGATTATCTATTGATTCAGATTCATGACCACCTTTCAACACATCACATAACAAAACACTACTACTTCCAACTAGTTTTTCCCTTACATGACCATGAGCATAAATATCAACTTTTAAAGTTGCAATATTAACATTGTTCAATAACTCTTTATGAAACTTTACCTTTACTACTTCATTCCATGTTGGATTTGTTTCTCCTTCTTCATCTACATGTGTCTTTGCCATGTCAACTTCTTTATCCACGTACACTACTGCATAAGCTTTCATTTTTGACAAGTGTTTCACATTCTTCAGATCTTGTGCTGACTTGATTAAAACTTCTATCTCCATGAGTTGGTGTTCTAAGGTAGAACTCATCTTGATAGCTAGCTAGAATGCTATTTTGATTGATATATATAGTGCACTTTTTTTGTTTCACTTATAACCGGCTAAATCCTTAAACAATAACCCTTTCTAAACGTGGCAGAATATTAGGAGGCGGTCCTGCTAGCATTTCTCTTTCCCTTTTGATTGAATTTGAATTTATAACTTTAATCTTTTGCAGTCATAGTAACCAAACCCGAGAATGAGAAGTAGAAACCGGGTTGCTCCACAAATATATGAATAATAACAATTATTAATTTCTTCAAATATCTTAATATTGTAACTTGATAGTAATAATTTTTAACAGGCTATATTATTTTTTTTTGGTAAAAAAAAAAATGTTGTGGTAAACCTGTTTTTAATGAGATCAGTAACTCGGTAATGCTGGCGGGATTTGAACCTCAGACCTCTAGTATCATCACCCAAAGGTTTTACCAGTTGAGCCCAACTGGCACCTACAACAGGCTATATTATTATGTTTGATTAATTTATGTTTTGACTATTTTTTGTGTTTGATTTTGATTTGAGAGGTTTGCGCTTAGTGGAAGAGTGGATAAAAAGTGTAGAGATTTTTTGTTTAGTAGAAAATGAAAAAGAAATGTAGAGAAAAATAAAAATTAGTTATATAACTATTAAATTAACCAATAATATTTTTATATTTTATTTTTTTTAAAAAAATAAAAAAATTTGTGAGTTTGGAGGTCATTTAGGATGCCACATAGGAGAGAGACTGTGGGACCGCATGGGTCTAGCTATTATATAGACTAAATGAATGCACGTCTGTTAGACGTATCAAATTTAATTTTCTTATTATTTTTTTTTTGGTAAAAGCAATGTTAGTTTCTTGGTTTGTAGGTAACTACTTGATAAAGTTTAATTATTTATATTGAAATTACTTAGTAATCCTTTATATTAGAGAAGATATATTTGATTTTAATGAAAGGAAAATGAACACATTTTTTTTTTAATTCAAAACAAATTTTATTGATAAAAATTTGAGGAATTATACAAAGTTAGAGGATAAACGTGCTACAAACTGCGCTACAAACCTTTTTTTTTTTTTTTTTGAAAATGAACAAAACACTCGTGTAACACCCACAGGTTGACACTATCACCTTCTTCATCTACACATGTGTCTGTCTTTTCCATGTCAACTTCCTTTTCCACGTAGACTTCCTTTTCCACGTAGACTACTGCATAAGCTTTCACTTTCGACAAGTGTTTCACGTTCTTGAGATCTTTTGCTGACATAATTAAAACTTCTATCTCCTTGAGTTGGTGTCTAAGGTAGAACTCATCTTGATAGCTAGAATGATATTTTGATAGAAACAGTGCACTTGAGAATGGTGAAGAGTCTACACTATCTACGTACAGTGTGTTTTATCTATATATCTATACTCTATACTCTATAGGGTATAATTGATTGAATTTGTCCACGGTGGTGCAATAGTGTAGTGCAAATTAGAAGGAGTGCGATTTTGTGGACATACAGTTTTTTTCTGTCCACAAGACAGCATTATATTATTGGTCCACCTCATAAAAACTTCCACATCAGCGTTAAAGTAAAAAATAAAACAAAAGAAAATTAAGAAACAGAAAACGCTGATGTGGAAGTTTTTATGAGGTGGACCAATAATATAACGTTGTCTTGTGGACAGAAAAAAACTGTATGTCCACAAAATCGCTCTGAATTAGAAGGATCTAGAGTCTAGACTTTTCTATGTTATAATTTGCCCATGGTTGAGTTCTTAATTACTAATATTACCCTTTTGTTTATATAGGTTGAATGTACCAGGCTTTGGGTTGTGTACACTTGGGCTTATTAGGCTGGTCTGTGAAGAAGTTCATATTGGGCTTATTTCATGTGTTTAAGTTTAGGAGGAAAAGTTCATGTTTGTTCATGATCAGTACTGATGCTCATGACATGTCATGAATATATTTTTCAACTTCATAACAATGGCCTGAAACTATGATTGCAGAGCATGCAAGAAGCAATCTCTTGTTGAAAAAATAAACAAGCATTTTCTGATTATGGCTAAAAGAGATCGTGGGTTTCTATATGACGTAAAAATGTCATTTAACAAGATACAAATACACTACAAAATAAGTTGTTCTTGATGATTTAAACTTTAAAAGTAAATTAAATTAAAAGTAAATTGAAGTTGCTGGTGTTTAATAGCTCTTACAACATAAAAATTTGGTTCACTCTCATATCCTAAACTTCATCTTGGATCATTTTATATAAAACTAGATATAAATGTACATTTTATAAACTAAAAATCACACTAAGCAAATGGGATGATACTCATGGTGTATGCATCCTACCAAACTTACACTATTCTTGTATTTATAAACCAAAGAGTAGATCTGAAGAAATTCTGAGTATAACGGGACTAGAACAAAACAGGGCTAGCACAAAACGAGTTAGAACCAACCCTAGTTATGAGCTCTTGAATCCATATCATATCTGGCTCTTAATCCTGCATAACCGCAGCTACCCGGCCATCTCTGGAAGCTGCACAAGGGAGAACAATTACAAGGCAGAGAATCAACAAGGTGTATAAGAATCATTAGGTAGCATGAAAGAAGGTGCAGTAATGTTTTCAAGATATGTAGATCAGTAGATGCTCGTAGAATTGATCTTTTCTCAATTCTAGTAGAACATTTTTTCATTTCTGCATTTCCAAACAAACTAGAGAGTAAAAGCAAAAAGGGTACCCAAAAGCTGGTCTAGATGATGTGATTCTTTTAGAAGATTGAGCAAACAAATGAAAATTTAGAAGCGCGTTGAACACTAGTGAGGCAATAGCACTCTTTCAACCAGCCTTTGCAAATTTGCATGATAGAAAGAGATGTTGGATTCTGTCCGTTCGTGGAAAAGATAGCATAATGAGTCCAGGTTATGTAACCTTTCCTTGAAGTCTGTCTGTTGTTGGGAGCTCACTGTTATCAAGCAACCAAGGGAAATAGTTGATTTTGTTGGGGCAAAGGTGTTTCCAAAACCAGTTCCAATTATAACTTAAGGAGTAGGGCAAGCCTTTCTCAGCTGCTTTAAACCTAATACAACGCTAGCCCATCCAAGACTGGACAGTCTTCGAGTCGGCTCCTAAAATGTTTTTATGTTGAGTACTCCATTAGGGGTTAGTATGGTGCTGCCACAGTCCAAACTAGTTTCATTAGATATACTTCATTCAGAGCATTCAGATCACCCAAACCCAATCCCAATCCCATTCTACTTAATTTTCCCTCTTGGCTAGCTCCCAGTTACAAAAAGTTTGTGAGTTTTGCCCCTGTGATTCTGACAAAGTTTTTCATGATTTTGTCTAATTCAGTGTGCAACAAGATATGTAGCTTAAAAGTGTTTTTTACTGAGTCATTTCACGTTTAATGGGGATTGAATTAGATTAGAACTTAGAAGTAGTTGCTGCCTAGACGTCTGGACGAATTGAAGTTAATTACCGAGGAGAAAATAAATGACAATTTATATTAAACAGCAAGTCAAATGAATTGAAGATTGATTTATATTAGAGGTACTATTTCTATATCATGAACTAGTTACATAGTTAATGTGGTATATGATAAACACCATTGTGCATTAAATTCCTTCTTTTGCGTTTCAATAAATTGGGAGTTTTGTTATCACTTATCAGAGCACATACCAAGATCTTCCCTCTCCCGTCACTCGAACATTTGTTTGAATAAATAATATGAGGAATATCCAATCACTCTCCATCACTTCTTCGCATTTGTTAAAATAGACATCAGCAATTTTCTCCAACATCCTACCTACAATTTTTTTTTTAACACATTTTAGAATACATTATATAAATTTAAAACCACACTAAACAGATGTGGTGGTTCGGTGGTTGCACTCATGGTTTATATCCTACAAAACATCCTCACAATAATGTTCTGAACCAAAGAGTAGCTTTTATCAAAGTCTATATGAACTATATCGAGACTCTACGAACTATAGCCTCCAATAATGACTTCTTCAGCATCCAATACTTCAAGCTGTAAAAAAAAAAATTATAAGAAATCATCCAACACGAGTTCTGTTCGTAGCTAAGCCTAAAAAATTCGTTTTACTTATTTCTTTCTTGGTTGATGTTTAGGAGCACTGTTGCAGCCTGTTGATAATTGATTTTCGTACATGACATGGCATATTGGCATTGATGGCAAATCTTCAATAATTGAAGAGAGTATGTATACATGTATGCTTATAAACCTATCTCTGCGTAGTAGAAATTTTGTTTGAAGTAGCCAGGAAAAATGTGAAAGAGTTGCAAAATGTAGAACCAATTAACTAAAACAAGTTGTACCATGGCAATATCGAAAGACATAATGCAAGCTAGACTTGTAGCCAAATGGTTTACTTAAAAAGAAGGCATCGTTACCATCATTCTCACCAGTTTCAAAGAAGGACTCACTTAGAACCATCATGGCAATAGTAGCTCACTATGATTTACACTTCCTCATGGAGAATTATAGGAAGAGGTGTAGATGACTCAACGTGAAGGAATTCCTTCAGATAAAGGAAGTCACCTGGTCTGTAGACTTAAGAAATCTATATATGGGCTAAAATAGGCCTCACGACAATGGTATACAAAGTTTCATAGCGTAATTTCTTCATTTGGTTTTGTAGAGAATGTTGTGGATCAATGTATATGCTTCAAGGTCAGTGGAGGTAAACTCATCTTTTTGGTCCTATATGTGGATGATATTCTGCTTGCCAGTAGCGACATAGGTTTGGATAGAGATATGAGTGAAGCCTCTTATGTCAGATTTACAGAAGTAGATCATGAGGGATATTAGGACTATCTCAAAAGACCTATATCAACAAAATTTTGGAACGGTTCAGCATGAAGGATTGTTCATCGAATGTAGCACCTATTGTTAAGGGAGACACCTTTAGTCTAGATCAATGTTCGAAAAATGCTTGCGAAAAGGAAGAGATGATGAAACATACCTATCAACCGTCATTGGCAGTTTAATGTATTCCCAAGTTGCCTATCAAAAAAAAAAAAAAAAAAAAAAATGTATTCCCAAGTTTGTACTAGACCAGACATTGCATTTGCAGTTGGAATGTTAGGCAGATATCAAAGTAATCCAGGCCTTAAGCATTGGAAAGCTGCAAAGAAAGTCATGAGGTATCTTTAGGGAACTAATTAAGGACATGCTTACATATAGGCGATCTAATCATTTGTAGGTGGTTGGATACTCTGTTTAGACTACCGTGGTTGTCTTGACTCTATCAAGTCGACATCAGGATATATTTTCTTCTTTCCAGAAGGAGCTATTTCTTGCAAGAGCGTCAAAACATCTCTGACAGCTTCTTCAACCATTTTGTCTCTGCTGAGAGATAACTTCTTCAACCATGCATGGAAGCAAAGTTTATAGCGTGTTATGAAACAAGTTCATAGGCTTTATGGTAAAGAGTTTTATCACATGGCTAAGAGTTGTTGACTCTCTTGCTAGGCCATTGAAGATGTATTGTGATAACTCTGCTGCAGTGTTCTTTTCTAAGAACAACACGGATAACATATCCATATAAAGTACTTGGTTGTTAAAGAATGTATCGAGATGAATAAAGTGAGGATCGAACATATCAATACTGAACTAAAGATTGCAGATCCCTTGATGAAAGGTTTAAAATCGGTCCATTTGTTGAGCATGTAGAGCGTATGAGACTCATTAGTTACTCTCGTATTTGATTTAGTATGTTCATTTGTGAATCTTCTGGACCATATGTATGTACTGTTAGGTCGATCTGTAGCATAAAGAAATGGTAATTTCATCCTTGTCATTCAGTATATAAATAGTTGTAATCAGATCACTTGTTATTCAAGTTAATTGAGTTGAGTTTTATCAATACAAAGTATTCAATTGTCATTCAAAGTTCTCTGTTTCATGGTTTTTACTCACTTTCTCACACCATAAAGCAAGCCTGTAGGAACCAACTGATAGTTGTGTACATGATTGTATACATTTGTGGGGTTATGAATGTATCTCTTTGGTGGTACTTCCACAACCTGATGTGTATATCCTTTTATATCTCCCTTATTGGGGTAAGTTGGTTTTCATCATCTCCAAAGTTAAACAAATAAATATTATCAGTTTTCTCCAACATCCAAACACTGATTTGATTTTTAATTTTCTGTATTTTGTTATATCGTAGAAGATATCTACGTAAAATCAGATATATGTACATGGAGCATAGCTGCAAATGTTTACAACACATTATTTCAGATGGGGTTGAATTTATAAACTTAAAATCACACTAAACAAATGAGATGGTAGTCATGGTGTATACATCCTACAAAACTCAGTCACACTCTTCTTGTATTTATGAACGCAAGAGTATATTTGATGAAATTCTGACGAGTATAGTTGTGGTTGCAATGAGAGACTTCTGCAGCGTCCAATACTTCAAAGCTGTGAGAGTATAACCATGGACATCCCAAAAGGCTAATCTCATATTCTCATGCTTATAAATGAGAAAATTTAATTTAATTTCTTTTGGTAATACAACTATCACAAGGACTATAACAAAACAAGGAAAGGCAGTGCAAAGTCAATTAGAACCAGGCCAACAAAACAGGATCATATCATATCTGGTTCTCAATATGCATAACTGCCCATCTCATCATGAAGCTATATAAGGGAGATCGAACAATCATAAGGCGGAGCACCAACAAGGTGTAGTGGTAAGATAAAAGGGTTTGGTAAGCCTGTTTTTAATGAGATCAGTAACTCGATAATGCTGGTAGGATTCGAACCCCAAACCTCTGGTATCATCACCCAGAGGTTTTACCAGTAGAGCCCAACTGGCACCTGCAACAACAATCGGTTTCTTTGCGTTGGCATATGGCAATTTCTATTCTTTGCAAAACAACCAGATAGCTTTGCATTAGTATTGGCATTTGGTATTAGCAGTAGTGTGGCACTCACACTGTTAGCAAGTCAAACTGTCAAATATGCTTACACCAAAGATCTCAATGAACACACAAGGATACTTGACTTCTTGATGAACGCACAAGAAGACTCGAAGCTAACTCTCTAAGCATACAACAATATTAATTGATGAAGGAAGGATAGATGAACACAAAGATCGGTTGGGGAAGAAGAAAATCTTTGTGGAAGAGCCAACAAGCAAATTAAACTATGGTTCTGTGGAGGCTAGGTTGAAACTCTTAAGTTTCCCATAACACAAATGACCTATTTATAATCTAGAGTTATTGAGCCAAACAAAGAATAAAGATTGAATGAACAAACAGAACTCACGAAGGACGTACGGACGTACGGATTTTGTGATGACCTGAACTCACGAATTAGAGTTTGAATTAGACTTTTACTGGAATGTGGACGTTCAAACGATTCAACTAAAACTGAATTCCCTGTGATACTGACGTACAAACATAGATAGGATGTACAGACGACTTGAACTAAAATAGTTTTCTGACAAGGTTTCATAGAGAAAGACCGGACGCGGACTTCAACGACACGAAGACACATACATCAAGGTTCAACCTAACAACGTCGTCAAGGCGAGTCTACCGTAGCACACCTAACCTATTCACAAAATAATGATGTCAAACAACCAAGTGGCGGTTTCATATATATCTGCCATTCTAATTGATCGATCTAGAATTAGTATGATTACACAGACTTGTTGTTTCATGAGTTAGAAATCCACAGGTTTGAAGTTACTATAGTTAATATTAATGGAGGTGGGCAAACATAATTTTTTGTCTTGCCAGATGAGCAATTAAGAATGCACCCATTAAAAGTGTTCCAGCACGTTCAAAAGGGACACACCGCCAGACTGAGTTACAAAAATGAGTGCCTGGGTAATGATACTAATTTATAATTTGAAGGTAAAAAACCACCCTAATTCCATGTTTATCCCAGCTGATTTGGTCTGTCTCCACCTTTGAATAAAAATTATCAGTTTTCCCCAGTATCCAAACAATGATTTGATTTTTATTTTTCTTCATTTTGTTGTGTCGTAGAAGTCTTGTACTGTATATAAAATTTGATATAAATGTACATGAACACTGAGTGTCTAAGTTGCAAAAGTTTGCAAAGCTAAAACTCCAACACTTCCGTCGACATTTTATAAACTTAAAATCACAGTAAACAAATGAGACGGTAATACTCATGGTGTATGCATTCAACAAAACTTACTGAAATGATCTGTAACTGACAAGTGCCAATCAACTAGACTGAAATTTGCAGGGAGACGCAACATTATGTTTATATACATTAAGCACACTAAACAAACTACCGAATAACCAGTTCAAGTAGCAATAACAGGACTACAACAAAACAAGGGAAGGCAGCACAAAATGAATTAGAACCAGCCTAGCAAAATAGTTTTGGAGTTCTAGAGTCCATTTCATATACGGTTCTTAATGCTGCATAAGCTCAGCTACCCATCTCTGGAAACTGCACAAGGGAGAACAATCAAAAGGCAGAACATCAACGTGGTGTATGAGAATCACAAATCAGCGCATTAACAAGGTGTATAAGAATTATACGGTACAACATCAACATGGTGCAGTAAGATATGTGATTCCTAGTAGATTGATTTTTTGTTTTCCGAATTCTGAGGAGTCATTTTTTCCGCTGGAACATTTGTTTCGTTCCTACATTTCCAAACACACTAGAGAGTAATTGCTCGTACCTACTTTCAAGATATGTGATTGCTTGTGGGTTTAAAACACGTCAATAACAAGTAATGATAGTAATAAAAACGAAACCAATGCACAAGATATACGTGGTGGAACCCGCACGAGGAATATATTACCACCGGCAAAATAAAAAACTTTATTTTCTTCTACCAAAAGAATATAAGATGAGAAATCCCACATAGAGATTGCCCCCAAGTTTCCAAGCCTGATCCTTAAATCTCCAAGTTTTGAATCTCTCAAAACTCTCTTAGACTATTGCTTAATATGGCTTCCAAAACTTCTTTTTGGTTTCCTACACTATCATGGTTTTATATAGTTTTTTTTTTTTGATAAAGCAGTAGTTTTATTATCAACTCTGATCTATTACAACCTGATCAGCGTACAAATTGTACCGTCGGGTTTTAACTGCACATAGAAACAGACTACCACTGGAACAAAGTAATACATAAGACAGACCTCAAGACAACTGCGATGGTGCAGTATCTTACAACCAGTTTCAGAGCACAGTGAGACATCAGACCTGCGCAACCTTTCAGCATAAAGAACTAACATCAATGCTGCTCTTATGAACCCCATGTCGCACCTGACTTTGATTTAGCTTCAGCCTTTACAATCCAGCTTAGTGAAGTTCAACGGTGACTTGCCAGTCCAGCAGCAGCTGCATAACATTACTGCTACGTTTCAACTCTGTCCCTCCCATTGCAACCTCCAGCCAATCCCATATTGAGAGCTTAATGATTTTAACCAATGAATTGACATTAGTCACCACCCCTTTGAATATCCTCTCGTTTCTAGCTCTCCAAGTACACCAGATGACCGCATGAGGGAGTATCAACCATACAGCCTGCGCCAACCTTGTACCAGTCAACTTGGGCCAGTTCCCAAGTAAACCTTTCATGTCATCCTGGGTAAAAACATTATCCATGTACTGAATATGCCCTGTTAGTCTCTGCCAAACTGATCTGGTGATTGGACAGCGAGAGAAGAGATGGATAATTGTTTCATTCTCCCCATTACAGAGAGCACACCTCTCATCCACCATGATTCCCTTAGATATCAAATTGTCGACAGTCAGTATTCTTCCACACAAAACAGACCAAAGAAAGAATTTTACATTAGTAGGGACAGGTGGGTCCCAAGCTAATTTATGGGGGAATGGGCCAATATTTGCTTGGTACTCACAGTGATCAATCAAAGCCATATTATAGAAGGACTTGACAGAAAAATTTCCTGAACTTTGCCAATCCCACCTCCACTCGTCATTCCCGGCTTCCAATGTTACATTTCCAAGGAAGGCCATAATAGCTTCAATCTCTTGGATTTCTCCACCTCTTGGCCTCCGTCTTCGGATATGCAAATCCCAAGTACCATCATGGAAATGATCCGCCACCATGCTTTCTTTAAGTCTCGCTTGTCTATACAAAAGCGGAAATTGTGAGGCGAAGGTTGTATCTCCACACCATTTATCGAGCCAAAATCTAATACTCTTCCCATCCACAATCTTAAAAGATAACCCTTCTTTGAACTTCGGGAGCGAAGACAAGATGCCCCTCCAAAGGCTCCATCCATAGGGAGACGTCACGACACTCGGCAAACCATTAACCTCATTGGGGCCATATTTCGCGTCTATGACTCTCTTCCACAAAGCATCTCTTTCATGACCGTACCGCCATATCCATTTAGCTAAGAGAGCTTTATTCATAGTAGTCACTCTTCGTAACCCAAGACCCCCTTCTTTGGTAGGCGTACAAAGTTTGTGCCAAGCAACAAGATGGATCTTTCTACTCTCACCCTTTGAGCCCCAAAGGAAATCTCTTATCACCTTTTCAATGCGTTTTGCCACACTAACCGGAATCACAAGAAGAGACATTTGGTAAATGTGGAGGCTAGCAAGTGAACTCTTGGCAAGAATGAGTCGGTCACCCTTAGAATAGAAACGTCTTTTCCAACCACTAAGCTTAGATTGAAAAGATTCAAGCACCCTATCCCATACTTGGACGTTCTTATATTTGGCTCCAAGCGGTATACCGAGGTATCTAGTCGGTAAAGAACCAATGCCACAATTAAGAATCGCGGCTAAGTCATCCAACCCATGAGCACCCCCTACCCCAAAAATTTGGGTCTTGGCACCGTTCATTTTCAAACCCGATATCGTCTCAAAGGTTTGTAAGATAGCTTTTATCATAGCCACATTTTGTCTCGAGGGGTTAGTAAGGAACAAGGTATCGTCGGCAAATTGCAAAATGCCAACTTCGACTTGATTGATGCCGGATCCCACAATGCATGCTTCCAATAACCCTCTTTCCATGGCTCTTGTCGTAAATCTATTGAGAACCTCCATGACCAAAAGAAAAAGTAGCGGAGATATCGGATCACCTTGCCTTAATCCCCGTTGAGATTTAAAATTCCCAACCGGAGACCCATCCACTAAAATAGAGAAACGGGCCGTGGTAATACAAGTTCGGATCCACTTCTTCCATTTACTTCCAAAACCCATCCTACCAAGGAGGTACTCCAAGAACTCCCAATTGACATAATCATACGCCTTGGTAATGTCAACCTTACACAAGATCCCGGGGATGCCAAGCTTCATTCTATAGTCCACACACTCATTTGCAATGAGTGAACTATCTAAGATTTGTCGGTCACCAAGGAATGCATTTTGGGAACTAGAAACAAGGAAATGGACTACCCTCTTAAAGCGAGTAGCGAGCATCTTAGAGATAACCTTGTAGATACCTCCGATTAAGCTTATGGGTCTATAGTCTTCTAGCCCTAGGACACCCTCTTTTTTGGGAATGAGCGTTATGAAAGTGGTGTTATTACGCCAATCGATGAAGCCATCCTCTTGGAATTCTTTGACTACCGCCATGATGTCATCTTTAAACACATGCCAAAACTTCTTATAGACTCCCATGGGGAAACCATCCGGACCCGGTGCTTTCTCCCCCTCCATATTTTCTAAAGCATTGACCACCTCCTCCACACAAAAATCTTGCTCAAGCGCGGCCTTCGATTCGAGATCAATAGTGTCAAGATGTAGATTATCGATCTTGGGACGACACTTTCTTTTCTCCTTAAAGAGCTCTTTGTAGAAGCATTCTACATGATCTCTAATAACCCTTCCATCCTTCGTCACCGTCCCGTTGATTCTCAAGCAATCGAGACTATTAATCCTTCTTCGCATATTTGCCATCACGTGGAAGAATTTGGAGTTCTTTTGACCTTCTTGATAGTGTTTTGTTTTCGCCTTTTGCTTCCATTTTATCCCTTTACACTTCAATAGGTATTTGAGGTCATCCCTAAGCAATTCTCTCTCAATAGCTTCATTGTCTTCAAGACCGCGACCCTCCTCAAGAGAGTCAAGGAAATCAATACGGTCAACCCTTTCATCAATTTTCAACTCCACATTGCCAAAGACTACCCTGTTCCATTCCTTTAGCTTTTTCTTTAACTCCCTCAACTTCCACCACCATATGTAGCTTGCTTTACCCTCCACCGTAAAACTATCCCACCATTGCTTAATAAGATCGCCAAAACCCGGCTCTTCAAGCCACATGAGCTCAAACCTGAATGGTCCGGGTCGTCGTTCTCTCCTTGCAACATCGATCATAACAGCCCTATGATCGGAGGTAAGCCTCGGAAGTGCCACAAGCTTAGCATCCCCATAATGAAGGTCCCAAGAAATAGATGAGATGAAACGATCGAGCTTAGACATTACCGGGTTTTCATGGTTATTGGACCAAGTAAACTTAGCTCCTTCAAGTGGGTATTCAATCAAATCATTTCTTGCTTCGAATTCTCCGAACTCTCTCATGTAAGATGTGAGCCTACTACCACCACGCTTCTCGAAGGTAAAGCGAATGATATTAAAGTCACCACCCACACACCACGGAAGATCCACCCGAGCATGCACGTATTCTAACTCCTCCCACAAATCCTTTAAGAGGCGCTTCTCATTTGGCCCATATACCCCAGTCAAGAGACAAGAAAAATCGTCATTCAACACCTTACATTTTAATGACATGGTAAAGATCCCTTTCCGAACCTCATGCACTAGCATCGTATTCAAATTCCATACTGCAATCATACCTCCTGACTGACCCATTGAAGGCATAAAATCCCATCCCCAATTTGAATCCCACATGTTAGCTTGTTCTATAGTTTCTCTATCTTCAATTTTCGATTCTTGTAACCACAACACATCTGGATTAAAGCGGTGTAACAATAGCTTCACACTGCCCTGTGACTCTAAGCTACCAAGTCCTCTTGCATTCCAACTTATGGATCTAAACACCATCAAGTAACTGTTTTTCCCCATCTACCAAGTTAGCATTCAAGTAACTATGGATTTCTCCTTCATCATCATAATCTGGTTTGTCACACACCTTGTCATTCAAATTATCCTCCACTGTAATCTGTAAAGCACTTTGTATGAAATTAGAGCCTAGGTTAGATGAAATGCCTAGTTGAACTGACGCCGGCCCAAGGCCTGAATTTATCCATTCAATTAACTCCTCCTTGCTTCTAACTTTACTACAATCTCTTTTTAAAGCTTCTACGATCTCAAGTTCTGACTCATCATATCGTTTTCCTTCAAAACCAGGAGGCAATTGAGGTCCAGAGCTCTGTTGAGACGTCTGTGGCCCTGAGTTCTGAGAGGAACAGTCCTGTCGTCGCAGAATTTTTACTGGAGTATTATCTCGGTATGCATCAAAATAACTCCTTCTCGGTAAACTAGAGCTCCCAGGTTGAAAGCCACCAGACGTACCAGCTGTAGAAACTGGTTGTAATAACCCATTACTAACCTCCTTTTGAAGACTGATATTCTGGCTTGAGGTTTCCCTATCCAGATTCTCCAGAATTCGACGAACTACTCTGTGCGTTTTTTCCTTGTGTCTCTGTCTGTTAGCTCCAATTACTTTGCTAGATAACACCATGGGTGGTCCACAGACCCAACTTGAGGAGGCCTTGGGCTTCTTCCACTTCTTTTTATTGTGTGGGCCATAATTAGAGTTCGCAGGCTCGGACACTGTGACTGTCTGGATCGGGGTTTGGGCTTCATCTTCCTGGATGGCCTCCAATGGACTGAAACAACTTTTACGGCCCAAAGTTTGCTCGTCATCGCCCATTATAACTTTCCCTTTCTGTCTTCGTACTATATCAGCATACAAGACTTTTCTAACTGGACTGGGTACCACCTTGGGCTCCTCGGTTTGGTTATGAACAATACGGCCCACCTCCCTGATCTGTACCCTATCACTCAGTCGATTATAACAGTTCCTATCTGCTGCACCCCTCTGTGTTGCTACTCCATCTCCCACTTGTTGGTGGCCCTTAGATAGAACCTCAAGATACCCATCATTCCTTCCGGTACTTTCTTCGTCCGCTTCATCGGAAAAACTAGATTCAGATATCACCTTCGTTGGCACAGTGTCCACCATGGATTCTTCTGGCTCGATGTCAAGAAAGATTGAGTACAGATAACCTTTCTCTTTGAGATGGATGATTCTGGGAATTTCACTCCATTTGGGATCAATCAATTTCACTCGAGCTGTTGCCGATTGAATAGACATCGTCTTCACATCAAATTCCAACGACGATGCCCAATTTTTAACCACCATCGACACTATCTCCTCCTTTTTCAGGTGCATCGGTAGTCCAAAAAGATGTAACCAGATAAACGGAGGCTTTTGAAGGCGCGTCGGAATAGTATTAAATTCTGGTGTCCAACGGCTCAACTCCACCTTCACTCCACCCACAAGTAAAGGGCCAGAGTTAATAAGTTTTGAAGCTTGTTCTTCACTATCCATGAAAGCAATGGCTACCCCTGTCTCCGTCTCTGTAATCGGTACTTCCCCAAACCTTCTTGTGAAATCATCTAACACCGGTTGCCAATCTGGAAGCATTGTAACTGGAGTACAGATAACTGCAGATGACCACCAGCTGATATTGTGAATACCCAATTTCGATTCAATCGTGAATTTTGGAATCTTACACTCTGCCTGCTTAGTAATATTAGGTTGCAATTTGCTTGAAGTTTTTGGTTGTGAACCAAACAACATAGTCTTCTTCACCACACCGTTCTGCAGCTTCTTGTTGTTGACTGGTAACGACTCTCCCCCATCTTCCAAATCCCCAATGACCCCAAGAATGGCAGCCCCTGCATCTTCCCAACCAAACCCTTGTTCCCCTTCAGGAAAACAGATAACTTTCTTCAATCCATCCGATTTTTTAAAGAAAGAGAATTCAACAAAGGCCCCATTTTTGTTTTTTCGATGAATACCGACGATGGACTCACGAGCATCAGCGAATCGTAGATTTTTCTTGATCCCTACACTGGCTTCGCAGAGGTAAATTCCAATCCATCGTGCCCCTTCCTTAGATGTTGATGCCTTGTAGACTCTTCCGCTTGTTCTTTCAATAAAAGAGACGAATTCTGATTTCCCCCTTTTCACCCATCTCCCAAATTCGAATGATTTATTTTCCACCACCACGAACCGTTTCCTCATCGTTTGCAGTAGAACTGACCACCAGAACCCTCTATGCATACAAAAGTATCATCACTTAGCTGAAGCAGCAACCCAACAATAGATCTGCGACTCAAAACAGTTTCAAATCTGACACCCTACACTCACCGGAAAGATGTGATTTCACCTGAAATTGGAGAACATGGTACATGTGGTAGTGTATCCCGGGTTTCCCTCGCCCTCGGTACCTCACCTACCAATGTAATGCTCCACCGATCACCAAGCTCAGGTTACTCTACACCACTCGATCTCACTATATAGCAGGCCGAAACACCTTTTCCGGTGAGTTAAGACAGAGAATGACTGCAGGGTGGTCAAGGTTAGGAGGTAACAAAGGGCCCTGTCCAGAAATTAATCTGATCCCATTGACCAATTTTCCATGTAAGTCTTTTCTCCAATTACTTCAAATCTAATGCAATGCTAGCCCATCCCCCAAACTGTCCAATCTTATTGCCCGCATCCAAAACAGATTGCAAGCTACTTTCATTAGGTATGCTTCATCAGTAGCTTCAGATCACTGAAACCCAATCCCTCTTCTAAATTTTCTCTTGAGTAACTCCCAGTTACAAAGCTGAAGGATGTGACTTTTGCCCCTTTGATTCCAAACGATTTTTCCCTGAGTTTGTCTAATTCAGAGCGCAACAGGACAGATAGTGTTGGAAAAATTGATAATAAATTAATAAACTCAAAATTGTGGAATAACTAGGATTAAAAGAAATAATTAATGATAATAAGAAAAACGAAACCAATGCACAAGATATACGTGGTGGAATCCTCACCGGGAATATACAACCACTGGCAAATAAATAATTTTATTATCTTCTACCAAAAGAGTACAAGAAGATATCTCACACAACTCACTCTCACACCTATTACAAGAAGATCACAAACCTAGAAATCTCCCCAAGAGATTGCCTCCCAAATTTTCAAAGCCTTCAGGCCTCAAGTCTCCAAGTTTTGTTCTCACAAAACTCCCGTATACTATTGCTTCATTGTGGCTGCCAAAACTTCTTTAGGTTTTCTAAATTTCAAACTTATGAATAACGAAACGTACCATACACCGTTAAAAAGCTAGAAGAATCTATTTTCCATCACAAAAGCCGGATCATGATTGCAATCACTCAGCAGAAAGTTATTATTGTTTTTCTATAGGGTATCAAAACTGAACATAACGAAAACTCAACAACAGGTAGATGAAAACATTTGAATTTGGTAGCTAGGGAAGGCATTAAGGAAGTAGGGTTAAGAAGGCTTCTACCAGCTAAACTAAAATAGTTCTTGCTCCAATCATGTAAAAGATCCCAAGCTTTGGCTGAGAAGCACCAAGTCATATATAGCTTCAACTCAATAAATGCATGATACACGATATAAAGCATTGAGTTACAAGCAACAGAGGAGTACAAACCCTATCACATAACATTGTTAAGCCCTCATCTTCGCTTGAACCAGATCGAGAGAATGAGGCTAGAAGACAATGATCACAAAACTATAAATGTTCCAATTTTAAAGGCCTTTGTTGTTACACCAATAAGTTAAAAAAGAAATTAAAGACACCAAACCAGATTAATTAGATAAATTCATTCTAATTTTAAAACAAATTTAACCAATGGTTTCGTGAATCATGATAACACCACCCGCACCACAAACCATAATGTTTTGGTACCATGTAATCTATATTCATGTTTAAACTCTTTAGTTGACATATAGCAGTAAAATAACGATCAACTTTTAGCCACAAAAATATGAAAGCTTGATGAATAATAATTATCAATTTTATCCAATATCTTAGTGACAAATTTTCTTCCATGGTATCATTAAAGATATGATAATGAATTTCAAAAGCTTACAAAGCTAAACAGTGTCACTTTCCATTACATTTATAAACGTAAAATCACACTAAACAAATGACGTTGTTGTAGACTTGTAGTATTACCATGACCCTATCTAAGTGTAGGAAATGTTCAAATTTAAATGGGGGATTGAATTACATTAGAAGTTTGAATTTGTAATTATATAAAATGTAGGGGTACTACATACTCCAGCCAATCAAAAGCAGCCACGTGGCACAGTCATCCATCCATCAGGTCGCTACGACGCCGACCTCCCAACAGCTCGACCACAACGACTCGACCTCCAGACCAGCAGCGACCTACTAATACGTACTACCATTAAATGCACAGAATATCTTCGTCAGTTACACAATTAATTATTCACAGAGACGCTCCTCATTCGTTACACAATTAATCCTCATTATGATGGCGGATAATCTGCAAGATCCATGATCCACGCCCTTCTATCTTCTATATAAACAGAACTACGATGGCTTGATCTCTAAGTTCAATTCCCCCGAGCTAGAGTACGTAGGCAATCTCGATCTCAACGAGGTGCAGCCACCCCAATCTCAAACATTCCCATTTGGTCAAGTCTCCCAAGCGACCTGACCCTGTTGATGCATTAATCTAGAAATAGGTTAATACATTTGGCGCCGACTCAAAGGAATTCGATCATATCGAAAATCCAACCCTCCAACCCAACTCAAAAATCAAAACCCTTTCCAAATTCATCCATCTCAATGACTACCATCCAGGACCTGCAAGACCAAATCAGAAGTCTTCAGGAGGAAAACGCACAGCTTAGAGCTGCGCAAACTACCAATCCCGCACAAGGTGAAAATGGCGGACATGGAGTCATTCCTACTGATGACTCCAACCAAAAGTACGAGCAGCTAAGCCAGCAACTGGCAGAATTCAAAGCCTCCCAGGCTCAATACCGCTCCAAGAACCACACTGCGGAGCAACTTGCCGTCCAGTCCCTCCAACAGTTCCAAGAATCTCCTTTCTCCAAGGAGATCCTGGAGCACGATTTGCCTAACAAGCTAAATGCCCCCAAGTTTGACCAATATGCAGGAGTCGGAGATCCAACCGACCACGTCAAGGGATTCCGGAAGTCCCTTCCATTGATCAAAGAAGATCACCTTTTGTGTTTGCTGTTCCAGTCCAGCCTCACCGGACCGGCTCTCGACTGGTTTCACCGATTGAAGCCAGGATCCATCAGCTCGTTTGCAGAGCTCGAGAAACAATTTGTCATCTTTTACATCCACAACAAGAAACGCCCCGTCACCATCGATTCAATATTTAAAGTCAAGCAGCAGAATGGTGAGTCTCTTAGCACATTCTTTGTTCGATTTAAATCTGAATTACACTCCATCCAGGACTTCGCGAAGGAGCACGAGACCTTTGCAACCATTGCTTTCTCTCACGGTCTGATCCAGGGATCGGACCTCTACAAGTCTCTAGCCATGAAGAGACCATCATCACTAGACGAGCTATATCTGAAAGTCGACAGATATATCAAGCTCGAAGAAGCCCTCACTGGGAGGGAAAAGAATCACGTAGTCAACAATGTGGAGACTGATTCAACCAAGCAACCTCGTTCTGACGGAAAGAGGTTTAGAGCTAAGTCGTTGCCCACAGAGCAACGAGAATATCACCGGTTCACGCGTCCAGCCGGTTATATTTATGAGCGGATCAAGCACAACCATTGGTGCAAGGTCCCCATCTCCACACAGCTGGAGGATACGTCTGGTCGCCCGTACTGCAAAGTCCACAAGGTACGGTGTCATCAAACAGATGACTGTCGCGTTCTGAAACGCGCACTCCAAACATGGGCCGATGAAAAAAGGCTCAACAACTGGATCCTCGGAAGGAATGAGGATGCAACAGCCAAGAGAGCAAGGAAGCAATCCAGAACGCCTTCCCGCTCTCCCAAAAGAACGAACAGCAAGGCTAGAACGGCCTCCGCAAGCCCAGTCCGCAGCAGAGGGCGTAGCCTCTCACAGCGTCTAGGTCCAACAGGTGACCTACGCGACCAGATCAACAAGAAGGTCGCAAATAATGTGGATAGTGACAGTGAATCTAATGATCATGTGGTTTACATGATTGATGAAACCTACCCCACCCCGGTTTCAAGAGACAAGAAGCGACGAGTAGAGCATCTCCACCATGTCTACTCTATCACTAGGCGAGCAGCTCGTATCAACATCCCTGCTCGCCAAGATTCAGACATCACGTTCACTGAGGACGATCTCAACAAGGTGGTTAATCCTCACAATGACGCCTTAGTCATTGAGCTTCGAATAGCAGATTACACTGTGAAGAGAGTATTTATTGACTCTGGAGCGTCCTGCAACATTCTCATGTACAGGACCTTCAAAGACATGAGGTTGCCCGATTCAGTGCTCCTCCCTAACTTCACCCCAGTCTTAGGATTCAACCATTCCAGGGAAGATCCTAAGGGAGAAATAATGTTGCCCGTCACCGCGGGCAAGAAAGAAGACAAGGTCGTCGTCACGGCCAAATTCAGCGTTGTCAACATCCCAAGCAAGTACAACGCAATTCTGGGTCGAAAGTGGATACATGCCATGAGGGGAGTCCCATCGACCTATCACCAAGTATTCCGCTATCCTGGCCCTCATGGGATAATGGAAATTCGCGGCAATCAGAATGTCGCACAAGAATGCCACGGCATTATAGAAGCTGTGCCACGTTCAAAGCCATCCACTTCTGGAACCAAGGAGGCTGACAACAAAGGAAAGAGCCCGATCACAACAGAGGCTCAAGAGGGCAACAACAAGTCAAACAGCCCATCCAAAGAGAAGATTGAACCTGCTAAATAGCAATTACAGAAGGAGCAAGCGAGCTCCCCCAAGCTTAATCTCGGCAGTACTGATCCAGGTGTGCGAGTGAATATTGGGTCAGATGAGGACCCAAGGTATGTTTATGTAGGTGCTGAGTTGAAAGAAGATAAGTTCCAAAACTTTGTAAATTTTCTTTCAACTAATAAAGATGTTTTCGCTTGGTCGTATATCGATATGCCCGGAATAGATCCATCAATTGCATGCCATAAGTTACGGGTCAATCCCAATTATCGACCTGTAAAGCAGAAACCAAGGAGACTTGCTCCCAAATTTCACGATGCTGTCAATGAAGAAATTAGCAGACTTAAACAGGTTGGCTTCATCAGAGAAGTCGATACCCCAGACTGGCTAGCCAACATTGTACCAGTCTTAAAGAAAAATGGGAAAACTAGAGTCTGCATCGACTTCACAAGTTTGAACAAAGCTTGTCCTAAAGATTCATTCCCACTACCACGAATCGATAGGCTAGTCGATCAGACATGTGGTTTCGAACTACTGTCATTTATGGATGCATACTCAGGGTATAACCAAATCCCAATGTACGAGCCTGACCAAGAAAAGACCTCCTTCACAACAGAACAAGGTATCTTTTGCTATAAAGTTATGCCATTCGGGTTGCGGAATGCAGGTGCGACCTATCAAAGACTGGTCACCAGAATGTTCGACGACCTCCTAGGTCGAACAATGGAGGTCTACATAGACGATATGCTAGTAAAGAGCAGTGAGCAACAGAACCATTTGTACAATCTCGACCAGGCATTCCAAAGGTTGAGACAATACATAATGCGTCTTAATCCAGAGAAGTGCCTATTCGGAGTTGCATCAGGCAAATTCCTCGGATACCTAGTTACCAGAAGAGGAATTGAAGCAAATCCAGACCAGATCAGAGCCCTGATAAACATGCCAAGCCCAACAACAAAAAAGCAAATTCAGAAACTCAACGGGATGGTATCAGCTCTGAACAGATTTATCTCAAGAGCATCAGACAAATGTCGGCCAATGCTTCACATCCTAAAGAAGGGGGCTACATATGAGTGGACAGAAGAATGTGAGAAGGCCTTCAACGATCTCAAGGCGTATCTGTCTACTCCACCAGTTCTCACTAGACCCAACGATGGTGATATACTAGGCGTTTACCTCGCAACTTCAGATTTTGCCATCAGCGCAGTACTCTTCAAGGAGGACAATCAAGTCGAACGACCTATCTACTTCACAAGCAAGGTCTTACAACAGGCCAAAATAAGGTACACACCTCTAGAGAAGTTAGCATTAGCTTTACTTTACGCTGCATGCAAGTTCAAACCTTATTTCCAAGCTCACACTGTAAAAGTAATCACCGATCAGCCATTACGCCACATACTAGAAAAGAAAAACAAAACAGGCCGTATGGCTCGATGGGCAGCCGAGCTGGGCGATTACACTTTTGAGTTCGTCTCACGCCAGGCCGTCAAAGGTCAGATCGTCGCAGATTTCTTAGTAGACTACCCAGCAGAGGATGTCAATTGGGAACCAGAACCTGAAACAAGACAAGTACAAGACAACCCTCCAGACACTTGGCAGCTGTACGTAGATGGTTCCCACAATTCCAACGGAAGTGGCATAGGTGCGGTGTTAATCTCCCCTGAAGGTTCACAGCTCGAGAGATCAACTCGTCTAGACTTCTCGACCTCCAATAACGAGGCCGAGTATGAAGCACTCATCCAGGGCCTACAGATGGCCATCGAGCTACAGGCAGTTCGCCTCAAGGTTTACAGTGATTCACAATTGGTAGTCAATCAGATTACCAACAATTATCAGATCAATGGGGTTAACCTAATCAGATATGCCAGCAAAGCAAAAGAGCTCATCAGCAAACTCAGCTTTTTCAGAATTGATCACATACCTAGAGATGACAACAGACATGCTGATTCACTAGCATTCTTAGCATCCAAGATCGAGTCAGACAGGCCGCGGGCTCTCACTATTGCCATCAATACACAGCCCGCATACCTATTAAAAGAAGAAGAAGTTCATCAAATCTTGGATCTACTAGAGACAACTACAGAGGACATCCAAGGAACCTGGATGGAACCTTTCATGACTTACCTTCAGACTGGTGTCTTACCATCCAACAAAAAGGAAGCCAGTCAGTTGCTACATAAAGTAAACATGTACAGAATCCATGAAGGTAAACTCTTCAGAAAATCTGCAACTGGATTGTTACTACGATGTCTCATCCCCAAGCAAGGTCAGATGATATTGCAAGAAATCCACGAAGGAGAATGTGGAAACCATTCCGGTGGTCGTACCTTAGCCCATAAAGCAATCAGCCAAGGATACTTCTGGCCAAGAATGAAGGAAGATGCTAAGAAATTCGTCTTGAAGTGCAAAGAGTGCCAGCGATTTGCCGATAAGCAACATCAGCATCCGAATGATCTAATCAACATCACTGCACCATGGCCATTCCACATGTGGGGGCTTGACATCATGGGCCCCCTAATCAAAGAGAAGAAGTCTGAAAAGAGGTTCGTTCTTGTGGCCGTGGACTATTTCACTAAGTGGGTAGAAGCTGTCGCACTAACCAATGTTACCCAAAAGGATGTCCAAAGATTCATGTGGGAAAACATCATCACAAGGTTCGGATTACCAAAACGTGTAGTCACAGATAACGACACTCAGTTCGTCGGCAAGAATATCAAGGCATTCTTCGAACTGTGGAAAATCGAGCATTCAAGGTCAACTCCAAGATACCCACAAGCTAACGGCCAGGTCGAAGTTGCAAATCGACAGATCCTAAATAACTTAAAGAAGAAGCTCGAAGACCAGCACGATCAATGGCCACAGCAATTGGAAAACATCCTGTGGGCCTATAGGACAACACCTCGTACGTCCACTGGGATGTCACCTTTCAGCCTATGCTACGGAGTTGAGGCAGTCATTCCCACCGAGCTAACATTTGGAACGACCAAATCACTTCTGGTCGACACTGAACTCAACAATCAAGTATGGTCGTTTGGGTCGACCTCCTCGAAGAACGACGGAACCACGCCGCCATAAAGTTAGAACAATATCAACAGAGACTAAAGCGAGCTTATAACAAAGGCGTGCAACCTAGATCCTTCCAGCCAGGGGAACTAGTCCTAAGGAAAATGTTCACTAACAAAAGAAAGGACACTATTGGCAAACTAAACGCCAATTGGGAAGGCCCATACATTATCACAAAGGTCCAGAGCAACGGTTCTTATCGTCTTCAAACACCAGAAGGGGAGATCATCAAGAACCCATGGAATGCATATCATTTAAAAAAGTTTCATCAATGAAGTGTAAGCATCTGTTCGTTACATTTCAATGAATAAACTCACTTTTGCCTTCATCTCTGCTCAAACATGAATGGCTAATGAATGTCGACTACCTCGACCTCCAATTATCAAAAATCTAGTCCCTTTTGATAATCTAAAATTTGTTAAGTTACATCATTAACAACTTAACCTGGTGCATTGGTCATTCCCCTCCCACGACCTACGCACAACACAACTAAGTCATATGCGACCTGGTCTCCCAACGGAACCAACACCACGATTACCACTTGTTGTCTGCAGGTCCCTTTCAAGCAGGCAAACTACTAGGAACAACAATATAAGGTAAAAAGTTAAATTCATTTTCTACTTGATGAGATTCTAACGATTACAGGTACAACCACAAAATCTAAGGCATACAAGAGGAACTGTTTCAGTGCGTCCTGCTTGCAGCCATTCATCTCGTCTACCTGCCTTCTGAACGAGCTACCAGGACTCCCTGGAAACTAGCTGTTCAGAAATGTTTCTTACAAATTCATCAAAGTAAAAACGGAATACTGCTGTTAAATACAAAAGACAAATGAAGGTACACTAAAGATTCACAAGGGGGCTCTAATTACAGCGCTCTGGAAGCAAGCCCAAGAACAAGGAGTGCAAGCCTTGCAAAAGGTTACCCAATACAAGAAAGGGAAAAGAAGGAGTGCAGGAAGCAAACTTTGCACAAGGTTACCCAATACAAGAAAATGGGAACCAAGGCAAGTTCATTGCTGCGCAGGCAGCTCGCCGGAAACACCACCATCTGTAACATCACCAGTGACCTGGTCGCTAGGGCCCATCAAGGTGTCCTGAGCTGGTGTCAAAGTTTCTTCACCACCACCTCGCGTCTCCTCTCCCTCGGGCGACCCAGATACAGCCTTCAACACCTGCTCGCAGTAAGCCTTCCACGCCGCTTCATTCTCCTGACATACCCTCTGCCAGTATTCAATAGAAGCTTGAAAAGCAGCGTTGCGCTCCTTCAGCTGCTCCACCGTCTCCTTCAGCGCCGCAACCTGCATATCCCTGTCCTTCACCTTGCACTCAGCAACGGCAGCAATGTTCTTCACTTGCTCAAGCTTGTCATTGAGCTGCTTCAACTCAATTTCAGCCTGAGCACCAATCTCAGCGACCATACGCACCTCCTGGAAGCTGGCATTGAGCTGCAAGCAACAACAGAGTTTAACCTGAATGTCCAAACGTAAATAAAGTAAATTTGACTCAAGATCAAACTCACCAAAGAAAGGGCCGAGTTGATTTTTCGAGCAGGTCACCAGCAAGGGCTGTGACTTCACTGCTTGGGCATCAACAGCCAGGACGGTACCCTCATTCACAGCCCGGGCAACGCAAGGGTCATCGATAGCACTGTCGTTATCATACACGACGTGCTTCTCTCCTTGACCATCCAAATAATCGAATGGCCCGGGCCGGAATTCAGACAAAATACCTTTGCCCTTATGCAAAGGCCGAGCAGCAGTCTTCCTGGACACAGCAGACGTTCCAGGAGAAGTCACAGGCATTGAAGCAACATGAGCTGGCATAGTTGGGAGCTCCGTCAGCTTGAGGCTCCCCGAGAAGGACCTCTTCTTCCCAGCCAAGCCAGATAACTTGGGAAGCGAGGCGGGAGGACCTGCAACTGGAGGACTCGTCGCTACATTACCACCAGACCGCTCCCTCTCCACTTGCTGCTCCCTCTCCACAGCTCGTTCATGCCCAAGAGGTCGCTCCTTATCAGACCTCCGAGTTGCACTGGCAGAACGTTCTCTGTCCCCCTGCCTCGAGCTACCCCCAGCCCGTTCGTTATCACCAGCCCGCGAGCTGCCACCAGATCGCCCACCAGATTTATGCACTGAAGCCATAAAAGTCTTCTTCAAAGCTTTCCTCCTCTCGAGCTCGTCCCAAACAGTTTTTGGACCACCCTTAGGAGTAAAATGATCCTTCAGATGGGGTAGGAACTCGATCTTCCGCCTGTCACTCAAGTTACCAAAGCTGTTGAGAGCAGACTGCAGATCGTTCTTCCTCACTAAATGATCGTCCCTGATCGCTGCAACACAAATAAACAGTAGTCAAGTCCAAGTACAGGAAGAAAGGTCAACAACCCTAGAACTAAAGACCACAAACTTACGAGCGTCATTTCTAGTCACATGACGCAACTGGATATCTCCTTCAACAATTGACCCAGTAAGCAGCATGGGCTCTTTCCACCATGGCTCGCTGCTTACTGGATAAATCAAAGGCAAACGATCTGGCCTAACTTGCATGTTATAGCCCGAAAGTTCAACCTTCGAGGAACGTTTAAAGCTGAAGTGGTTCAGTACATCCTTCACAGAAATGTTCCACCTATGCAGCTTGTTGAGGTCATCAATTACCCTCATATTTCGCCAGAAATTAACATTCATCTGGCAGGGGGCTCGACCTATAGCATTCAACAGGTCAACCACCAGCCGAGACAATGGCAACCTCAGCCCAGCACGAAATTGGTTTAAAGTAACTACAGTAGAAGATGGGTTATTGGGTCGATAGTCAGGAGAAAGCAACCGATCTCCCAGAAATCTAATCTCCAAATGCCTAATCGATCTAAGATCATAAACCCTCCTAACAGCAAAATGCCTATGGACATAATCCATATTCACAACTCTACAAAATGCACCATCGGCTCCCTCTACCAATTCATCATCAGAAGAGTCTGGCCCATGAGAACCACTACTCTGGGGGCTATCCATCTCCTCACCACGCACAGAAGACGGAGTGTCAGATTGAGTATTCTCAGACTCAATCTCCTCACCACCACCACTCAGATTATCATTTTGAGAATCACTACCTTCAGACATTTTTCTCTCAAGCAGTATATAACAATTCAGAAGAAAACAGAAGATCAAAGAAAAGAAAGGAAAGAAAACAAACCTCATGAGCTCTCAAATCTCTTCAGATCGCAAGGCAAAAAGCGGCAGCAATTCAAATAAAGGCGAGATAGGTAAACCCTTCTCAACGTAAGTACAGCTTATATACTGTAGCACGACCAATTTCAGCCATCGATTCGAAACAGATGAACGGCTAAGATCTACCAAAGCATCCATATGCATTGCAGTTATTCCCCACTCACGAAAACGGTTCGCATCCACCGTTGGATCAATCCACGTGTACGCAAGATATCCAATCAAGCAATACGTGCTTCAGTTGTCATAACTGCACATCTAACTGCTCGATAAAACTTCTCCACTTCCCCGTAAGAGCGCCATGATTATCCCAGACATCGCTGCATGACTGCCACGTGTACAAATTCAAAAAGTTAACCTCAAATCAACATCGATTGGTGCATTAAGTCTTTTCAGCCCGCCTTTCACAGCCAACCTAAAAAGAGGGGGCTTATGTAGGGGTACTACATACTCCAGCCAATCAAAAGCAGCAACGTGGCACAGTCATCCATCCATCAGGTCGCTACGACGCCGACCTCCCAACAGCTCGACCACAACGACTCGACCTCCAGACCAGCAGCGACCTACTAATACGTGCTACCATTCAATGCACAGAATATCTTCGTCAGTTACACAATTAATTCACAGAGACGCTCCTCATTCGTTACACAATTAATCCTCATTATGATGGCGGATAATCTGCAAGATCCATGATCCACGCCCTTCTATCTTCTATATAAACAGAACTGCGATGGCTTGATCTCTAAGTTCAATCCCCCCGAGCTAGAGTACGTAGGCAATCTCGATCTCAACGAGGTGCAGCCACCCCAATCTCAAACATTCCCATTTGGTCAAGTCTCCCAAGCGACCTGACCCTGTTGATGCATTAATCTAGAAATAGGTTAATACATAAAACAAATGAAATGTAATACTTTGGTCAGCATGTGATGGTGATATCCATTGTAGACTTGTAGTGTTGAATATGTACGTAAATAATAAGGAAAAGTTCAGTTTTTAATGGGGGATCCTATGAGGTGTGTTTGTAATGTTTATTAGACAACACTTAACCATTGGACCAATTTGTATTTGTATTATGTACTCTTTCATGCATCTAAAAATTTATTATTATTAGACATCTTCTCTCTCAACTCTTTTTGCTTGAATTCTACTTTTATATGTAAGTTTAGCTGAGTAGTGTTAGAGAAACAGGTCTGACAGACTCTGTCAGACCATTTCCTTGATTGAATGAACTAAGTGTGAAAAACACTTAGTCCCACATGAGTTGTGGAAAGAGAGTAAAGATGTATAAATACAAAATATTAACACTAAGGGTGTAGCCCTTAGGGTTACCAAGTTTTCGCGCGATAGCGCAAGGCTACACTTAGTGGTCCACCACACGCGCGCCGCCGGGCTCGGGCTATGGGGTGGTTGATAAGTTATCTTATCTTTTTGGTCCACCTCTTATTTAGTTAAGTTGTGAACGGGTTCACAGGATCATGTTACATCTTTACCTTAACAGTGTCTGTTCAATATGAAACAGTACGTCCCTTGGGCCTTAAACGTTTCATAAGTCTGCCAAGAGTTGCACCTGTTGAGAAAAGACGTTTTCCAACAGGTGCATGCCTGTTGCTTCTTGTTTGTTCGCCAGAACTCTGCTATTACAGTGCAGTCTAGCAGAGTGTAGAACAATTGTATCTTGGGAGACTATCGTCTAGTACCTGTGTGCACCAGTAGCAGAGACGTAATATTGTCTTAAGGATATTGCTTCGGCAAGCCTCTGTTCATCTCCTTAATCCTTCTTACTGTGTAGTAAGTATTACTGATTTGTTGAATTCAATTAATAAATATATTACTTGTTTTCTGTTATACTGTATTCTCTATTTCTGTAATTCGAGTAAGTTATATTCCTGAGTTCATGCATTATAATACCAACAGACTTAAGAAAATATCTGGTCTTGTACAGTTCTTAACGTACATTAAACTATCAATGATTCGAGAGTACTCGAGTTGATCAATGATAGGACCATGATTTTTATGTAACACCATATTTGGAACAAAATGTGTATTTGTCTTTTTAATTTCATGACGTTTGAACCTCTCTATCATTTTCTCAATATAATGAGTTTGAGATAGCCTAATTCCATTAGGTGTTCTAATTATCTTAATTCCCAAGATAACATCTGCCACACCTAGATCTTTCACTTCAAAGTTGTTTTTGTGCATCTTTTTTCGTAGACATAATGACTTCATTATTAGTCCCGAAAATGAGCATGTCATCGATATATAAACAAATAATGACGTAAGCCTCGCCTACTTTCTTGAAATAGACACACTTGTCACATTCATTGCTTTGGAACCCATTCTTCATCATGACTCCGTCGATGGTTATATGCCATTGTTTTAGAGCCTGTTTAAGACCATAGAGGGATTTAACCAGTTTACACACTTTGTATTTTTTTTTTCCTTTGACTTGAAAACCTTCTGGTTGTTCCAATTAAATCTCCTCTTTTAAGTCACCATATAAGAATGCAGTTTTAACATCCATTTGATGTATTTCCATATTAAATATGGCTGCAATCGCGATTAACATTCTAATTGATGTTATCCTCATTACTGGTGAATATGTGTCAAAATAGTCTAAACCCTCATTTTGACGATACCCTTTTGCTACTAGTCTAGCTTTATACTTATCAACCGAACCATCTGGTTTCAGTTTTGGTTTGAATATCCACTTATACCCCATGGTTTTACTTCCTGGTGGAAGATCAACCAATTCCCAGGTATTGTTGCTTTGGATGGATTCAATCTCATTTGCAATTGCTTTCTTCCAAAGTGGAGCATCGGGAGAAGACAATATTGCTTCTTTATACGTCCTAGGTTCAGTTTCTAACATATAAGTTAAGAAATCTGGACCATATGACTTCAAAGTTCTTGCCCTTTTACTACGTCTGGGCTCTTCCAATTCAGGCTCATCTGAATTGTCATCTGGTTCATTTGTTCCATTAGACAACTTATGTGTCCGTTTTGGAGTTTTATCTACGTGATCTTTCCTATGAGGAAAGACATTCTCGAAGAATGTAGCATCACGAGATTCAATAATAGTGTTAACACTTATGTCACTATTTTCAGATTTAAATACCAAAAATCTGTATGCACTACTGTTTTGGGCAAAACCCAAAAAGTAGCAGTCAACTGTTTTAGGCCCAAGTTTAGTTCTCTTGGGAGGAGGAACCATTACTTTGGCCAGACACCCCCACACTTTAAGGTATTTATAATTGGGTTGTCGTCCTTTCCTTAACTCATATGGAATGATTTCAGTTTTCTTGTGTGGTACTCTGTTTAATATGTGATTAGACATATGTAGAGCTTCCCCCCACAGGTTCTCAGGTAGACCAGAAGTTATAAGCATGATATTAATCATATCTTTTAACGTTCTGTTCTTCCTTTCAGCAACACCATTTTGCTGAGGTGAGTAGGGTGCTGTGGTTTGATGGATTATTCCATTTTCAGCACAGACTTGTACGAATGGTGATTCGTATTCATCCCCTCTATCAGATCTTATGATCTTGATTTTCTTATCTAACTGATTCTCAACTTCAGTTTTGTACTTTATAAAAGCACTTAAAGCCTCGTCTTTACTGTTAAGTAAATATACATAACAGTAGCGAGTACAGTCCTCAATAAATGTGATAAAATACTTCTTCCCACCTCGTGTTGGAAGTGATTTAAATTCACATAAATTAGTATGTATTAAGCCTAGTGGCTCGGTACTTCTCTCAACAGAATGAAAACGTTGTTTAGCAAACTTTGCTTCCACACAAGTCTCACACTTATGTGTTTTCTCTATGTCAAATTTAGGAATTAATCCTAAACTTGCTAGTTTCTTCATTTTTCTGTAATTAACATGACCTAATCTGTCATGCCATAAATGTGGTGACTCAAGCAAGTAAGAAGAATTACTTTTATTCATAGAATCAGAATACACTTTTGCCTTGTTGGTTTCAACAACGGCTACATTTGCCTTAAAGAGGCCATCACTTAGATACCCCTTTCCCACATACATCCCACCTTTGGTCAGCACAAACTTATCTGACTCAAAGACCATTTTGAAACCTTTCTTACTAAGGACAGAACTAGACACGAGGTTTTTCCTAATGTCAGGTACATGGAGAACATCATTGAGAGTGACTTTGTGTCCAAAAGTGAATTTCAGAACCACTTTCCCATAGCCTTCAACCATTGAAGCTGCAGAATTGCCCATAAAGAGTTTTTCTTCATGCTCCATCTTCTGGTAGGTAGAGAAGAGACTCTTGTCAGCACAGATATGGCGGGTAGCCCCAGTGTCTATCCACCATTCCTTGGTATTAGATACCAAGTTCACTTCAGAAACCACCGCAGACAGGTGCATGTTGTCAATCTCCCTGGATATGTCAGTCATATTCGCCTCAGGAGCTTTATCGTCTTTGCGGTGCCTGCAATCTTTGGCCAAGTGACCTTTCTTACCACAAACAAAACAACCCCCTTTGAACTTTTTCTGACCTTTGTCCTTGGGTGCATTGTTGGACTGATTCTTCTTCCTCTTCTTAGAGGAAGTCTTACTTTGCATGTGCCTTAGCCTCAAACGTACTTCGGGTTTCAGTACCCCTGTTGTCCTCTTCAATCTTCAGTCGCACTATCAGATCATCTAGACACATTTCCTTTCGCTTATGTTTCAGATAATGCTTGAAATCTTTTCAAGAAGGAGGCAGTTTCCCAATGAGTGCTGCCACTTGAAAAGACTCACCAATTGCATGGCCCTCAGCATGGACTTCATGTAAGATGATCTGGAGTTCTTGGATTTGGTCAGAAATAGACTTGGAATCAATCATTTTGTAGTCCATAAATTTATCGACCACAAATTTCTTGAGACCAACATCTTCAGTCTTGTATTTCTTTTCCAGAGCCTCCCACAGTAATCTGGCAGTAACAATAGGTTTATAAACCTTATACAACACTTCATCAAGCGAGTTCAGAACATAATTTTGACAAAGGAAATCAGAATGTTTCCATGCTTCAATAGCCTGGAACACTTCCTTGTCTGTTTCAGCAGTCTGACCAGGTTTGGGATTAGGAGTATCTTCAGTTAAGAACTTTGCCAAACCGAGGGTGGTCAGATAGAACAACATCTTGCTCTGCCATGTCTTGAAATCCACACCCTTGAATTTCTCTGGCTTGTCTTGAGGAGTGATGATCTTGATCTTAGTCAGATCAGGCACTTCAGTAGTCTTCAAAGAAGAACTGCTCGTTATTTTCCTATTATTTCACACAAAAACCAACTTTTAATATTCTATTAAACTATCATTGATCAACTCGAGTACTCTCGAATCATTGGTAGTTTAATGTACGTTAAGAACTGTACAAGACCAGATATTGCCTATGCAGTCGGTAAACTAAGTCGGTTACCAGTAATCCAGGCCAAAAACACTGGAATGCTCTTCTGCGAGTGTTAGGGTACTTAAAAGATACACCTAATTATACCTTACATTATGGAAGATATCCAAGTGTTGTTGAAGGTTATACTGATGCAAACTGGATTTCTGATTCAGGAGAATCCAAGGCAACCAGTGGGTATGTGTTTACTTTGGGAGGTGGTGCAGTATCATGGAGATCTGCAAAACAAACTTGCATAGCAAGATCCACAATGGAATCCGAATTCATAGCTTTAGATAAAGCAGGTGAAGAAGCTGAGTGGCTTAGGGGTTTCTTAGAAGACATCCCATTATGGCCGAAACCTGTGTCGACCATATGTATCCATTGTGACAATCAAGCAGCTCTAGGAAGAGCTCAAAGCTTCATGTATAACGGTAAATCACGACATATACGTCGTAGACATAATACCGTGAGGCAGTTACTCTCACATGGAGTCATTTCCATTGATTATGTGAAATCAAAAGATAACCTTGCGGATCCATTTACTAAAGGTTTATCTAGAGAGAAAATTGACTGCGCATCGAGGGGAATGGGGCTAACGCCTCAATAACCACGAGTTACCTTATACGGAAACCTAACCTAGCGACTGGAGATCCCACGGACTAGGTTCAACAGGACAACCAGTTCTGAGTAACTCACCAGGAGCACTTGGGAGAATTTTCTCTATCCCATTCCCATGATGCAACAAGTGCAACCTACAGTGTCGTTCAGCCTAAGCTATGCTTTTAATGACGTCTATTTCTTGTGAAATACAAGTGGGGTATAGTAGGATACCCTTAATAGGAGCGGTCACCTATGTTAGTGAGAGCTGGGTCGGCTCTATGAGATTTCTTGAAGGCAGAATATCTCTAGTAGCACTCGCAGAACCTAAGATTGTTCAGGGCCAAAATGAACACAACCGAGAATTAAACAAGAATCGGGATAACATTGTGCATGGCTTATTGTCTTGGTTTACACCAACAGCTGACAGTTCAAGATGAAATATTTCACTGATTAGCTAAGTAAATCCGATAGGTCTATGCTACGGAAGGTTCAAAGTGAAATATCTACCTATCCCGAGGTAATGTTGTTCCAACATACTCTTCGAAGAAGCTTTTTTGAGAATGTGTAGACGGATTTCATTCAATGTGGGGGATTGTTAGAGAAACAGGTCTGTCAGACCATTTCCTTGATTGAATGAACTAAGTGTGAAAAACACTTAGTCCCACATGAGTTGTGGAAAGAGAGTAAAGATGTATAAATACAAAATATTAACACTAAGGGTGTAACCCTTTGGGTTACCAAGTTTTCGCGCGATAGCGCAAGGCTATACACTTAGTTGTTCACAGGATCACAGGATCACAGGATCACAGGATCACAGGATCACAGGATCACAGGATCATGTTACATCTTTACCTTAACAAATGTGTCTGTTCGATATGAAACAGTACGTCCCTTGGGCCTTAAACGTTTCATAAGCCTGCCAAGAGTTGCACCTGTTAAGAAAAGACGTTTTCCAACAGTTGCGAACAGGCTCGACTTAGTCTATAAATTGCGTGCTGTTCTGGCCAGTAAGCACACAATCAATACTCTCTCTCTCTCTCTCTAAAGTATTCGAAGGTTCTTCTTGTTTGTTCGCCAGAACTCTGCTATTAGAGTGCAGTCTAGCAGAGTGTAAAACAGTTCTATCTTGGGAGACTATCGTCCAGTACCTGTGTGCACCAGTAGCAGGGACGTAATATTGTCTTAAGGATATTGCTTCGGCAAGCCTCTGTTCATCTCCTTAATCCTTCTTACTGTGTAGTAAGTGTTACTGATTTGTTGAATTCAATTAATAAATATATTACTTGTTTTCTGTTATACTGTATTCTCTATTTCTGTAATTCGTGTAAGTTGTATTCCTGAGTTCATGCATTATAATACTAACAAGTAGTTTGGGTTTGGCTTATTTTCAACTCTTGGCAGTATTAAATTTGGGCTCGTGACTCATTTTGAAACGAGACGATATTGAACATACTAAACCTCGGTTCGTTCGTCTTGAATTGCGCCTGAAGCTTTGTTTGCTATAATTCATTTTGTCTTGAATATGAACTCGGGTGCATTGGCTTGGATTAATTATACCCTTTCAAGCTATAATAGATTTATCATTTGAGATTTTTGGACATACGCCACCACTTTTGGGAGGTTATATTTGCTCAACGTTACCCAATTTTTTTTTTTATTTGGATTTAGTCACCATTCCGTCTCAACCTTGTTTGTTGACTGAGTTAATTATTACCTTGATTGAGTCAAATATACGGTGACCAAATTTATTTTTTAGTTAAAAAGATCTTACTCGTGCCTCAAGGAAGAGTGGTAAGATAGTAAAATTAAATAATTGTACGACAATACAACAAGTTTTGTAAAAAAAAAATAAAATATACGGCCAAATTTGTGTCATACGGCTAAATTTTATTATAGAAGTAAAATTCTATTATTCGCTCAACATACGGTGATCAGGTTAAACTTGAGTTGACCGTTAGTATTGACTCAACTAAGATATGATTATAAAATGCAAAAAAAAAATAAAATAATGACAAAATGCTGAGAAAATTTGCTCTCCCCAAAGCGGTGGCAAAGTTAAAAATTTCTCTTATTATTTAAATTATCACTAACATTCTTATATGCGGTTTAACTTCATTTGTAAGAACATTAATTTTGTAGATGGTGTTTTTTTTTTGCAAGTTAATTTTCTAGATGGTTTCTACGTGGGTCTCATCAGTTGTTTCTGTATATAGCTTCATCACGGGTTCAACAACTCTATTTCAGTCAAAATCATCTAGCACTGTGGTGGATTCCCAAATGGAAGTCATGTAGTCCACCTGAATGACAGAGATAACTAATATCTTAGTTTACTGGGAAAAAAAATGATATGAAAAAGTAACTTGAACTCGAACTCAAGGAAGATACCTTACAAAGTATCCATTATCAGTTGCTAATCCCAACATTTCACAAGGGAAAAACAACTCATATGGTGAATCTGTCCCCCTACCACGAACAATAAACCACTGCAACATAATAGCTTATTTGCAACATTTGTTTTTGCAACGCTTTATTAATCGTTGTTATTAATGAAATTGTCATATCTAAAAATTATATTAATCGTTGCAATTATATTTTTCTATATAATTTTATTTTAAAAAATAATTTTTAAAAAACAATAATGACATTTGCAACACTTTGTACCGTTGCAAATAAGAAAAATATATTTACAACGCTAATTATCGTTGCAACAATATATCTATTGTAGGGGTACTATATACTCCAACCAATAAAAAGCAGCCACGTGGCATAGTTATTAATCCATCAGGTCGCTACGATCTCGACCTACTCATAGCTCGACCACAACAGCTCGACTACAGAATCAGCAGCGGTCTGCTCATACGCACATGCCCTAATTCGGCGCACAAGATATTCTCTCCAGCTGTTGTCCGATCATTACAACCGTTACACAATCGCTGGAGAATATTATATCACCATAAATATGTCGGAGAATCTGCAGGATCCCAAGATCTTCGCCTCTTCACCTTCTATATAAACAGAACTACGATGGCTTGATCTCTAAGTTCAATCCAGACGAACTAGAGTACGTAGGCAATCTCAATCTCGACGAGGTGCAGCCACCCCGATCTAAAATCCCCCCTTTTGGTCAAGTTCGCTAACGACCTGACCTAGTGAATGCATTGATCTAGAAAAAGGTTAATACATTTGGCGCCGACTGAAAGGATTTCGATTATATCGAAAAACCCAAACCCTCCCACCCAACTCAAAGTCTACTCAAATGACTACCCAAGAAATGACTATCCAAGATCTGCAAGACCAAATCAATCGTCTTCAGGAAGAAAATGCACAATTGAAGGCTGCACAAACTACCAACCCAGCACCAGTAGCAAATGGTGGACGCGGAGTCGTTGCTGTTGATGACTCCAGTCAAAAGTATGAAGAACTCAGCCAACAGCTGGCAGAGTTCAAAGCCCAGCAGGCCGTCATACAGCTCCACAAAGGCCACACGGCCGAACAACTTGCTGTTCAGTCCCTCCAACAATTTCAGGAGTCTCCCTTCACTAAGGAGATCCTCGACCATGAATTGCCTAACAAGCTCAACGCCCCCAAATTCAACCAATATGCAGGAGTTGGAGATCCAACTGACCATATCAAGGGATTTCGTAAATCCCTTCCTCTTATCAAAGAGGATCACTTACTATGTTTGTTGTTCCAGTCCAGCCTCACCGGACCTGCTCTCGATTGGTTTCACCGTCTGAAGCCAGGATCTATCACCTCGTTTATGGATCTAGAAAAACAGTTCGTTATCTTCTATATCCATAACAAGAAGCGTCCTGTCACCATTGACTCCATCTTCAAAGTCAAGCAGCGAGATGGCGAATCATTGAGCAATTTCTTTGCTCGATTCAAATCTGAACTACACTCCATTCAGGATTTTGCAAAGGAATATGAAACCTTCGCAAGAATCGCATTTTCTCACGGTCTGATTCAGGGATCCGACCTGCACAAATCACTGGCCATGAAGCGACCTTCATCTCTGGACGAGCTCTACCTTAAGGTAGATCGTTACATCAAGCTCGAAGAGGCCCTAGCTGATAGGGAAAAGAATCATGTCATTTCCAAAGTGGAATCTGGCTCCACTAACCGACCTCGATCTGACAACAAGAGGTTCAAGGCAAAGTCGTTTCCTACTGAGCAACGAGAGTACCACCGGTTCACATGACCAGATGGTTATATCTATGAGCGAATCAAGCACAACCATTGGTGCAAGATTCCTACCTTCACACAGTTGGAGGACATATCTGGTCGACCGTACTGCGAACATTGGCAAACTCAATGCAAATTGGGAAGGTCCTTACATTATCACCAAGGCTCAAAGCAATAGGTCTTATCGTCTCCAAACTCCAGAAGGAGACAACGTGAAGAATCCCTGGAATGCTTATCACTAGAAGAAATTTTATCAATGAAGTGTAAGCACCCATTTTTTACATTTCAATATAAAAAACTCATTTTTGCCTTCATCTCAGCCCAAACATGAACGACTTCTAAAGGTCTAATCCAATCCCTCGACCTACAAATTATCAAAACTCTAGTCCCTTTGATAATTTTTTTGTTAAGTTACATTTACAACTTAACTTGGTATACTGGTCATATTATTCCCATGACCTAACGTGCATAGGACCTCACCTACTATCTGGTCAAACTGCTATGATTGTTATTGTTTGCAAATCCATACAAGCAAGCAACAAAACATGTGCAAGAATACAAGGTAAAAAGTTAATATTCCTTTTTACTTCATGAAATTCTAACTATTACAGGTAAAACGATCTACCAGTTACAGCTGACAGAAAGCAACATTAAACTAAGGCATACAAGAAGAACTGTTTCAGGTCGTCCTACTTGCAGCCATTCATCTCGTCTACCTGCCTTCTGAAGGAACTACCAGAACTCCCTGGAAACTAGCTGATCAGAACGACTTAGCTACAAGCTCTTCAAATAAAGACATCGGTCATAATCAATCTACACACAATCAAATCGATTACTGCTGTTCATTACAACTTCAAATAAACAAATTAGTGTTCACTCGACCTCACAACACTGGTCTTGCAGACTGAACGCGAAAAACACAAAGGAGATGTACTTTCCCATGAGGAAAGAAGCCATCAAGGTCTAAGATAGACGACCTGTGGAGGTTTCGAGTTAGTCTCACCAAGCACCAAGAAGAAGGAGAAGAAGAAGGAGTTGTACTTTCCCATGAGCAGGCAACTATCAAGATGCAAGCCAGAAGACCTGGTGGGAATCCAGGACGCCTTACTAAGCATCAGGCCTCTCTGAAGACCAAGACGAGTTCACTGCTGCATAGGCTGGTCGCTAGGGTTATCCATCTCCATCTGGCCACTTGCGACCTCATCATTAGGGCCCATCAAGGTGTCCTGAGCTGCCACTAAAGCTTCTTCAGCACCACCTCGCGTCTCCTCTCCTTCGGGCGACCCCATTACAGCCTTCTCCAGATTGTCGCAATAGGCCTTCCACGCTGCGCTATTCTCATGACATGTGCGCTCCCAGTGGACAGCAGACGACTTAGCAGCAGCAAGGTCTCCCCTTACCTGCTCCAACATCTCCTTCAACACCACGTTCTCCGCCTCCTTATCCTTGAACTTGCACTCGGCAACAACAACAACATTTTTTGCCTGCTCGAGCTTCTCGTTTAGATGCTTCAGGTCGATCTCAGCTCGAGCTCCAACCTCAGCGACCAGCCGAACCTCCTGGAAGCTGGCGTTGAGCTACACATACAAGCATCGTTTAGACAACAATAACTCAGTTCAGACAAAGAAAGAGGAATTAACAACCCCACTCACCAAAGACATTGCTGCGTTTATCTTCGAGCAAGTCACCAGCAAGGTTTGAAACTTCACTGCTCGAGCATCAACATCCAGGACGATGCCCTCATTTACAGCTCGGGCAACGCAGGGGTCATCAATTGCACTGTCGTTCTCATACACGACATGCGTCTCACCATGACCATCCAAGTAATCGAACGGCCCAGGGCGAAACTCAGACAACACCCCCTTGCCTTTCTGTAAAGGCCGAGCAGCAGTCTTCCTCGACACCAGGGAAGGCTCAGGAGATCTCACAGACTTCGGAGGAGATGGGGCAGGCAGAGTTGGGCGCTCCATCAGCTTCAGGTTCCCAGAGAACGGCCTCTTCTTCCCCGACCCAACAGGTAGCTTGGGAAGTGAGGTCGGAGGGGATACGACCTGGGGGCTCGCTTCTATCTCTCCCTGGCGCGAGCTAACACCAGATCGTTCCTTCTCCGAACGGCGCAAACCACCCCTAGCTCGCTCCTTCTCATCATGCCGCGAGCTACCACTAGCTCGCTCCTTCTCACTAGGGCGCGAACTGCCACCAGATCGTCCCCCATCAGCTTTATGTACAGACGACATAAAGATCTTCTTCAGCAACTTCCTTCTCTCGAGTTCTTCTACAACTGTTTTCGGACCACCTTTGGGAATAAAATGCTCCCTCAGGTGGGGTAAGAACTGTATCTTCCGACTATCAGACCACAAACCGAAGCCGTTCAGAGCAGACTTCAGATCGTTCTTCTTCACCAAGTGGTCGTCCCTGATCGCTGCAAATACAATACAAAGTCAGCAAGTTCGGAAGTATGGCAATCATTAGCATCCTAAGACTAACAACCAGAAACTTACGAGTATCATTCCTAGTCACATGACGCAACTGGATACTCCCTTCAGTAATCGACCCAGTAATCAGCATGGGATCCTTCCACCATTGCTCACTACTCACCGGATAGATCAAAGGCAAACGTTCTGGCCTAACTTGCATATTATAGCCCGCAAGCTCGACCTTCGAAGAACGTTTAAAGCTAAAGTGGTCCAATACATTATTTACAGTGATGTTCCACTTATGCAACTTGTTGAGGTCGTCAATTACCCTCATGTTTCTCCAGAAATTGCCATTCATCTGACAAGGAGCTCGCCTGATAGCATTCAACAGGTCGACCACCAAACAAGATAAAGGCAACCTCAGCCCAGCTCGGAATTGGGTCAAGGTAAACACAGTGGAGAAAGAGTTCTTAGGTCGATACTCAGCAGAGAGTAAACGATCTCCTAAAAACCTAATCTCCAAATGCTCAATCGAGCTAAGCCCATACTGCTTCCTAAATGCAATATGCCTATGGACATACTTAGGATTCACTACTCTACAGAATGATCCTTCGTCTCCTTCCACCATCTCATCATCAGATGTGTCCTCCCCATGAGGACCACTACTCTGGGGGCTTTCAGGATTCACATCTCCTTCACCCAGACTAGGAGACACAGTCTCAGAATGAGTCCTTTCAGACTCATACTCCTCACCACCATCACCACTCAAGTGCTCATTCTGAGAGTCACTTGCCTCAGACATCTCTCTCAAGCAACAGAAAAGAAAACAAAAGGATACAAAGAGAACAAATTCAAGAAAAAAAAAGGAAACAGAAGCAACTAACCTCACGAGCTCTCAAAGTTCTTCAGATCGCAAGAGAAATTCGGCAACAGTTCAACAAAGAAAATGAGGTAAGTAAACCCTTCTCAAGCAAGCTATAGTTTAAATACTGTAGCACACGTAATCCCAGCCATCGGTTCGAAACAGATGAACGGCCGAGATCGAGCATGGGAACCACATTCCTTGCAGTTATTTTCCACTCACTAAACGATTCACATCCACCGTCGGATCAATCCACGTGCCACGCAAAGGCCCAATCAAGCAAGAAGTGCGTTAGTTGCCATAACTCCACGGCTAACTGCTCGAGGAAACTTCTCCACTTCCCCGTAAGAGCTCCATGATTATTCCAGACAAGCCTGCATGACTGCCACGTGCGCAAATTCACAAAGCAAACTTCAAATCAACATCGATCAGAGTTCTTAGTCTTTTCAGCCCGACTTCTACCGTCGACCTAAAAATAGGGGGCTTGTGTAGGGGTACTATATACTCCAACCAATAAAAAGCAGCCACGTGGCATAGTTATTAATCCATCAGGTCGCTACGATCTCGACCTACTCATAGCTCGACCACAACAACTCGACTACAGAATCAGCAGCGGTCTGCTCATACGCACATGCCCTAATTTGGCGCACAAGATATTCTCTCCAGCTGTTGTCCGATCATTACAACCGTTACACAATCGCTGGAGAATATTATATCACCATAAATATGTCGGAGAATCTGCAGGATCCCAAGATCTTCACCTCTTCACCTTCTATATAAACAGAACTACGATGGCTTGATCTCTAAGTTCAATCCGGACGAACTAGAGTACGTAGGCAATCTCAATCTCGACGAGGTGCAGCCACCCCGATCTAAAATCCCCCCTTTTGGACAACTCCGCTAACGACCTGACCTAGTGAATGCATTGATCTAGAAATAGGTTAATACATCTATCTAAAAATAGGTTATTATCTAATCTTATTATTTATTTGCAACGTGGGTTGTCGTTGCTATTACTTTTTCATTCGCAACGTTGTTGCCGTTGCAATTGACTAGGAATTTTCTGCAACGTTCCAAACATCGCAACAATACTTTTATTAAAAAATTATTTTTAAATAATATTAAAACGTAGTAACCACGTATTCTTTTGTTGCAATTACTATAGAATTTGAAACGTTGAATGTCGTTACAATTGAGTAAGAATTATTAGCATCGCTTGTGGTGTTGCAATAACCAAAGCAATAATAGCAACGACAATTAGTGTTGCCATAACGTGGGTAGTAGCAACGTTTTTATAACTTTGCAATTGAGTATCAGTGACGCGATATATTGCAACGGTCTTGCAATTTTTTTCCGTTGCAATAAGGGTAATTACAACGTTTTAACATTGTGTTCGATCATTGGATCCTATAAAGACTATTCTGAGAAGATACACCTTTGGGGCTAGGACTCTTTAAAATAAAAGGTTGGAAATGATTGTGCCATCATATATAATTGTAAATACATAAAATAAAATAGCTAAATTGAGATGAAAATTGTAAAAATATATGTAAATTAAGTGACACATGATTTTACGTGGTTCGACAATAGTGCCTACGTCCACGGGAGAGATGAGTGCGCATTTTATTATTGATATGAGAAGAGTAGAGATGAGAGGAGAGAACATATAAGTCCCCTTTTACAAGAAGTGAGCCCTTTATATATAGGGATTTACAATAGTAACACATGTGACATATTTGTTCCTTGGGTTAACCCTAATATCCCCACTGGGTGATGGTGAGCAACCAATGAACTCAGAAACAACAAACATGCTTGCACGAGTAGACCTAACACTAGTACCAGTAGCTTCATATCCAGAGGTGGTGTGCATTGCCTGCATACAATTGTAATTACATGGTACTACGCAATTTTCTCATAGAGGGGGAACAAGACCGGTTCATGATCTATGGAACCATAAACTTCATTGATCCTTTTGGCAGTCAGATATGTTTCCTTTTCGGCTTCTTGAACATCCTTTCCTACACTCGTAGCAGGATTCATGATCTGAACGAGAACTAGTTTCCCTCGGAACTTTGGGAACGTCTGCAAAAGATGTTTTACTCCTAGAAGCTTCAGGCTAATACCTTTGAATATGTCCATGTCTACACCCAAAACTAAAATTTTACTTTTTAATTAGTCCTTTATCTTCTTAGCTTTGTCAAATTTAGAGGAGAGATTTAAAACAGATTCAAGACAGCCAATACACCAACAAGGAAAATTTTAATGTTAACTGTATGATCGTAATACTCAAGACCGATGTACCCCCATTTACATTCATAATCGAGCATAATTAAATGTATCATAATCGATGTACCCCCGCTTATTACATTCATAATCCAGAATTTTTTGTGCAACTTCTTCGTGATCACTGACATCTAAATAGACACTTTTGATGTACCCCAAAGTGAAAGATTACCCGTGACCCAGTTGAATAAGCACTCTTTAAAGCTAATAGCTAGTCGCACAACAAGGCACATCAATATCAACATGGTTAAAAATGTGCCAACAAACAACCCATGCAAACTACACAAGGCTACCGTGATGCTTCAAAGAGTTGTGAGTTGAAGGTTTCATATATACTGTCGACAAAGTTGTTTGGACAAACAACAGATGATCATGTCATTGATGACGAAGAATATAATGATAATGGCAAGGGTAGAAGTGGTGGCAATGATGTCAGACGAAGCAAACAGAACTGATGGCTGGACTGCTATGAGAAAATACATTGGCTACTTTTGGTTCGCACGATTGAAATTTCGTGGAAAGTGAGTGCAAGGAATTTAGATTTCGGTTTTAGATTTTTTAGGCTATCAAAAAGTAAAGTTGTTTCCTTAATATAAATATGGAAACCAATTTCCTGGGCCAATTATATAGTAGAAGTCTTGATTTTATTTCCTATATATCCTCTTCTTCCTCTATGCACTCGCCTTGTTTTTTTGTTTTTGTTTTTTTTTCATTTTTTTCTCCCTTTATTGGAAAACGGGGTTGAAGGGACCCCTACCTCTTTTAAATTATCTGTGAAAACTTATATCAACAATCATTTGTTTATGTGTTTTGAACCCACAACCTCTCAACTTTGTAAGGGGGGTGCTACCATTGAGCAACATGCCCCTTCGTTTCTTTCTCCGTCTTGGTATGTTCCACCTAAAATTTTGCTAATATCTAATTTACCCCTAAATCCAAATTCTGGGAACCAAAGGTAGCCATTAAATTGAGTTGAACCTACTGGAAAAGCTCTAATATTGAAGTAAACAACTATTGGATGCTAATTGCGCAAATAAGGAATACACACTATAGTAAAACCTCGATAAAATAATAGGCTCAGGACAAGAGAAAATTATTAATTAAGCGAGACAGTAATTAATCCATAAAGTAATAAATTATTAATATTCATCTATTAATTAATAAACTATTAATTTATATATATTAACTACATTCTTTATCTGTATTTATATTTTTTTTTTTTGAGCTAAGATGATGAAGTTGAAGATGATAGTTCTACTCTAAAACTAGTTTAACAAAAATAAACACTAGAATCAATAATAATAGTTCTCACAATTCAAAATACAACACCAAATCAGCTCATCGCATTCAGAAAATTTAAAGATGAAGTCCAAATAGGCATCAATTTCGAAAAAAAAAAAAAAAAACAATAACTTAGACCCTTATTTTAAGAAAGCATATAATGTATTTGTTTGCTTAGAAATTAATAATTCATATATTAGTTGGTCCTTTAAGGATAATTATAAAATGTATTATCTACTAAATTTAGTGAAATATTAATTTAGCAAGTTATGCCCAAGTAGGAACCAGTCAAATATATTACTAAAGAAGATTACCAATTAATCGGGTATTATTATATCGAGGTTTTACTATATATAGAAAAAATTGGAATGTGCAAATGTTATTAGATGACTAAACGGAATTTAATTTGTGCAAACAAAGATCAAACACTATAAAATAAAGATTATAAAATAAAAAAAATGACTGAAAACTAGTATATAATAAAAGTTTTATTTCGGAAGTATAGTACCCACAAAGTGATCAATGGATACTATATATATTTTATATATACGAAAGCAGAAATGTCTATAGTTATTCTTTCTTTTTTATTTTTACTTAGTTAACAACATTCATCCCAACCAGAGAACATGAACACATACCTTTTCCATTAATTTCAATTGGATGTTATGCTTTGTCAAAGTATATATATATATATATATTTTTGCCAAATGTCATGTACTAATTCCTTGAGAAGCAAAAGAGACATGTCTAATATTTTCAAATAGAAAGAAGTAAAATATAAGGAAGAAACAAATAACAGAAAAAAACAAAACTGACAAGATAGAAATCATGTATATACCTGAAGAAACATCACCAACCAGCTCACTACGAAGTCTTGAACTGAATAGCTTTCAAGGGGATCTACAAAGAAATGAAAAAAAACATAAGAAACAAACCCTTGTGGTTTTAAAGTCTACACACATGATATTAATCAATGCATAAGGTTGCAGACTAACATAGACAATCAAAGTTAATCTATTGTTTCGAACACTGTAGTATACAAACGAAAACATTGGCAGTAACAATTCTTGGAGAGGTCGATGTGTATTTTATGTGTTCTCAAAAGGGTTCTTTTTATATTGTATTCCTTTTTTTTTCTTTCTCGATGTGTATTTATGTGTTCTCAAAAGGTCTTAACTTATGCATTATAAATATGTTGTATACATGATAGTGTATTATTATCATATCATATATTCACAGATATCATGCATTATATAATATGTTATATATTGTATACTGTACTGTGAAATTTAAAATCTAAAATATCCAAGTTTTTACCTGATTTTCTCTCCTACCACAAACAGAAGGCCAAATTTCATTAACGGATAAAAAATAACCAAAATTTCCAACCGAAACTAGGTACTACTATCATCCCCAAACTTGTCGAAAATGACTACTCACAAAAAGAACAGAATAACATTTGACATCTAAAATTTTCAATTTCAGATTTCAAATAATAATTAGGTATAACGAAGCAATTTTTATATAGATTTAATACGAGTAACTAGGAATTCTAGCCAAACATTACAACTTCTTTTTGCATTTAAAGGTTTGAAGTATGAACACCAGATTCAGTCCACTTGTTTGAGTAGGACATGAAATATCTCTGTTTTCTCCGAGAGAGATTCTACATGAACTTGAGAGAAGTGATATGAAGCAAACTCTTTGGGGAAGTTGCATACATACCATGTTTAATGATGGCAAACTCATTTATTTTATATGGAAATGTTGAATGTATGCATACCTTATTATTTTCCGATTCCACCCATTCCCACTTGAGGGAGTAGAACATTTCATTACCTGATACATACATGATGAGAGGAAATTTTTAAATCTTGATGTAGGAAAATATAGTTTTGTATCAAAACAAAAAATTGTTTACCTTTAGTTTTAATCCAAAAGAAGATAACTTTAAATTTGATGACATCTCTTCCTACCTTCATCTTCAAAAAAAAGCCAAACAATAATTTGGTTGATGACCAAAATCGTGCGATTTGGGTTCTCATATTTCAGAGTTCAGAAGATATCTCTACTCTGTGTATTATATAAACGTATTGTGAGCTGATTTGGGTTATAAGAAAATTGCTAAAATAAAATTGAAAGACAAATTGATATCTTGGATTACCAACAAACATAACAATCAATAAAATTTAAAATTAATTTTGTTCATAATGGAAGAAAGCAAATCCAACATCATTAAACAAATCGAGGCAATAAAGTAGATCTAATATTTAATTAAAAATAAGAACATTATTATTACTCACAATATCCAATCTTTTTAGATGATCGATCTAGTGTGATCCCAGAAAATCAATACTATTGCTGAAAACTAAATCGAAGATATATGCTTAAACTTACTCTTGCTGAATCGGGACAATAACGGATGGAAAGGAACTTTACTTTAATTTAGGGATTCTGCTATCTTGTATCAAATACCAACTAGGAGTCATATATCAAGACATGGTAAGGAGCAAACTCTTTTAAGGCAGTAAAAGCGGAACTTTTGAGGAATGCTAAAGTAAATGCAGAACTTTCGAGGAAGGTTGATTCTAAAGTAAACGCAGAACTTTCGAGGAAGGTTGATGCTAAAGTAAACGCAGAACTTTCGAGGATGGTTGATGCTAAAGTAAACGCGGAACTTTTGAGGAATGCTAAAAACTACGGAGTTTTCGATGTGTTTCAGAAGAGCCCGCGCGGATAATCCAAAGACTGAAATTTGTTTTTCTCCAATAACACATGAAAAACAGATCCCTTAATTTGAGTATAGGGTGAGAGTATATCTAACCTACATGTGAAACATTTAGACAAGGGGGCGAATCCTCATATTTTGCAAAAATCATAGTTTGAAAACTAATAGTATTATTACTACAATTTAAAAGTTGGCATACAACTCGATCAATAGAGTTAAGAGATATGGACTTGGCTTCCTGGTTTTTTATTGATCTTAATTTCAAATTTATTGCTTCCACCAATTTAATCCACATCAATAATACATGTATCTTGTCCATTTACAATTTGTAGAGTTGTAGCCGATTACAAAAATAGTATATTCATAATGTTGATAAACCATCTAGCTGATTTTAATTAATACATAAAGAACAGTAAAAACAATATTCATTTACCGGGATATTTTATATGTATATAAAATATTTTTTTTTAAGCTTTCTTATTACATTAGGAAACATTTTACAATCAAATGCCCCCGTAGGGCCAGACGAGAAGAAAGGTAACAATGAGACTAGTACATATTAATAAGAATAACTAACCTTATTGGTACATATGAATAAGAATAATAAACCTTATTGGTACATCAGAAAATTTAGGTCGTGCGCTCCATTTTGTTTGTGGCCACAAGGAGGCAATCATAAAACGACATGTGTCACTAAAGTTTGATTTATTTATTAAAATATAACCTATGTATACATACGTGCAGTGAACTCTAGTGTGTTAAAATTAGTAATCCAGCTGACACGTGTCATTTTATGATTGGCTCCACATGGCCACATACAAAATTGGGCCATAGCCTAAATTTTTATAACGACACGTTTGCTTTAAATTTAATTCTAATTTTCTTGTTAATTATTATAAGTTTTACAGATTGACAACTTAACAATATTTAAATATTGTGCCTAATTGTTCATGTAATCAGTTTTCTAAATAAATATTGTGAACCGTTTATCCAAAAATATCTCTTGTTTTTTAATCCTAGCCTATTATTTTTTGGTTTCTTCGAAAAAGACTAACCCACTTCCCACTAAACATAAATAAATATTTCTATAACTTCGTCGACAAGTTTACTGGTCAGCTATTCAGCATTCCCAATGATAAAAAGGTTTTAGGTGTGCCACATAAAAGATAGTGGGAAGATTTTAGCATAAAACTAATGTTAAAAGTGATTTGTAGTTTTAGATGTAAACCCCAAATAGTGCAATAGTCTAATGAACTACCCACAGAAATAAACTAACTATGAAAGCAGTAAAGAACACAGTTGTTTAACGTGGTAAAACCCAATCACTGGGAAACATCCACGACCGTCCTCAAGACGATAAAGAATCCATTATATGAAATAGAAAGATACACTCACTAATACATTCTCAGATTAACCCAATCACATAAGCTAATACTTGTAGAAGTGCCCCGCGTAGTCTTCTATCTCTGCAATCACTGCAACACCTTCTTAGACTCACTCTAAGAAGCAATCCTTGTTGATGATGTTGGAATGGAGAAGATGAAGGTTTCCTTTGCTTCACACAGTAGCAATAGAGGTGGTAAAGATAATGGAAAACCTTAGGTTTCTTTGGAGAAGAGAAACCCTATTATAATTCCATGTTGGGTCTTGATTCCAAGTAGGCCCATTACAACAAGTGGGCTTGAATCACTCATGCTCGACTTAAGCACACAAATTGTGTCAACTTGTAGGCTGACGACTTCAATCTCCCCCTTGACACATTTCGTGACAAAACACCTAAGACTCTAATTCCTCACAACTCGATCATTCCAACTCAAGTAATGAAAAATAAGGTCATACCTGAAGATCACACAAAAACACTCTCACCTAGACCTTATGAAGATCACACAAAAGCTTCATAATCTTCAAGCAACACTCCCCCTCAATCAATGACTTGTAGAAGCCAGTCTTTTCTCCCCCTTAAATGGTGCGTACCTAAAATATAATAGGCTAAACTGTCGAGTTATGCAGCAAAGTAGGGTCGAATTCCCAACTTATGCAACCAAGTAAATTAGGTTTAAAATCATCAGCAAACTTTAATGTTTTCCCAATTTATGCAATGCCGTCAACTGAAATCCAACTGCCGTTATTTTTTTGCTGACTGGATATTTTTAATATTAAGAAATATATTTTCTTATAAAAAAATTAATAATTAAAATAAAATAAAATTGGTTTTATCTCAAAAGAAGTTAAGTCTTTGGTTTCTAAACCCCAATTTTCGATTTTCTATTTTTCAATCTCTTTGATTCATTAAAAACAACCATAATCTAATTTTTGGTTGTTTTTTGGTTTTAAATATTTTTTTAATCATGTAATCATTGTTTAATTTTGGGGTTTGCTTTTAAAAATCTCTTTTTTGCTTACTTTACACAGTCAGCAATAATTATTACATCGTCAATAATAAAAAAAATTAAAAAAATACAGTCAACAATAATTTATTACACAGTCAGCAATAAAAAATTAAAAAAAAAAACAATACAGTCAGCAAAATCTAACGTCTGTTAAGGGATTGTTAACGGCATTGCCTAAATTGCAAAAACTTAAAAGTTTGCTGATGATTTTAAACCTAATTTAGTTGGTTGCATAATTTGGGAATTCGACCCTACTTTGTTACATAACTCGATAGTTTAGCCAACATAATACAACCAAAAGACACTAGGAGAAAAACATGATTAGAAGCCATAATTCTCCCCCTTTTTGTGACAAATGGACAACGGATGAAAACCAAGAGAAATTAGGAGAGAAAAATAATAAAAAGAGAGTTGAATCAATAATAAAAAATAGCATGAATAGTAAAGTAACTACAAATCATCAAGTCTCCTAAACAAAAGCAAAACGAAAGAAAAATAAACTAAACAAAAGGACCTTTATTGCAAATGCCAAGCCACGACACAATGAGGATACTCCACATCATCCGCCAAACACCAAACATCCCACCATGAAAGGTGTAAAAAGCAGTAGCACGAGCCGACATAGATGAGTGCTTACCAACAAAGTCCTTTTCCCATAGCCACTTCAACTCCAAAGTGGAGAATAATTCTTCTAACCAGCGATCAAGAAAACAATCGGTCAAGAGATATTTCTTTGATCCATCCATATTTGAAAACAACGGTATCCTACCAAGGTCAGAATCCGGACTTGAAGATCAAAGGGTAGCCGTTCCAAACGATTCACACGAACAAAGGAAGGATTGAGATAATTAAAGCCATGAGGAACCTTGCAATATTCACAAACCTTTTCGAGATCCTTGTAATCAAGAAAGTTATGAGGCGCACCATGATGCTCATAGTTGCGAAGGAATGGATGAAACCACCACCAAGAAGAAGCATCACGATAAGACGCTTGACACACAAATAAGAAGAAAAATGATCAAAGAGAAGAGAAGAAGAAGGAAAAAGAAGGAAACAAGAGATGAAACACACAAAAAATAAAAAGAGAAAAGCTTAAACCACAATAAATAAGAAAACCTAGGTTTAGTCGGCCAAAAACCGACCTAGGACAAGGTCCACATTCCAAAATCGCGCGGTACGTTCGGACCGAAAAAACGAACGTCCGGACCTTTTTCTGACACCGAGACGTTTTTAATTCGGTTCGAACCGATTTTCGGGACGTCCGAACTGAAAAAAAAAGTACGCGAACAGTTCGCCAATAGTTTGCCAATTGTTCGGCCGAATAATAGTCTGCGTAGTGTACGTGAATAATTCGCAAATAGTTGAGACAAGTCGGTTTTTTGAAATTTTTTTGAAAATTTCGGAAAACCGATACGTCTGAACCTTGACAGTCCGAACCAAAGCAAAGAGCTCTTTTTTTTCGTCCGAACCGAAAAACAGACGTCCGAACCAAAAACCTATGAACCAAGACCGAACCGCTCGGTCCAACCGGACAAATATCCGAACCAACCAAGCAAACCATTAAAACCATAACCACAAAAAAAACCCGTCCAAACCACAAAGAAAACCATCTGAACCAATTTTCTGAAAAACCGATTTTTAAAGAGAAACAAATTTTCTGGACAATGAAGAAGACAAGAAGCACTATACGGATAAGGAAGAATCCTCACATACACATCCAAGAATGATAGCTAGACACATCAAGAACCTACATGTAGATATCACAAAGATTGCCAAAAGCAAGGAATAATGCATTTGAACCAATAGACTCGAAAATTTATGCATTTGACATGTATCATAACTCAAATTTTGTTGTGTGAAAATAATATAAAACAAATACAAATGTGTGCACCACATGCAAAGCTAAATTGGACAAACAAGAACCACACATCAACCCTACAAGATGATTGAGAGAAAAAGACAATGCCCAAGCTTTAGAACAAATTTAAGGATGAAACAACAACCATCCAACTCATTCATAATAAATGTACTACCAAAAGAGCTCGGTAGAAAGGAACACAACTTCATATTTATGGAGACATGTGCATCATCACTTAATTTTGCCACATGTGGTAGATATGGATCTTTACCTACATCATTTTGTCATTCTCATGTGAGAGGGATATTTACTTCTATCTTTTCAACAACGTGAGTTAGGGTGTAGCTTACATCTTTTGACATAATTCCCACACCTAGTAGAGCAACACCATGGTAACGTGCAATATAAGAATTAACATCTCTTGAGTGTAACCGTCAGAGCATGACCCTCACAACCCCAACGGGCGTTCAACCAAATGCATATGCTCATAAGATAAGCAAAAAGTTGGGGATATAGTGAGTCGTTGACAAATACCGAATAAGAAATCACTAAGAACATTTAGGGGCAAAGTCTAAGAACCCAATCCACTCAAGAAAGGACATGAGACACTCATAAGACCAAAAAGCAAGAATGGTGCCCACAAAGACTAACAAGCAAGTATAGCATGCAAAGTGCATTCTAGCAAAATGAAGGATCATGATACATATCAAATAAGCACGGCGAACTACTCAATGATATCCAATGCATTAGACCAAGAATCCAACAATAAGATAGATAAATTACAAGAAGGGAGATATGATATCATGCAAGAAGGCAACAGAAGAGCCAACCTTATACATATTCAAAAACTTGAACCTCAATCCATACCCTTTTTAGAGTTTTTTTTCAAAACTTTCTTCCATAATAAACGTTAGTGTTATTATTGAAATACATTGTCATAATTGAAAATTTGTAAACGTTGTTGTCAATTTCGATAATTTGACCATCGTTTCTTTGTTGGAAATTTTAACTTTCCCCATTGGATTTCGAGAAGACACCTTCAATGGTAGAAAAGTTGGAACATATTAGATCAACGTAACTTTAATGTGTACACTATGCTTCAATTAATACCTTTGATGTTTTTTTTTACCTCCTCGTTTGTCAATACATATTTTTTCGGCCATGCAACCTGTGAGCCTTTCGCATCCTTGACTCTGACCATCTCATCATGAACTGGAATTGGAAGAAGAGCCTCACCAATAACAACCTCATCAACTGATACCCTTACATTATTTTCTCCCAAGGGAACAGTGTGTACTTTCGTCTCTGGTCCAAGGACTTCATATACCATACCTTTAGCAACTATATTTGAAAACATATCAACTGTCAAAGAACATGTTTTGCCCTGCCAAACATACATTTTTAATTAGGTTTAGTAAACTAGGAAATTAAAGCAAGAGAGGGAGTTAATAAATACCTTCCCTAGTGTAGGTGTAATCTTTGAAGCTACCACATTACTAGTTTCTTGTGTACCACTTTTTGAGCCTTCAAATGTTGTAAGAAATTCTTATTTTTTTCATTGGGTTTGATCTATTTGTCAAAATAACTAGCTAGGTTATAGAAAAATATTATTATTCGACATAAGAATATAAGGTAAAAAACTTAAATTGACTCATACTAGTACGCTTGTCGGTTCTCTCATATTCTCGCTTATTGGCCTTCGATTGAGAAATATGTTGTCGGTTATCAGTTTTATTGGAATTTGAAGCAATTTTCTCTCCTACAGTTGTTGTAGCTACTCTATTTTCCAATATTTTGTATTTCTCCTCCATATCCCTAACCTTCTTCTCAAGAGCTTTTCTTTTCTTTTCTTCTTATTTTCCTTCTTTTCTTTTTTTCTTTTCCACACGAAGACTAGATTCCAACTGATTAACATGTGTCTTTGATCAACATTTAGCTAAATGAAAATAGACAATAGGTGTGACCCCTGATCCAACAGCCTAGTTCCATCCATTCAAAAATAGAATTCATTTATGGACTATACTACATAGATAAATAAGAAACTTCAAACTAAGGTACACCTAGCATCAAGAACCTAGCATCAAGAGGAATGCTGATTGTGCAGTATAGGAGAACAAGGCAGGGTTTGGAGGCTTGCTTAGGGACTCATTGGGCAATATGGTGGCAACATTCGTAGGGAACTCTATTGACAGAAAAGTTTTACTCCAAAAGATGACAAAAGTGCTCGATGGAATGAAACTAGCCGACCAGCTAGGTATCAAGAAGTTACAAGTATGTTCTTATAGCCTTTGGTGCATTAAAATTCTAAAGAATATCATTAACTCACCTTGGTATTGTTCTGACAACCTTTGGTGCATTGAACTAGCCGACAAGCATTCTTCAGAATACCAAGATTTTTAATAGTTCTTAATGGTCTAGGGACAATACAAAAATTTTAATAGACTATACACTAAATCACAAACTCACCTTTGGTACAGTATACATAGAATTTTAATAGCTGACACCGCATAGAATTTTAATAGACTGTACATTCTTTCATAGATTGTACCTAACATGTCACTGATTGTTAAACTTACCATGGAAGAGGGACAAAAAAAAAGCCATTTTATAGAGACATGGCAGGTGAATGTTGACTTGACCTCATATTATAAGCATGCTTACTAGGGAGTGGAACCTCAATTTGTATAGACAGGGGAAACCTTTTACTTTCATTGGCAAGGGATATAAACAAGGATCAGTACACAAATAAGTGAGGCAACTTACAATTTTTTCAGCAACTTCTTTAATAGCATCGTCTGGATATAAGCTCTTCTTGTCCTTGTGTGCCTCTTTCCATAACAAAGACCTATTATTTTCGTCAAATGTTGGGCCCAGATATATTTTCTACTAATTAAAATCAATCATGCACTTAGACCAATGCATCATAGTTAATTAAAATCAACCACACACAAATTCAGAATGGAAAAATTGCAAGTACTAACCAATTTTTCTGCCAATCCAGCGTAACCCCTCTTGCTGGTTCGGTGATTGTATAGCTTTTTTTTCGCCGCAAATAAGCACAATGATCAAGTGTCACTATAGTCAACCTTCTTCACAAAAGAGTTGTATTACAAATATATTTAAGTCAAAAAATTCTTGCGCTTTACCTTAAATTCATCTGAAATACGCTGCTTTAGAAAAACTTCGCAAACATTTTGTGGAATTATCTTTTCATATTTTTCTGGTGGATATCTTAAGCTGCTCAGGATCATTTTCAAATGGATGGATGTATTTCGTTATAAGGATGCTTTTGAATTTTTTCCATGAAGCACCAAACGTGGATACACGAGTACGCCTTTCGTCCTCACTTAAGACAAATTTGGCCTGATATTCACAATCGGTCTTATAAGTTAATAACAAAAAATTAACTAAACAACAATAAATGAATAAGAACTTATAATGATCAATGCTTCACCTTTAAAGCTTTAACATTTTTTTTTCACACTTTTGGATCACCGCTTTCTAATTTTCATATGTGATTCGAACCTTCTTTGCAATCAAGCCTTCATAACTGGCAAGATCGGATTTACTATCACCTACAGGTTGCCCCTTAGAATTATAGTAGACCATTTTTCGTTCACCATCACGCATATCTTTGTTACTCTATGGCATTGACTTGCAGATCTGCCTTTCTTTTTCTCCTAAGGATTTGAAGGCTTGTCGTCATCACTATCATCTGAAGTTGAGTCTTCTTGTGGATCCATGGGATCAGATGTTCCTGTATGTATTCCATAAGCATTGAAACATCAACAACAAGTTTAATTTTATGAAACTAAATGAATAAATGAATGTAGAAGAGATCTCAACCTTTCTTTTTGCCCGCAAAGATGTGAAGGCTCGTTGTCATCACTATCATCAGAAGTTGAGTTCTCTTGTGGATCCATGACACAACTGTACCTGAATATATACCATAAACACTCAATAACAATCATACAAGGAAGAAGACATGCGCAACACACATATAACATGGAACAAGTTATTTTTCATAAAGAAAAAAAAATTAGTAAAATAGTAGCCAACAACAGATGCAAGTTTAACTACATGAAACTTGATAGAAGTACATTTATTTATTTTTAAGCGTAGAAACACTAATGAATATACTAAAAAAAATGTGAATCCATTGATAAACATATAATAAACCACCAAAAACACACATAGAATATGGCTTAGCCAACTGAGGACTGAGAAGCATTGCTAGGTTAAGGAAGACAAATCTAGCATGAAGCAAGAGGCTGTCAGGGAAGCCAAGCCTGACTCGCTTATGGACCATATATAGATATCAGCAATTCTAATTAAGCAGTAAGAACCATCAGACTAGCTTGCTTATATTGTCGATATAGCTAGGCAAGTCATTCTTGGCTAACAAACAAGCCTCCTATTCTCATGTAAGACCCTGTCTTCCAGCTTACTGTATCTTGGCAGGCCCTGCACTGCAATTTGCAATTCCTCAGACAGTCAGACCTCTATTTATAGAAATGAGATGCTAGTAAATAGCTAGCCTGCATGCTCAGAAGGTGGCCATAGTCTAACATAGAATATATTCCATAATCGAATACACAAGAATGTAATGCCGATGTTTAATTATGCCTGTTCTTGAAGTTTCTCACTCCATAGGGCACATTGATGAATAGTACTATTCTGATTTAGAAATGAGGAAAAGAAAAGGTTCATAGTACATACACACAACTTGCAGTTTGGATCAATACAAACAGGTGACCTTTTACAACTCTAAAGGATGTTTGACATATAGTTGCATCTCCTCTTATGTTCTTATCTGCATTTCTCCTTGCCCCACAAACGGAATGCTAGGGAGGAAAAACTCCCAATCTTAAATTCTTAACAACAAAATCTCTCCCAATTTTTTTTGGATGTTGACTATAGAAAGTTGTCTAGCCACAAACATCATAAAGCTTGAAGATATATGGATTAACTCATAGCTCAAATCCTTTATTCAACATTTAAATTAAGTTCATTATTTCATGGGAACATCATTCGGGTCCCATTCATATGCAGTCATGCACCCACGTAAAGTTTAATGCCTTCCATCAATAAGAAGTAACAAAGATTTGTTCTCTATGTGCTAATGTTGGTTGACATTCTTAACACTTGCTTGCATCAATCAAGTTGACAGAGAAACTTAAAAATTCTTCATTCCGTAGTTGTGTGTGGACAAAATGATATTTTTTTTTTTGTTTGATAAATAAAAATGATAACTCCACTTCCGTGCAGATAAGCGTCACATGGGCAAATTCTACCCCTACTTCGCTTTATTCTGAGAGGGAAATGGTCACCTAGTTGGTCTGGTGGCCTAACGTTTTTTAGAATTACGCTTCTATTTTGAGCTGGATTGAGACACTAGTCCATAAAATATTTGGCCCAGTTCATGTATATGAAATCTTTTCGGCAGAGGAATGGAGCCTAATGCTTGGTAATTTGGTTTGACGATACAATTATGTATCTATTATGTGATTTTTTATTTAAGAATAGAAATGTGGCACAGTTTCTAGTGCACCCCAATATTCCATTTTTTTTCCGTATAGTTTTTGAACTATCTTACTCCATTGTCCATGAAAACTTCCAGTTTCGATGCCCACTTTATGGATGTGTGAATCATAACAGATAAGTCAATGATAGGGAGAGAACCAAATCTTTGTTAAGATTGTTAGTGATACATAGAAGGCATTAACAGTTTGAAACTAATAGTGGGCATTATATTGGAACCTCAATGATGTTATATCAGGGAATAATCAAATCAACCAAAAAAGTTTGGTCAAAATAAAAATTTAGCCGCCAGCCTACAAGGTTTACACAATTCGTGGGCTCAAGTGGAGCATGAGTGATTCAAGCCAGGCGGATCCAGGAATTCAAGTTGGGGTGGGCATGGACGAAAATTCAAAAAAAAAATAAAAATGACGTCGTTCTCTGGACATCTGACATATGTAAAGACATCGGGAAGTCATACTAACCAAACTAAGGGTGGCAATCAGACCTGGCGACCCGAAACCCGACCTGAACCTGACCTGATCTGGGTCAGGTTTGGGTTAAGATATTTGAAGATTTTTGGCTGATCAGGTCGACCTGAACTGACCTGATTACAATCAGGTCAGGTTCAGGTCCTCCTTGCAAACCCGTCAGGTCGACCCGAACCTGGAAAATTTTTTTTTTTTTTTTTTTTGGGGTGGGTTTTTACACTTTTATCTTTCTATATACTATGCGGCTCTTTCTCTCTCTTGGATTTCAATTAATCAATAAATTAATTGATTGTGGTGGATCGAATTTCACTCCTCTGGTTCTTCTTCTTCGTCTATTGTCTACTTCGTACACCAACAAACTCACTTCTAATTTATTTTTACTCGACTCGACTGAATTTGTTTAATTTTAAGTAAGACCCATTTGATTTTCTGTTAAAAGTTCATTTTGGATTAAGTTATACTTTGATTAATTAGTGTTTCATGGCGTTTTGAGCAAAATCCACTTCAAATTCTTTTTTATTTTGATTTTAGTTTCACTACAAAAATATTGCAAAGAAATCTTGGTTGATTGTCATGAAGAATCCAATGGAATGAAACATCAATATTGTGGTTTTCTTGTTTAGTTCCATTGAAAATAGTATTTAATATCTTGCTCCTATTGTTTACGGATCGATTTTAACAACTTATGTTATTAATTATTGATAACATACGATGAATTAATGATGTAATATTTTGAACTTTTTTATGATTCATTCTATTTGTTTGATAAGTTTTAGTTGTATACTTTAGTTATATTAAGTCATCGTGTATTCATGTATTTTTATAAATAAAATTTGCTTAAAAAAACATTTTCTTTTAAAAAAAAATAATTTTTTTTTTTCCAGGTTTTCAGGTCGACCCGAAAACCTTATCGTGTATTCGTGTATTCATGTATTTTTTTTTTCCAGGTTTTTTTTGAACTTATGTTTTTTTTCACTTTTACAAGAAAAACCCTTCATCAGGTCAGGTTCAGGTTTGAGGGTTAAGACCTGAAAACCGGACTGACCCGACCTGAACCTGACCCGACCTGACCCGACCTGACCTGATTGCCACCCCTAAACCAAACACCATCAAGAGAATCTTAAAATTACAAGAGTTGTTTATATTAAATTATCGGGGACTAAATAAGTACTTGTGTTAATTTTGAACAATAAAAACCCAAATTACAATATTGATAATTAAAATTTGAAAACTAACTAAATTTTATTCAATTGTAATGAAATCAATCTATATCAAAGCATAATATTTGATAATTGAAATTTAAAAATTAGATGAATACCCTTGGTAGAGAAGAAGTAATGGTGTGGGCTGATATTATAAGGGAAATGGTGTTGGTTGGGCTTGGTAAGCTGGTTAGTAAGTATAAGTAGTACTAGTTTCTTTTCCCAAAAACACCCTGGGCTTTGGCCCAGGGAAGCCCTTTCATAGATCTGGCTCTAATCATCTCTACCACTGTGTGAAGAGGAAAGGAAACCTTCATCTTCTCCATTCCAACATCAACAACAAGGATTGCTTCTTAGAGTGAGTCTAAGAATGTGTTGCAGTGATTGCAGAGATAAAAGACTACATGAGGCACTTCTACAAGTATTAGTTTATGTGATTGGCTTAATCTGAGATTGTATTAGTGAGTGTATCTTTCTATTTCATATAGTGGATTATTTATCGTCGTGAGGACGGTCATGGATGTTTCCCAGTGATTAGGTTTTACCACGTTAAACAACTGTGTTCTTTATTGCTTTCATAGTTAGTTTATTTCTGTTAATTAGTAGTTTAATACTATTGCACTATTTGGGGTTTTCAAAAAATTTAGGCTCGAAACATCCAGAAATATTGAGGATAACCAATGTAGGCTTACTTCTGATGACCTTTGGGTGAGGGGAACTTCATATGCAGATGCAGAACACGAGCTTCAACCGATGTTGTTTTGTTGGGAATATATTCCCAGTGAGCACTTATTAGTAAGGATCAAAGATTCAACAGGCAGGCAATCCTTATAAGATATCTACAAAGTCATAATTTCAGCCAATTGATAACTTTAGTGTTCATCATCTTTTAATTGGAATAAAAGCATCTCACATCTAATCAAGTCTATAAATACTTATAAATCCTAACTGAACAATATGGTATTGCAGACATCGATTTCCTCCTATTATACTATCTAGGAAGAGAGGTTTTACATGAAAAATTAACAAGAGTCTTATTGTTTGTTGGGAAAATCGATAATAAATCAATAAACCTTAAGTGCGGAATAACCCAAGATCTAGAAGAAACAAGTAATGATAATAAGAAAAATGAAACCAATACACAAGATATACGTGGTGGAACCCTCACGGGGAATAAACCACCACACGCAACACAAAGAACTTTATTATCTTTCACCAAAAGGATTTCAAGATGAGATCTCACACAACTCACTCTCACACTCTTTACAAGAAGAACACAAATCTAGAAATCCCCTATACATAGATTGCTCCCAAGTTTTCGCCAAAGCCTCCCAAACCTCAAATCTCCAAGTTTTGAATCTCTCAAAACTCCCTTAAACTTTTGTTTCTCATGGCTTCCAAAACTTATTTCTCAACTCCTTAAGGTTTCCTACACCATCATGGCTTTATATAGTGTATTACAAGTTAAATTAGGTTTTACCACGTTATGGGCCCAAAATAGGCCCATAGACACTTTACCATCCATAGGCAATAAACCTGTCAGAACTGTTGTCCAGAGGCACTTTTCTTGTCAGATATTCGGAGCCGTTTTCCTGCCAAAATACTTTATCTCCAGATGACGTTTCATATACCATTGGAAAGCTGAGAGAGTCCACTTTCCAACCCAAAAGACAGATCGCCATTCGGAGTACGAAGCACAAAGTTATGACTGTGTTTCTACAACGTATCAAAACTTAAAATAATGAAAACTGAACAACAATTCTCCACCTCGACGAAGATTCTCAAATCTGAGCCGACACCTTGAAAGAATGCCAATCTCCATAACCAGAACTCAAACTACCAATGCCCACTTTATGGAAGTGTGAATCATAACAGATAAGTCAATGATAGGGAGAGAACCAAATCTTTGTTAAGATTGTTAGTGATACATAGAAGGCATCGACAGTTTGACACTAATAGTGGGCATTATATTGGAACCTCAATGATGTACAAGTGAATAAGTGTTGGGATGTGTCTTGTTCTTCTTTTCAAATCTGAGTTTTTTAAGTTTTGATTTCATCTTCTTCTCAACCCTTATTTCATGTCAAAACAAACAGTGGAGTTTCTATATTCAATAAGCATAAGAGGGGTATTTACGTAAGAAAAGTTAAGACATTGGATGGAAAACTTGACTGAGCTAAACGGCGGGGTGTTATGTCCAAAGTTTCAACTATGGGGGTGTTTATTTAAAGAGTCTCTATAATGTGGGGGTTAAGTCCAAATTTCCCTTAAACTTGTATAGATGTCATCTATGATAAACAAGCAATCCAAAAGACTGATAATTTGTATTCAAACAAATTGGAGGCAGTTCCACTTATTAAGAGAAGGTAAAAAAAAAAAAATATATATATTAGAACTATAAAAACTGTAAAAAGCTTTGAAGAACAACACTGCTAGTAGTCTCATAGCCTACTACTGTATGTGCTTGTTGACCTATATAGGATTATCTCGACCTAAGGGAATATGGTAGCATGGAGATGTTCTAAGAGGACCTGTCACCTGTGCAAGGCAAAACTTGAACCCACAATAATTGACGCCATGTACGAAGGAGATATCCCATTTTTTTCCTTGGAGTGTTTTTAGATCCGCTACATTGGGTATCAGTACGTAATGGTCATCTTGTTCAACACACACTGCACTAGGTTGTAGAACATATTCACAAACTAATATCTTTGACAATTATTGACAGGAGTACAACTTGAAGTATTGCCAGTTACCAATAAAAGCTTGAAGTATTGTTCAGTTAGGATTAATAAGTATTTATAGACTTAATTAGATGTGAGATGCTTTTATTCCAATTAAAAGATAATGAACACTAAAGTTATCAATTGGCTGAAATTATGACTTTGTAGATATCTTATAAGGATTGCCTGCCTCTTGAATTAATCTTTGATCCTTACTTATAATAAGTGCTCACTGGGAATATATTCCCAACAAAACAACTTCAGTTGAAGCTCGTGTTCTGCATCTGCGTATGAAGTTCTCCTCACCCAAAGGTCATCAGAAGTAAGCCTACATCGGTTATCCCCAATATTTCTGGATGTTTCGAGCCTGAATTTTTATTTTGACCAAACTTTTTTGGTTGATTTGATTATTCCCTGATATAACATCATTGAGGTTCCAATATAATGCCCACTAGTGTCAAACTGTCAATGCCTTCTATGTATCACTAACAATCTTAACAAAGATTTGGTTCTCTCCCTATCATTGACTTATCTGTTATGATTCACACTTCCATAAAGTGGGCATCGAAACTGGAAATTTTCATGGACAATGGAGTAAGATAGTTCAAAAACTATACGGAAAAAAAAAATGGAATATTGGGGTGCACTAGAAACTGTGCCACATTTCTTTTCTTAAATAGAAAATCACATAATAGATACATAATTGATCATCAAACCAAATTACCAAGCATTAGGCTCCATTCCATGGCTCCATGTTGGTGGATTCAACCTCTGCCGAAAAGATTTCATATACATGAACTGGGCCGAAAATTTTTATGGACTAGTGGCTCAATCCAGCTCAAAATAGAAGCGTAATTCTAAAAAACGTTAGGCCACCAGACCAACTAAAATTCATTCCCTCTCAGAATAAAGCGAAGTAGGGGTAGAATTTGCCCAAGTGACGCTTATCTGCACAGAAGTGGAGTTATCATTTTTATTTATCAAACAAAAAAAAAAAAATCATTTTATCTACACACGACTATGGAATGAAGAATTTTTAAGTTTCTCTGTCAACTTGATTGATGCAAGCAAGTGTTAAGAATGTCAACCAACGTTAGGAGATAGAGAACAAATCTTTGTTACTTCTTAGTGATGGAATTGTGGCAAGACAACTTTCTATAGTCAACATCCAAAAAAAATTGGGAGAGATTTTGTTGTTAAGAATTTAAGATTGGGAGTTTTTCCTCCCTAGCATTCTGTTTGTGGGGCAAGGAGAAATGCAGATAAGAAGATAAGAGGAGATGCAACTATATGTCAAACATCCTTTGGAGTTGTAAAAGGTCACCTGTTTGTATTGATCCAAACTGCAAGTTGTGTGTATGTACTATGAAACTTTTCTTTTCCTCATTTCTAAATCAGAATAGTACTATTCATCAATGTGCCTATGGAGTGAGAAACTTCAAGAACAGGCATAATTAAACATCGGCACTACATTCTTGTGTATTCATGGAATATATTCTATGTTGGACTATGGCCACCTTCTGAGCATGCTACCTATTTATTAGCATCTCATTTCTATAAATAGATGTCTGACTGTCTGAGGAATTGCAAATTGCAGTGCAGGGCCTGCCAGGATACAGTAAGCTGGAAGACAGGGTCTTACATGAGAATAGGAGGCTTGTTTGTTAGCCAAGAATGACTTGCCTAGCTATATCAATCATATAAGCAAGCTAGTCTGATGGTTCTTACTGCTTAATTAGAATTGCTGATATCTATATATGGTCCATAAGCGAGTCAGGCTTGGCTTCCCTGACAGCCTCTTGTTTCATGCTAGATTTGTCTTCCTTAACCTAGCAATGCTTCTCAGTCCTCAGTTGGCTAATTAGCCATATTCTATGTGTGTTTTTGGTGGTTTATTATATGTTTCTCAATGGATTCACATTTTTTTTAGTTTATTCATTAGTGTTTGTTTGTTGGATTCTACGCTTAAAAATAAATAAATGTACTTCTATCAAGTTTCATGTAGTTAAACTTGCATATATATGTTGTGTTGGCTACTATTTTACTAAATTTTTTTTCTTTATGAAAAATAACTTGTTCCATGTTATATGTGTGTTGCACATGTCTTCTTTCTTGTATGATTTTTATTGAGTGTTTATGGTATATATGCAGGTACAGTTGTGTCATGGATCCACAAGAGAACTCAACTTCAGATGATAGTGATGACAACGAGCCTTCACATCCTTGCAGGAAAAAAAAAGGTTGAGATCTCTTCTACATTCATTTATTCATTTAGTTTCATAAAAGTAAACTTGTTGTTGATGTTTGGATGCTTATGGAATACATACAGGAACATCTGATCCAATTTCAGATGACATTTATGAATAAAAAGAGTAGAATTAATGAATTCTCAGCATATAACCACCTCTATGAACTATATGGTTGTAATGAAAGTTGGAATAGTTTGTTAATTTGGTGTTGTAAGCAGCAGAAGCTAATACACAATTATGATAATGTTTGTACTAATGTACGAAAAATAAAACGAAAAACAACAAAATAAACAAGCAATCAAAAAGACATAAGATACGTGGTTGGGCCAATATGCATACGTCCACGGGGAGAAAGGAGATTGATTTACTATGGAGATAATCTTACAAGCCCTCTTTGAAGAAACGAAAGTAGTGTTCTTCCTCACACAAAGTTATCTCTCAAACTCTCTAATGGCTTCTAATAAATCTCTCACACACACAATTCTCTCACATACCAAATTAAGTATTCCAACAATTAGGCTTTATATCGCCTTCGAAAATCTCATGAATTTCGGCCCAGGGTGCAGAAAAAATACAAGGACATTTGAACGTCCAAGATCAACGTTCAAACGTTTCAAGAAACTATCAAATCGTCTTCTGTTGATTTGAACGTCCAAAACCAACGTTCAAAAGTTTTTGACCATTTGGTTCAAACGTCACTAAAAAACGTTTAAACGTTTCCTGCTTGATCAAATCATTTACTGTTGGTTCAAACGTTCCTACATTTGTTCAAACCTTTTCAGAACATTATCACCAAAAAATAATCTTCACCCAAAAACATTAATGGAAAACCAACATTTAGTCTACAACTGTTTGGTAAGATGTTCAAAAGACTTGTGGAGATGTTTGATTTATAGTTTTAGAATTTTGTTTACATCATAAAAGTGAGATTGACATGGCTTGAGCCCGGGGTGATTTAGATACCAGAGGCATGATATATTTAGTGATATTAGTAAATGTATTCTCTTCCCCAATCCCACTAACTGATTTCTTCAAAAGTCAAAACACAATCTCTGATTCTGTGATATTAGGAAATATTTAAAATACTATATATATATTTGAGAGACAGAAAAAGAAAAAAGGCTACGGGATTTTCTGCTCTCTCTCTCTCTCTCCAATTTATTCTACTTTCTTCGTTGAAAACAATATAGCAAAGCTCTTGTACTACAGTGAATACATGACTGTTGATCGCTAGAATTGCTAACCTGCCACATTTTTATTCCTCCCATCTATTTTCGAAGGTAATTTTATTTTATCGATTTGTTTTTTCTATTTATTGTATTTGGTTTTATAAATTTAGATTAGTTTATGTTTTTAATAAACTTTTTTGTTGTTTTATTAGTTGTTTACTTATTCATAGTGAATTTCGAAAAGTCCTTTGAATTAAATTTTTCGTTAATATATAATTTTAATGATCAACAAAATATTATTGGTTGTTGTTGATTTCGTTCATTTAGTAATGGTTATATCAATTTATGGTTTTAGGTCCAATGTCAAATCGTCGTCAAGTACACAAGTCATCCAAACAAAAAAAAGTGTCCTTTCATTTTTCAAATTAGTGGATGAAGATACATCAAATGTTGTTGGAAGTTCTTCATATATATTATAATGCTAAATTAGCAGGCGATAATGATGAGGAACGCCCTTCAAAAACTCCAAGAGTTGAACCTAATGAAGCAGATGTTACCTATTTTTTCGAACGTGAACCAGGATTATATGGTCAGATATGTGATTACTCTATGAATTTACGTGATGAGGTTTGAATAGCTTATCTCAAAATGAGACCATTGCAGCCATCTTTCAAGTCATATCCACTAACAAAATCAGGGAGCCAAAAAATCGTAGTTTTGGAAAGAGTTGGTTCATTCAATTCTCTTGGCTTGAGTACTCTCCAGCAAAAGGTAAAGCTTATAGTTTTTCATGCTTTGTTTTTTAAACAAACCACCAAAGTATCATGCATTTACTGTTGAAGGGTTTAATTGCTGGAAGAGAGTTATGATGGTGATAGATGTGCATTTTTGCAATATGTCGGATGTCCAAATTTATTACATATGAAAAGAGTGGGACTTTGTGAAGACTTAATGAAACCATCTCATCATATAAACAGAGTAATGAATACACAATCCAAAGTGGAGATTCTAAAGAATCGGCTGCGAGTTAAGACAACAATAAAGGTTACCAGGTGGCTTGCATTACAAGGAGGTGCTTTAATTTTAAGGGTCATGACAAATCAGAAAACAGAGGGAATGTTATTGACCTTGTAAGTTTTGCTACAAAATTTGATAAAAAGATCAATGAAGTTGTCTTAGAGAGTGCCCCAAAAAATAGTATGTATATTTCCTCTCAAATTCAAAAGCAAGTATTGTATATTCTTGCTGAAAGGGTGAGAAATCAGATTCACGAGGAAGTTGGGGATGCGAAATTTTATATTCTTGTTGACGAAGGACAAGATAAATTAAAAAGTAGATGGCTATTGTTCTAAGATTTATCGATGTTGGTGGTTTTGTGAGAGAATCACTTTTTGAAACTGTACGTTGGCATTAGATACTAAAACGTTAACATTAAAAAATAAGATATCTGATGTTAGTTCTCATTACAATCTTCATATTGAAAACATGCGAAGGCAAAGTTATGATGGTGCTAACAATATGCGTGGCATGTGGAATGGGTTACATACATTATTTCTTAAAGAGTGCTCATGTGCCTATTATGTAAACTCTTTTGCACATCGTCTGCAACTTGCACTAGCTAGTAGCAATTTCAAAGGATGTGCATGATATATATGGTTGTTCTTCTCAAAGTTGGCTTCAATTTTGAATTTTGTCAGTGCTTCTCCCAAGTGTAGAAATGAGTTACAATATGCTCAAGAATACGAACTTGCATTATTGTTAGCTATTGGTGAAAAAAAGTGGTAAAAAGGCTAATCAGATTAGCAATTTACAACGAGCTGGAGCTACTTGTTGGAGTTCCCATTTTGCTTTTGTTACCAGATTGAAAGATATATTGTTCAGTGCAACGTGTGCAGTTCTTCAAAGCATCATGAAGACGAGATCTAATGAATAACCCGATACACGGGGAAGAAAATGGAGCTTATATTCATTTGAAAATATTTGATTTTGTTTTTATCTTGCATTTGTTGCATAGGACGATGGAAGTGACAGATTTATGATGTCAAACTTTGCAAAAGAAATCCCAAGATATTCTAAATGCTATGAATTTAGTTTCAACAACAAAGGCTTTTCTTGAAGAATTGAAAACTGAAATGTGGAACTCTTTCTTGAAAAATTTGTTGTCTTTTGCAAAAAACATGATATTAATACTCCTAATATGGATGATCGCTACATGAGAGGAACACCTTATTCATGCAAGCAAAATGATTGCATTACATTTGAACATCATTATCGTGTTGATTTATTTATTGCAATGATAGATCATCAGTTGATGGAGTTAAAGAATAGGTTCACTGAGGATGCAATGGAACTTCTTAAACTTACCTCTACTTTAGATCCCAGAGATTCGTTTAAGTTTTTTGTAATTGAAGACATTTGCAGTCTTGTTGAAAAGTTTTATTATCAGGATTTCGCGAGACAAGAAATAAGCGTTTTACGAAGTCAACTGCAATATTATAAACTTGATGTGATTCTAGATTCGCGTTTTCAAAATATGTCTACAATTTCTGTGTTATGTCAAGGATTGGCTGAAACAAGAAAGTTTGTAGCTTATAATTTGGTTGATAGATTGATTCGTCTTGTACTGACTCTTCCTATTTCCACAACAACCACAGAACGAGCAATCTCACCTATGAAAATTGTCAAAACCGAACTTCGCAATAAGATGAACGACGAGTTTCTAACAGATTGCATGATTATTTACATCGAACGTGAATTTATAAAAGGCATTGATGTAGAATCAGTTGTTGATGAATTTGATAGTGTTCCTCGAAGGGCACAACTCCATTAGTGTTATTGAATAATAAGAAGCTTGTTTACTTTGTCGATTTTAATTTAATTTTTTATTTCTTTCTGTTTGTGTTATTGGTTTTTTTTTTTCTTAGTTCATCCAAGCCCACCCTATTTAAAAATCTTAAATCTGCCACTGGTTATTGGCCCTGTAAGATGCAATCATAAAGAAAAAAAAAAGCATTAAACCCCGCGTTCTTTTCATAACCTAGGCACTTTTTGACTTATTTCTTTAATTGGTTGATGTTTAGGGGCACAACAGCAGCCTGTTAAGTTCATGATGTGTAGTAGAGAACTAGAAGGATTTTAATGGGATTGAAAGTAGATAAGGAGTTGTTCAAGTAGACAAGGAGTTGTTGGATCTGTAATGTAATAAAAGAAAGGAAATGCAAATACTTTTCGTGAGTGGGTGAATGATGACAAATTGTTTTTTTAATGTTGAATATGTAAATACCAAATAGAATATACTTTATCAAAGAAGTGACTCCGAGGTGGTAAAAGTTGTTGTTGCTGAATGTGCAGTCATGTTAACAATCAAGTGTCAGCTCAGACAAGTTATTTTGAGAGTGATTGTTGAGATGAGTTACAAGCTTGTCTAAACCATTCTCAAAACTATCACGAGAACATTAGTGTTAATAGTAACATGGCACTTCTTTTTTTTAATGAAAAAAAAAAATAACCACAGAAAAAAAGACATTAGAATAACATATCGATCGTTCGAGCACTACGGTGTAGCAAAATCAATGGGGATTTAGGTTTTGATCACTAAAGTTATATACTATTTAGGGTTTAGACACTTATTTATTGTTAATTAGGTTTTAGACACTTTTATATCTAAAAATGTGTATTTTACTAGATGTAAATGGTATATAATTTATCAAGTAAAGTAAAATACAAATCTCGAGGCAAAAAAGTGACTTAAACCTAATAAACAATAAATAAATGTCCAAATCCTAATTATACCTAAATAAAAGTGACCAAATCCTAAATTCCTCCCAAAATCAAATGAATTCCGTTATTCCCAAAATAGATTTTTTAATTTCCTACATTTGAAAAATGGATAAAGGAAATCAATTTTCTCCCATATATCATAATAATTGATTTTCCTTTGTATATGATTAAGGGCGTCCATATAAAATATGATACTGTATGTTTCAAAGGCTTATATAGAGCTCAAACAGTGACATTTTCTATTGTTACATTTTCTAAACATAAAGATCACACTAAACAAATGAGGTTATTGTAGATTTGTACTATTGGCACGAAGTGTAAGAGAAACAAGTCTGCACCTTAACAGATCCTGTTTAAGTGTGTGAATGAAATACAAGCTTGTTTGTTTTGTCTCACATTGATTACTAAGTTTTGGATAAATTATCGGGTTTCAATGTGTGATTGTGTGGTGGCCCAATGGCCCTTGGGTTAGACTTGAAGGGACTAGAGTTAGGCCTGTCAACTATCCGAACCGATCCATGATCAAACCGATCCAAAATTGATCCAAACCATTATTTTTAGTTTTGGATATCCATTTGGATTTTTACAGAAAATACCACTCCGATCCAAATAGTATGAAAAACTGGAAAAAAAAAAAGTTTTTTCCATCGATCTTCTGTTTTTGGCTCTTTGCAAAAACTCTCTAAGGGTCTGTTTGATTCAGTCCGGTAAATTGTTTTACCGGTAAAACAGGGGGACATTGGTGGAATAAGGTGAAGATTCGAGACAAAGAGAGATAGACATGACGGAAGGGTTCTAAAGTTACCATTTTGTCCACAAAAAATTATTTCCCGGGAAACAGATTTCCCAATCGAACATACCCTAATGTCTAGATAACTCTTTCAATTAATTAACAATTTTACCTCTCTCTCTATTAATCAAACTGTGTTACCTTCTCTTTCTCTCCATTAATCAAACTGTGTTACCTTCTCTCTCTTCATTAATCAAACTATGTTACCTTCTCTCACCATTAATCAAACTGTGTTACCTTGACTGCTTGAAGGAAGGTTTGTGCTTACAAGTTATTTGACAAAATTGCTATTGTTATTTGGCTTCAATTGAAATCATCTCTCTACCCCATTTACAATTAAGTTTCAAAACAAATTTTAGTTTTAATTAATTGATCTGATTTGGATTTTATTTGATCTGAAATGTATTTCTGATTTGGGTATTTTACAGTAAATTAGGATTTAAATTGACATTGGATCGGTTCGTATCGGATCGGATATCCAGAAATATTAATGGATCAATTTAATATCCAATCAATGTTATCCATTCTGAATCTGGAGCGGATCGGTTTGGATCATAATACATTTGGATCGGTTTGGATCATAGAGAAAACCAAACCGATCCGATCTGATCCATTGACAGCCCTAACTAGAGTTACCTACATACTGAGTTGGCAAATATTTCTCAGATAGTAATAAAATCACTATCTTTTGCCAAAAGAAGCTGAAGACTTGATGCTTAATAGTCAATTTTATCCAATATCTTAGGGTCTGTTTGATTGGGAAAAAAGTTTCCGGGTAAATTTTTTTTGAGGGGTAAAAGAGTAAAATTAACAAAAGTTATAAGAAAATCTCAAAATTGCAATCTGCTCTGTCTCTTCTTCTCCGTCCTTCTTCTCTGATATTCCACAGATGTCCTCTTGATTTACCGGTAAATCAATTTACCGGCCTGAATCAAACAGACCCTCAGTGAAAGTTTTTCTTCCATGGTATGATTAAAGATAATGAATTTCAAAAGCTTACAAAGCTAAACAGTGTCACTTTCCATTACATTTATAAACGTAAATCACACTAACCAAATTAATGGGGGATCGTATGAGGTGTGTGAAGAAAAAGGAATCGTGATTCATGAAGAAGTAAGATAGAAATACTAAACAAATTATAAACATAAAGATCACGCTAAACAAATGAGGTTGTTGCAGACATACTTCTAGTATTGACATGAAGTGTTGGTTTTTTATTACTGTTTTTGGGTGAAGATTGTTTTATAGTGATATATCTGAACTCTTTTTGCTTGAATTCTACTCTTATACATAAGTTTAGCTAGTTAAGTTGTAAATGTAAAGGAAATGTTGATCGGAGAGGACGATCGGAAAGTGGAGAAGAAGAGATTTTTAGAGTGGAAGTGGCTGAGCTATCTAGCGAGATAGTTGCCTACGTATCTGAGATTGACCAAGTCCCAGAATCAAGCCTACGTAGTTCAGTTTTATAGGTGATTGGGACAACGGATACCTCATTAATTGTACAACGGTGTGGTCAATTAATGAGCGGATACTTTGGATCTAGAAAAGATATTGTAACTGAAGAGAATCAAAACGTATGAGGTTTGAACAAGGTCGATGAAGGTCGAGTAAAAAAGTGTTCACGCCGAGTGATCTCGAATAAAAATAGGCTTACGTCTAGATAGGTCGATATTGAAAAGAATTAAGGTCGGATGATATTTGAAAATGATGAGCATCGAGTGAGCTCGAATAAAAATAGGCTCACGTCGAGATAGGTCGATACGGATAATTATAGGCGAGCTGAGCGAGCCTGAATATGATAGTGTATACATAGCCCCTTTTCATTCGAATTAAAGTGGGCAATTAAAATGTGTAGTATTACATGAGGTCATGTCGACTTTGGTTTGAATGAAAACAGTAGTTAACGTGTTGAAGGGGGTAATGGTTATCCTAAAATGAGTGATTTCCTTGATTGAAAAGAAAGGCAAAGATTCCTTTGTGTGCTGCATTTAATGCAAAGAGATTTTCGAGGAAGTATAATGATTTTATTTATGGTAACCGTGTTGTAATGGGGTACGTGGCAGTTTGCTTTTTGAATTTTGATTTGAGAAAAGGGGAGAAACTGAAAGGTTTGTGCGGTCAGATTTGGTTGATGAGATCTGATCGTAGATTTATGATTTGTTGAACGGTTGTGATCGAGTTATTGATTTATTTAAAACCTAACATGCGATTTTGGGATAACCAAGAGGTTTTGATGTCTTGGTTTTTAAGGGATTTTTGGTCATTTGCCAAGGTATTCTTCTGCAACTGCTTTCTCTTCTTCTTCTTCTTCTTCTTTGTTGTTGTTGCTGCTCTTAGCTTTTTTGTTGTTGTGTTTTCGCTTAAATTCTCTTGTTTGTGTTTGAAATCTTTACTTCCTTTTGATATCTGCAATTGTTCTTTAGTTTTGCTTTGGAATTTGTCTCTTTTTTGTTGTTGTTGGAAGTGTTCCGCCATTGTTGAGTCGGTGAAGCTTTTTGTTCTTCATTTCTGCTTTCTTTCTCTTATTTGTTGCTGTAATTTGGTTGTGCATTGTTTTTGTGGGTAATTGCCGGAGTTTTGTTTAGAGAAATTTTGCAAAAATGGGTGATCGGGAGTCTGAAAGTATTAGTGAGAATGAAAAAGAAGTTGGGCTCGATGATGGGGTCGAGCTCAGTGTGAGTAATTCCCGTAGACGAGTGGACGAAGAGGAAATAACCAGCAGTAGGTCGCTTACAGTAGACCAAGCTCGAAGATCTTTTCCCGAGATTCGGGAGGAATTTAACATTAGGATCCCCGACCTCGAAATATATAGAGTTAGTGATAGATTGTTCGACCTGTGTGGGGATTCGACGTCATGTTTGATATGTCTTGCCCAGCTGAAAGGTGGGATGCGACTTCCCTTTAGTAAGTTCGTATGTGATATTCTAAATCAGTACGACGTAGCCCCAATCATGATGCCCACCAGTTTTTGGACGTCGATGCTAATCTTTGAGGAGTTGAATAGGCTACATAGCTATGATATATGCAAGGCTGACGTCGTTGCTTATTATAGTTGTGTAACTGGTCGAAGTAGGGATTATGTTTGTTTTTCTTCTCGAAAATGAGTATTTGGCTTTGAAATTTTGGTCTTACGGTATGCACCAAGGTAGTCATTGATTGTAAAGATTTCAAGGCATAAATAACTTAGCTTGCAATCCATTTTGGCTTTTTGTCTCGACTTTGATAAAAGCAAGTGAAAAATGCTAACTTTTGAAAAATAGTTAAGGTATGTAGATTTTTAGGAATTTTGAGTTCCAAGGTCGAGGCACCTGTTCACCCTCAGCGTCGATGAGTGTATATGCCCCGTTTCCCAGGTCATTTTTGACAATGTATGGGCCTTCCCAATTAGGGTTTAGCTTCCCATCTCCAGATTTCTTTGTGTTGAAAAAGACCTGTCTGAGTACGAGGTCACCTATTTGAAATTTCCTCGACCTTACCTTTTGATTGTAGCTTCTTTTTAGGATCTGCTGATAACGAGCTGTTGTAATTGCAGTTTGATCTCGTTTTTCCTCGAGCATATCTACCTCGTGTGCCCATAAGTCTTCATTTTCTTTTGATTGGACGAGCTCTGATCTAGTTGTTAGGAAGTTTAGCTCGGTGGGTATGATAGCTTCTGAGCCATAGCATAATGCGAAAGGTGACATTCCTGTGGATGTGCGAGGTGTCGTTCTGTATGCCCATAGGACTCGATCGTGCTCCTCTAACCATTTCTCTTTGTGTGATTCGAGTTTTTTCTTCAAATTATTCATTATGGTCTTATTGGTGGCTTCAGCTTGACCATTGCTTTGAGCATAGCGAGGTGTGGATAGTGCGTGGTTGATTCTCCAATCGAGGTAGAATTCCTCTATTGTGTTTCAACAAAATTGTTGGCCATTGTCAGTGACTAGAGTGTGTGGTAGTCTGAATCGAGTGATAATGAACTTCCATATGAAATTTTTGACATCTTGCTGCCTTATGTGTCGTAAGGGTATTGCCTCGAACCATTTGGTGAAGTAGTCAGTTGCCACTAGTAGGAATCTTTTCTTGGACTTGTCTTTTAAGATGGGTCCCACGATATCGAGCCCCCAAATTGCAAAAGGCCATGGGCTTGAGATTGTCTTGAGTTCTCGAGCTGGCTGGTAAATTAGTGGTGCGAACCTTTGACATTTGTCACAGTGTTGGACAAACTTTTCTGAATCTGATTGCATATACGGCCAAAAGTAGCCTTGGTTTCTTGCTTTTTGAGCTAAGGATCTAGCCCCTACATGGTTTCCGCATTCACCATGATGGATTTCAGCTAGAATCGTATGTGCTTGTTTTGGTGTGAGGCACCGTAGGTATGGTCCTCTAGTTGACTTTCTGTATAGTCTATTTTCGAGCAAAATGTAGCTTTTAGTTTTTCTTTCGAGCTTGCGTAGTTCAAAATCATCGCCTGGATACGTTCCTTTTAAGTAGTTGATAATCGGTCCCATCCAAGAATTTTCTACTTCAGTGGGTGGGGTATCTATGAAATCTGAAACTTCATTTACCTGATGTATCTGAGTCTCATATGCTGGAGCTGATTGTATGTCGATTTGAATTGCTCGAGGTGACTCGGTGTCAATTTGTGAGGCTAGATATGCCAAGGTGTCCGCTTGTCGAATATCATCTCTTGGAACGTGCTGGACTTCCCATTTGTTGAAATGAGTTAGCAACTTTCTTGTGTGTTCCAAGTATAGCTTTAGAGTCTTTTCTCTTGTTTCATAGTCGCCTAGAATTTGGCTAACTACTAATTGTGAGTCACTTAGAATTTGCAACTCTTTTACGTGTAAGGCTATGGCCATATGCATGCCAGTGATTAGTGCTTCATATTCTGCATCATTGTTGGATGAGGTGAAGTTTAACCGAACTGATTTTTCTAGGATGGCTTCTTCTGGTGAGATTAGCGTTGCGCCCACGCCTGAGCCATTAAAGTTTTTTGAGCCATCCACGTAGAGTTTCCATATTGGGGCTTTTGTTAGTGGTTGCTCATTGACCTCATTATCAGATATCCATGTGTTGTCATCAATGGCATAGTCGACCAAGAGGTCGGCTACTATTTGACCTTTTCTGCTACTTCATGGTGTGAAAATGAACTCGTGGTCTCCAAGTTCTTGAGCCCATTTTGCCATTCTGGTAGACTTGTTTTTGTTTTCAAGTGGTGCATCTGTGATGACTCTGATTTTATGTGATTGAAAGTAAGGCTTTAATTTTCTTGATGCGAAGAGTAGGGTTAGGCCTACTTTCTCAAGGCTTGAATATCGAGCTTCCGAGTGTAGTAATGTCTTACTGATGAAGTATATGGGTCTTTCTATACCGCCTTCATCTCTGAATAATACTCCGCTGATTGCATGTTCCGATGTTTCGAGGTAAAGCCCCAGTACGTCGCCATCTTGTGGTACTGTGATGACCGGTGGAGTTGCAAGGTATAGCTTGAGCTCCTCGAATGCTTGTTAGCATTCGGGAGTCCAATTGTAAGTTGAACCTTTCTTTAGTATTTGAAATAGAGGGCGTTGTTTGTCTGATGCCCGAGCTATGAATCTGTTTAAGGCTGCTAGCATGCCATTGAGCTTTTGAACCTGTTTCTTGGTTTTTGGGCTTGGCATTTCTATTATAGCCTTGATTTTTTCTGGGTTTGCTTCTATTCCTCTTTGTGTGATGAGGTACCCCAAGAATTTTCCAGAGGCGACGCCTAATAAACACTTTTCCGGGTTGAGTTTCATATTGTACTCATGAAGTCGGAGAAATATTTTTTTGAGGTCGGATACATGAGACGATTTGTGCTTGCTTTTTACAATCATATCATCTACATATACCTCCATTGTGTGACCAATCATGTCTTGGAACATTTTTGTTGCAAGTCGCTGATATGTAGCCCCTGCATTTCTCAGTCCGAAAGGCATGACTGTAAAACAAAAGGTACCTTGTTCAGTAATGAACGCGGTTTTCTCTTAATCTTCGTTTGCTAGTTTGATTTGATTGTAACCTAAATAGCCATCCATTAAGGAAATAAGCTCATGACCTGCGGTTGAGTCAACGAGCTTGTCTATTTGAGGCAGAGGAAAGCTATCTTTTAGACAAGCTCTGTTGAGGTCGGTGAAGTCGATGCATACTCTGACTTTACCGTTAGGTTTTATGACCGCGACAATGTTAGCGAGCCAGTTAGGGTATGCGACCTCACGAATGAATTTTGCGTCTTTTAATTTTTATATCTCTGCATTGACTGCATTAGCGAGATGAGCTGCAAGTTTGCGAGCTTTTTGTTTTACAGGTTTCTTGTTGCTATCAACATTTAACCTATGGCATGCAATATTGGGATTTATCCCTGGCATATCGGTATAAGCAAAAGCAAAAACATTCTTATTCATTTTGAGAGTAGCAATAAGTTGTTCTTTTACAATGGGGTCCAAGTTAGCCCCTACATAGACATATTTAGGATCGTCGTCCGATCCTATGTTGACCTTTTCACCTTGTTCAATTACTGGTGGGTCGGATGGCTAAATAATAGCCTTGCCTTTGTCGGCTTGTGGGATCTCATCAACAGTGGGCCTAGGTGTTTTTCCGATTGCGTCGCTAGTTGCGGAGATCATATTGACAGTGGGCTGAGATGAGCTCGCAACTGTCTTGGAGGTATCTCCCTTATTGGGGAGTGGGATGACCTTGGGGATGGCATGGCATCCATGTGCTTCAATCTGGTCACCTCGTAATTCCATGATGCCTCGGGGGCCAGGAAACTTGATGACCTGATGATAAGTCGATGGCACAGCTTTCATCCTATGAATCCATTTCCGTCCCAAAATTGCATTGAACTGGGTGGGGACGTCTAGGACGAAAAATGTGCAGTACACAGTTACATCATCTTCATTTTCGCCAGTTGCCACAGGGAGGCAAATTTCACCTTTTGCTTCAGTTTCTGTTGAATTGAAGGCGAAAAGGGTGACTTGAGGTTTTTGCAGCACTGAGTTAGGCATTTGCATCTGACTGTATGCCTTATTGAACAGCACGTCGCACGAACTGCCTGGGACGATAAGCACTTTCTTTATTATCCATCCCCCAATGTTGATGTGAACGACCAGTGCATCATTGTGGGGGAGGCACACTTTTTTGAGGTCGAAGTCTGAGAATATTAGGGCGTTGTTGCCCGTGACATGCTTAGCCACAATTGCTTTGTGGGTCAAGTGAAAGGTATGGTGGATGTGATGAATCTTCTGCTTCTTGGAACGAGCTGACCATTCTGGAGGTCGAGCGTCCATGATCATGTTGATGGTTCCTTTGGATTTTTTACCCTTCTCGTTTGAAGTCTTCTGACGTTTTGCCTCCAGTTTGTCGCGAAGGTCTGGCTCGTTTTCGGAGAGGAAGTCATCGAGGTGACCTTCCTCCTTAAGCTTGTGACAGTAGGCCCGCAAAATACGACAATCTTCAGTGGGCTAGGTGGTGTCGACATTTATGTAGCTTACATTATGGATTCCCTTCAATAGGCTCAAGGTCGTGGACCTGGGGTTGAAAATAAGGCTCATCTTTAATCAGGTCAAAGAGCTGGTTATTATATGAGCATTTGAAGGGATTTGGGAATTTGGACTTCGAGCTAGATTTCGGCCTTCCTTTGTATTCTGATCTAGCCGCCTTTGGTTTAGAATAGGTTGGCTGTGTTGTTTGGACGACAGCTACTCGTTCTTTGGATTTGGTGAGGGCTTCTTCGAGCTTTATGTACTTGTCAGCTCGTACATACAAGTCTTCTAGGGTTGCAGGGGCATCTAGTATGATATTCTTTCCTAGCGCCGTGTTGGGGTGGACAGCTGAGATGAAAGCCAGGAGATATGAATGCTCATCAGGGTTTTCAACTCGCATGCATTCCTTTTTAAATCTTGCCATAAAATTCTTAGTCGTCTCGGACTCGTCTTGCTTGATCCGAAATAGAGCAGCGACCTCTATTCGTCTTCTTTTGTTGTGGATGTACTGGGTAACGAAGAGTGACTCCAGTTGGTCATATGAGGTGATGGACCTCTCTGGAAGTCGATGATACCAGTCTATGGCACTCCCACGGAGTGATGCTGAAAACAGTCTGCAGAAGATATCCTTGTACTTTGGCCATAAGGCCATGCTAGTCTTGAACTGGAGGACGTGGTCCATTGGATCTCCACTTCCGTCATAAGTAGTGAACTTTGGGGGTATGAAGTTTGGGGGAGGTTCCTGTTGGAGGAGGTCTTTGTGAAGGGGTACTATCTTGTAACGCTCTAGGGTTGTTGAGGCCACCTTTTGGGCTGTGTTGGCCTTAAGTGAGTCTTGATGGTTTTTATCAAGCTTTTCCGACAGCTGTAGAATTCTATCGTGAGCAGCTTGAAGGTCAGCCATGATGGGGGCGGTGGTGTTGCTGGAGGTGGGTAAGACAGGGTTGTTGATGGTGGTAGTGTTGACTTCCTCAGTGGTGACCCCATTTGCAGCAACTCCGTTGAGTGGCATTCCAGTGGTGGTGGTGTTCTTGAGTTGAATGTTTTCAGCCACCAACTTGTTAATCTGTTCTTGCTGATCGGCCATTTGCTTCTGGAGTTGCTCAAACTGCTCAGCGGTGATTGTTGCCATAGTCGTTGTCTGGTTAATATTTGATCACGAATCAGTCGACGTCAATGTAAATGTAAAGGAAATGTTGATCGGAGAGGACGATCGGAAAGTGGAGAAGAAGAGATTTTTAGAGTGGAAGTGGCTGAGCTATCTAGAGAGATAGTTGCCTACGTATCTGAGATAGACCAAGTCCCAGAATCAAACCTACGTAGTTCAGTTTTATAGGTGATTGGGACAACGAATAGCTCATTAATTGTACAACGGTGTGGTCAATTAATGAGCGGATATTTTGGATCTAGAAAAGATATTGTAACTGAAGAGAATCAAAACGTATGAGATTTGAACAAGGTCGATGAAGGTCGAGTAAAAAAGTGTTCACGCCGAGTGAGCTCGAATAAAAATAGGCTTACGTCGAGATAGGTCGATATTGAAAAGAATTAAGGTCGGATGATATTTGAAAATGGTGAGCGTCGAGTGAGCTCGATTAAAAATAGGCTCACGTCGAGATAGGTCGATACGGATAATTATAGGTGAGCTGAGCGGGCCTGAATATGATGGTGTATACATGAGTAATGCTCATTTTCAGCTTGATTCGATCTTGTTCCTAATGTAATGAGCCGAGCTTGAAAACTACACACACAGAAAGGAAAAAAACTCAGTACTAAATTTGGGCTCGATGCATGATCGACTCATTTTGAAATGAGACGATATTGAACATAATAAACATCGGTTCGTTATTCTCGAATTGCGCCCAAAGCTTTGTTTGCTATATAATTCATATTGTCTTAAATATGAACTCGGGACACACACCACCACTTTTTGGGGGTCGTTATATTTGCTAGTTGTCACCATTTTTTTATTTGGATTTAGTCACCATCCGTCTCAACCTCGTTAGTTGACCGAGTCAATTATTATGCTGATTGAGTCAAATATACAGTGACCAAATTTAGTTTTTAGTTAAAAGAGTGTCTCAAACAAGAGGGGTAAGATAGTAAAATTGTAGTATTGTACGTCAATACAATCTGTTTGCAAAAAAGAAAATAAAAAATAAAATAAAACCAACTATACGGCCAAATTTGTGATACAGCTAAATTTTATTATACAGGTAAAATTCTATCATTTGGTCAACATATGGTGACCAGGTTAAAGTTGAGTTGACCGTTTGTATTGACGAAACTGAGATACGATGACGAAATGGAAATAAAAAAATAAAGCAGTGACAAAATGCTAAGCAAATTTGCCCCTAAAAAGTGGTGACAAAATTCAAATGTTCTCTTATTATTTAAATTATTACTAACATTTTTATATGCGGTTTAACTTTGATGATATACTGGCCCCTTTTACCAACAACAGGCTCATTTGTAAGAACATTTTCTAGATGGTCCAACAATTCCTTAGCCTGCGGCCGGAAGACCCAAAATCAGGATCACCATCTTCACGATGCCAAACTAAGGCACTCTCCTTAGTTTCTATGTGGGTCTCATCAGTTGTTTCTGTATATAGCTTCATGCCTTCATCACTGGTTTAGCAACTCTATTTAAGTCAAAATCATCTACCACTGTGGTGGATTCCCAATTTGAAGTTGTTGTCCACTTGAAAGACAGAGATGACAAACATCTTAGTTTATTTGGAAAAAAAATGATATGAAAAAGTAACTTGAACTCGAACTCAAGTAAGATACCTTACAAAGTATATATCCATTATCAGCCGCTAATCCCAACATTTCACAAGGGGAAACCATTCATATATATATATTGAATCTCTCCCTATATATATATAGTGAATCTCTCCCCCTTCCACGAACAATAAACATTGTGTTCATTGGATCCCTGCAAAGACTGCTCTGAGAAGATACACCTTTTGGGCTAGGACTCTTTACAATAAAAGGTTGGGAAATGATTGTGCCATCATATATAATTGTAAATACAAAAAATAAAATAGCTAAATCAAAAAAAAAATTATAAAAATATGTGTAAATTAAGTGACAGATGATTTTACGTGGTTCGACAATAGTGCCTACGTCCACGAGAGAGATGAGTGCGTGTTTTATTATTGATATGAGAAGAGTAGAGTTGAGAGGAGAGAACATAAGTGACCTTTTACAAGAAATGAGCCCTTTATATATAGGGATTTACAATAGTAACACATGTGACATATTTGTTCCATGGGTTAACCCTAATATCCCCACTAGGTGATGGTGAGCAACCAATAAACTCAGAAACAACAAGCATGCTTGCACGAGTAGACCAAACACTAGTACCAGTAGCTTCATCCAGAGGCGGTGTTCATTGCCTACACACAAGTGTAATTATATGGAACCATAAACTTCATTGATCCTTTTGGCAGTCAGATATCTTTCCTTTTTGGGGTCTTGAACATCCTTTCCTACACTCCTAATACCTTTGAATATGTCCATGTCATCTACACCCAAAACTAAAATTTTACTTTCGAATTTGTCCTTTATCTTATTAGCTTTGTCAAATGTAGAGGGGAGATTTAAAACAGATTCAAGACAACCGATATGAACACCAACAGAAAAATATTAATGTTAATTGTATGACCATAATACTAGCTCAAGACCGATGTACCCCCTACATCCCGCTTACATTCATAATCGAGGCCCAGCATCCTATTGCAACATGACAAGGAATGTCGAGCATATATAAATGTATCATAATCGATGTAACCCCGCTTACATTCATAATCCAGAATTTTTTGTGCAACTTCTTCCTGATCACTGGCATGTAAATACACTTTTGATGTACCCCAAAGTGGCATGTAATACACAGGAATACCATCTAAACAGACACTTTTGATGTATCCCAAGGTGAGATATTACCCGTGACCCAGCTGAATAAGAACTCTTTAAAGAGCTAATAGCTAGTCGTACAACAAGGCACATCAATATCAACATGGTTAAAAATGTGCCAACAAACAACCCATGCAAATTACACAAGGCTACCATGATGCCTCAAAGAGTTGGGAGTTATATTTATGAGAAGGCTTCATGTTGTCGACAAAGTTGTTTGGACAAACAACAAATGATCATGTGATTGATGACGAATAATATAATGATAATGGCAGGGGTAGAAATTAATGGTGGCAAAGACGTCGCGGTCAGAAGAAGAAAACTGAACTGATGGCTGGATTGCTATGAGAAAATACGTGAGCTACGTTTGGTTTGTTGGATTCAAATTTTGTGGAAAGTGAGTGTAAGTGAGTATAATTTAGGCATGAAATAAGGAATTTAGATTCTGGATTTAGATTTTTTAGGCTATCAAAAAAGAAAGTGGTTTCCTTAATATAAATATGAAAACCAATTTCCTATGTCGATTATAACATAGTAAAAGTCTAGAATATTTATTTCCTAATATATCCATGTCTTCATCCTTGTACTCTCCATTTTTTTTTTTTATCTTTTTTTAATTTATTTTATTTTATTTTATTGGCAAGCGGGGTTGAGTACTTTTTTAAATTATGTGTGAAAAGTTATATCAACAATCAGTTGTTGACGTGTTTTGAACCCACAACCTCTCCACTTTATAAGAGGGGGTGTTACCACCATTGATCCATGGCATTAAGTTGAACCTACTGGAAAAGCTCCAATATTGAAGTAAACAACTATTGGATACTAATTGTGCAAATGTCTCTGAACTAGAACTAATAAGGAATACACACTATAGTAAAAACTCGAGAAATTAATAGCCTTGAGACAACAGAAATTTATAAATTAAGCGATATATTAGTAATTAATTAATATTCATCTATTACTTAAAAAACTATTAATTTATATATTTAACTACATTCTTTATAATTTATATGTGTTTATTTATTTTATTTTTTGGGGCTAAGATGATGCAGTTGAAGATGCTAGTTCTACTCTAAAACTTGTTCAACAAAAATAAACACTAAAATCAATAATAATAATTCTTACGATACAAAATACAACACCAAATCAGCTCGTCGCATTAAGTAAGTAAAGATGAAATCCAAATAAAAGGTATTATCTAATAAATTTAGAGAAATATTAATTTAGCAAGCTATGCCCAAGTAGGACTAACTAAAAATATTATTAAAGAAGATTATCAATTAATCGGGTATTATTATGTCGAGGTTTTACCGTATATAGAAAATTGCACTGTGCAAATGTTATTAGATGACTGAACGGAATTAATTTGTGCAAACAGAGATCAGGCATTAATAAAATAAAGATTATAAAATGAGAAAAATGACTGAAAACCAATATCTAATAAAAGTTTTTTTCAAAAGTATAGTACCAACAAAGTGATCAGTGGATACTATATTATTTTTTATATACGAAAGCATAAATGTCCATAGTTATTCTTTCTTATTTTTTTTACTTAGTTAACAACATTGATCCCAACCAGAGAACAGAAACACCTTTTCCATTTCCAGTGGATATTAGGCTTTGTCAAAGTCTATGTTTTTTTTTGTCAAATATTACATATTAATTCCTTGAGAAGCAAATTAATGGAAATAGAAGGAAGTAAAATATAAATAAGAAAAAAATAACAGAAAAAAAACAAAACTGACAAGATAGAAATCATATATATACCTGAAGAAACATCACCAACCAGCTCACTACGAAGTCTTGAACCGAATGGCTTTCTGGGGGATCTACAAAGAAATGAAAAGAAACATAAGAAACAAACCCTTGTGGTTTTAAAGTTTACACACATGGTATTAATCAATAAATAAGATTACACACTAACAAAGATAGTCAAAGTTAATTTGTTGTTTCGCACACTGTAGTATACAAACGGAAACATTGGCAGTCCATTCTTGGAGAGGTTGAACATGATCATTTTTATATTGTATACTTTATTTTTCTTTCTCGATAAATGAACTATTCATTTACGACTGAATAGAAAATAGGGCTTAACTTATGCATTATATGTTGTATATATGATAGTGTATTATTATCATATCATGTATTCACGGGTATCATGCATTATATAATATGTTATATATTGTATATCGTGAAAATTTAGAATCTAACAGATCCAAGTTTTTACCTGATTTTCCCTCCTACCACAAATAGAAATCCAAATTTCATCACCATATACAGAACAACCAAAATTACCCAAATTTTCAACTGAAACTACTACTATCATCCCTAAACTTGTTGAAAAAGACTACTTGCAAAAAAAAAATCAGAATAACATTTCACATCTAAAATTTTCAATTCCAGATTTCAAATAATTAAGTATAACGAAGCTATTTTTATATAGATTTAGTACGAGTAACTAGGAAATCTAACCAAACATTACAACTTCTTCTTGCATTTAAAGGTTATGAAGTTTGAAAAGCATATTCACTCCACTTGTTTGAGCAGGAAATGAAATCTCTATGTGTTCTCCGAGAGAGATTCTACATGATCTTGAGAGAAGTGCTAAGAAGCAACTCTTTGAGGAAGTTGCATACATACCACATTTAATGATGACAAACTCATTTATTTTTTGGTAATGTTGAGTGTATGCATACCTTATTATTTTCCGATGCCACCCATTCCCACTTGATGGAGTAGAACATTTCATTACCTGATACATACATGATGAGAGGAAATTTTTAAATCTTGATGTGGAAAAATATAGTTTTGTATCAAAACAAAAAATTGTTTACCTTTAGTTTTAATCCAAAAGAAGATAACATCAAATTTGATGACATCTCTTCCTCCATTCATCTTCAACAAAAGGCCAAACAATAATTTGGTCGATAACCAAAATCGTGGGATGAAGGTTCTCGTATTTTCGAGTTCAAAAGATATCTCTCCTCTGTAAAATATATAAACGCATTGTGAGATATAGAGTATATGAAAGTTGCTAAAATAAAATTGAAACATATATAAATTGATATCTTGGGTTATCAACCAACATAACAATCAGTAAAATGTAAATTAATTTTGCTCAGAATGAAAGAAAGCAAATCCAACATCATTAAACAAATTCAGGTAATCAAGTAGATCTAATATTTAATCAAAAATAAGAACATTACTCACAATATCTAAACTTTTTAGATGATCTAGTGTGATCCCAGAAAATCAATATTATTTCAAAAAACTAAATCGAAAATATATGTATAGACTTACTCTTGCTGAATCGGGACAATAACGGATGGAAAGGAACTTTACTTTAATTTAGGGATTCTGCTATCTTGTATCAAATACCAACTAGGAGTCATGTATTAAGACATGGTGAGGAGCAAACTCTTTTAAGGCAGTCAAAGCGGAACTTTTGAGGAATGTTAAAGTTAATGCGGAACTTTCGAGGAAGGCTGATGTTTAAGTAAATGCGGAACTTTTGAGGAAGGTTGATGCTAAAGTAAACGCGGAACTTTCGAGAAATGCTAAAAATTACAGAGTTTTCGATGTGTTTCAGAAGTGCACGGATAATTCAAAGATTGAATTTTGTTTTTCTCCAATAACACATGAAAAACGGATCACTTAATTTGAGTATAGGGTGAGAGTATATCTAACCTACATGTGAAACATTTGAAGAAGGGGTGAATGCTCATATTTTGCAAAAATAAAAATTAATAGTATTATTTTCACTAAAATCAATAACCCGTGAATTGGTGGTGGAGTCTGTACACCAAGCCTTTAGTATTATCACCCAAGGTTTTTAATGCACTCTTATTATTATTACAATTTAAAAGTTGGCATACAACTCAATAGAGTTGGCTTCCTCAGTTTTTTATGGATGTTAATTTCAAATTTCTTGCTTCCACCAAATTAATCCACATCAATAATACATGTATCTTGTCCATTTACAACTTGTAGAATTGTAGCGGATTACAGAAATAGTATATTCATTTACATCCTAGCTGAGTTTAATAAATATTTAACATACATCAGAAACAATATTCATTTACTGAGGTATATTTCTATGTATATAAAATGTTTTTTTAAGCTTTCTTATTACATTGGGAAAACATTTGCAATCAAATGCCCCCTAGGGCTAGAGGAGAAGAAAATGTATCATTCTTTTTTTTCTTTGCTAAGTAACATTATGAATATACTATTTTTGTAATCCGCTACAATTCTACAAGTTGTAAATGGACAAGATACATGTATTAAGGAGAAAATGTAACAATGAGACTAGTACATATGAATAAGAATAACTAACCTTACTGGTACATCAGAAAATTTAGGCCATGGTCCCAGTCCCATTTTATATGTGGCCACGAGGAGCTAATCAGAAAACAACATGTGTCACTAAAGTTTGAATTTTTTTTACTAAATATAACCTATGTGTAGGTGCAGTGAACCCAAGTGGGTTTAAATTAGTAACCCAACTGACACGTGTCATTTTATGATTTTTTTCCTCATAGCCACATACAAAATGGGGCCATAGCCTAAATGTTTTGTTGGTACATGAGTCTAGAGAGCTAAAAAAAAGTCGGGTGTTGATGTAAATTGCAAACAAATTATTTTTTTCGTTTAGCGGTAAATAAAACCGGACTATATATATATACACTAAGGCTCATGTGATGTACGGATATTATTAAATAATATAAATTAGATGTGTACATATAGTCTCCTAGAAAGGTATTGTTAATGTATGTCATTGGTTTAATTGTTAATTTACGGTTTTATTACACCAACAAACATATATTTTCGTATAAATATATAGTTGATACAATTTTTGAAATGGTTTCTTGTCAAATGCTTGTTTTGAAATGTTTTAATGAGATTTTTGAGCTATATACAATCTAGTAACTATTGAATTTATCACAGTGTTTCTGCTTTGAATTTATCACAGTGTTTCTGCTTCATTATGACAATAAACCATGTTATGAGTAGTCTTATGAATATTCAAACCACGAATTTGACTAATATATGATATGATTCATCTTTTGTTTGGAGTCTAGGCTTAAGTTTTGAATATAAAAGGGATTTAGTAAGAATATAGTATATATAAAATAGTAAAATATCCTTTCACAACTAATGCACCTAACAAAATCACTGAAAGATCAAACTGAACCATAAGATAAAGAGGCATAGTTAACTACAATGAAAGCCCACCTGCTGGCTAATCACCTGTTGACGTGCATGTCTTTTGCAAATATTTTTTTATTTGATTTCGGTTCGTTTTAGCAAAAAAAAAAAAAAAAAAAAAAAAGGTGTGGCTTACGTATAATTATATCCTCCATTCTCTCAATCCTTACATTCACTACAAAAATCGAAAAAAGAAAAAAAAAACGTCAAAGTTTACATCTAGGTGTATCCCTACTGTTTCATAGTTTCCAAATCATGCCTTATGCAAAAAAAAAAAAAAAAAAAAAAAAAAAACTTATATATTGGGTTGAGCTTTGGGTTATGTCTGGACTGTGATTTAAGAAGACACAATTGAATTTATATGCTGGGTTAACCTTTGGTCGAATACCAGCTTTTCAAATACCTATTTTTGAGTATAATATATTGATAAATAAAATTGAACTAATCCTAAAATTACGTTATAATTACGCAGCATAATCATATCATAAGGTCATAAGACCAATTATTTTATTTTTCACATGTACTCAGTGAAAAATGTAAGACGCACAATATTGTACTATCGTGCGTGCATATTTGAAGGTTTTTTCTTTTTTTCTTTTTTCTTCCAACCACTATTTAGAGAACTAAAAAAAGGATCTTCCAACCACTTTTTGGAGATGCAAGAGAGGATATATGTTGAGCTAACCTATGGTCGAAGACCTAATTTTTAAATACCCATTTCTGAGTATAATTGATAAATAAAATTAAGCTAATCCCAAACTTACGCTTTAATTACACAACATAATCATGTCATAAGGTCATAGGGCCAATTATTTTATTTTTCCACTGTACTCAATGGAAAATGGAAGATGCACGATATTGTACTATCGTGCGTGCATATTCACATAGTCTACTGTAATGAATGTTGTCTTCTTTTTTTTTCTTTTTTTTTTCTAACCACTATTTGGAGAAACAAAAGAGGATCTTCCAACCACTATTTGGAGAAGCAAGAGAAGATAAATTGAATTTGATGTATGGGGAACATGGGTAGATGTTAAGGAATGAAAATGTAAAGTACAAAACTATAAATTTATTTTTTATGTTAATACGATACATATAGCCATATTGCCATTAATATATTTGTGTAAAAAAACATATATAGCTATAGTGTCAGTAAATGTAGCCATATAGTTATTTAAGCTATATTGGATATAAATTTATTATTATAACCCTTTAACTTTCAATCTTTATTAAATTCTCTTCAATTAGAATATCAACTTTCCTCTAATTTGGAAAGAGAAAATTTTTCCTTAAGGGCAAGCCCAACTTTAATAGAGGGGAGATCTTATTGCCACCCAAAAAACTCGTCAAAAACCCAAATATAAAAAATTGTCAAAAACCCAATGATAAAATATTAATTATACCTTTCTAATTAATATTTTGTTTTTGACAACAACCCAACATAATTTTTCAAAAACCCTAATTAAAATATGAACAAGACCAATATATGTAACTAACTAACTACCCATAAGTCCCCAAGGATTTGAATTCTCCATATGAAACTCTTATTTTTTATGGAAAACAAAATAAAAAAATTAAAAAATTGGATGGTACTCTCTCGTTGCCTCTTACCTAATCACCACAAATGTTACCCTCATCAAACAATCTCATCTCTTAGATTCTCTCCTTTGTAAATTTTTTGTTCATATTTTAATAATGTACTCTATCCACGAATTTTTTAATATATCTCAGTGTTATTTGATAGTTATTTTCAATAATTCAGTTGGTTGTTTTTTTTTATTTAATTTGATTTTACGGAGAGAAAATCTAGAAGAGTTTTAATAATTTTGGGTTTTTGACAAAGTATGTGGGTGTGAAGGGTATTTTACTAAAAAAATAATTGTCTGATTGAGTTTTTGACGAGTTAGTTGGGTTGCAATAAAATCTCCCTAATAGAGAGTATATATATATATATGATCCTAACTCGATTTGTTTCTATTTTTAATATCGTTTGCTTTAAATTTAATTCTAATTTTTGGTTAATTATTATAAGTTGTACAAATTGACAGGTTAACAATATTATTAAAATATTGTGCCTACTTGTTCGCATCACCATTTTTCTAAATAACTGATACAATCCGTTTCTCTATCCAAAAATTTGTCTTGTTTCTTAATTCCGACCTATCATTTTTGGGTTTTTATAACCTCATCAACAAGTTTACTGGTCAGCTACTGAGCATTCCCAATGATAAAAGGGTTTTAGGGGTGCCACATAGGAGATAGGGGGGGGGGAGATTTTAGCATAAAACTAATGTTAAAAGTGATTTGTAGTTTTAGAGTTACCAATAGTACTCCTTGTGAGGAAGAACACCATATAGGTTTCTTCATGAGTGTTTCGTGATCGTCACCAAAGAGAGAGAGAGAGAGAGAGAGAGAGAGAGAGAGAGAGAGAGAGAGAGAGAGAGAGAGAGAGAGGAGAGAGAGAGAGAGAGAGAGAGAGAGAGAGAGAGAGAGAGAGAGAGAGAGAGTAACCTCAATTTGTTATTATCTTGCTGAGAAATTTTGTGAGGATTTAAGACGCTAGGGAGGAAACCTAGGGTTTCTCCATTTGTTTGAGAGTTAAATTTGTACTATCTTCTCCAATAGAAAAAGTTCTATTGTTTATCGTTGCTAGGTAGGTTTACTTCTTTACTATTTTTTCTTTGTTATCTTTCATACACTACCACAAACTCCACCATTGTTGTCTTTGTTTCCGCTGCGCACAACATGAAGTGTAAGAGAACCAAGTCTGCCAAACCTTGACAGACCCTGTTTTCTGTGTGTGAATGAAAAAAATTGACCGTTGTGCCTTGCATGTGTGGTGGCTCTGGGGTTAGAATTGTAGGGGCTAGGAGTTACCTACAGTCTATAGAGTTGGCAACCATTCTGTCGGTTTTTACTCTATAGTTGCAGGAAGACACACCGTTGCCAAAAGGCCTTGGGATTGTTACTAGCTATGAAGCGGAATGCCAAGCTCTTGTGTTTGCTGTTGAACTGGCAGCAGAGAAAGAATGGAGGGAGGTGTGGTTTGAAGCAGATTCCATGGCGCTAGTGCGTGCTTTCTCTAAAGGGAGGGTACCTTGGCACCTTCGTGCGAGATGGAGGAAAGCTATAGAGCAGTTGATTAGTTGGAGAATTTCACACACCTACAGGGAAGTGAATTTTGCAGCAGATGCAGCAGCAAAGCATGGTGCACAGATGGACATGGGCTCAGTTCTATGGTCTGAACAATGCCTTATTGCTTTAGAATGTCCTAGTAGAATCTACTATAGATTTGCTTAATTTGTTTGTTGGTTGATCTAAAACATCTCTACTGCTGTAATATTCTTTTATTCTTAATATAATTCCCTATTTGTGTGCAAAAAAAAAAACACCGTTGCCAAAAGAATGCCAGAAGCACTGCTTATCTATTATTGAGTGCTAGCAGCACAAGTTTGTTTGAACAATGTATGTCTAACCATCAGCTGTTGGCGTGTTTCGAACCCACGACCTCTCCACTTTGTGAGAGCGGTAGCTACAATTGAGCCACAGGCTCATTCGCAAAAGTTGGTGGAAAGCTTGTTTTTAATGAGATCAGTAACTCGGTAATGCTGGCGGGATTCGAACCCCGGACCTCTGGTATCATCACCCAAAGGTTTTACCAATTGAGCTCAACTGGTACCTGCTAGTTCGAACATGTTAGTCTTTACACGAGATTGGTACGGGATTTTTCGAGTTGATGAAAAATAGTTCGAACAGTTGGTCCATATATAGTTCGAACAATTTTGGTTTTCGGTTTTCGGTTTGGTTCAAACAATTGTTCTTTAGTTCCAACAATTTGGTATTTCCAATGGAAAAGCCCATGTTCGGCCTAATTTCGTGTAGGTAATGTGTAAGCCTATAATAAAGCCAATTAGAAATGTTGAAAACCTAACTTCTGATGTGAGAGAGATTGTGAGAAGCCATTAGAAAGTTTGAGAGAACCTTGGTGAACACCGTATTGTGTTCTTTGTGAGGGCTTGTAAAATCATTTCTATAACAAAAGATTTATCATTTCTCCCTATGGAAGTAGGCATCTTGGCAGAACCACGTAAATCTTGTGTCTTTGTGTGACTGATTGTTATTTTGTCGTTTTTTGTTTTGTTTCATACATTAGTTCAACCATCATAATTGTGTATTAGTTTCCGCTGCTGCGCACAACACATTCTCATGTAAGTAGTAAGTTAATCATATTTCAATTCATAGGCAATCTGAATTCATGTTTTCTTTAGGTGCTTGTAGCTTAAATTTTTTCTGACACCTATTTGTTTGATAAAATGTTTAAAAGACTAGATTTAATGATACACAATGTAGGGGTATTTGGTTTGTAGTTTTGGAATTACGATTGTATAAGGTTTACAAAGTATCAGAAGAAAGTACTCAACACCATCTTTTGTTAATAATTTCAACATATGGAGTGCTTAATTTTTAAAATTTGTCTATATTTTGGAAATTAGTTTACAAGTCTCTTTAGATTCTAGCTTCTCATTACTGTGTTGGGAAATGATTATAGGTGTATTAACCATATTTATGAGGTTGGTCAATACATTAATGAAAGATGATGAATAATAATAAAGTAAAGAAGACATGGCACCATTGTTTACGTGGTTCGGCAATTGTGCCTACATCCACGGAGAGAGAGAAAGAACTTTATTATAGTAGTGGTGGTGATACAAAATGGGAGCTCGATTATGAGGAGAGCTCGAGAGAGATGAGACCTGAGAAGTGAGGTCTCATCATGAGAGATTGGGGAGGTGGTTGATCATGAGACCTCACCATGAGATAGTGTTGAGAGCATTAGACTCTGAGAAGGTGAGAGGAATGACTGATTTACCTTCATATTTATAGGTTTACAATGTAACTCCATTCCTAACATTTAATGAGGTAATGATGAGAGAATATCTTTATAGTAATTGGCTTTAACTTTGTAACTTGTGCCATCAAGAGAAAGCCCATTAGATGATGACATGTGGCACCATGATGGACGGTAGAGATGGTGCCACATGTATGTTGTATATTGTACCCCTACAATAGGTTTTGTGTTTTAGTCATGTTTTGTTAGGTCTAAGTAAAAGGTATATACGAATGAACAAATTTAAATGTAGTAGCTATTGTACTTACAATGCCTATTATGAGTAAAAAATTTCATACGCACGATTGTATTGGTGACATGGATTTACTTCAGGGAAAACAACTAGGTGTCTCCTTCATACATCCGGTGTGTATATTAGTGGGCTTCAAACATCGTAGTGGACAGTTTCACTTTCGAGATCTCGTACTACCATATTCCTTTACGTTGAGGTAAGCCTAAATTTTCAACAAGCATATCTATGACTATCAGCTTGCCTTTGGTTCATTATGAAACCGGCACTCGGTTATTTGACATTAGTTATCTCGGTTATCTCGCCTTGAATTCATTGTTAGGAAAACCAAGTTGTACGCACGACGTCCTGTGTCCGTGTCCTTGAGTCGTGTGTCAAAGTTAAGTTTTTGGGTTTAGGACGTACGTACCTAGTTAGGGCGTACGTACGTCATGTTAGGCAGTAAACATGTTTTGGTCAGGACGTACGTACCTAGTTAGGACGTACATACGTCCAAGTAGGCAGCGAACTATTTATGTCTCAGGACGTACGTACGTCGAAACAACGTACGTACGTCCAATATGAAATCTGTCAATTTCGGCCCATTTTCTCTTGTTTCAAACCCTAACTATATATAGGGTTTTCTACCAAAGAACAAGCTAGTTCTTTGGCCGTCCAATTCATCTGGAGTCTTGGAGTTTGTTTAGGTTTTGGTTTAGGTTGTTTTGGTGATTGAACTCATCTTCTTCTTCCTTCTTCCCCATTCATCTTCTTCTTCCTTCTTCCCCATTCATCTTCTTCTTCATTATTGAATAGTGATTTAGCTTGGAGTCTTCTTGTGTGTTCATCAGGAAGTCGAGTATCCTTGTGTGTTCGTCAAGGAACTCTGGTGTAAGCTTGTTTCATAGTTCGGCTTCGAGTCTTCTTGTGTGTTCATCAAGAAGTCGAGTGTCTTGTGCGTACATCAAGGTACTCTGGTGAAGTCAAGGTGTTAGAGATAACCAGGAGTGTCAACTCACAGTGATTGCAGGTAGTTGATAGGTTTGTACATCTCTTTTCTTCTAGTGGATTTATTTGTTGTCGCGAGGACAACCGTGGACGTTTCCCATATTGGCTTTTACCACGTTAAAAATATCGTGTGTTCTTTACTTGTTTACTGCTTTATTGTTTGCCTTATTATTGTTATATTGCACATATATTGGGTTCTCAATTGGTATCAGGAGCAGGGCGCTTGTTATGGAGCGTAATGGCTCACGCGTAGATCCTATGAGTGCAATAATGGTTCATGAGTCTGGTCATAATAATTTTATTGTTAAATCGTCTAAATCCACAAAACCAAAATCTGATTTTGAAAAGGATGATAATTTGTATGTTGTTAGCAATAGTGATTGGGCTCTCTTTACAGGCTTTCTGCAAAAGAATGTGAAAGGTTACAAAAAGCTAATAATGATTTGCAGGAAAAGTTCAATAAAGCTAATTGTAATTTGTCTACTACTTCTGATAATTTTTGTTTTGAAGATAATGGTGTTTTGCAGAATAAGGTTGATTCTCTAGAACAACGACTCAGACATTGTGCAGAAGACTATATGCTTCAATGGGAAGTTTATGAATCCAAAATTGAAAAATTGGATAAGGCTAATCTTACTTTGCAGGATAAAATTGAAACTCTTGAAAAACAAATTCTTTCTGCAACAGATGGTGCAATTTCTATTTCTCAATTATTTGAAAAAGAAAAACTTGACTTGTTATGTAGAATTGCAGCTTTAGAGAAGGCCAATCAGGAGGTCGATGAGAAATACAAATCTCTATTGGTGGAGTATGAGGTAACAAAGAACGATTTAACGTTTACTCAACTCCAATTGCAGGTTTTGGACAAACTAGATTTGACTCTCCTATTGCTAGTTCATCTAGTGTGATTACTCCTGTAAAATCTAGCTTGCCTGCTCTTTTGCCTACCCCGCCTATTGAGACTAAACTTAATACTAATAGTTTTCAGCATGTTTCTCGCACAAAGTTTAAGTCTAAGGCTAATGATAAGGTTGCTTTTGCTGGTAAGCCATCTTGTTCTAATAGGGAAGGTATGGGTTTTGTTATAAACCAAATAGTGACATACCTGGTTTACCCACCACTACTGCATCTTCTTATAAGACTTGTTTGAGAAAATCTAATAATTTTCATTGTTCTTATTGTGGTAGAGATGGTCATTTGGATATCTTTTGTTGGGATTTTAATCAACATGTTAAATGTTATTCTCATGTTCCTTATAATTATAATCATGTTGATTCTTATGTTCCTTCTTGTGCGTTTTCTAGACCTTGGAATTCTAATGTTTATTGTCATAGGTTTAAGAAAAACAGGTACTCCAACAAAAGGAAGTCAAAGACTAAGGTGGAATTAGTTAAGGACAAGTCTATTGAAAAAATTGTTAAGGGAAAATCTCATATCTTTTCAACTCCCAAGGTGTGCACGCCTAGTGTTAAACAAGTATGGGTAAGAAAAGATAAGTTGAAGGTTTTTCTGGACTTGCAAAAGTCTGGCGGTGTCCCACTTTTGGGATGATGTGATTTGTTTTCTAGCCTTATGTTTATTTGAATTGCATATTTCTCTAACCACATAGGCTATTTGTTTGGTGCTTCTATTTTTTTTATGCTTTGTTTGTTTAGCTTGCAGATCATGCTACATGTCTGAATACATTGTTAATAAAAAAAAAAAAAGGTTGTTGGTTCTTCCTTCATTTTTTTTTTCTTATTTATTTATTCCATGTATGTGCTGTTGGATGCATCTTTTCTGAGATATTGGTTTAATTCAATTGTCTTAAATAAGTTGCAATATGTTTGGATGTTTTCTCTTTCTGAACTCTTAAGTATGTTTTGGTATGTATCATGCATTTTTCCTCGCTTGTTTGCACAGTGCACGGCATGCTTGCATGATGGGAGTTTTTGGAAACCACTTACATATTCTTTGAGCTCATAGAACTTCTCCATCTCTCGAGTTTCTATGTTATCTTGAGCTATCTCTCCTTTGTTTTGGTTAATGTTCATCTTGTTGTTCGTGTTATTGAGCATTCTTATCTTCCTCTTACAACTCTTGTTAATGGTCAATGACTCACTTTATCCCCAGCCATTTGATTGTCTTTAAAGCAATATCAGTTGGCTAAGAACCCGTTGGGGTTGTGAGGGTCATGCTCTGACGGATCCACTCAAGAGATGTTAGTTCTTGTGTTGCACGTTATCATGGTATTGCACTTCTTGAGTTTGTGTTTGTCAAAAGATGTAGGCTACACCCTACCCTCGTGTATTTGAAAAGATGGAGGCAAAAATCCCTCCCACGCGGGAATGACATTAGAGTGATGTAGACTAAACTCCACCACATGCGGCAAAATAAAAAAATCCAAGCGCATGTTCATTGTTTTTATGTAAGGCATACAAAGTTTATATTCCTTTGCCTTTTGGATGCCTTGATTTTCATTTGAAAGATCATATTTATATTCGTTTGCCTTCTACTCATAACGTTTGTTTCAAAGGGGGTTGAAGTTTGTTTCTTCTATGCTCACTTACTAATCGTATGTCTCTTGTTGATGGTTCTATATTCTAGGTCTTCAAAGGGTGTGTTCTAGTGGTGAACTTTCTCTCTCTTTATGCATTGCATTGCATCTACACACCGAGGTTTAGTTTATGATGCACTTCAATTCTCTTATTTGTTCAATCTTTTGTTTATCCCCATATATTGCCTCTTATTTTTGTACGGATTGGGATTGGCTACTATTTTGGGAATTTCGTGATGCTTTCCTCTTCAGTTTTATGGTACATATGTTCTTTTCTCTTTATCTTCTTGTTAAGATTTGTGAAGTTGTTTTAGTTAAGGATTTTTTTTCTCATATTGATGGTGTTTGTGTTGTGTTGACAAGAGTTTGTTCTATATCTTCTGTTCAATATCTATTTCTTGTTAACATGTTTTATTCTTCTCTTCTTTTCTTTTCTTTGTTATGGTTTTGTTTTTCTTACTTCTTTTCTTTGTCACATTGCTTCTTTTGTGACAAAAAGGGGGAGATTTATGACTCTAATACTAACACCTTCTTCTTCCTTGTTAGTGTATTTTTGGGTCATGTTTCAGGTATGCTACACGTATGGGGGAGTGAACGTGTTGATGGTTAGAGGTTGTACAGTTATAGGGGAACTCGAGTATCTAAAGTTGGAGCTCATGAAGTATGGGGGAGTAGTTCTAAATTCTTAGTCGCTTCTGTTCGGTCTCTGATGATTAAAGTATCTTGCTCAAGCTGGACGTCAAGAATTGGTGACTCGGTATGTGTTCTACCTTGAGTGTTTTTGTAGGCATGTTTTATAAATGCCATGGTTTGGGTTTGTAAGCACGTTTTATAAGTGCTATTAGAGTCATAGGTTTTTGTCACAAAATCAATGTCAAATGGGGAGATTGAAACCGGCACTCGGTTATTTGACATTAATTTTGTGACATTAGTTATCTCGGTTATCTCGCCTTGAATTCATTGTTAGGAAAACCAAGTTGTACGCACGACGTCCTGTGTCCGTGTCCTTGAGTCGTGTGTCAAAGTTAAGTTTTTGGGTTTAGGACGTACGTACCTAGTTAGGGCGTACGTACGTCATGTTAGGCAGCAAACATGTTTTGGTCAGGACGTACGTACCTAGTTAGGTACGTACGTACGTCCAAGTAGGCAGCGAACTATTTACGTCTCAGGACGTACGTACGTCCAATATGAAATCTGTCAATTTCGGCCCATTTTCTCTTGTTTCAAACCCTAACTATATATAGGGTTTTCTACCAAAGAACAAGCTAGTTCTTTGGCCGTCCAATTCATCTGGAGTCTTGGAGTTTGTTTAGGTTTTGGTTTAGGTTGTTTTGGTGATTGAACTCATCTTCTTCTTCCTTCTTCCCCATTCATCTTCTTCTTCCTTCTTCCCCATTCATCTTCTTCTTCATTATTGAATAGTGATTTAGCTTGGAGTCTTCTTGTGTGTTCATCAGGAAGTCGAGTATCCTTGTGTGTTCATCAAGGAACTCTGGTGTAAGCTTGTTTCATAGTTCGGCTTCGAGTCTTCTTGTGTGTTCATCAAGAAGTCGAGTGTCTTGTGCGTACATCAAGGTACTCTGGTGAAGTCAAGGTGTTAGAGATAACCAGGAGTGTCAACTCGCAGTGATTGCAGGTAGTTGATAGGTTTGTACATCTCTTTTCATCTAGTGGATTTATTTGTTGTCGCGAGGACAACCGTGGACGTTTCCCATATTGGGTTTTACCACGTTAAAAATATCGTGTGTTCTTTACTTGTTTACTGCTTTATTGTTTGCCTTATTATTGTTATATTGCACATATATTGGGTTCTCACATTACATATGTTTACTACATTTATTCTGCCTTTTGTTGTTTATCACGTTTTCATCAGATATATTCATCTATTTCTTTCTTTGTTTGATGTTTAAGAGGACAGCAGAAGCCTGTTGATGTTGATGTTGATGATTAAGCGCAGACCATGGCATGGCATTGAAGGTAAGTCTTCTGTAATTCAAGTGATTATGCTTATGAGAGAGTATGTATGTGTATGCTTATGGTACATCTTTTGTTTGAAGTAGAAACGGCAATGTACGACTTGAAAGATGTAGAACTAACACAAACTGTACCCTCACAAACACCAATTAACTAATGTAGTCCACATGCGAACCCACAACAGGTTACGATTTGATCAATGTCATTGGAAAACAGGGCACCCATCAACAACTATCCCTGGAGCAGTAGGGCAACTGGCTAGAGGGCAATGATCATCCAATTCCATGCCCCACCATTCCATCCCATTTTTGTCCCTCATCTGTAGAGTTATGTAACAAACGAGAGCTGAAAAGGCAACTCCAGCGTCAAGCCCTGCTGACAGAACATAATTGTGCTTAGCCCACCAACCCTTGAACCTCCTATACACATAAATGTTAAAGAAGATGCCGACTGTTCCCCAACACAAGTAGTTCACAGCCCTAGCCGGTGGCATAGCTCCGCTTGCACCAAGGATGATAGGCATGTTGATCAGGCTTATCCACTTCTGTTTAGGAAATTTTCTTGAGAGCACCCACACTGGAACTGGTGCGAGAATTCCAATAAGGAAGAAATAATTCATTTTAGCATATAGACCAAGAGATCCAAACATTCGTTTTGGTCCTACAAGACCCCAAATAATGGAAGCATTGTAAAAGACATCGTCTCCAGGGCATGTCCATGGGCTTCCTTCCGGTAAAAGCTTTTTCTGACAAATGTGTTCCACTGATGTAAGGAGCCACCAAGCAGTGCCGAATGAGACTTGGGATGAAATAACAGTACCCACCAACTACATCAGACAAATTCATATACATTTTATTGTCCAAGTTTGACGAAAGGGACTACATATTTTATATCTTAATAGGCAATGGGTACTTAAAGTAGTATTACCTGTACAATAAACATGGACCTGGGAGGGATTTTCATGTAATGTCCTAATTTGAAATCCGAGAGAAAAGTAATGGCCTGAGTCATACTGATGTAACCGTAGGTTTTGAAAGCCACATTGGCGAAAGGTTTCCCAGGATACAAGTAACCTATAATCAGTTCAGTAATCACATTTAGCCCCGGTGTCTACAAGAAACCAGAATTTTCGAAGTTAGTCAACCATGTTTTAGAATTGAATCTTTCAAGTGGCCACTACTTGAACGAACTCATTACGATAGTTGAAAATTTCACCTGGTTTGTTGTAGCTGTGATAATACCGATAGGAAGGGTGAAGAACAGAGCTAACCCAGCTGCTAGCAGGACTCCCCAGTAAGGAAGCTGCAACTGGTTATGAAAGCCTTCACACGTAAATATTGAGAGCCCAATCATCAAAACGAGGAGTACATAAAACCACCATTGAGGAACAGGACGATAATTCTTTTTCATCAGCCTATTGTGGACATCACCTATCTGATCTCGAAACGCCTCTTTTGTTTGTTGCAAAATTGTGCTATTGAAAACATTATTGGGATCAATAAATTTAGATACATTTTACATACAACATATATTAACACACACGGAAGAAAAGAAAAGGAGTAACTATGCGAAATAAATTAGTACCTCCCGTAGAAGAGAGCTACATGAGTGACAGTAGCAGCCAATGTTGCAAAGCTTAGCCCATATGTGTATACGAAGAAGATGCTGAGATTTACCTTACTGTAACTGTCATATCCTTCCTTATTGAAGTTGAAGTTATTCCTGTCCAATACTATTGAAACATTATACGGTTGTCCATAAGCATCAAACACATGTGGAGAGAAGATGGGGAATCGTTTGGCGTTATATGAATTAGTCCAATAAGCTATTGGGATCAATATGTAGACAGTAGCTACAAAACCAATCATAACATTGATGATAGCAAATCCAGGAGTGGCTAATGGACTTCCTACGAAGCCAGCTACAGTTGCCCAATCTATAGCAAATGAACCAAGGCCAAGTCCACTCAGACCAGATCCGATCTGTTGCGCTGTGACTGAGTCCTTCCATATCCAACAAACAAAGGATAGTGCAGTTATGGACTGGAACAGATAGTTAGGGACAATGTAATAACAGAAGCTTGATATGAGCACTAGGAAAAAGAACTGCAGCCTGGTTTGTCCTCTTTTAGGCCTTACTTCTTCTTCATGAAGTGTCCTACATGTTCACATGCTATTTGGTGTTAGAAGGACACACACAAACACACACACACACACACACAGAAAGAGAGAGAGAGAGAGAGAGAGAGAGAGAGAGAGAGAGAGAGAGAGAGAGAGAGAGAGAGAGAGAGAGAGAGAGAGAGAGAGAGAGAGAGAGAGAGAGAGAGAGAGAGAGGAGATGACCTAAACAGGGATACTTGAACCAGATTGGATGGCCACCACATATAAGGAGAATCAACCAAAAACTTTCTGAATAGACCAGCCCATCCATAACCAAGCATCTGTTCTCCATCAAAGATCAACAAACACACTTCTATAGTTATAACTACTCGTCAAACTTAGTCGACAAAATCTCTTTTATTTTGAGTGTTGGTAAAATCTATTTAGATGCAACAGGGGATCACCTGTGTAGTTTGGGTTAATAACATTGCGGCCACAACATTAATTTCTGTAAAATAAAAAGCCTTCACTATGGTGATAATGTTTACTGCATAAGCCCCATTGGAACCTGCATTGGCAAATATTGTGATCAACACATGCTCTTTTAAGTTAAAAGGCCCTGGATTTAGTGAGAATGAATGTCTTGTTTTTGGAATTCGGATTGATGTTGTTGGTAAAGTTGCTGCCATAAATCTTCCAATAGGAAGTACCACTATTTGGGCTGAAACTGCTGAGATAAATAGAGGAAGTTGGCGATAGCCGAAAAATTGATTCAAGAATCCTAGTATAGCACAAGAGGCGATCCCCAAAAACCATGTTCGAAATGTTAGAGCAGGTAATGTTGGATCATCTGTAATCGTAACTGTGAGACGAACTTGCTCAACTGGAGAATCATTGACTTCTGCAATTAAATTCTTTCAAGTTACACATCAAAGTATTCTGGAACATAATACTACTTATAAATGAAAATACAATAGAAAATGTCTCGCGATACACTTCTTAATAATATCACTAATATGGAAACCTATAATCATATTAAACACGACACTCATTTTTCACTATTCTGCTTAGGAACTCTCTAGACCAATATCATTATCTTTGCAAAAAATTCAAGACGTCGCAGAGCAAACCAAGAACCCTAACCTACGTCGTGGACCCTTAAATGCTATTAGTATTAATAATAATACATTGGTGCGTGTGATGAGTGGTATTAATAATAGTGGCGCTTTGATTGACTTACTGTGAGTTGTTATTAGTATGCCCCATGATATGAACTAGTTCTCAAACAAATTTTTTTTTTTTTTTTTGTTTCTGATATAGTATGTTTGTTGATATGATATCGGTTCAAAATTCCTGGGTTTCATGTACTATTTTTAGAGTTCTGTCTCGTAAAATCAAAATGCATCTGTCCTGTATGGAATATAAAAAATCGCAGACTGATCTTGAGAAATGTTGAATGATCTTAATGTATAACATAGCATCACTGTAGTCTGTAGGCTATGTGATATTAAGATATAAGCTATAGCAGCAATATTATCACAATAAAGCAAATGCATAGGGTTCCTGTCCGACTGTCCATCTAAGATCTAACGGCAATATACAAGAAGATTACCTGATATAGCTTCATTAGGTTTAGCTTCTATAGGAGTCTCTATCTCCGAACCATCTGGAAGAGAAGATTCTGGCAAGTCCTTAACCATTTTTCACAACTTTCAATCAAATTTAAACTCAATGAAATGTATATATATAAGTCATCCCGGATGTGATTGGTATACATGCATTAGATTAATAGATTGATTGATCGGATAGTAGCCGGCTTATGGAATCTTATTTACTGTCCCTTCTTACATTCCAATCACTATACTCTGTTTGCGTCACTTTCATCTTTTGTAATGTGAATTGTTTCCTTCATCCAACAGGCCAGGAAAAAACTAAACTAGAAGTCTATGACCCCTTGGATTATCAGTTGGTGGAGACACCAAACTTAAAAATAATTATTGGTTTATATATGATTAATTTTCACTGTATATATCAAACATTTACCTCTATATAATTATTACTTCACCACGTAACTATCACAATGTAAATGTACGATGCTGCCAATCCGGCCGGCTTAATAATGCATGAGAACTACTGGCATTCAAGACCGTGCTAGGTACGAAAACTTTGTAAAAAAAAATAATATTGATTTCAACTTGAATATAAATAATTCAAATTGAGATAGAGTTTAAGTAAAAAAAATGAAGGTCTCTTTGTAATACAAAATCTGATAAATGATTAAATCAACATCTACAGATGTATTAGATATATTGAAATGGACTGTCAAAAGACGAAGGGGATTTTTTAGCTAGATTTAGTATTATATCAATGATCGCAAACTTACACAAATGAACCTGGCAGGCTAGCCTGATCTGAAGTTCCTATGACACTTTGTGTTTAATCCTCATCTTAATTGTGTTAAATAAGAAAAATGTCAACCAATGTGTCACCAGATATGCATACAATATGCATGGGATTATCCGTCAATGGGATCTCTGTCCTGTGTCGGAGGTGGAATTACTAAACGTCTAGCATTTCCCCACGCTTATGTGCCAACGACTTTTTTTGTTTCAGAAAAAAATATAGGACTATCCGCGACATCCGACTATGCTTGCACAATATGTAACACATATATTAAGTTATATTAGTATTGTTAATATTCTAGCAAAGGCCTTCCATATTGTTGAAGTTATTATGTTCCTTAGACCAATACTCAGAGTTTATTAGCTTATCACAGGTTTAGTCATCGTAACAGCCTGTTATTTGTGCTCTTTCTTTTCTCTAGGAACACAACAAAAAGGAAAACAACATTCTTCATGCTCCTCTCTCCTTGATCCTTTTGCTTAGCTTAGTCTATATGTTTCCTTCTTTGTTGGATTATATAGCTTCCACTACTTTACAGAAGTCCCATCATATAGTTTGTTGGATTGCGACTGACATTTACATCAAAAATAATTCAGCAGTAAATTAAGATTGTGGGCATAATGCCGTACACGTACAGTTTTCTGTGTTGTTCCAAAATGAAGCGCAAAATATCATACACTCATTGACTTGGTTGTCTCGCTTGCTCCGCATAGGTGATTACATTATTTTTTTCCCTAACAGTAGGACTGCGAATCACAAGTGTGAATATGGTACTGTTTGCTCTGCTGTTGTCTCTGTCGACTCAAGTGCTTAAGGGGTGTCAACTCTGATGTTTCTTATTTTCACAATATTAGGTAAAGTCTGGCTGAAGGAATGTGTTATGTGTATGTTGGCTGGGACAAAATTTCGGTTATAAAATGATTCAGCACCCCACAATGAGGGCAGGTATCAATTCAATGTTGCGAACAATCAGTCCAACTACTAATTTAGCAAGATATAGTTCGTAAACGATGGTAACAATTTCACATGGATCATGATGTTCGATACGACATACATAATCCATGTGAGTACATTCATTTCTTACTCACACACTACCTGAAATTTTATGAGTTATCCTATATAAAGCATCTTGGAATGTTAACTTAAAATGCTCTAATCAATTACTCTTCTTAGGACGTACACCTATTTCTTTAATAGTCTTATACAAATTGCCGCCTATAATTGTCATTAGAGGTCATTATTTTGGTGTTGTAATGTATAGTTTTTCCTGTTTCAAAAACAAATTAGGGGGGATATTGAAAAATTGGAGGAAATTGAGTACAAAAACCAGTAATTAACTTTATAATTATATGAAAATTCAACAGTGACTTTAATTATATCGTTCGAACAAATTTTGTCCTTGTCATTCAATAAAACAATATCTATACACTCGGGGACTTGGTTGTCTGACCTTCTTTCTCAGAATAATGTGATTGTTTTCGACAGCTCACACAGTAGTGCCAGCTCAGCATAACAGAATGTAGTTTAGAGTTAGTTAGGCAGACAAGTATTATTGTAACTAATCCTCTATATAAAGAGGTTGTAATGAAGAGATGAATAACAAGAAATCAAATTCATTTTTCTGTCTTCTTCTTAGCTATTAACATTTCATCATAGTTCTCAACAGCGGGACTGAGAATCAGAGTTGTGAGTGTGAAGTTTTCCTTTCTTGTAGTATTCTGTTTTCTCTGTTGTTGCTCTTGACTACAAGTGCTTGAGGGGTGCTACTGCTAACCTGTAGGAATGTTTAAGGTCGTGTAATCCTTGTAGCTAGATGCCTAGAAAAAACTGCTGTTTAAACCAAAAAATTCATACACCCTACAATGATATTCTCTGCAGTATTATTTCTCTATAAACGCAAAGTATATGCATATGAAAAATTGAGGGCAAATGTCAAATCAATATTGTCGCAAACAAAAAAAATCCGTCTAACAACTAATTTCATTACCATATATGGCCAATGACAGATTTTTTTCCTTTTTTTTTTCATCGTGTTTTGAAATTTCATAGCAAATGGTCATACATGATGAATGATAAGTGTTTGGTGTTAGAGCATTCCCAATGCAAGGTGGATTTTGGGGGTGGGGTGGATAAATCCACCTTGAAACTCAAAATAATGTCCCAAGGGAAGGTGGATTTTCAAAAGTGGGATCCCACAGGTGGTAGAACCATGCCGTCCCATTTTTTTAAGTTTTACGAAGTGTTTTAAAACTTTTGGTCTCACGGACGGATTTAAATTACAATCGGACGGCATGTCACATGCCGTCCCATTTTTTTTTTAAGTTTTACAAAGTGTTTAAAACTTTTGGTCTCTCGGACGGCATGTCACATGCCGTCTCCCTATTTTTTTGAAAAATAAATAGGACGGCATGTGACATGCCGTCCGGATTTTTAAAAAAATCCACTTCCTATTACAGAGAGTCCACCTTCCCAGTGGCGCATATATGGAGGTGGATAAATCCACCCTGCATTGTGAATGCTCTTACTACTAATAAATTGCTTGTTAATTTCATTAAAAGATGAAATTTCATGAAAATTGTTTGTACCCGCATTATGCATGTGAGTACATTCAATTTGTACTTAGCACTTTGCCACTTTTTTCTTGAATAGTCCTGTACTAATTGCCTCCTTCAACTGTCCTGCTACTAAAGAGATCATCATTAGTAGGTATTTATTTTAATGCTATGCTATAATAGTCACTCCTGTTTCCCAAAGATTACACTTTTGATATTATCACTCACAAATTCAAACTAAGGGAATATTGGGAAATTGGAGGTAATTGAGTACAAATGTTGATAATGGAGTAAAAGTGCAAAAGACTTTTGAAAGAAAACTTATTTTTTCTTGCTACCAAAAACAGAAACTTTTGCTCCAATTACAAATTTACATGAATAATAACAGTTTCTTGCTTGTTGATGAAATGATGAAACATATCATGATGTGAAATACATCATATATAGTTCCTTCAATTAATGTACTCTCATTAATTTCTTACTTAGCACTACCTCAAGTTTCATGAGTTTTCCTGCATTTAACTTATGTTTAATGTAAGTTGAAAATGCTCCACTACTACTTATTTTTCCTTGGCTACTGGTCTCCACCTGCTCCTGGAATAGTCTTATACCAAAAAAATTTATATGTTGTGCTTTTCATGCGGGAAACTTGTAGGACCAATGGAAAATTGTCACATGTCTACAAAATTGGGTGAGTTACATATTTAAGTCCCACTACCATAAGTGATCACCTTTTGGAATTTGGATATCAACATACTGTGACCAATGGCATCTGGCAATGAAGTAAGGAGCTCCCTCAACTCTTGGGAAGGTGTAGGATAGAATTGAAGCATTTCACAACTTTTCATCAAACATTGCGACTCCAGCGAAAAACCAATATGGACATGAAGACATGTAGAAGTCAATGAACTTTAATCGGTATCCTTCCGTTTGCTCAGGGGAAATCTAAGCAGAATATTAGCGATCCATAGTGATAGTCCATGAAATCTGCCCATTCCATAGCACACCTTCCCATTTCTATCTCTAAGAGTACTATACCTAAAGCACAAAATAAAACAGGACATCCCACAAACAATGAAAAGTATTGCTGTCATAGACCCACTAATTACTATGTCGCACTGACCTTGGTTGCCTGGTTGGAGAATATAAGTGAAAGAAGCTGGAATGAAAGAACTGTTCCTATGGGGAGGAGATTGGCAAGTTGTTCCGTGCTTATCAAACGTTCGACTAATGGCTTTCCGTATAGTCTGCCGTTCTACCTCTTCTATTGACTTACAGCATAATAGAGGTCATCCATTTTGATCTACTTACTACTTAGAGACTATATTCATCATTTTGCACCTTGATTTCCATGGCCGAAATGTCATGACCATAGGACCAAGATATCATTGTTCATGATCAGGAGAAGGGATGTGAGATTGGTTCCGCATAGGGATCTATTTGGAAAGCACTGCATCCACTTGATCTTCACATGAAGTACATTAATTTCTCAAAAGTTACTTGTTTTTTTTATACCAACTAGATCTTGTAGTTATAATTTAAGAAAACTCACTAGATCCATAAACATGTCAGCCACCATTAATTCATATACCATCACCACGCCAGAACTTCTAGATGCTTCAATCCAGACATTGGATATGTTCGAGTAATTGTCCTTTGAGAACAGAATGCTTGAGCAGAATATGATCACCACCAAATAAAGCATAAGAGTAAGGGACCTAATGTGCAGCTCTATTTCCACTTTACCAGAACTACTCACCAAAAAGCTATCGTAGAAGGCAAAACAAATCGTTGATGTTGGCAATGGCATCATTATCTGTGGATCTGTATGTACATGTCTGGTAAATCGCTGATCCTATCTTGTAGATTCTTAGTATTTGAGATTCTTGCCAACTTGTTATCATTGTATCTCTTTACAGTAACAAATCGCGATTTAGAATTTTTTGACTTGCGTAATAACACATAACCCTGGAAAAAAAAAATGAACTGTAGGGCATACATACAAACAAAGCTAAAATCAAATTGGTCTCTCGATTATGTTAATAAGTAATTGACCCTACGACTAAACTTGTAACATGTAACAAAGAAAACAGAACTGACCATGAGAAATAAAACTTACCATCTAGTAATTCAATTAAAACAAGGACAATGATCTCAGATTTCTGAAGCCCTTGTTTACACACAAACAAACAAACATGGTTAAGTGTTTATACAAGTCAATGTTGCGAACAATCGGTCCAAGTACTAATTTACCAAGATATATAGTTTATAGAGGATCTGCAATACAACATACATAATCCATGTGAGTACATTCATTTCTTACTCACAAATTACCTGAAATTGCATGAGTTCTTCTTTATAAAGCCTTTTTGAATGTTAACTTTTAAATGCTTTAATTTCTTTGCTCTTCTTAGGCCACCTATTCAAGTCTTATACAAATTGCTTCCTTTAATAGTCCTAGCGAAGAGGTCATTAGTAGGTAATTATTTTAATGTTGTAGTGTATTGTTATTCATATTTCCCTAAGCTTATAGCTTTAATGAGAAGAATCTAATAATGGGAAAAGAGCGAGTTAAACAAATACAAATTAGAGAATATTGAATAATTGGAGGAAATTGAGTAAAAAATGCTGGTATCTTACAACACTAAAGTAAACCTGCACATTGTGAAACGAATGAGTACATCGAGTTTTATTCAGTACCATGTTTTTTTGTATAATCAGAGTATGTTCTGTTTTATGTGGTAAGCGTCTCTTATGGTCCGTTTTAATTTATTATGTTGTACATCGTTACAATTCTTTGTCACGAAAACAATAATTTTATGGAACCAAGCAGATTTCTATAAATGAATTCTCTAAATATCACCCACCCTGTGGAACCTATTTGATTTCCTTCCCAAATAACGTGTTTGCGTTAGTGCATAAATGCCAATTGTTGGACGTTCAGATAAAAAAGAAAAGATTACTAAAAAAAAAGATAAAAAAGAAGAAAGCTGATTCCATGGCGCTTAGTTGGGAACAAGATAAACACTATACTGCAGAGGACAACAATCCTAATTGGCAATGAAGCAAGGAGCTTCCCCAACTCTTCAGATGGTGTAAGATTGAAGCATTTCACAACATTTACATCAAACAAATCGACTGCAAAAGAAACCAATAATTACATGAAGGCATGTAAGAAGCCAAAGTTTAAACCCTTCAACTAGCTCAGGCGAAATCATAGTAGCCTTCAATGACCCATAGTCCATGAAAAGTGTCCTTCCATACTTCCATGGCACGCTGCACACCTTCTGATACAGGTGTATCCTACTTGGGAACTTAGTAGGTCTTTTTCTTGTAGGACAAAGAAAAAAAAACCTTAAATAGGTTTCCTTGTTCCATAAGGGAGGGAATTTCAGGAAAAATGAAATTCTTGGCCAACTAAAAGTTGTCCAAGGCCTATAAATATATGTTTTGGCATAAACCAAAATATATAGATAAAGAGAAACATGTAGTGCTTACTTGTTTCAAGATACATAAACAAGCTAGTGTTTAGCTTGTTTAGATTGATGTTTTGGCTTATGCCAAAACATAGTGAAACGACTTATTTAGTTGTTTAGAGAAACCACTAAGGTTTAGTGTGTTTAGAAATATTGAGACAACTAGGGTTTAGTTTGTCTAGAGAGTATTGTGAGGCAGAGATTCTTGTAATCTTCATAATATTTAGTAAAGAAGATAGTTTTCTTCGAGATCTTGTGTTTTGTTCATCTTATTTACTGCTATTGTTTAATTCTGCACTTAGTACTTTACCTAGTAATTTGTATCATGTTGGTATCAGAGCAAAGTTTGATTCCCTGGTGGAGTTTTCTGTGGTTTATGGTCTTAACTCGTTTACAGTACAGAAAGCTAGGTAAAGTTCTTGTGTCTTTAGAAGATTCTAAGAAGACAAGGAAAAAGAAGATGACGGAAACAGATCTGAAGAAATCAGAGGAGGTGGAGACATCTACTTCGCAGTAGAAAGCCAACCCGAAGCAGAAGCAGAAAAGTTTGTTTTCTAATCAAGAAGATGATGATGGTGATCGAGAGGAGCCATTCAAGGAAGATTGCATGTTGGAGCGCAAGATGACTAAGACACGAAGTAGGAAACAAACAGTGTTTCGTATTGGGCCTGCAGGTCAAATTCCAAGCAAAGTTGGATGGTTCAGCAAAGTCCACGGAGCTCTTGAGTTCTCCCATCTCTGTTTTTAGTTTAAACGGGAGTTTAAGTTCCTAAAAGGGGGAGCCATGATACAGGTGTATCCTACTTGGGAACTTAGTAGGTCTTTTCCTTTTAGGACAAGGAAAAAAAAAACCTTAAATAGGTTTCTTTGTTCTATAAGGGAGGGAATTTCAGGAAAAAGGAAATTCTTGGCCAACTAAAAGTTGTCGAAGGCCTATAAATATATGTTTTAGCATAAACCAAAATATATAGATAAAGAGAAACATGTAGTGCTTACTTGTTTCAAGATACATAAACAAGCTAGTGCTTAGGTTGTTTAGATTGATGTTTTGGCATAAACCAAAACATAGTGAAACGACTTATTTAGTTGTTTAGAGAAACCACTAAGGTTTAGTGTGTTTAGAAATATTGAGACAACTAGGGTTTAGTTTGTCTAGAGAGTATTGTGAGGCAGAGATTCTTGTAATCTTCATAATATTCAGTAAAGAAGATAGTTTTCTTCGAGATCTTGTGTTTTGTTCATCTTATTTACTGCTATTGTTTAATTCCGCACTCAATAGTATATTTGCCTAATAATTTGTATCACCTTCCCATTACTATCTCTAAAATTACCAGTATAGCTCAAAAAGAAACAGAACATCCTACAAATAAAAGGACTAAAAGCATTGCTATAATAGTCCTATTGTTCCTGTGTGAAGGAGCTGAGAGTGGCTAAATCCGACGTTCTTTAAAAAATCCGACGATCATTTTGCACCTTGATTTTCGTGGCCAAAAATATTTGGCCTTGTGTTTTTCGATATTTTTTAGGCTAGTTTATGTAAGTCTGTTCTTAGGCTGTTTTTGTTAGTTTTAAGAGACCAGCATCAGGATCAGAATCTTTTTTGGTTGCATGAGACCTATGTTTATTCGTACAATTATCTTGCTAAAACTTGGACCCCTTTCTACCCATCCATTAACAAAAAAATTGAGACTCTTGTTTGTTGGGAAGTTGTAGTTGTGGAAGATGTTTTGTTTTGGTCATACTCATACTTTGATACAATAAATGCTTATGACCTCCTACACAAAAATGAGTTGCTTGCTCAGTCCGTTTGGGTAACTCGCAGACATTTTTTGATGATCCGGCATATTCTGGTGATGCACCTGAAGACTGAAGTCAATTTTCTATTACGTTTGGGAAAGCAAACTTTGCTTCTAATGATCTGGGATGACCTTGGCCACGAGCACTACAGAATTCGAATCAAAACAAGAGGAAGAGGAGGACGAGTTCATATTCACTCTGATGGATGCCAATTGTTCTATTCAAAAGATGCTGCTCACTTTAAATCTTGCCTGGTAGTCTGACTGAACGAATGGAGAAGACTTCTCGAGGTAGAGGTATGTTTCCGGGGAATGATGAATGCAGGGAAGAAATTGCTGTCTAGTACATCGTCTAAGCTGTTAAAGGATTGATGTGTTGTGCCGGTATCTGGTTGACCACAAGCGTCACACCCGCTAGAGTAATTGTTATATATTGTGTAATAGACATGCCAGGTTAAGTGTAGATTTGCCAAATGTTTCGATATATTTTGGGTGCATCCATAACCTACACAATGAAACATTGTTGGATTATTGATCAAAAACAGACTTCTATAAATCTCTATCTCTTAATGTGGAATGTAGGGGTACTGGATACAACATACATGTGGCACCATCTCTACCGTCCATCATGGTGCCACATGTCATCATCTAATGGGTTTTCTCTTGATGGCACAAGTTACAAAGTTAAAGCCAATTACTACAAAGATATTCTCTCATTATTACCCTAGTAAATGCTAAGAATGGAGTTACATTGTAGCCTATAAATATGAAGGCAAGCTACTCATTCTAGGCATGTTCTGATCTTCTGATAGTCTAATGCTCTCAACACTATCTCATGGTGAGGTCTCATGATCAACGACCTCCCCAATCTCTCATGATGAGACCTCACCTCTCAGGTCTCATCTCTCTCGAGCTCTCCTCATAATCGAGCTCCCATTTTGTATCACCACCACTACTATAATAAACTTTTTTTTCTCTCTCCGTGGATGTAGGCACAATTGCCGAACCACGTATACAATGGTGTTCATGTCTCTACTTTATTTCTTATCATGTCATTACATATATTCATCTTTCATTAATGTATGACCAACCTCACAAATATGGTCAATACATGGAATAATTCAAATTCCGCACATGGACATGCAAGAAACAAATGAACTTTATCAGGTATTCCTAACATTGTACAAAAGTCAGTAGTTTGTATACTGCAATGTATATACTACAAGTATTGCTGTCATAGACGATAGACCGACTTATTATGTCGCATTGACCTAATAATTTCATTATACAGCCTCACTACATTACAGAAGCTCCATCCAATAATTTTTTGGATTGCAACTGATATTTACATGCATAATAATTCAGCAGTAAATTAAGACTGTGCGCATAATGTCTTAAGCAGTTTCGTGGGTGTCGTTCAACAAAAAAAGAAGCTTAAAAAATCACACACACTCAGAGACTTGTTTGTCCTAATTGGAATAGAGAAGAACAGATGCAGTAGATGTAATGTTCTTCCTCCACCCTAGTGGTTTAATTATAAGGGTTTCCAGTCTACTTAATTGGGATGTCCTAGTTAATGTGATCAAGAGGCAAATCATGATGTTAAACACATCATACATTATGCATGTCAGTATACATTCATTTATTATTAGCACTACTACCTGAAATTTCATGAGTTGTCCTGTATAAAGCTCTGATCATTTAGTTGTTCTTTCAGTAGTCTTATACAAATTGCCTCTTACTGAAGAGATCACTTAGTAGAATGTATTTTAATGCTACGATGCATAGTTATTCACTTATTCCTGTTTCCAAAACATAATAATTCAGGGGAATATTGAGAAATTGGAGGAAATTGAGTACAAAAGTCAATATTTGGCATACTATTTCAAAGCTCATTGGATTTGGATATGGTGTTGGGTGTTGTATATTGGCTCGCCATAGTTGGGTGCACAGGATCATACCTTATAAGACGTGTGATCCATAGGATCAGTTTCCTATATTGGTTAAGGAAACCATATATGTGCAGGAGTTCTATTTGGATTCGGTTTCCTATTTATCTCTAGTTTGAATTAGTAATTCTATATGGATTTGATTTCTATCCATGGGCTATAAATACCCAAGTAACTTGGTATTTGTAAGACAAGACAATAAGGCAAGACAAAAGAGTAGAAAACGATAGAAACATAGAGATAGATAGAGTAAAAGAGAGAGAACTTTGGGAGCCAAGGGTGTATTGGGTTTAAGGTGAGAGATTAAGATCTTGAGAAAGATACTAGGGAGATTATTGTAATCGGTGTTTCTTTCCTTATAGTGAAATCTTCTCATTGTTCCCCGTGGAGGTAGGCATTGTCGAACCACGTATATCTTGGTGTTATTGTTCTTTATTGTTTTGTTCTTCTTATACTATTGTTTATTATTTGGTAATCTTTGACTTCATTGACAAAACGGATCTTGTATTGCAAATGAGGTGTTCTCACGAATATCTAGGTTGCGGGTTGTTGGCGTTGTTAGGATTTAATTAATCACTGCATATAGTTCAACAAGTGGTATCAAGAGCTTAGGTTGGATTTAAGGTTTTGTCAAAGATGACGGAGACTACAGGTGTTCCTGCAAATAGTGACGGTAAGAAACCATCGGTTACTACTCTTGGCGGCGGTGTAAAGGTTGAGATTAAACCGTTTGACGGTAGAGATAACTTTACACTATGGCAACGGAAGATGAGAAACGTTTTGATCCAACAAGATCTTCATGTGGTTCTTAACGGGAAAGACAAGAAGCCAAAGCACATGTCAGATGACGAGTGGAACAAAGCAGATCTCAAAGCCATGAGTTCCATCGAACTACATATCTCGGACGAGGTGATGTTTAATGTGATGGAGGAAACTTGTGCCAAAGGAACGTGGGAAAAGCTCGAGAAGTTGTATATGGGTAAGTCTTTATCAAATAAACTTTTCTTGAAAGATGAACTCTTGAATCTTCGGATGGGAGAAGGTGGTGATCTTATGGAACATCTAAACGTGTTCAATAAGTGCATCACAAATTTGCTACGGGTGGATGTGAAGTATGACGATGAAGACAAGTCTCTGTACCAGCTCAGATATTTGCCTCCATCTTTCAAGCACTTCAGGACCACATTGATGTTCGGCAAGGATACTTTAAAGTATGATGAAGTTCTTCAAGATATAATCTCTCATGTGAAGATGAATAAGAACACAGGTGAAGACTCTCAAGCAGAAGGACTATATGTCAATAATTCTAATGAGAGCGGCCGAACAAATAAGAGAAGTAGCAAATCAAAAGGCAGGGGAAGATCTAAATCCAGGGATAAAGAAGGTTGCTTTGAATGTGGTGCGACAGACCACTGGAAACGAGATTGTAAGAAATATAAGGAAAAGAAGAAGAAGGCCAAAAATTCAAATTCAACCAGCGTTGTTACAGATGGTAGCGACGGAGAAATTTTGGCGACTTCTTCAGGTAATGATATTTCTTCGCCTTGGATTTTAGATTGTGGTGCTTGACAAGTTTGAGAAAAGAAAAGGCGACGTAGTTTTTATGGGGAATAATTCCAGTTGTAAAGTTTGTGGAATTGGTACGGTAAAGTTGAAGATGCATGATGGAATTGTTAGGACTCTGGGTAACGTGAAATACGTTCCTGCACTAAGGAAGAATCTTATTTCCCTGGGTTATTTGGATAAGAATGGGTACACATACAAATCCAAAGATGGGAATCTCATAGTCTCAAAGGGTTCACTTGTGGTTATGAGAAGAGTAAGACTTTCTAACAATTTATACAAGTTTTTAGGAGATACAGTAATTGGTGGAGCTGCAGTTTCTACACAAGAAGATCACACTCAGGTTTGGCACTTGAGGCTAAGGCATATGAGTGAAAGAGCCCTGGAAGAACTACACAAGCGACAATTGTTGAAGGGTGTAGGAGACTGTAAACTTGAGTTCTGCAAGTATTGTATTATGGGAAAGCAAACTAAAGTACACTTCAAAGCTGCAAATACAAAGAACAGAAGTACAGAAGTACTTAACTATATTCACTCAGATGTGTGGGGGTCTTCACCTACTCAATCACAAGGTGGAGCTCGCTACTTTGTCACTTTCATGGATGATTTTTCGAGGAAAGTTTGGGTCTACTTCATGAAGGAGAAATCCGAAGTTTTCACTAAATTCCCGGCAGAGGTAGAGAATCAAACAGGCAGAAAAATCAAGTATCTAAGAACTGACAATGGCGGTGAATATAAGGATAAGAAGTTTCTACAGTACTGCAAAGATGAAGGTATTGCAAGGCATGTTACCGTGAAGAAGAATCCCAAACAGAATGGAGCTGCAGAAAGGATGAATTGAACTCTTATGAATAAAGATAGGTGCATGAGGTTTCATGCAGGTCTGCCAGAGATGTTTTGGGCAGAGTCACTTAACCATGCTTGTCACTTGGTTAATCGTTCACCATCCAAGATGCTTGATTTCAGATGTGCATAAGAGGTATGGTCAGGTAAACCGGTAGACTACTCTACTTTGAAGGTATTTGGATGTAATGCATATGCTCTTATTCCTAGTGATGAGAGAACCAAACTTAAACCCAAATCTCATGAATGCATTTTCATCGGCTTCGAGAAGGGAGTGAAGGGTTATAAGTTATGGGATCCAGTGAACCGAAAGAAAATCCTTAGTAGAGATGTTGTGTTTGATGAGAAGACTATGCCTATGAATCAAGACATGAAGAATGGTGAGAAAAACACTATTGTTAAGAAAGCAACTACAGAGATATCTCCTCTTACCAAGGTATCCAACAGGGAGACTCCTATTCAGGTGGAGGAGTCAGATGCAGGGGTTGAAGAGGATGGGCCAGAACAACAACAGTGTGAAAAGGAGGTTGAATCTAATAAAGATAAGCAACAACCTTACAGCATAGCAAAGAACCGGGGCCAAAGACAAGTCAAAGCACCTATTAGACTTGGGTTCGAGGAAGAAGTTCATTATGCTTTAAGCATTAGTGAAGGTGATCCTACTTCTTATCGTGAAGCAGTTGAAAGTAACGAAAGAGAAGAGTGGATTGAAGCTATGGCTGAAGAGATGGAATCTCTATACAAGAACTCCGTTTGGGAGTTGGTTCCTAAACCTGCAGAAAGAAAAATTGTTGGCTGTAAGTGGGTTTACAGGAAGAAGGAAGAAATGCATGAGAAAGAACCACCAAAGTTCAAAGCACGTTTGGTGGCGAAGGGGTACTCATAGAAGGAAGGAGTTGATTATGATGAAATTTTCTCTCCGGTAGTGAAACATACTTCTATTAGAGTGTTACTATCACTGGTTGCTCAGCAGGATATGGAGCTTGAGCAGTTAGATGTCAAAACTGCTTTTCTCCATGGTGAATTAGAGGAAGTCATCTACATGGCTCAACCTCAGGGTTTTGTTGAAGCTGGTAAGGAAAATCTGGTTTGTAGGTTGAAGAAGTCTCTTTACGGGCTCAAGTAATCTTCAAGACAGTGGTACAAACGTTTCGACTCTTATATGCTGAACATTGGGTACAGAAGATGTGACTATGATTGTTGTGTGTACACTCATGTGTTTGATGATGGGATGGTGATCCTATTGCTATTTTATGTAGATGACATGCTTATTGCTTATCGGGATATGTCTAGAATTAAGGAGCTGAAGACGTTGTTAAGCAAGGAATTCGACATGAAGGATCTTGGTCCTGCACAGAAGATCCTAGGTATGGAGATAAGGAGAGACAGGAAAGCTGGAAAGATATGGCTGTCACAAGTCAAGTACATTCAAATGGTACTTGAGCGCTTCAATATGATTGATGCAGATCATGTGTCAACTCTTTTGAACAACAGTTTTGTTTTAAACAAAAGTCAATGTCCTTCCACAGATGCTGAAGTGAAAAAGATGAAGAAGAAGCCGTATGCAAGAGCAGTAGGGTGTCTCATGTACTCAATCGTATGCACAAGACCTGATTTAGCTCAAGCACTAAGTGTAGTATCAAGATACATGGCGAATCCAGGAAAGCTACACTGGAAAGCTGTGACATGGATTCTCAAGTATCTGAAGGGCACTAAGACGTTGGGTATCTTGTTTGAAAGACAACAAGGGAAAGCATGTGTTTCAGGTTATGTGGATGCTGATTATGCAGGAGATTTAGATAAGCGAAGATCCACCACAGGGTACGTCTTCACTTATGGTGGATGACCGGTTAGTTGGAGATCAATGCTCCAAACGGTTACTGCTCTATCAACTACTGAGACGGAGTATATGGCGGTAACAGAAGCTTGCAAGGAAGCTATTTGGCTGAAGGGATTAGTAAGCACATTCGGGTTAGATCAAAATTCTATGATGATAAGATGTGACAGTCAGAGTGTTATTGCCTTGCAAAGAATCAAATGTTTCATGCAAGAACGAAACATATTGATATTCGCTATCATCGGATTCGGGATTGGTTGGACTCAGGTGAAATTACAGTTGAGAAGGTTCACACAGATGGGAATGTTTCAGATTGTCTTACTAAGCCGGTTTCAGTTGAGAAGTTCAGACATTGTTTGAACTTGCTCAATCTTTGTACATGCTAAAGATTGGGTGGAACACCTCCTCACTTGAGGTGAGTTGAGGCAAGAGGATTCTTGCCAATGTGACGGTGCTTGAAGAAATTCAAGCTGCAATGATCTTGTTTTTTTTGTCGATGGCTCACCAAGGTGGAGATTGTTGTATATTGGCTCGCCATAGTTGGGTGCACATGATCATACCTTATAAGACGTGTGATCCATAGGATCAGTTTCCTATATTGGTTAAGGAAACCATATATGTGCAGGAGTTCTATTTGGACTCGGTTTCCTATTTATCTCTAGTTTGAATTAGTAATTCTATATGGATTTGATTTCTATCCATGGGCTATAAATATCCAAGTAACTTGGTATTTGTAAGACAAGACAATAAGGCAAGACAAAATAGTAGAAAACAATAGAAACATAGAGATAGAGTAAAAGAGAGAGAACTTTGGGAGCCAAGGGTGTATTGGGTTTAAGGTGAGAGATTAAGATCTTGAGAAAGATACTAGGGAGATTATTGTAATCGGTGTTTCTTTCCTTATAGTGAAATCTTCTCATTGTTCCCCGTGGAGGTAGGCATTGCCGAACCACGTATATCTTGGTGTTATTGTTCTTTATTGTTTTGTTCTTCTTATACTATTGTTTATTGTTTGGTAATCTTTGACTTCATTGACAAAACGGATCCTATATTGCAAAGGAGGTGTTCTCACGAATATCTAGGTTGCGGGTTGTTGGCGTTGTTAGGATTTAATTAATCACTGCATATAGTTCAACATTGGGCACGTAATAAAGATCAAGAAAATTTAAGGTTTGTTTGATTCGAGCAGTAAACTAGTTTACCGATAAAAATGGAGGACAGCCGATGAAATTAAAAATTTAATGTTAGAGAAGAAGACACCGAAGTCTTAAGGGAGTTTTGACCGAGCATTGAGTTTTCTTCTTATTTGTGTGCAATTACTTATATGCCCCTCTCAAAAATTTACAAGGAAAGAATCCCACCCGAATCAAACAGACCCTATATTGTTAAATATTTGGTATACTAAATCAAATAGTTTTATACGTTTTTATCGTTAAATATTAGTTAACTTAAACAGAAAACAATTACTTTAGTTTAGGGAGCAAAACAGACTTCTATATCTTAATGCGGAATACCAAAAATTCTACACATGGACACGCAAGAAGCCAAAAAGCCAATGAACTTTAACAGGTATTCCTAACATTATACAAAGGTCAGTAGTTGCTATACTACAAGTATTGTTGCCATAGACGACCTTCGTATTCGTTGGAGACAACATGTGTTAGAACGTCAGAACCTGGGATGCAAGCTCTGTTCTTGTGGGAAGGAGATTGGCTAAATTTGCCGTGCTGTCAAATGTTTCGACTAATGGCTTTCTGTGCTGGACTCTGTTGTTCCACCTCTGCTATTTGCCTATTCCTACAGATTTCAATCTGCATAGCGAGTTGGGGACTAGTCTTCATTTTGCACCTTGGTTTTCATGGCCTAAATTTGTTTATCCTTATTTTTGTGTTTTCGCTATTTTTTAAGGCTAGTTTATGACTTTATGCAAGTCTAAGTCTGTTCTTGCCTGTTGGGACTTTTGTATTTTATAGCAAAGCAAAGTAAATCTGAAGTGAAGTTTCTATAGTTTATCCAAGCTAGTCTGTTCCTCCCTCCATGAAAGGCTGGGCTGAGTCTATTGTTCGAAAATATTGCCTTGCTACAAAAGCTCCATCCAATATTTTGTTGGATTGCGACTGACATTTACATGCATAATAATTCAGCAGTAAGTAAAATATTTTGACACCGTGCAATGATATAATCTGCAACAGTATTTCGATATGCTCTATTAATGGCATAGATCACATCAATGTGCTTGTTTGTTTGTTTGGTGATATCAATTGAGATGTGAAACACCACATGATGCGTGTGAATACATTCATATCTTGCTCACACTAACGGAAACTTTGTATGAGTTTTCTGTATAAATTCCAAAATCGTTTGTGGTTTGTTCTTGTTAGCCCACCTATAAAAATTACCCAGAAAGAGAGAACAAATGTTAGGTACATTTAAAATATTTTATCTTGAAATGTATAGTTGAAAATAATGATTAGAATTACCTTATTTTAAATATTGGGGGAAATTGAATAACCAGGACAAATTAAAAAAAAATATTGGATATTATGAGAAGTGAGAAAGTTGATAAGGAGAACACAAATGAGCAATTCGTGAGGTGAGTTTTTAATATAGAAGTTTTAGCTCTGTCAAAGTTAGAAAAAAATAACTTCAACAGATTTCCAAATTAGTTTGTAACAAAAATAAATTCATACATAATCCTAAGTTCCGATATCAAATTACTAGACCATTCTTATTTCAATATTGTATGAATGGTGAATGGTCTCCATATGATATATAATAGATCATATCCTTATTGCAAGTGCATTATTTTTAAAGATCAGCAAGAATACTACGATTTTGTACATACAGCCGAATTTCGGGAGTCTGGACTTACTAATGAGCAGAGAGGGAAGCCAATTCCATGGCGTTTCGTCGGGGAACAAGATAAACAACATACTGTGGATGGAAAGATAGAAGAGATAAATTCCCTTATCTCCTCCACTGCTCCAGCCACCTCCTCTGCAAGCTCAGAAACCCCATCGTGGAAATCCTCAAATCCATTGAAGTGAAAGGAACAAAGGGATCTCCTAACAGATTCATAAACTTGGTCCTCGAGGAGGGCAATCTCACTACTGTAAGAAGAAAGAGAGGAAGAGGAAGAAGTAGACATGGTCTTGGAAGAAAGAATAGAGAAAACATTGGGTGTCTGGAAGCACAAAAGGGGATTTATGCTCTGCACTTCAACTCTCATCCTCCCAACCACCTATTCATAACATTTCTGGCGCGCTGCTCTCTAGGAGCTGACCTTGGGTTCTTAAGACTGTTCATGCTTTGGTTTGTTTGGTTTACTTTCAATTTTCTTGTATTGTTTTGTTTTGTTTTGGACCTGCTTAGCAGGCCTAGTGTCGCAGGCCTTGGGAAGCCATGGTTCTATATTCCCTACTTGTATGAGGTCAGGCCTTATGTCCCCCTCACTGATTTGAATTGATTATATCAACTACAGGTAAGGGGTCTGCCAAACCCCACCCCAACCTGGGTTTTTTTTTGGATGGACACCAATCCCAACTGGCAATGAAGTGAGGAGCTCTCTTGACTCCTTAGATGGTGTGGGGATAGAAGCATTTTTTATGTATAAAAAATGTGCAACAGGATCAAAGGGGTTGTTTGGTTCTGGCTTGGTGGCCAGTTGAGAAATTAGGAGCATCAGCGAGTTAATTATCAACTAAGGTGGCGTCTTGGCATCTTGAAGTGTGCTGCTGCTGAAATTGCGCATGAGGAAGTCACTGCTCAATCTTTGATCTTGTAATATGAGTCAAATTCTGTTCACTCTCTGTTGTGTTCAGATCTAACCAGGGGCAGCCCCTTTGATGTGGGCTGATCAGGGTTTTAAGCATTTTTTGAAGATTAATAAAATTAACTTTATTAAAAGAAAAAACATCAAACAAAGCAACTCCAGCAAAAACCAGTATCGACATGTAAGAAGTCAATGAACTTTAATCGGTATCCTTCAGCTAGCAGAACCATCAATGATTCATAGTCTATGAATTGTTGACATTCCATAGCCCACAAAGAACTACAAGTATTGCTTGTTCATTAGACGATATTGGTTGAGATGTGAAACACAACATACACAATGCATGTCAGTACATTCATTTCTTATTGGCGCTACCTGAATTTATGGTGAATTATGCATGTCAGTTGAAATCTTTTTGTTCTCCCAGTTTGTCTTTCATCAGGTCCACCTAAAATAATTACTTGAAAATTAAGTGATTATCATCACACTTCGAAAATACTGGAGGGAATTGAATGTGAAAGGTAACTTCATATATTAACTAGATGTACAAGTGCACTTTCTAGGGTATGCTAGAATTGTCCATCTTTTGAGCAGGAGGAATTGAATCAGACATTGCCAGGGTATACAATAACAAACCTACAAATGTAGATCATTATCAGTACCGATTATCAGATTTTCAAACAAGCTCTTCCAATGATAGATTTTCATTGCTAGTGCATCATTTCTATGGATCATTGTTCTACTTTTTATGGTGTACTATATTTTTTTGGCAGTATAAAAATATATTTACAGTCACACTCACACGTACATGAACATAACTCCCCCTCAAATCCTAGCCATGCAATTTGTTCTCAAGAATACCTTACATATTGTTAATTTGTACATACTGGCCTTCTCAGCTGATCATTTACGGATTAATGAGAGGGAAGCCAATTCCATGGCGCTTAGTTGGGAACAGGACAAACAGCATACTGCAGATGACACCAATGGCAGCTGACAATGAAGTAAGGAGCTCCCTCGATTCTTGTGAGATGGTGTAGGATAAAAGCATTTCACCACATTTTCATCAAACAAAGCGACTGCAGCGAAAACTAGTATGCACATGAAGGCATGTAAGAAGTCAATGAACATTAGTTAGTACCTTTCAGCTAGCTCAGGCAAAATCGTAGTAGAACCATCAATGACCCATAATCCATGAATTGATTCAATTCCATATTTCCATAACACACATTCCCATTTCTATCTTTAAACCTAGCATTAAAGCTCCAAATGTAACAGGCCGGATAACCCACAAATTAAAGACTTAAAGTATTGTTGTCATAGACCAACTTACCATGTCGCATTGACATTGATATTTTGTGGAGACAATAGGTGATAGAAGCTAGAATGCAAAAACTGTTCCTGTACCAAGGAGATTGGCTAAATGTGTCGTGCTCTCAAAGGTTCCACTGATGGATTTCTATGCAGGGGTCTGTTCATCAAACATGGCATGTAAGAAGTCAATTGTATTAACCTATTTCTAGATTAATGCATTAACTGAGGTCAGGTCGCTGGGGAGACTTGACCAAATGGGAAGATGTTAGATCGGGGTGGCTGCACCTCGTTGAGATCGAGATTGCCTACGTACTCTAGCTCGGGGGAATTGAACTTAGAGATCAAGCCATCGTAGTTCTGTTTATATAGAAGATAGAAGGGCGTGGATCTTGCAGATTCTCCGTCATCATAATGAGGATTAATTGTGTAACGAATGAGGAGCGTCTCTGTGAATTAACTATGTAACTGATGGAGATATTCTGTGCATTGAATGATAGCGCGTGTGTGTAAGCAGCTCGCATCTGGTCGGGTCGCTGTGGGCGAGCTGCTATGAGGTCGTTGTTGTAGCGATCTGGTGAATGGTTGACTGTGCCACGTGGCTGCTTTTGATTGGCTGGAGTATGTAGTACCCCTACATCAATCCACTAGCTCAAGGGGATTCAAAGCTGAACCATCAATGACCCGTATTCCATGTAGGCATGTAGCCATTCCATAGCACCATTTTCCATTTCTATCTTTCCATTTCTATGGCTAAAACCATCTGTACGTAAAACTCAAAATATAACAGGACATCCCACAAAGAACTACAAGTATTTCTGTCATAGACCAACTAATTACCATGTCACATTGACCTTGGTCAGAGAAAATAGGTTATACAAGTTGGAACGCGCGAACAGTTCCGGCAGAAAGGAGATTGGCTAAATGCGCTGTGCCCTCAAAGGTCCAGATTAATGGATTTCCATGGCCCAAACTTGTATATCCTTACTTTTTGCATTTCGATATTTTGAGGCTATCAACACACGTCACAACCATGCATATATCAAATCAATTGGATATCATGTGGTAATTGAATGTGAGAACATTCATTTCTTATTTGCGCTACCTGAATTTATGGTGAGTTTCTTGTATATAGCTTTTCCAATGTTTCCCCAAAATGCTAATTAAAATCTTTTTGCTCTCCCAGGGCGCCTTATTGTTTTATTTGTTTTTTGTCAAGAGAAATCTTGTTTTTTTCATCAGGTCCACCTTAAAAATTGATTATCATAACATATTTGAAATACCGGAGGAAATTGAATGTGATAAGTAACTTCATATATTAACTAGATGTTTCATCGCACTCGATCAAGGATAAGCTGGAATTGGGCAATGTAGATGTAAGGAATATAAGTTATATTTTCTATTGTCTGGTATTTTACCAGACCGGGTATTTGGTCCTGCAGGCATGTAAGATTTCCATGTCATTATTAAGCCGGACGAATCAAACTTAGCGGAGGTATACACTAACAAAGCTAGCAATATACAACTAACAAGTAAATTTTATTATCACTGCAAAAACTACTAGCCATGCGATTTGTCATCAAGAATATTGTGCTATTATGTTGTACATATTGGCCTGGCCAAATGCTTGTTTACTGATTAGTGAGTGGGAAGCCAATTCCATGGCGCTTAGTTGGGAACAAGACAAACAACATACTGCAGACGACACCAATGGCAACTGGCAAGGAAGTAAGGAGCTTCTTCGACTCTTGAGATGGTGTAGGATAAAAGCATTTTACCACATTTTCATCAAACAAAGCGATAGCGGCAAAAACCAGTATGGACATGAAGGCATGTAAAAAGTCAATGAACTTTAACCGGTATCCTTCAGCTAGCTCAGGTGGAATCGTAGCAGAGCCATCAATGACCCATAGTCCATGAATCGTCGCCATTCCATAGCACACCTTCCCATTTCTATCTCTAAAACTATCTGTAAAACTCGATATAAAACAGGACATCCCACAAAGTACTACAAGTATTCCTGTCATAGACCGACTTACTATGTCACACTGACCTTGGTTCGAGAAAATAGGTGATAGAAGCTGGAATGCAAGAACTGTTCCTGTAGGAAGGAGATTGGCTAAATGCGCTGTGCTCTCAAAAGTTCGACTAATGGCTTTCTGTATAGGAGTTTGCTGTTCTACCTCTGCTATTTGCTTACAGCATAACAGAGGTCGTCGATTTCGATCTACATAGGGACAGTAATCTTCATCTTGCACCTTGATGTCCATAGCTCAAATTTATTTTGGATTATCTTTTCTGTTTTCGATACTTTTGAGACTAGTTCCTGGATTCAATATTTATAGATGAAACCAAAACAGAATTGAAGTTAGATGGAAGCAAAGCAAAACAAATCTGAAATGAGGTTTTTAATGTTGTTAGGAAAGGCATAAAGGGTACCTAAATGGCTAAATTCATGCATGAAAGTAAACTTCTATTTGTACTTTATTGAGTAGAACCTTAATCACACACTCAATCTTCTGATGAAAAAAGACTCAAATCAATGGTTAGAATTCACTGATCGAGCTAAAATGGTTGCAGCAAATGACAATGATGAATTCAGCTAGTTTGGTTTCTAGTCTCTTGTGTCTTAGAAGTATTTTCTTTTGCTAATACGTTACACATTGATATTGTTGTTAGATTTTGGCTTCTATTTCTTTATGCATAAAGCAAATGTGGTTCATGTTTTTGCAGTTAGGATTGATCATGCGTAAAATGACTCAAGTACTCATCCCCAAATTGCACCAAGTTTGATGTAGGTAAAATTGAATTGTACTTGAGCTCAGAAGTCAGCTCCACGGCGAAATGGATTTCTCAACAAAATGAGCAAACTAGCACAAACTTAACAAAGCCAATATGTACATAACAAGGTCCGCAACTCCGCATCGCTATTCTACCAACTGTGTCATTCCACATTGATATCGAAAATGTTATCGATATATCCAATATGGCTAAACCTAACAAGGGCCTATAGTGAGCAGTGCTATTCTACGAACTGTCATTCAATATGGCGAATTTTCATGACTTTGCTAAAACTAACCAGGGCCTATAGTGGGCAGTGGCAGTCAGAAGGAACCTTTTCACATCTCAGTTCAACCAGATTGCGCTATGTAATTGGGCTTTCCATAGTCCATTCCAAGCCCATGTAAGCATTAATCTCAAGCCCAAGTTATTCTTGGATCCACTTTATCAGCGGTTCGAACCGGACAATATCGAGTTCAAAATACCGAACCACAGCAAACCCGGTTTAGAAAACGGCATTTTAAAGAAAACATTACACAGAGAAAGAACAGAAACAGAGAGAAAGTAGACAGTTTGATCGCTGTTGAAAGCTTTGATCATCGTTAAAAATGGTAATTAAATTAATTCTTGATTTAATTCTTATTAGCTAATTTCAACAATTTTTTTGCTTACATTTTCTTGAATTTTTAAACTTGATTCATTTTTCAATATTGATACAAACAAACCCTAGTTTCATTCTGATTTGTTTTAATGATGATTTTTGCAGATTCATTTTGTACTTTTAATTAGTCGTCAAGGGAAAGTGAGATTAACAAAATGGTATTCACCATATTCTCAGAAAGAAAGAACCAAGGTAGCTTTAATATTTTTAATTTTTTTTTTTTTTTTTTTTGTATTATAAGTATTCACAATATTGATCTGTAACTCTGTAAGTGTGCATTGTGAAAATATATGATGCATTTTGTATAAAGTTCATTGATTGAATAAGAGAATATATCATTAATTCATCACATCATTCTCTGCTACATGAAGAATTGTATGTTATGATCTTAACATCAAAATTTTATTACAACCCTAACTGGGAAGGTGGGAAGTGGAAACCACCATCCTCGAAATTGATTTCCAACTAGACTATACAGTATTATATGACTGTGTGTTTTAAAATGGGAAGAGAAGAAGGGTGTGAGGCCATTATGTTGTAGAATATGGTAGGGTAGCAGGACACATTGTAGATGATGGTTACATCTATATATGACCTTGTGATTCCCTTTTCCTAAAGTCGTGATTGTCGATACATACCTGAATTTCACTTGCTATCCATGTTTTTTTTTTCAGGTGATCCGAGAGCTTAGTGGTGTGATTCTTACAAGAGTCCCTAAGCTTTGCAATTTTGTTGAGTGGAGAGGATTTAAAGTCGTATATAAGAGGTGGTACCTGAATTTTATTTTGGAGATTTTGTCATGATTTCTCGTGAAAAAACGAATGACTGGTTTATATTATTATCTTGATCAGATACGCCAGCCTCTATTTCTGCATGTGCATTGACCAGGAAGATAACGAACTCGAGATCCTTGAAATAATTCATCATTATGTTGAGATACTGGACCGTTACTTTGGCAGCGTAAGTCAACTTGAATGTGATGTATATCATGAATAAAACCATTTATTCACATCTTTTTGGTTGATTTAGTGTAGAACTGATCATCATTTCTTTCTATACTCTCAATAGGTATGTGAACTGGACCTGATTTTCAATTTCCACAAGGTATGCTTGCCTCTTTGTTTCTTTATGCCATTTCTCTGGACTGGAATTACAAATGACTAATGAGTGTACATTTGAGTATAGCCTTAGTGGTGTGTGTGTGTGTTGACAGAGGCATGATTTCATTTCTTTGCTTGATTCTGTTAACCTTGTAGGCCTACTATATATTGGATGAGATATTGATTGCTGGTGAACTTCAAGAGACAAGCAAGAAAACTGTTGCACGGCTTGTAGCTGCACAGGTATCGTATACCTATTTATGGTCTTCTGGAGTCAAATATCTCAAACCCTTGTTGAGCGCGCGCTTGGGTTTTATTTTGCAGGATTTGATGGTAGAGACTGCAAAGGAGGAGGCTAGTTCAATAAGCAGCATAATTGCACAGGCAACAAAATAGAAACTTTGACTGGTACGGCGGATTCAGTGTGTTGACAGATTCAATGTGTTTTCGGTTTCATCTGTCCATATATATCTTCTTAATTGATATCATTATCATGTAATAGTTATCCAATTTCCTCCTTCCACCCAAGTCCTGAATTTTGAACCATTTTTCTGCAGAGCTGAAATGTATCTAGTTATTTTGATGTAATACAATATTTTCATGCAACACAATAATCTTTACAGTGTCATTAGTTGCAAGACAGACGATAAACTTAGCTCCACTGTTTTTCCAGATATAGTTGAAAATGATGCCTTATGTCATCATATGGATGAAATTGAAATCTGCGAAAGCATATAACATAGATGAAAATGAGGCCTTACGTCATCATGTAAATCCTTAAGTGAATGCAAGTCTGACAAGACTGATAAAGATTAATAATGTCTCCAACAAATTATATACTGAGCAGCTGACTACACATCTTGACCCATTTCGATGCATGCTGAATGCTGCACAACTAACTATGGGAGTTTGTGCTCAGTGCTCACCACACTCCAACTTTAGCCTTTGCATCTTTGGAATCCAACATAGTAACATACAACACTTTCCACAATTAATAGCGGAACTTTTTTCTTTTTACCACTGCACTCAATCAATCAATAAATTCATATCATCCAGTGAAAAAAAGTCATATCCATTAAATCTTTTGAAAGCTACACCAAATTACAAATAAACATTTAAGTGTTAAGATGGCGAATAGGAAAAATGCGTGAAGTGAAAATCTTGCCTCTTAGCACTTAGGAGCAAAGTGTTTTCCTAAGCACATCTGGACCTTACACGTTAAACATTCATACAAGTCTTAAAAAAATCATTATAACATATCCTTGATTCTGAATGGTTGCTAGATACTTGGATTAGACTATGAGTGTTTGCTCTTAGCGCTATGGCGGGAAATTCTTTCTTCAAAAATACTAGGTTGTTACTGGACCGATACAAAGTGTTGGGCCTTTTAGGATTTGTAACTTTGTGAGCTTTTTACTCAATCACCAGCCCTATTTTTAACTCACCCAATTCTTTCGCAGACGAAAAAGTTCTAACTTTGCAGTTTGCCCTAGCTCTCTCTCTGTTTCAAGGTTTCATTCTTTCGATCGCGAATACTACTGGTAATCTCTCACTTATTTGTGTATTCGAAGTGATTTCAACTTTCAAGTAATTTTCTCTATTTGTTGGGTTTTTTTTTATAGAAAAGTTGAAATCAATTGAATTTGTTTTCATTTCATCTACTTGCTTGGATTTTCAATCAGTAGTGTTGATGTATTAGAAATTGCTAAATTTCGACAATATTCCGTTTGGTTTCTAATTTCTCGACATTATGCCGATAGGATTTGCAGAGAATTGGTAATGACTCTCTGTACTGTAGAGATTGATTCTAGATGACATCTTTTTTTTATGCTTTGCAGGTTTTAAATATTCTCATCATGAGTTGGTGCACTATTGAATCTGATCCTGGTAAGTAATATGTCTGTTCTTTTAGTTATTTGATCGAATTATTAGTGTTATCTTATTTCATTTACCTTGCGTGGCATATACTGCATCATGGTGCGTATAAATTATTATGTACGTCATATCTATTACTGAAACATGCTTAACCTTGGATGTTAATTGCATAGTACAAAGTATCGGTATCGACTAATGTATCGATCTATTGGGATATATTGGAATCTATCGGTGGATATTTTACATCGAATGTATCGACTAATATATTAATTTGTTATACAAAATATATATAAAATCAAATTTAAAAGTATATTATCATAGTATTTACTTAAAAAACATCATATCTACTAAAAATAGAATAAACAAATTATTTCTAAAAAAAAAATTTGAAAAAAAATAATATTTCTAGAAAATATCGGAAATATCGGCCAATATTTTACATAAACACCAAGGGGTAAATGTAGGGAATGTATCGTATTGTTTTTCTAAAAAACCGATATGATATATCGCGATATTTTGTACTATGGTTAATTGTGATTAACTTTTGTGTTTTATTAATTTTTAGGTATTTCCTATTGTTTTTTATGATATGATATTAGTATCTTAGCGCCTAAGTAAAATGCTAAAGTTGAACATGTGATTATCGACAACTTGACTTAACAATCTGCCAAGTCAGTGTTGTCCTTATTTTTTAAGTTAGGGCCTGTTTGATAACCGGGGAATAAAATGGGATGATTTACCGGTAAATTTGGTCAACCGGGTAAAACCAAGGTTTGGAGAATGGTCAACCAGGTAGAAAATAATTTGCCGAATTCACCTGTGTTTGTTAACAACTTGGGTAAATGTTAGGTAACAGAATTTGTCGAATTAACCGGTGTTTGATAACTTTTTGCATATCTGGTGAATCACAAATAACTTTGGGCCATGGACTCTTTGATTGTGATATGGGCATTATCCATCCATATTGGGCTACGGCCCAAGTACGATAAAGGGCAATTCTTGTAACATATGAAGCATAACTATGGGCCATGGACTCTTTGAATTTGATATGGGTCATTACAAATGTATATTATCCACACCTCAACAAATGTATTAATATTTAATTTTTCGATAATAAAAATATTGAACAAGTGTCTCATTTTAAGTATTTGATAATAAAGATAGTTAATATATTATCCACACTTCAACAAATGTCTTATTTTTTTATTATTATTATTATTTGATTTTATTTGATAAATTTTTTTTATGAAAGTAAAGATATAATTTTATGAAAGTAAATATGTGACCAAGATATAACATTAAAAAGAATTGTCCAATATTTTGTTTAAACGAACAATCCATATTACATTAAAAAGAATTATTCAATAAACAATTACAAACTTCCATACATGTTGTTTTATTTTTTTCCAAAACAATCATAGCTCTTACAATATTTATCACATTGTCTACATTTTAAAACAATTTTAGCATGATAAAATTGAAAATATCCCTTGTAAACATGGGCAGCCATAATACACCTCTTAAACATTCACAATATACCTTAACATGGGCAGTCATAATATGTCATAATATACCTTAACAAGTATCAAACGTAATAACTGTTATAACAAGCAACATAAATTTCAGTAGTGACGAAATTATCATAACATATCCATATTAATAAACAACCTGTCATAACCTATTATAATATATCATTACATAAAGCGATATAAAAAGTTGATTACATAGATGAAGTTGGGGGTTCGTTCTTTGAACATCATCCCAAGATATATAAAACAGAAAATTGTTGAAGATATAGTAACATTTGGGCCCTATTTACTTGTGGGAAACTTTTCTAGTTTTCCGGAAAACTATCTCCAAAGAAAATGAAAATTAGAAAACGTGTTTACTTGAGATGTTTTTATAGTTTTAGAAACAATTTTCTGATTTCCAATAATTTTCTGTTTTCTTATTTTAACTTTTAATAAGAGAAAACACCAATTTAGTGTTTTCCATTTGGAAAACACCATCGCGAAACCAAAAACACGAGCAAAGAAGAAGAAAAGAACTCACGACGTACGTACCTAGTTAGGACGTACGTACGTCCATTGAGGCAGCAAACATGTTTTGGTCAGGACGTACGTACGCAGTTAGGACGTTCGTACGTCCAAGCAGGCAGCAGACTTTATACGTGTGGGGACGTACGTACGCTGTTTCGACGTACGTACGTCTAATGTGAATTTTGTTTAAAAAAAATAGAAAACAGAAAACAGTTTTCTAATTTTTAAAATCAAGTGAACACGTTTTCTAATTTTCCAAAATTTTCATTAGAAAAAGAAAACTAGAGATAGAAAAGAAAAATGGAAATGGTTTCAGTTTTCCCCAAGTAAACAGGCCCTTGGTCCTCATGCTTGCCACCCACCGCTTTGTTTCAATGACATCATTCCATGCAACATCATCAGAAATAACCATGTTTGTCATGGGATCAAAAACAAATCCACAAAGAATGACCATTGAATATCCATAGAGAATTCTGTACACATTATACAACTTGGAAGATAACCATTGAATATTATATCAACATGCATATCTACACCCACAAAAATACGAAAACATTTAATAGCATTCATAAACAAAGCCCATCATATATATTGTCTAGCTAGCTTGTTCTTATTACAAACCATTATTACACCATGTAATTAACATGGCTACAAATTGCGTTCAAAGATTAATTACGCACTTCAAGTTGGAAGAAAGCCCACCATGTTAAACATTATGTGGTGGTAGTAGAAGAAATACTTGAGATGCGTTTAGGTAAATCATGAACGACCTATCTTTCAACTCCTTCCAATAATTAGGCACTTCAAGTTGTGCCCACGCTTCTTCGCTAGTTACAACCTTGCATTCCACCAGGTCAAAATTGAATCCCGGCCTCGCACACAAATCATTTATCTTCCCAACACGTTGCTTCAAATACTTGCAACGCCTCCGCACGTCTTCGCCGTCAACCTCAACATGAAAGTTAGTGGTCAAGTCGGTTGCAATTCTTCGGTTAACGTCACGTGGAAAACTACCATCTTCTCTACACAACCCAACGATGATAGCCTCAAAATATTTACTACAAATGTAGTTACCCATATCAAAAGACCACCTAGGGCACCTTATGCGTTCTGGCCTAGGTGCAAAGTGAATTCCCAGATGGTAGTTTTCCCAGGCATTATACCGCCGGAGGGGGGGTGGTTTGACCCATGCATCTGTGTAAGAAACATTGTTCATAAACAATTCACAAATATTCATAAACATAAGAAACATTGTTCATACATAGTCTTGTTACATAATATAAAATACAATTTATTTTGGGAACAAGGCAAGAAGCTTGTTCATTTAAGGGAGCCATTCACCACGGAATCTACTGCAAGGAGCATTTTCCTCCCATGTCTCATTTGTCGCAATCACTCTTTCACGATGTGCATCCCATTGAAAACCTTTTATATTTAATAATCCACGCATTTGTAAATAGGTATAGAAAAAATACTTCACCCTCTCGCGTACATCTTCCACCGACACCGGCATAGACGTTGCTTCCAAAACTTGGAAGTCCACTTCTACATGTGTGTGTTCTTGGAAAAGGAAACCAGGTTCGTCTTTATGCTTGACAAGTGTGTCAAGCATAACCACGTCCATTTTATGGTACCACCCTACCTTGAAAGTGCTTGGACCTTCCATTCTTCTAAAACCCAAAAACAACAATTACGAACAAAACAAAACTGTGTAGGAAAAACAGTCTTGAAAAAACTAACACATTCACATAACCACAAATGAACTGTGTCTATGTTATCAGAATTTGCCAGTTTTAAAGCTACAACATAACGATAATGAAAATATACAAAATAACAATCTGCGACATAATATAAATAAAATACTGTATCCATAGAACTGTCGCACGATAGTAATGAAATCACGCCACATAATCCAAAATAAAATACTGTATCCATAAAACAAGTATTCATAATAGTTTGACAAACATAATTCAACAATCATGAACACCCAAAAGCTAGACCCCAACTAGTGTAACTTTCTCATGTTCCATTCCAACTTGTATTCGTCATCGATTCCCATAAACGTATAGATCATTTCTGGATTCCCTCCTAAGAAATCCATGTAGTCCAGGTAAGCTTGTCTATTTCCTTGGGTAAGTCCTTTGACAACATTTGAAACCTCTGAAATGTTGGGTTTTTCCATAGAGCTTGCTATCTGTTGCACCGTCGTAGTCAATCCTTTGAAGGATGGAGGCTCAGGTATATCTGCCATGGTATACTTCAACTTACGACGCTTTGGTATGACAGGAGGGGCACTATCATTCCCCTTGCGAGCAGCAGATGCTACCGAACCACCGTCTCCCTCAAAATCAGCCGTAGGAAGTGGTGGTGTATCTCCAACTGGGGTGTTTGTCGCAAATTGGGATTCTATTCCGTCAACGCCACCATCCCCTTCCCCGAGGGTCTCATCCTCATCTTCATTCACTGCATGGATTGATCATTCACATCAGAAACTCATACATGCCACAATAACCATGTTGTGTAACAAACAATAAACCCACGTACTGGTTGGTTTGTAAGTTGGACTATCAAGATCATGGGCAGTATAGCTTCCCTCGCCCGTGGCGCAATCATCACCAACCAAGAATTCCATCTGGTCAAAAAATGGCAAAACCTTACCATTGAAGTTCTTGGCCTCGGGGTGCCCCTACAATGAACAATCCATTAACAATTGATATCGCACTATTGAATAACAACACATCAAACAAGCAAGGGCGTCAATTACCGCAATGTATGCAGCCCATGCGACAGGGTCGGCATTCACAACACATTTGTGTACCGGATCCCACCCAAATCCACTAGCATTCAACAATGCCTTTGCCACGCTGTATTCTTTCCTCAAAGTCCTCATCCTGGATCGCACATTCTCCGGGGTCACAGTCATTCCCAACTTTGTATTCACGGCATTTGCGACGACAGTGTAGGTGTCGGACTTAAATCCATTGTCCGCCCGCCTACCACACTTACTAACCTCCTCGCAGAGAGTATCAAGTAAAATATCCATCATTGCTGGTCCCCACCTTTGTTGGGTCCTTTGGGATGGTAGTTCGGGTGGGGGTGGAACGGGAGGGGCACTCCATGTTTGGGATGGGGTTTGATGGTTCCTTCTCTTTGTTTTTTTCGTTGAGGCGGTCGACATTCCTTGAATATTAATAACAAATCGTAATACTTGATTACAAACCATGAATTTCAACCATAAATGCATTATTAATAAATTGTGTCATCGGTCCACAAGGAATAGAAAAATAAACAAATATCCATTGTCTACGTACACACAACACATAACAAACAATAGCCAACACATGGTAGGGATACTTCAAAGATCGTCATCTTCGTCTGTTTCGTACTGAAAATTGACGTACGCATTCCACATTTGATGACATAGTTGATCCCTCCAATTGGTCCAATTTAGGGATGGCACCATATTCATGGCCGGGGCTACAACATCGACCGGTTCTTCCTCAGTTTCGGCCATCTCTTCCTCCTCATCGTCAGGTAGTGCGTCGGGGTCAAACTCATCATCAGGGTCAACATCTCTCAAGAAATTATGCAAGGCAACACATGCCAAAATAATCTTGGATTGAACCCCAACGTTGTGGTGAGGGGAGTTCCTGAGATATGCAAAACGTTTTTTCAAGACACCAATAGCCCTTTCGACAACATTCTTCAAAGATGAATGACGAAAGTTGAAAAGCTCATCCTCATTCTGCGCTACTTGTCTTCCTATCTCTCTGATGTGGTATCAGGTATTACGATATGGAGTAACGAATCTAGGCACTAATGCAAAGCCGACATTCGCAAGATAGTATTTACCCCCTACAGTTAATGATTGTTGACGTATTAAATCATAGGCTGTGATTTACAGAACATGGGAATGTACATAGTAGGTATACAAACTTACCAGGAGGTAAGGTAAGTCTATGGCCAGGACGACTAACGACATTCCTCAACAAACGACCATCGTGCGCTGAACCCTCCCATCTCGTCAACACGTACGGAAACCTCATGCTAAAGGTACACGCCACGAAGACATTCTGGGTAATCTCTCCTTTTCGGTTACGATATCTAGGTTGGTCTACCAAGGCAACACTTGTCTTGAAATGTGTACCATCGACTGCACCCACAACATCTTACGACCATTTATACATGTTAAGTAAAGGGATGCATTTCAAAGAAGGATTACAAAGTTACTGTGATTGACAAAGATAGGCTCCGAACCTTGAAATAATGGTGCCAATGATGATATGTTCCACAATCTGCGAGCGGAGAATTCTCCGCTGTCACATTGGTCACAACTTCTCTATATAACCGTAGGAGTGCATTAAGCACTAGATGGAAGAAACGGTTAACGGTTTCGGTTGATCGATAGAATTGATGGGCTGCCCTTCGGTTTCGCTGGTCGTGACCAACTGTTATAAGAAATAGGGCTACTTGTTCCTCAACCGTAAGATATCTCGTATCCTGCAATCTTAGTCTTGTAAGCCTACGACACAAGGAATGGAAGGCGAATCGGTTCATCCTAAGTTGATGATGACAGGACCTGTCGCTCTCCATGTAAAAACTCCTAAGAATACCACGTCGCATTTCATTTCGATTCGTACGAGGTGCACGAGGTAGTCGCATGTGGTTCATATGTAATGCACACCACCACTGCCATGCCATTACCATATGAACCACAACAATAACGACTACGGCAGTAACTATCCTACGTTCTTCTTCACCACTGTCCATTCTACAAAACCCCAACAACGTCAAAACTCCACGATTGTAACACACTTTAAACACGATTGTATTTTAAGTAAAACAAATATTTTAAAATTTCAAAACATATATTAAAATGTGTCATTACAAATTTCATTACAAGGTGACGTTAACATATCCCAAAGTTATGTTACAATTTCTTGAAAATTCTAAATAACAAATAACAACTTCAACAGCACCGCGATGATTACAATAACGCAGGCATGACTCCTCACCATTCAACCAACTGCAGTTTATGATACAAATTTAAACATAAGACAATGAATTATGCGGTTGAAATTTGTCTCATGATTTTGCGGCTTTGCAAGGGTCTTGAAAACTAGTTATTTTAAAACGATATATACTTTTCGAGATCAGGGCAGTTAGTATAAGAGTCGGAAGAGCAATTACTCTGTGGGATGCATTAATATCATCACTAGGATTTTAAATGGTACTTAGATCGCTTCAATACATTCAATTGTTGTTCTCACTCTGGAACAATATAAGCATGTATAGCACTCATGAAATCAAGGTTCAATGCCTCTATCATCCACATTGTAATTTAAACAAGCTTTCATCTAGACTCTTAACATGTGCTTACATATAAGATTGTTATTTAAATTAGGCTTTTATTTTTATTTTTAATGGAAAAATTATGAATGCTTAATGGTGGAGTCTATACCAAATGTCTAAATTTCTACAGCATATATATTTAAATTACTGTCCTATACTGAAGTGGGATGAATGCATCAGGTTTCAGCTGGTTGCCTGGTTGTGCGTGCATCAGGTATCGACAAAACTACATTAACATTACCACCTCATAAGTTCAGCAAAGATCTCAAGACAAAAATGGATTTGGGGAAGATACCTGTTACCTTTTAAGCTGAAGGAAATTCCATATATGACAGACAGGAACACAACACCACTGACCAAACCCAGTCAAAAACACAGTTCCTCAAAGTTTTACCAGAAATTGATCATGAGATCATGAAGTCAGAGGAAACTTTGAATTGGCAAACTCTCTTCAAATACCCATACAAAGAAAGCAACCCCAATCAGAATTAGAGCATGAGCTGCAATCAGTGCAGATCAAACAAAAACCCCAATGTTTGGCCCTTCAATTATACAAAAACCCTCAATTACAAAAACCCCCAATTTTCTAATTTCATCAACAGTAATACCCTAACCCTAAATTTCACAGTAGTCATGCTTAGTTAAGTATAATTTCATCAAAAATGGTTTAAAGCAACAAAAAATTTTGAAATTTGTATACATGAAAAGAGAAATCGAAAAACAGAAATCGAAAATCGAAATTTGTAGAATATATAGAAGAGAAATAAAAAAGAAGTTATAGAGAAATAGAAAAGAAGTGAAAGTAGGAGATTACCTATTGGAAATGGTGGTGAAATCAAGCTTTAAGATGTTGCCATCGTTGTTGTCGCCATCGCCATTCTTCTTTCTCGTTTTTTTTTCAGATCTGGTCGAAATTTGTTAAAGGAAAAAAAAAATTGTTGGCTTTTATACCTATGCAAATGCTAAAGGGTAAATAGGTTTGGCGAATTATACCCAACCCCCTCCCGGAACCGATTCAACCGGATGAGAATCCGGGTAAATCGAGGCACGTGCTGTTTTTCGGTAAAAATCAACCAGAGCAAATTCCTCTTATCAAACACCGGCAAATGTCTGGTCAAACCGAGCAAATCCAATTCACCCGGGTGAAAACTCGGATTCACCGGTTATCAAACAGCACCCGGATGAATTGGATTTGCTCGGTTTGATAACCGGTGAATCCGGGTTTTCACCCGGATGAATTAGATTTGCTCGGTTTGACCGTCGTTTGTCGGTGTTTGATAAAAAGAATTTGCCCGGGATGAAATTTGCCGAAAAATAGCACGTGCCTCGATTTACCCGGATTCATCCGGGTGAATCGGTTCAGGGGGGGGGTTAAAATTCGCCAACCCTATTTACCCGTTACCATTTGCACAAGTATAAAAGGCAACTTTTTTTTTCTTTTAACAAAAAAACAACAGATCTGGAAAAAAAAAACGAGAAAGTTTGATTTGGCGATGGCGACAGCAGCGATGGCAAAGGATTTCTGTTGATTTTCAAACAGGTAATCTCTTATAGCTTCACTCTTTTGTTGATTTCTATTTCTCTTCTATATCTTCTCTTCTAAAATTTCTACAAATTTCGATTTTCGATTTCTGTTTTGATGAAATTATACTACCCTAAGCATGCCTAATACTCTTAATTTCATGGAATTGTGAAATTTTAGGGTTAGGGTTTTACTGTTGATGTTAGAAAATTGGGGGTTTTTGTAATTGGGGTTTTTGTATAATTGTGGGTTTTACTGTTCATTCAATTGGTTAAAATGGGACGATTTACCGGTGGAATTAGCATGTTGCTGGAGAAAGTTTTCCCTTTATATCTGACAACAGACCATGGGTGGTAATTCATCGACTCTATTCTTACTTGCCACGCTATTTCTGATAATATCTGTACTATTTTTTAGTAGTTGCTGGTGAAAGTTTTCCCTTTATTAGCATGTTTTCCCTTATCATATATCCTGAACTATTTCATGGTCTGAAAAAATAACTTGTTGCGCATACACAGTATTTTGTTTTGCTGGTTTATTTCTCCTTTTCTGTTAATGCATATGTTGCAACTAACTCTTAAAAAAGATAGCTTTGGCCATAATAATGTTTTCATTTGATCTTAAAAAAGGTGTGGTCACTATGTGATAATTTCTACAAACAAAACAATGTGAGTGTGTGGGGAGTGTGGAGATCACTACATACTGCCACTGGTGTGTTAAAATTCCACAGTGGACAGTGGTTCCACTTTTGAAGTAGTGCCAAAACTTTAGTTTGTGTGACAAAATGGGGGTTATATATATATACCCCATTATGCTGATGTAGGTGTTCTTAATTGACTGGTTTCAAGTTGTATTTTTGCTTTAGTTCAATCATGCGTAGTGTGTTAAACTTTATATTTTCTGAATGTTGTAAACATTAGGGGTTCCGAATTTTATACGGGCATATTTAATTTGAGGAATCTCCCCAAAATATAGTGGTAACCACCTGTAGACTAAGACCTGTCCAGTCTAATTGTTGTTGATAAATGTGTGTTCGACTCTTGTCTTCTTCCCATAGTTTCTGTAGTCCCATACTTATGTTTATTTGAAGATATCATTACTTAGTAAATGACATTTTATTCTAAGTTTATTTGATTTAAATAGATGAGTTTTCATTGTCATCTTTGTTACTTGATCCATTCAAGATAAATTGTGGGTTGATTCTTTGTTGTGTATATTATATATGTACAATACATCAACGCAATTTATATATAATTTTTAATTCACATTTCTACTTCTACCATGCTCGTATCTCCCAAACCTAGAAATTCAATAATAGTAAAACCCTATCCACAAAGTATGGGAAAGATAAAGAGATCCCTTTTTGTTTTTTTCCGAGCTTATTGCTTTGATTTTTTCTTCCTATAATTTCATCATGTCATGTAAGTCAACAATATATACACATAACACGTACGTACACTATGAGATTGAGATATATATCTAGCTACAAGTTGATGTCTTGGTGCCAAATGGCTTTACCCATTCCACAGGATCAAAAGCATCACCTAATGGTGGGAAGGAAGACAGATTATATTCTTTGGTTTGTCTTTGGTTATAGATTCATTTCTCTTGTACTGTATTTCTCTTATCATGTTTATGTTCATCTTTGTTGATATAATGCTGTTATTTCTCATCTACTATATACATCTACATATCATGTTTGGGATTAGTTGGCTTCTATTTATTTTGTCTTAGTTTAGAATCTTTGGAAATCAGAATATTGTACATTTTGATGTTGGATAGAAATAATAATTTTATTAATTTTCAAGTAAAAAAAACACCATTCTGATCAACATGTAGACTAAGACCTGTCCAATCTAATAGTTGTTGATAAATGTGTGTTTGACTCTTGTCTTCTTCCCATAATTTTTGCAGTCCTATACTTATGTTCATCTACAATTTATTTTTAGGTTGAGACTGAAGAGCAACTGCAGTTATCTGAGGCTTATGCAATTTCTGCAGTCCCATACTTTGTCTTCTTCGAGGTTAGTATAACAGATAACCGGTGTTCAGCTTATTGGACACCATCTTAAACTTTGAAATGACATTTTCTTCTAATCACTATATATTGATGCATATCATTGCTTTGAATACAAATTAGACAACTACTTGTATCATGATACCATCAACTTTATTATCGAATCCTTAAAACATGGTTCTCTGAGTGTTGTCATACAGTATACTTTTGGTGTAAATATAGATAACCATTTTTATTGACATTCATGGACACAACATACATTGATTCACTTATCTTCAAGCTGCCGTCTATCATTGATGTCAATCAAAATCTGGCTGTCAATGATATCATATCAAAATATCTTGATTGAACACATAACACATCCATTTTACAGATGGACACATTAAAAATTTTAAAGTTGTGTTCTTATTATTCTATGAAGTAGTATTGCTTTGTAATGTAATGGTGTTTCCTTTTGATTGGTAAGACTAAGACTGGCTTAAGTGGCCTAGAGAAGTGCCATAGAGAATCTGCAAGTCAATGGTCTTAAAACATTACAGTATTTGACCTGTATCACATAAGCCAAGAGACAAAGATTATGACATTTTAAATAATTTCTTCAATCAAATTGGATAGTCAGCAGATTAAAAATTTTAGATTAGTCTTCCTCCATTTAAATAGCATGGTGTCTTGAATTTGTATTGTTTTTTTAAAACTGACTTATGTTTTTTTTTTTGTATGTTTCTCGTTATGCGCAACAGTGGTTTGAACTATGTGTTGGGGATAATTTCTCTAACTGTTTGTTGTTGTGACATTTACAGGTAATTCATTATTTTGTTGGTTTGATCTATTCAACATATTTTTGTTTGTATTTTTATAACGCATGGATCGTTTTACTGTTGTAGTTTCCTGTGCTCCGTGGTCCGTGTCGATTGAAAGATTGGGTGTCGGGTTGTTATTGTTGCGCTTAAGGTATGCCAATTTTGACCTCTCCTTCACTTCATAATGGATTTTGACATTGTATAGTGATGAATGTTATACTAAAATGCGTAGTGACCTCTTCTTCACTTTATAATGGATTTTTACATTATATGAGAATGCATATAATGTTGTGACCATGTTCTTTTTCAAATGCTATGAACGTATTTTAGGAATGGTCAATAACGATGCACGATGAAAATTGATACCCTGTACTCGTCTAAATTCCATCAAGTACCGTTATTTATGAAATGGTAGTTTCTTTGAATTCGTTTATATTACAGCATGTATCGTTATTTGTAATAGGGTTAGTTTATTTATAAAAGGATATGTGATTTGTCAATATATTTTCCAAAAATGGGTAAATTTGCATGTTACTTGGTTCGAAATGGTCGGAACCCTGATATTTATACAAACTGGGCTCAAGCCGATGCTCAGATTAGGAATTTTGAAGGAGCATGTTGGGAAGGTTGTACTTCAATCGCACAAGCTCGCTTACTGTTGAATTACTACAGGAGCATGGACTCCGAAGTAGAACTTGCATGCTCCCAACCACTACCCAGCCCCATTGCCTCTAGAAGCTCTTCTTGTATTTCTTCTACTTCGACTGACTGTATCCCCAACGCAATGCGTGCAATTTCCTTAGATGATACTTGGTGGTTGGTGAAGAACCTGATTGTAGTTTTGTTAGTTGTAATCATCGCGGTGTTGTTGAAGTTGTTATTTGTTATTTAGAATTTTCAAGAAATTCAAGGGGAGCACTTGGACGTGGGCGACCGGGTGTTGCTGAGGATTCAACATCTCGGTAAGGGGAGACACTCTGGTGTTACCCTCGACATGCTTGTGAGGAGGAAACAATCTTGCAGGCAGCAGCGCACTTCATCAGCAGCACCCAGGTCTTCAGCAGCAGCAGCAGGTCCCTCATCAGCAGTCCGTCGCACCACCAATCGGAAGAATTCAGCACCACCTGCACCTCCAGACTCCTCAGATTCAGACTCTTCGTATTCGGACTCCTCCTCTACCGGTGGTGGTCTCTCAGCTCAGGAATCGGCCAATACCGATGAGAACGTCTTTATGGATATGAATGACAACTTCATCGACTACGACGACAGTGACTATGAGCCGGTTGAGACACAGGTAGCAAGGACTGCATTCGATCCAATCATTATTTCGGATTCGGACTGAAGATGTGAGGGTAGGAAGTCGTTTCATGACTTTGACAATTTGGTCACTACTTGAACTTGAAACTGTTTGTGTGTATTGATATTTTTAGGATTCTATAGTCTAGGTGGATTTTTTTTCAAGTATGGATAATATGATATATTATAACAGGTTATGACAGGTTGTTTATTAATATGGATATATTATGATAATTTCGTCACTACTGAAATTTATGTTGCTTGTTATAACAGTTATTACGTTTGATACTTGTTAAGGTATATTATGACATATTATGACTGCCCATGTTAAGGTATATTGTGAATGTTTAAGAGGTGTATTATGGCTGCCCATGTTTACAAGGGATATTTTTCAATTTTATCATGCTAAAATTGTTTTAAAATGTAGACAATGTGATAAATATTGTAAGAGCTATGATTGTTTTGGAAAAAAATAAAACATGTATGGAAGTTTGTAATTGTTTATTGAACAATTCTTTTTAATGTAATATGGATTGTTCGTTTAAATAAAATATTGGACAATTCTTTTTAATGTTATATCTTGGTCACATATTTACTTTCATAAAATTATATCTTTACTTTCATAAAAAAAAATTTATCAAATAAAATCAAATAATAATAATAATAAAAAAATAAGACATTTGTTGAAGTGTGGATAATATATTAACTATCTTTATTATCAAATACTAAAAATGAGACACTTGTTCAATATTTTTATTATCGAAAAATTAAATATTAATACATTTGTTGAGGTGTGGATAATATACATTTGTAATGACTCGTATCAAATTCAAAGAGTCCATGGCCCATAGTTATGCTTCATATGTTACAAGAATAGCCTTTTATCGTACTTGGGCCGTAGCCCAATATGGATGGATAATGCCCATATCACAATCAAAGAGTCCATGGCCCATAGTTATTTGTGATTCACCAGGTATGCAAAAAGTTATCAAACACCGGTTAATTCGGCACATTCTGTTACCTAACATTTACCCAAGTTGTTAACAAACACAGGTGAATTCGGTAAATTATTTTCTACCTGGTTGACCATTCTCCAAACCTTGGTTTTACCCGGTTGACCAAATTTACCGGTAAATCTACCCATTTTATTTCCCGGTTATCAAACAGACCTTTAGATTGTTATAAGTTCCAAAGCACCAATAGAAATTGTGATGTACGAGTATATGATGTTTCTATGGATGATACACCTTCGATAACTCATAGGCGTCTATTACGCAAGTTGGTTTTTTCTTTGATCTAATATTTTGAATTCTGTACCTTTTTTCTATATTTTCAATATTTTTTCTCCATACAGCCAAGATGCTTACATCCAATTTGTTTAAACAATATATATATATATATATATATATGTGATCTTTTAAGACAAAAAGCAGTTTGATTATATGAGGATGGGTATACGTAACAGACATCATAGAAGAACTTAATCAAATCCATTTATACACTCTTATCTGTAAATTCCGATATCTGTTTGTTTTACACAAGGCTAACTGAGTAGTGATCTACAAATAGTTGTATTGTTGTATCCACTCTCCAATACGATAGTCATACACATAGATGTGCTTCATAGGTGATAAGTGAAACTTCATAATAAGGTTACAATTTGTGTTACAAATTAGTACTTCCTTCGTCCCAAATTACGAGTACATTATAGAAAATCCAACTTATTAAGGGAACATCATTTTTTATTGGTTTGTCTACTAATTATATTTATAAATTTATCTTAATTTATTAGAATTAATTACTCTAATAATTTTTATTATAATAATTACTCTAATTCCAAACCAAAGGTAATATAGGCAAAAAAGCAAATTAAATTAATTATTATACGTTCAAATATGAAAAGTGACACATATTTTGGGACAACCAAAGCATGTATTATACAATTATAATGTACTTGCACAAGTTGTGTCAATAGGAATTGTTTGTTGTTTACAGATATCCATAAATATGAGAAGGTAATATTAGGGGTGGGTATGGTTCGGTTTGGTTCGGTTTGGACGAAAACCGAAGCCAAACAATATAATACCTGTTTGCTAATATGATAAACTGAAACCGAACCGAGTTAGTTAATAAACCGAACCAAACCGAAATACTTATATATAAACCAAAATACTTATATATAACTGTTCGGTTAACCAAAAAACCCGACCCAAACATGTTATATACTGTACACATTGCAGACATTCACTCCTTCACTGCATACACAGCACACATAATTCCCTGGACACATATTCACATAATTTCCTGGTATACTCTATACTGTACACACTACAGACATTCACAGCACACATAATTCCCTGGATACACAGCACACATAATTCCCTGGTATAAGAATCCATAATACTTATAAAATCTGAATCTGACATAACCTGGCACTTAGTAGTTCATAACTTCATAAGTTCATAATACAATCACAGTAATGCAAAACTGCATACACTATTACACTTAAACCTTAGTCACACTTGAGAAAAAAAAAACTAGTGTTGCACTCTTTTACACACAGTCACAGACTCACATTAGTGCAGTACATTAATATTTAATAAACCTCACACTCTTCACTTGTTGGCTGCTGCAACTCTCCATGCTTTCAACAATCAACACCATCTCATTCGTCTTCTTCTTCTTCCAATTCCATAACACTATCAGCATTTGATGTTGGTCCGAACAATTCTACAACAACAACAATGCAAGATATACATGTGTCAACAATCAATATATAAATAAGAACAACAATGCTCTAACATTTAAATTAACTAAATGATTTAAATTAGTACCTGCATCAATTTTTTCAAATTCTTCCACTTCATCCATAAATTGTCGAAGATTAATTGCAATCGAAGGAGAGCGCAACCAATCTTGAGTACAAATAAGTGCTTCCACCGTGCTAGGAGCTAAAGAACTACGGAATGGGTCAAGTATTCGACCACCCGTGCTAAATGCAGATTCAGAAGAAACCGAAGACACGGGAACCGCCAAAACATCTCGAGCTATTTGAGAAAGAACTTTGTACCTAGTGGAATTGTTCTTCCACCAATCTAAAATATCAAAAGCCTCTCCACTCTTCTCACAATGATCTCCCAAATTTACTACCTCAGATTTACTACCCAAGTCTTCTTTATCTTCAGATTTACTACCCAAGTCTTCTTTATCTTCCAAATGTTTTTGAAATCTTGAAACTATTGCATCCACATCTTCTTCTTCGTCTCCTTCATTGACTTCAACTCCACTTGATACTTCACGTTGTGATTGTGTTGGCACATCTAAACCAGGATAAAGTGCTGTATAGAATGCATACAACTCAATCAAAGCATCATTCACCTTATCTACCAAATACTTCGTTTGTGAGGGACCATACAACTCCATAAAACAAAAAGATACGTACTCCATTTTTCTTCGAGGATCAAACACCATAGCAATATACAATAAAAGATTAACACGATCCAAGCTCCAATACTTATCATATTTCTTTTGCATTGCCATACCCATAGCACTTAAACGATCATTCATACTATTGGCAAGTTTAGACAATCTAAGCTCAATGAGATAAAGTTCATTAAAGAAAGTATTATAGGTAACATACAAAGATCCGGAGACTCGTAATGTGGCATTATAAAACACTTTCAAAAACTTCACAAATTGCCTAACATTCACCCAATCGGAAGCAATAGGGGGTGACAAGGCAACCTTGTCCTTCCCAAATCTTTCATCCGCAAAATGCTTCTTGTAAAGTGCATTACCATCCAATCGTTTAAAAGCAAATTCAAACTTCTCCGCCGCTTCAAGCATCATATAAGTAGAGTTCCATCTAGTTGGAACATCTAAACACAACAACTTATCACAACTAATCTTGGCTTCTTGCACACATTTGTTAAAAAGTACAAACCTACTAGGAGAAGACCTTACAAATCTAACCGCATGACGAACTTTCAAAACCGACACATCCACTAACTCTAAACCATCGGTAACAACAAGATTAAGAATATGTGCACAACATCTCATGTGCAAATACTTGTTTTCTAAAATGGTCCCTTCCCAATGGTTTGTGTTTCTCTTCAAGTAATCAATGGCAAGATTATTAGAACTCGCATTATCAACGGTGATGGTGAAAACACTACCAATGTCCCAATCTTGCAAACACTTCTCTACTAACTTACCAATGGTCTCACCCTTGTGATTTGGAACTTGACAAAAGTTTAAGAATCTTTTGTGCAATTTCCAATCACTATCAATAAAATGGACCGTGAGAACCATGTAGTTCAAGTTTTGGATTGAAGTCCATGTATCAGTTGTGAGACATACATTTTGTCCTTTCAAGGCATTTTTTAAGGTCTTCTTTTCTTCCATATAAAGCTTAAGGCAATCCTTTGCAACACTTTGACGAAAAGGCAAGATAAACTTAGGTTGTAAAATTTTCACAAATTCTCTAAACCCCTCACCTTCCACAAATCTAAAAGGCAACTCATCCACAATGATCATCTTAGTAAGGGTTTTTCTACAAACTTCTAAACTGAAACTAACTGCTACAATTTGCGATTTTCCATCTTTGTTTAGTTTACAGTCTAGATTTGTTTGAGAACTAAGTGTGGCATAAGGATATTTCTTACATCTACATTGCTTTATATGATCTTTCATATTAGTAGTGCCATTGTTTTTTCCTTCACAACCATACGTAATCCCACAATATTTACATGCAGCCCTTTTTGGATTTGAATTTTCAATATCAACAAAATGATCCCAAGCTTCTGATCGTCTCTTATCAGATTTTTGAGGGACGTCCCTTGCAGATGCCTTTGTTGTTAACTCGGGTTGTGCAGAATTCTCCATAGGTGCTTTAGATTGAGAACGAGTAGACGCCATATAGAGGAGCAATATTGTAAACAGATTCAATAAAAGAAGCTTTAGTTTTCTGCCTGAGTATTAAGCTTTAGTTTTCTGCTAGAATATTAAACATGTTCAATACACTGTAAACAAATTGAACTAGAACAGAGTATTAAGCTTTAGTTTTCTGCCGAAACTCGCAAACAAACCTAATGTCAGTTTTGGGAAAACACTCGTCCAAGAAGTATATACCAGTGTTATCAAACCCGGCCCGGCCCGGCGGGTTGACCCGGGAAACCGGTGACCCAGTGTTTTACACGGGCTGGGTTACTCAATTGACCGTTTTTGCATATGACCCAATTGTGAACCACTAAAATCGGTCGGGTTTTACTGGTTTTGTCAAACCCAGTGACCAAGAAAACCGGTTCAACTTTGAAATTAATATTTTTTAATTAAAAATGATTTAGTTGGACTCGAACCCACGACCTAAAGCACACAAACCTATGTGTATACCAGTGTACTCATATTATTTTATAATAAATAATGTTTATATTGAATACAAACATATTACAAAAATTTAAACATTAAGATTTAACAATATATTTAACCCTATTAATATTGGACTGGTTCGACCAGTGACCCAATGGTCGAACCATTAACCCAGTGACCCAGTGCCTTCACTGGGTTGGTGTCCGGGTTGGTTCTGATAACATTGGTATATACAATAAGATTTTTATCAAAATTTGCATTAGGGAATTGGAACAACATAAAATCTTTCCAACACAGATGATGTACATAATTCCTAGCCAACAGACCTAATGTCAGTGTTTATATCTATGATATGAAAAAAGAGAATATAGAAACCGAAGATCAAAACAGCTACAAACTGAAGTTCTGGATCAAAATAAAGAAAAACCCCTTTTAGTAAAACCAAAACCAACCCCAAATCAACTAATCCCATGTTAACACAACCCCCAAATTCACAACCCATTTCACAAAAATAATCTTGCTTCTGCTGTCTTAAGATGTGCTGATAGTCTTAAGATGTCTCTTGCTGATAGCAAGATTATTTTTGAGATGCCACAAGCAAAAACTGTGATAACAATTGGGAAAAACCAATGGAACATTCTTCACAAGGGAGTGATGGCGATCAGAGATAAAGGTTATAAGCCTATATGTAGACACAACAGCTTTCAAATTCTCAAAGAACCAAAACCAGTTGGAATCATTCTCCACATCAACAATAGCAATAGCTACTGCGAACATACCTAAAAGACAGCAAAAACATTGATTAACACATTAATCATCCAAAAATGGTGAAATCAACCCTTTACAGCATATCAAATTGATTAATAAAGTAATCAACTACTTATTATACACTTTCAGAAGAAAAAAAATTGTACCTTGATCACCATTCTTTGTTGTCGCTGACAGAAGACAACCTTTATACTTGGACTTCATAAAAGTTCCATCTAGGCAAAACATAGGCCTACAATACTTAAACTCATGGATGCATGCCTCAAACGCCACAAAAAAACGACTAAATTTCTTCGTCGTACTTTCAACTTCTAAAACCACACGGCTATCAGGGTTACTTTTCATAATTTCATCACGATACCATATTAACTGATTGTACGACAAACCAGCATCTCCATAAATTTATTTAATCGCCAACAGTCTAGCACTATATGCAAAATAATATTTCAACTCAAGTCCATACTCACTTTTAAATCTATTCATAATGTCCTTTGGTGTAGTCGTAATTTTGTCACTCACCATACCAAGTATTAAACTCATCACCAGGTGACTTGACACATTGGGATTCTCATAATCTTTACAAGCATTGCCACAAGTATGCTTTTCCCCCATCTCCTTCAACCACATACGTCCACCATATGTACTAGAGGACTTTGCATAGATCATCCACATACATTTATCTTTTTCATCAACAAATTTACCTTCTTCCATAGCCAGTTTACAAACAGCTTTCACTCTACTCTTGGAATTCTTCAAAAACCCATATTTGAGCCCAGTTTCAATAGAAAACTGTCGAAGCTTGTTTCGGACCTCAACAACTCCTCCTTCAAATACCTGACCAACACCAGTAAAGACAAACTCCCAATCCCTAGTCTTTAAAGCTGGCAAAGAAATTTCATCATCATAATCAATGCAAGAAGAACTACTACTTGGTCCGACATCACAATGAACAATGTCAATAGACATCTTCTTCAAACAAACTAAAAGTTCAACAACTCTCTGTCCATTCTTATTGCAAAGCCACATCACCAAAGACTGAAGCTCAATTAACATCATTAACAATTTCATGATGTTTACCATAACGATCGTAGGTGAGAACAAACACTAAAAGAGACAAATCCTTAAATTTTGGCAAATACCATCCTTTAAACTAGCCAATTTACTATCACGCGTGAGCTCATAGAAAAAGAATTTGTTATACTTGATTACCCTAAGAACAACACCATTAGCAACCTCAGTTGAAACAACACCATCACATAATTGCACATCTGTATAAAAAAAATCATGTACAGTTGATCAATACATTAATCAACACATTAATAAATAATATAATATTTGTTATTTTATCGTGACATTAATCAACACATTAACATAGTACTCAGAACATTGATTAACATATTAATCAACCCAAATGCTCAAAACAGGAAAAAAAAACTATAAAAACCGTTGAATGACTACTCATTCAACACAAAAAAACATTAAAAAATCAAACACAAAAACAAGAATAAACAACGAAAAACACAAATTGCCAAATTATTAATCAACACCATAATATAATTGCACATCTGTATAAAAAAAACATCATGTACAGTTGATCATTACATTAATCAACACATTGATAAATAATATAACACATTTCTATTTTATCGCGACATTAATCAACACATTAACATAGTACTCAAATAGTTAATTAACCTATTAATCAACCAAAGTGCTCAAAACAAAAAAGAAACAACAAACAAAACTGTTGAACGACGACTCGTTCAACATTAAAAAACACTAAGAAATCAAACAAAAAAAAAATAAAAAAAAATTGCTAAATTATTAATCAAAACAGGAATAAAGAACTCAACAAACTAACCTGTACAATCGTTAATCGTCACCATCTCGAATCGATCCAAAAAATCAGTTGATAAGACAAAAAACTGATGTCAAATCGAATTCCAAAATAAAAACACGAATTCAAACTTCAAGATCTTCCATTAAAAGCTCCAATTACAAAACCAATCATATAAATGAATCGATGCTGAAAACTGAGCTCTCGCGATAACTTGGACTGAGAAGATCTTGCAAAATTGAATTGTGAAATCAATACCCTAAAACGAAATCCGAACTCTCGCGAATGACAAACAAACCAAATCTGAACTCTCGCAAATGAAAAACAAACTAAATCTGAACTCTCGCGATAGATTTAGTAGATCTTGTGAAATTGAATTTAAAAATCAAAATCAATGTTATGAAATCTTCACCAGAAACATGGAATCTTCATCTAGGATTTTCTCTTCTTCAAACTCTCTGCAAATGAAACGAAACCACAATTCAAAATCTCAAAACACAATCTATATATATGGTTGAAATAAGGGTAGTTTAGGTATTATGAAAGAGAGAAGAACGCAATTATACGCGACTGTCCTGGAAACAAAATTATATTCCGTACAATTGGACTTTTACTAAACCTAAACAGAACCTGTGTCATTGGGCCAACCAAACCAAAACTATGGACCAGAGCCCAAACAAACGTTTCTATTTTGGACTCTGGACTAGTTTTTAGAATCATAAAAGGCAAAGGAGGAGGGAGGAAATGAAGATGAAAAGAAAAACCAATAATTAGATGAAACAAAGGAAGATGAATAACCAAAGAAAATCATTGATAAGAAGAAAGATCTAAGGAGGATAAGACATGGATGTCAAATACTATCTCCCTAAAGGGGACAAAAGAAGATGTACTCTCAAATTCTATTTTCCCAAAGAAGATAATGAAAGTATATCTCATGGGACTTAACGGGTAGTGTTGAGAGGTTATCTTCCATTATGCATTGGGAAGATAGAATTTGACATCTATGTCTCTTCTTCCTTACTTAAATTCTTCTTCTTCATCTTATAAATGGCTTTTCTTTTCTTATTCATCTTCCCTTACTTCTTCCGATTGTTGTTGTTGTTGTTTTTTTTTTCTCTCATTCATCTTCATTTCCTTCCTCTTCTATTAGATGGAGAGGATCAATTTTTTTTTCTTCCCTTAAGATTTTTGAATTAGGGTTATATTGGAAAATAAAAACGGAATACAAAATTTGTACATAAGCTCTTCTAATTCGGACAAATCTGTGGGACATTTTAGATCGTGGATTTTCCTACAATAGCTTAGTTGATGGAACGCTGAGATTTAATATTGATATGGTCTTAACTATTTGGCAGTCTGAAAATCAAATTGCAATACAAGCATCATCTTTTAATTCGTTCTCTATTATGAAACCTCCATTCAACAAAATAAGAACCTCTAGTTGATGTATATATTCTATGATTTCGATACGAAGCTAAACTGCCCCAGAGACTTGACAAGTGGTCTCGAAAGTATATACTTTGTTCTCTCTTTTGGGAAGATAACATTTCACATCATCTTCTTTGGCTCCTCTGCAATCATATATATACTTTCATATATTGTATGACAGATTGTATATGTTTAAACAAAATATATATATATATGATCTTTGAGACATTAATGTCAAATACTATCAAGAAGATATTCTCTCAAATTATATCTTCCCAAAGAAGATAATGTAAGTATATCCCATAGGATTTAACAAGTAGTCTTAAGAGTATATCTTCCATTATGCTTTGGGACGATTGAATTTGACATCCATGCCTCATCTTCCTTACTTAGATTATTTTTCTTCTTCTTAAATTTGACGATTGAATTTGACATCACAATGTTAACTGCACTGTGATCAAGTCTTATGCCTTAACCACACATCAGACGACTAACTAGATAACGAAGAGGTGCTTGATTGAATCTAGCAGATGTAATGGTATGGTAGAGTTGTCGCACAATACAAAAATCGCATAGATCTTTTTGCAAATGGTATAAAATGATTGCACCATCCATATAAATTTTACTTACATTGCTAGTGCCTAACACATTTGCACCATCTACATTTGTACCACACACTTGATTTCGCCGCAAAGTACTAGCGTGAATGTACTTAATTGTTGTGTTGTATGCTTCTTTGATATAAATTTCAAACGCACACTCTTGAAGCTTCCTAAATTTTTTCTCATTATTTGGAGCATTTTGGAGTTTAGGAACTCCACAAATAGATTCAATTTCATCCAAAGTTACCTTCTTTGAATGCCTATTTCACTCGGAGAACATTCCACATTAATTTTGTACACATGATCGTAGATTTAAAACACAAGTTGGGCATCAAATTGAACCTCTGCATCCAATAGAAGAGGTTCCTAACCCCTTTCATATACTCTTTGAATAAGACATTTATTTATGCGGTCATCTTCAAAGAGTAAAAGAAATTTTTTTTCGGGTGTAAACGACCTAATTGGTGTTTCTTCTGTTGGGCAATACGCTAGTAATAGGCTACTGCTCATGCATAAAACTAAGTAAAAACAGAATAAAATAAATTATGCAAACCAGAAAGAAAATTAAGGACAGAATGAATTGATCGAGTCGAGAAATCTCTCTGTCCTTAATGTTGGGTTTTATGTGAAAAACAGACGGAGGGAAGTTTTTGTACAGGAACGTACGAACGTGTATAGGGCGTTCGTACGTCCAAAGTGACAGACAACTTTTTCGGGACAGAACGTACGAACGTGATTAGGGCGTTCGAACGTCCTGTACGCCAGATCTTTGTTACGTGTTGTAACGTACGTACGTGATTTCGACGTACGTACGTCCTCCTCTAGTTTTGTGCAAATGGGCCTGTTTTGAGCCCAATTCGTGTCTATTGTAAGGCTATACTATAAAGCCAAATAGAAGTATACAAAACCTTAACTTTTCTAAGAGAGAGATTGTGAGAAGCCATTAGAGAGTTTGAGAGAACTTTTGTGAGGAAGAAGACTTCGGTTTCTTCATGAGGGCTTGTACAATTGTCTAGATAAGAAAAGCATCATCCTTTCTCCCCGTGGACGTAGGCATATTGCCGAACCACGTATATCTTGTGTCTTGTGTGTGATTGCTTGTTACTTTTGTCGTTTTTCGTTTTACTTTCATATACTAGTTCAATCATCATATTTGTGCATAACAATCCGCTGCGCACAACAAGTGGCATCAGAGCTTTGGTTTAGAACTTGAGCGTCTAGAAGGTGTTTGTTGAAATTCCGGTGTGAATTTCAGATTCGTTTTGGTAATTGTTTAGTGCATGAAAGTTGGTGGAAAGATGTCAAAAGAAGGGAGTTCGAAGAGTTCGAAGGGGGAAACCAAGTCAGTGGTTTACCATCAAGCAAAAATTGATGTAGAGAAGTTTACCGGCACCAATAACTTTGGCATGTGGAGGTGTGAGGTAATGGATGCTTGTCAACAAGACCTAGAAGATGTTCTGGAAGATAAGCCAGAAGATGTGGAAGAGAAGGATTGGAAAAAGATGAACAAACGAGCTTGTGGAATCATAAGGTCGTGTTTGGCACAAGACATTAAATATCTTGTGATGAATGATGTGTCTGCAAAGGAGATATGGCGAAAATTGGAGGAGAAGTACATGACAAAGACTATCCACAATAAAAACTATCTACTTCAAAAGTTCTATCGAATAGATATGAGAAAAGGTATTTCCATGGCGGAACATCTTAATGATTTTACCAAGATACTTGTAGACTTGGCAAATCTAGGAGCAGATGTGAGTGACGAAAGCAAGGCAGTGTGTCTCCTAAATTCGTTACCGGATGAATATGAACACTTGGTTATCACACTTACATATGGAAAAGACAAGCTAGTGTATAGTGAGATTTCTGCAGCATTGTTAAATCATGCGTGTATGAAGAAGGACAAAGAAGAGTCCAAAAGCTCAACACCAGAGGTCTTAGTGGCAAGGGGAAGCTACAATGGTGGAGGTGAGTCTCGTTCAAAGCCGAAGAAGGGGTTTCTAGCAAACGATGAATGTTCTTTTTGTCATGAGAAAGGGCATTGGAAGAAAGATTGTCTTCAAGCCAAGGCAAAGGACAAGAAGAAAAACTCTGAGGTAAATATTGCACGTAATAATATAGATGAAGATGATGGTTCTGATTATTCTTTATGTGTTTCATCCATCGATTGTTCCACTAATGCTAATGAGTGGATATTAGATTCGGCTGGTACTTATCATGTGTGTCCCATAAGGGAATGGTTTTCTAGTTTTAAAAGGCTAGATAATGGTGCAGTAGTGATGGGGAATGATCAACCTTGTCATGTATTGGGGATAGGTACTATTCGATTGAAGATGTTTGATGGAAAGATAAGAGAGCTGAGGAATGTAAGATATGTTCCTGATTTGAAAAAGAACCTTATTTCACTTGGTACCTTAGAAGCTAAAGGTTACAAGGTAGTAGCTCAGAATAGTGTTCTAAAGGTTATGGTTGGTGCAATGATATTACTAAAGGGTATTCGACGAAGTAACTTGTACTTCTTGCAGGGTAGTACAGTTACATGTGATGTGGCCATGTCAGAGGCTACAACGAAGTTTGCTAGAGAGACTACCAAATTGTGGCATATGCGGTTGACGCATGAATGTGAAAAAGCTTTGCAGACATTGACGGAGCAAAGGTTTTTTATGGGTGCTATCGCCTGTGAGTTAGAGTTCGGTGAGCATTATGATCTGGGCAAGCAGACAAGAACAAAGTTTGGCACAACTATCCATTGTATGAGTGGAGTTCTTGATTATGTTCACATGAATGTCTGGAGACCTACCGAGTACACAGCTTGGGGAGGTAAGCATTATTTTGTGTCTTTTGTTGATGATTTTTCTAGGCGTGCATGGGTGTACATCATGAAGCATAAGGATGAAGTCCTAGAAATATTGAAGTGGAAGAAGCTAGTTGAGGCCCGAATTGACAGAAAGATCATGGTATTGTGCTTAGATAATAGCATAGAGTACAAAGATGATCCGGTCTTGCAAGTATGTCAGACTGAGGGTATTGAGCGTCACTTCACTGTGAGAAAGACACTGCAACAGAATAGGGTGGCAGAACACATGTTGTCTATGGCTGGATTAGGCAAATTGTTTCGGGTTGAGACATGTCATCTTATTAACAGGTTGCATTTGATTGTGACTAGTGGTAAAACTCTTATGGAGGTTTCTAGGTTGGAGCCTGAGAGTTCTCAGCAGGTGGAAAACAAGACCAAAGAGGTTTTGCAGTGGGTGGAGATTGGTATATCTCCATATGTTCCAGTGGGTTCTGTATCTATTGTGGAAACTCTTGTAAGGGTTTTGGGTGTTCCAAATTCTGATGGCATGGCAGATGATGAAACGGTGGAAGATGCAGAAAATGGTGATCCTATTGATGAGGGTCCAATTGAAACTAGATTACCTAAGAAGGAAGAAGAATCTCCAGGTAAAGATGTGCACTTGAAGGTAGACGTTTGCATCCTTATGGCCTTGGTAGTGCAATCTGATTGTGTATTAGCTCTGTTTGATGTGAAAACGGTTGTTTTACATGGTGAGCTAGATGAGGAGATCTGTATGTCTCAACCTAGTGGTTTTGGAGTTGCAGAGTATGATGAGCTGGTGTGTTTCAAACCATATATTTCACGAGCAGTGGGCAGTGTAGGTAGATACATGCATGATCCTGATGTGAGACATTGGGAAGCTGTGAAATGGATGCTCCACTACATTCAAGGTAGTGTGGAGGTTGGTTTGTTATTTCAACATGGAAGGACTTTGAGTCTGCGGTGTGTTGGTTATGTGGATGTTGAGTATGATTATCACTTTGATAGACGTTGGTCTACTCCTGGATATGTGTTTACATTGGCAGTGAGAACTATCAACAGGTTGTCTACATTACATTCTATGGTTGCTTTGTCTCTGACAGAAGCTTGGAATATTGCCGTGACTAAAGTGGTGTATGGGACTAAGTTCTATTGCTTAGAATTGGTCCATATCTTTCCTTCGTGTTGATAGTATATTTTGGAGTGAACTACGATGGCTTGATCCCTTAGCAGAAGGGTACGTAGGCAACCATGAGGTGGTGCAACCAAGGTGGTCCTTCGGGACATGTGAGGGAGTTTGTGACTTGTGTTTATCGGCTTAGATTTTTTGAATCTTCGCCGAGGTGGAGAATTGTTGGGTTTTATGTGAAAAACAGACGGAGGGAAGTTTTTGTACAGGAACGTACGAACGTGTATAGGGCGTTCGTACGTCCAAAGTGACAGACAACTTTTTCGGGACAGAACGTACGAACGTGATTAGGGCGTTCGAACGTCCTGTACGCCAGATCTTTGTTACGTGTTGTAACGTACGTACGTGATTTCGACGTACGTACGTCCTCCTCTAGTTTTGTGCAAATGGGCCTGTTTTGAGCCCAATTCGTGTCTATTGTAAGGCTATACTATAAAGCCAAATAGAAGTATACAAAACCTTAACTTTTCTAAGAGAGAGATTGTGAGAAGCCATTAGAGAGTTTGAGAGAACTTTTGTGAGGAAGAAGACTTCGGTTTCTTCATGAGGGCTTGTACAATTGTCTAGATAAGAAAAGCATCATCCTTTCTCCCCGTGGACGTAGGCATATTGCCGAACCACGTATATCTTGTGTCTTGTGTTTGATTGCTTGTTACTTTTGTCGTTTTCGTTTTACTTCATATACTAGTTCAATCATCATATTTGTGCATAACTATCCGCTGCGCACAACACTTAAGACATAATTTGCCCCAACAGGTGTTGTACGAGTTTTATGCAAACTGTCTCCCAGGATACAACGATCAGTACCTTCGTCGTGTAGCAGCACTTCAAACAAAACAAAGATGGCGAACCAGTTCAGTGATGTAGCTCTCTCAAGGACACACAAACACAATGAATAAAATGGGTATGAGGTTTTTGGAATGAATGAATGATGCAAACACTGACCACTTATTTATAGCAAGGAAAAAATTCAGTGAACAGACACTTGGGCCAAACCAGTTCATTGAACAGACACACCTAATGGGTCGAACCAGTTCAATGATGAACACACCCATTTGGGTCGAAAAGACACTTTGGGTTTGAAACAGTTTCATCAAGGGACACAACTATTGGGCCCAAAACAGATTCAATAAACCTTTCAACAAAAATATTATGTTGGATCACCAAGTCCCAAACCGAGTCGGGTCGGACGGATGGACGACGCGTGCGTGTATTTTTCAAGCCCAAGCCCATGTAAGGTTTCGTCCAACGCGCGAAAACATTGTAACCCCAAGGGCCACGCCCGTATTATATTGTACAAGAGTAGTTTATTAAGAGCAAACCTTATCTACATGGGTCAAATGTGGGACTATCACATTTTTCTTGCTTTGTCTCAAGTTGTACCACTTACATAGGTAAATTGGGACGCCAATTTCTCATTTAACATGAAACCGTTTTGGACGTATGGATACTCTACGAGCATCTACTTGGAATGAGGATTCCATACATACCAAGATCTCGCTCAACGGAGCTCTAGAATATGTCGAAATATTCTGCCAAAGACCTTGTCAAATTTCTGTCAGAATTCTGACAGAATCTGCTGAACAGTTTCCAACATCTTCATCCATGGGAAATCAGATCTGAGAGTGAATTCAAACTCAGCGCGATAAATCATCTGCAATTCTACTATTCTTCATCATGTATATAGAATCAATGATCTACACGACAATAAAGAGGCATGGAGGATGAATATGTAAATAAAATAACATTTTCGGTCTTGATACAATTGGAATTAAGTTTAGGGGCTTATGGACAATTTCTAAAAAAATGTTTTATTAAAACATAACTTGTTCTTTCGTTTCTTTATCTTCTTCGCTATTTCTTCTTTCTTTATACTGTGAAGGTAACGAAAGTGTTGTCTTGTCGTCTTTTTACTCAATACGAAAAATTGAAGAAGATGGGTATAAGAATTTTGAGAATTGATTATGAAATGGTGTAGTAGATGACAAGACGACACTTCCGTTATCTTCCTAGTACACAGTAGAAAGAAAGAAGAAACGCGGAAGAAGATAAGGAAACGAAGGAACTTGTTATGTCTTAATTAATAAGACAATTTTTTGGAAATTGTCTGCAAGCCCTTGAACTTAATTCCAATTGCATCCAGACCCAAAATGTCTTTTTACTTATATATTCCTCTCTCATGCCTCTTTATTGTGGTGTAAATCCTTAATTCTATATACGTGATAAAGAATATTGGATTTGAAGAGGTTTTTTCACCCTGAGTTTGAGTTCACTCTCAGATTTGATTTTCCACGGATGAAGAAGCACCAATTAGATCGATTACACCAGAAAAGAAATTCCTTTTTCTTTTTGAAGATGGTCGCATAAACAAATGCCTGAAATCTCTAGAGAACTTATACTTGGCACCCATAATTTTAGTGGTGCTATTCTTTTAGAATTAGAAAACTTAAAATCGCTTAGCTGGTTACTCCAGAAAAGAAATTCCTTTTTCTTTTTGAAGATGGTCGCATAAACAAATGCCTGAAATCTCTAGAGAACTTATACTTGGCACCAGTGGCGGAGCCAGGGGGGTTTGAGGGTGCGCAATTGCGCCCCCTGGACTTTTGGAAAATATATATGTATATTGCTTACTAACCAAATATTAATATGTTTGGTTTTATTCTTTGACTAGTTTACCCTTAATAATTAACTAACCAACAGTAATTAACATTCATAATAAGGATACTATGGTTATTTTCTATTTCTTTCCTTAATACATGCCTAAAAATTTGCATTGTTTCTAGTTTAAATATTTAATACTAGTTAGTTTTATTTTGCTACTACATTACCCGTCCTGATTTGATGTATTTTATCCAATTATCTACTTATATATTTTGCTTTGTTAATATACTGTTTTACATCATTGGCTTTTTTTTCTAAGGTAATAGATATCAATCTGTTTGTTTTTCTTGTATCAATTTTTATATTTTACCCAACTACTTTCAGCAAAAAAATGATAGAGTGGGTGCTCCACTGCTCCCCCTCACCGAAAATCCTGGCTACGCCACTGCTTGGCACCCATAGTTTTAGTGGTGCTATTCTTTTAGAATTAGGAAAGTTGAAATCGCTTAACTGGTTAATGCTTGTTTCGTAATCATCTCAATGGTTTGATACTATTTTCATCAAGTTATTTCAAAAATATAACCCTTTTGTATCTCAATGAAAATCACATTAGTGGCTGAATTTCTTTACCAAAATACTGTGGTGGTGGAGTACTGCAAAGCTTCACTGTTGTTTCCAATAATTTCATTGGTCTCATCCCCAAAAGTTGAAAAATTGCAAAACCCTGTTGAGACTTAAACTTGATGGAAACAACCACCATGGAAACATATCAGATGTCTTGGGCACATATCCAAAAATTGATTACATTGATTTAAGTAACAACAGCTTGTATGGTGAGCTCTCAAACAACAAACAATCTCAATTGGAGCGAATTTCTACCGCAGGCTTAAAAATACTTGGAGATCATGATTTCTCAATGACCAATATTTGATAGGAGAGATCCCCAAAGTGCTAGGAAGGTTGACATCTATGCTAAAACTTAACCTAAGTCGTAACAATCTCTATGGAAATTTGCCAAAAGAACATGGAAGCTTAACTGGGCTAGAAACTTAAGACTTGCCTACCAATAACTTTAGTGGACTTGTACTTCTAGAAGTTGGCAATTTTTCTAAGTTGATCTACTTAAATTTGAGTGACAACAAGATCAACAGCCGCATTCCAATTGAATTAGGCAATTTGGTTTATGTTCAAGTGGTGCTTGGTCTCAGCAAAAATGTGATCAGTAGGGAGATACCATCAGGGTTGAAGTCTCTAGAAAAGTTGAATTTATTGCGCAATATGCTCATTGGTTGCGAATATAGAAAAGTTGTCAAAATTGTCTTATGTTCCGTGGGAGGATCCTTTGTTTTTATGCTTGCAATTATAGGAATATATTTTGTATTTTACTAGAAAAAGAAAGACATAAAGGTTTAGAGAACGGAGATTATAATCAATGATGATTTATTGCGCGTTTGGGAATTCGATCAGAAAATTGTTTGAGGACATCATTGAAGCTACAGAGGGGTTCGACAACACACACTGCATAGGTGCTGGAGGGTATGGAAGTGTCCACAAGGCAATGTTGTCAACTTGACAAGTAGCGGCTGTAGGGGTACTATATGCTCTAGCCAATCAAAACACGACACGTGGCCTACCCATCATTCTCACAGGTCGTTCACTGCTCGACCTAACTGAAGACCGACCAGAGCATCTCGACTACATGATCGTTAGCGACCTCCTCATATGCACGTGCCCTAAATCAATGCACAAAGAATATCTCCAGGTGTTACACAATCATTGCAGCTGTTACACAATCATTGGAGAATATTACGCAATCATAAAGATGTCAGAGAATCTGCAAGATCCCATGATCTTCGCCCCTTCACCTTCTATAAGAATAGAACTACGATGACTTGATCTCCAAGTTCCATTCCCTCGAGCTGGAGTACGTAGGTAATCTCGATCTCATCGAGGTGCAGCCACCCCCGATCTCAAACTCCCCCTTTGGTCAGTTCAACAACGACCTGATCTTGTGAATGCATTAATCTGGAAACAGGTTAATACATTTGGCGCCGACTGAAAGGATTCGATTATATCGAAAAAACCAGCCCTCCCACCCAACTTAAAGTCATTTCACCAATTCCATTTTCTCAAATGGCTACCCAAGAAGTAACAATCCAGAAATTGAGAGACCAACTTAATCGTCTCCAGGAGGAAAATGCCCGGTTAAAAGCTGCACAAGTTGCTCAACCAAACCCAGAACAGGGGGTTGTCGTCGCTGACGACAGCAATCGAAAGTACGAAGAACTCAGTCAACAGCTCGCTGAGTTCAAAACCTCTCAGGTCGCTATACAGTTAAGTAAGGGGCACACAGCCGAACAGCTCGCTATCCAGTCTCTACAGCATTTCTAGGAATCTCCTTTGACCAAGGAAATCCTCGAGCAAGAGTTGCCTAACAAACTCAATGCTCATAAGTTCGATCAGTACGCAGGGATAGGAGATCCAACTGACCATATCAAGGGTTTCCGTAAATCACTTCCACTCATCAAGGAAGATCATCTGCTTTGCTTACTATTCCAGTCCAGCCTCACCGGACCCGCTCTTGATTGGTTTCACCGCTTGAAGCTAGGCTCAATCAGTTCGTTTGCCGATCTGGAGAAGCAATTCGTTATTTTCTACATCCACAACAAAAAGCGTCCAGTCACCATCGACGCTATATTCAAGGTGAAGCAACGAGACGGTGAACTTCTGAGCAATTTCTTTACTCGCTTCAAAACAGAACTGCACTCCATTCAGGATTTTGCAAAGGAGCACGAGCCCTTCGCAACAATCGCGTTCTCTCACGGTCTGATCCAAGGGTCAGATCTGCACAAGTCTTTGGCCATGAAGCGGCCAACATCTCTAGACGAGCTCTACCTCAAGGTAGATCGTTACATCAAGCTAGAAGAAGCCCTAGTTGGTAGGGAAAAAACTCATGTCATTTCAAACGTGGAAGGAGGTTCCACTAAAAAACCTCGTTCAGACAACAAGAGATTCAAAGCCAAGACGTTGCCTATAGAGCAACGTGAGTACCACCGATTCACAAGACCAGCAGGGTATATCTATGAGCGCATCAAGCGCAACCATTGGTGCAAGATTCCGGACTTCACACAATTGGAGAACACATCTGGTCGTCCATATTGCAAGGTCCACAAGGTCAGATGCCATCAAACAGATGATTGCCGTATACTGAAGCGAGCTCTTCAGACTTGGGCCAATGGAAAAAGGCTCAACAACTGGATCTACGGCAGGCAAGAAGAGTCCAGTGAGAAAAGAACAAAGAAGAGATCAATAACGCCTACACGTTCAGCAAGACGATCTCAGAGTAAGGCCAGAACGGCCTCCACAAGTCCAGCACGCAGCAGAGGGCGTAGCCTCTCAAGAAGACTAGGTACAACAGGTGACCTACGTGACCAAATCAACAAACAGGTCGCAAACAAGATAGATGATGATAGTGAAACAAAGAGTCATGTTGTATATATGATCTATGAATCCAACTCCACTCCAGTATCTCGAGAGAAGAAGAGGCGAGTAGAACATCTCCACCACGTCTACTCCATCACAGGCCGAGCAACTAGAACCAACATCCCAGCTCGGCAGGAAATAGATCTAAGCTTTACGGAGGACGACCTCAACAAGGTCGTTACACCACACAACGACGCTCTGGTCGTTGAGTTAAGAATTGCTGACTACATAGTCAAGAGGGTCCTCATTGACCCAGGTACATCCTGTAACATACTGATGTACAGGACATTTAAGGATATGAGGCTTCCTGATTCAGTCCTCATTCCTGATTACACTCTGATCTTGGGCTTCAACAGCTCGAGAGAGGATCCAAAAGGAGAAATACTCCTGCCCGTCACTGTGGGAAGAAAAGAAGACAAGGTCGTCGTGACCGCAAAGTTCAGCGTCCTCAACATCGCAAGTAAGTATAATGCGATACTTGGTCGCAAGTGGATCCATGCCATGAGAGGTGTACCATCAACGTACCAACAAGTGTTCCGTTATCCTGGCCCCAATGGGATAATGGAGCTTAGAGGCAATCAGAACGCTGCCCAAGAATGCCATGGAATCATTGAAGTTGTGGCATCTGATAAGCCATCCACCTCAGGAGCCAAGGACGCTGAGAAGCAGATAAAGAGTCCACCGACCTCAGAAACCAAGGAGGTCGAGAAGCAAGCAAAGAGCCCGTCGAAGGGAAAGGCTGAAGCAGGAATTTTCTGCTAAAATACATGCTTTGACTGAGTTGAGATAGAAACAGTTTGAAAGTTTATGGAATTTGTTCACATGCTTGACATTCTTTCTTGATTTATGAGTATCTTGAGAGAGGATGCTTAGCAAAACTTTTAAGTTCACATGCTATCAACTCTGTTCAGTTATCGCCATCCTTCATGGATGCACACCACCATTAATTCATCAAGATATCTCAAGCAAGAATATTTTGTTGAACTCAGAATATTGTTATGTTACCATGGGTCTAACCCATGAGAGGCATACCCATTTTGGGACTTGAGAAATTGGTTACTAGTTCCTGATTTCTCTGAAACTCTGGAATGTGTGAGAGTCTTTCTAGTAGTGTGAAAGAGAATAAGAAGATAGAGGGGTTTTTCAAGGCTGAGCTAGGTGAGACTCTAGTAATTGTAGTTCATTAATTTCGCCAAGCTTCCATCTATATTGCAGTGTGTTGATGGAGGATCTTTAAAAGCTTGAAGAGCTATTGTTGAGGTATTCGTATTATCTCAATTCTTCGTATTCCTCAAATTCATGACTGTAATTTGATCATTGTACCCTTTTTCTTGATTAATATAAAAATTGTTCGGAGTTTGTCCCATGGGTTATTCCCTAAACATTTAAGGGTTTTCCACGTAAAAATCTGGTGTCGTTCTTGTTGTTTTTCTTTGTTTAGTTTGTTGTGTTATTATTGTTTGAATTTGCATTATCGTTATTTGGTTGTTCGGTAACGCGAATTGGTGTCGTTGTGAACTGAATTGTCACTGATTTCAGGAGCTTAATCTTTAGTGTTCTTTTCAATAAAGAAGTCAATGAACTTTAACCCGTATCCTTCAGCTAGCTCAGGTGGAATGGTAGCAGAACCATCAATGAACTTTGTCGCACTGACCTTGGTTAGAGTAAATAGGTGATAGAAGTTGGAATGCAAAAACTGTTCTCGTCGGAAGGAGATTGGTTAATATAATGCACCATGCTTTCAACAGTTTGATTAAATGCCTTCTGTATAGGAGTCATTTGTTCAACCACTGCTATTGGCTATTGCAACAGAGGTCGTCCGTTTTTATCTACATAGGGACAATATTCGTCATGTTGCACCTTGATTTCCATTGCCCAAATTTGTTTATCCTAATTTTTTGGTTGTTGATATTTTGAGGATAACCACACCATGTAATAACCACGCATAAATCAAATCAATGTCAGTAAAAATTAGTCTGACTAAACATATCATGGAGATGAGTATTTCTAATTACAGATTGCTTGTTAATTTGACGATATTGGCTGAGATGTGAAACGCAACATACACAATGCATGTCAGTACATTCATTTCTTATTGGCGCTACCTGAATTCATGGTGAGTTACCTACCTACCTGTATATAGCTTTTACAATGTTACTTTAAAATGCTAGTTCAAATCTTTTTGTTTTCCCAGCTTGTCTTTATCAGTTCCACCTTAACAGAATTACTTGAAAATTAAGTGAACACACTGAAAATATTGGAGGAAATTGAATATGAAGGGTAACTTCATATATGTTTCTAGTGCTTACAATCACCTTCTATTTTCTGTAATAAAATAAATAAAAATGCATGTAAACTAATGTACAACTGCCTTTTTCAAGGGTACGCTGGAATTGTGAATAAAACTGAGCGGAGGTATACAATAACAAAGCTAGAAATGCTTACAAATTACCGTGTACATATATACATTTTAATTTCACAGCAGAAACTAAAATGTAGATCATCATTAGTCGCCATTCTCAAATTTCCTCAAGAATTCTGTACGTGTTATTAAGTTGTACATACTGGCCTGGCCAACTGCTCATTTACTGATCAGTGTGAGGGAAGCCAATTCCGTGGTGCTTAGTTGGGAACAAGACAAACAGCATACTGCAGATGACCCCAATGGCTACTGGCAATGAAGTAAGGAGTTCCCTCGACTCTCGAGTTGGTGTAGGATAGAAGCATTTCACAACATTTTCATCAAACAAAGCGACTGCGACAAAAACTAATCGGTATTCTTCAGCTAGCTGAAGTGGAATTATTGTAGCAGACCCATCAATGACCCATAATCCATGAATTGTCTCCATTCCGTAACACACCTTCCCACAAAGAACTACATGTATTGCTGTCATAGACCGACTTACTATGTCGCATTAACCTTAATTAGACAAAATAGGTGATAGAAACTAAAATGCAAGAACTGTTCCCGTGGGAAGGAGATTGGCTAATAAATGTGCCATGCTCTCAAACGTTCGACTAATTAATGGCTTTCGGTATAGGTGTCTGCTGTTCTACTTCTGCTATTTGCTTACAACATAAGAGTGGTCGTCGCTTTTGACCTACATGGGGACAGTATTCTTCATTTTGCACCTTGATATCCATTGCTCAAATTTGCTTTGGATTATCTTTTCTGTTTTCAATACTTGTGAGACTAGTTTCCAAATTCAGTATTTATTTTTTTGATATAAATTCAGTATTTATAAATGGCACCAAAACAGAATTTGAAGTTACATAGAAGCAAAACAAAGCTTATAGTTATTCAAAGTTGCAAATGTTATCGATATGATTGTTTGGAAAGGCATAAAGGGTACTGTTGTCTTGGGAGGTCACGAGTTTGATTCTTTGCAGCAACATTTAAAAATAAATATGTTCGTAAGGGGGAGTGTTGGTGGATCCAACCACGGAGGTGGACTTTGCCACTCTCCCAACTAATTCACGTGCCGCACACATAGTTAGGCCCACTGTCCTAACCAAACATGGGGTTTGATCCACCGACATGTACCTAGCCTGATATCATGCTAGAAAGTACAACTTCTATTTGTACTTTATTATTAGAACCAAAATCGTACCCTCAATCTTCTGATGAAAAAAAAAGAGACTCAAATCAATGGTTAGAAATAGCCGATCAACCTAAAATTTCGTGCTATGAATATAACCGTTTCTACATGGACATGGACAAATGGTTGCAGTTTGAAGTTGCCGGGTACGGTTGCAGTTTGAAGTTGCCAAGAGTGTTTGCTCCTAAGCCGCTATGGCGGGAATTTATTTCTTCGAAAAATACTGGACTGTTACTGGACTAATACTCATCCAAACCCAACATCTGAAGTACCAAAATTGTGGGCTTTTACTCAAACACGGACCCTATTTTAACTCTTCTTCTTCTTCTTTCTTCTTCTCAAACTCACCGAAGTCTTTCTCAGAAACAAGAAAGTGCTCACTACACACTTTGCCCTAGCTTATCTCTCTGTCTCCCTCTCTGTGTTTCAAGGTTTCATTCTTTCGATTGCGAAAAATACTGGTAAAGCTCTTACTTTATTGTTTTATTGAAGTAATTTTAAGTAATTTTGTAAATTTTTCTGAGTTTTTTGGGTATTTTTTTTTTAAAAAAGTTGAAATTAATTGAATTTCTTTTTGGTTATTCTTCTTGATTTGATTTTCAATTAATAGTGTTTGAATCCAATACTTTTAATCAGAGATATCCATAGTAATAATATGCCGAGATTTTGACATTAGAAATTGCTAAATTTCAACAATATTCCGTTTGGAATCTAAATTATCGACATTATGCCGATAGAAGTTGTGGAAAATTGGTAATGGTTCTCTAAACATAGCTGATGACTAGTTAATACGCGTAAAGTAACCTTGCGCTAGTTATAAACCCAGTTACTGTATTTTAGATGAAAAAAGCTTCAAGTGGTCAATGTTTTGAAGATCACAATGTATTCTAATATCATTTTTGCATTCCGTTTGGTTTCTAATTATTGACATTATGCCGATATGATTTACGGAGAATTGGTAATGACTCTCTGAACATAGCCAATCACTAACTAACACGCGTAAAGTAATCTTGTGCTAGTTATAAACCCAATTACTGTATTTTAGATGAAAAAAGCTTCAAGGGGTCAATGTTTTGAAGATCACAATGTATTCTAATATCATTTTTGTATTCCGTCGATAGGAGTTGTGGAAAATTGGTAATGGCTCTCTAAACATAGCCGATGACTAGCTAACATGCGTAAAATAACCTTGCGCTAGTTATAAACCAAATTACTGTATTTTAGATAAAAAAAAGCTTCAAGTGGTCAATGTTTTGAAGATCACAATGTATTCTAATATCATTTTTGTATTCCGTTTGGTTTCTAATTATTGACATTATGCCGATATGATTTGCAGAGAATTGGTAATGACTCTCTGAACATAGCCAATCATTAACTAACACGCGTAAAGTAACCTTGTGCTAGTTATAAACACAATTACTGTATTTTAGATGAAAAAAGCTTCAAGGGGTCAATGTTTTGAAGATCACAATGTATTCTAATATAATTTTTGTATTACTTTTGGACTTTTCACTTTAGTTAAGAAGTTTTAGTACAAATAGAAATTCATTATCCAACTATAGAGAAAGATGAAGAATTCAAGGATTCATCTTTCATTTTCAAATGTTCTGTACTACTTCTGCATACTGTAGTCATTCAGGTGACCCTTTTTTTTTATGATTTGCAGGTTTTAAAAATTCTCATCATGAGTTGGTGCACTATTGAATCTGATCCTGGTAAGTAATATCACTGTTCTTTATTTGATCGAATTATACCGGATCCTGGTGCATTAAATTATTAAGATGATATGTATGTGATATCTTACTGAGACATGCTTAACCTTGGAAGTTAGTTTAGTATAGTCGTTTCCTTGAAATGTGAGTGACTACTGTGTTTTATTGAATTTTGGGTATCATCCTATTGTTTTGTATGATATGATATTGGTATCTCAGTACCTGAGTAAAATGTTAAAGTTGAACATGTGATTATCCATTAATTGACTTAACAAACTGCCAAATCAGTGCTGTCCTTGTTTTTTAAGATAGATTGTTATAAGTTCAAAGCACCGATTGAAATTGTGGTGTACAAGTATCCGATATTCCTTTGGCCGATACACCTTAGATAAGTCATAGGTATCTGTTACGCCAGTTGGCTTTTTCTTTGATCTAATATTTTCGATACTTTTTACTATACAGTCAGACTCGACCAATATTTTTTCTCCTTAGGGTCAAGACTCAAGATGCTTATATGCAATTTGTTTAAGAAAAATAAATATGATCTCTTAATAGACAAAACACATTCTGAATATATAAGGGGTATTCATAACTGACATCATAGAAGAACTTACTCAAATCCATTTATACACCTTTATATGTAAATTCCCATATCTGTTTGTTTTACACAAGGGAAACTGAGAAGTCAAGAGGAAGTTTTTCTTGGTATCCATATCGTATCCAATATGATAGTCGTACCCATTGATGTGCTTCAGAGGTGATGAGTGAAACTTGATAATAAGGTTACTTCTGTTGGTTAACACTGATTGATCACATTTGATAATAGTGGAGTCTTGAGGCAACTACGCAAGCATACACAAAGTGGATGAGGGGCAAACATAGGCTTGTTCTATCGTAAAAAAAAAGTTATAAATGGATCTTATTTTATTTTTCTTTCCCCTTATTTTGCTTATTTCACACATTCCAAAATTTGTAAATGAGCAACTGTTTCAACGTTTTCCCCTTTTCTTTGTTGAAACTGCCTTTTTCATTGGTTTGCTCATTTTTCTTCTTTATAGGTGTGTTTACTGAACTTATACAGCAGATGCAAGTTAAAGGCGTGCAGGTGATCCTCTTGTTTGCACTTTTCTTTCATAATAGTATCTTTGATCTTTTACAGTCACAAAAAGACAATAGAAATAGACGGGGTATTGATGTATGTGCTTTCTTAAATGCAAGTTAGTGATTTTGTTATATCTACAGTCTATTCTCAATTAAAATGAATGATGTTTATTCTCTCTTTTTGTGTGCTTCTTCTCTTTGCTTAGAAATCTCTTTCTCAGAGCTCTATAAACTTTTTAGTTGCATTATTCAAAGAGGCCCTAAGGTATCTACTGAACATGAAATAAGAGAAGTTTTGGTCATACAGCCATACCCCTCGATGCAAAAGGAAGACTAGCAGTTGCATAGTGGGAACTGGGATGGGTATATTTGAAAATAATTCGACATTGTAAATCATTATCAACATACCAACTAAAAAGCAATAAATGAGTACATTTTTGTGCTCCCAGAATTACTGTTCATTTTTTTGCAACTTAAATTTTTATTCATGTTCAGGTGGAGGAATTGTATTCTTTGGATGTGGACTCACTGAACAACCTTCGGTTAGTCATTCATTCCAACGTTGTGATCATGTTGTCTCATTGTCCCACAAATATGTTTCATTTATCTTGTGTGAATTTTCCTTGTTTACAGGCCAATATATGGGCTGATATTCCTTTTTAAGTGGCTTCCCGGTGAGAAAGACGACCGTCTTGTTATTAGGGATCCCAACCCAAATTTATTTTTCGCAAGCCAGGTTAATTTTTGAAACATAGACCATTTGCAACATGATCCACCTTGCATGCCTCTTTATCTAACCATTTTGTTATCCTTTCAGGTTATTAATAATGCATGTGCCACCCAGGCAATCCTATCTATTCTTATGAACTGTCCAGATGTCGATGTTGGGCCAGAACTCTCGAGGTTGAAAGAGTTCACAAAGAACTTTCCTCCTGAACTCAAAGGCTTGGCAATCAATAATAGTGAAGCTATACGTTCTGCTCACAACAGCTTTGCCAGACCTGAGCCGTTTGTAGCCGAGGAGCAGAAGGTTGCAACAAAAGAAGATGATGTGTATCATTTTATAAGTTACATACCTGTAGATGGGGTCTTGTATGAGCTTGATGGATTGAAGGAGGGACCTGTTAGCCTTGGGAAGTGCTCTGGTGGGCAAGGTGATCTGGATTGGTTGCAGATGGTGCAACCGGTGATCCAGGAACGTATTGAAAAATACTCTAGAAGTGAGATAAGGTTCAATCTCATGGCAATTATAAAAAACCGGAAGGAGATGTATACTGTTGAACTAAAAGAATTCCAAAGGAAGAGGGAACGTGTCTTGCAGCAGTTGAATGCTGCACAAGCAGAGAGGAAGAAGGAGAGCAACATTGAAGCACTGAGAAAGCTTGATAGCAACATTGAAGCACTGCATAAATCACTTGCTGAATTGAATTCTGGGATTCAGAGTGCTACTGAGAAGATTTTGATAGAGGAGGAGAAGTTCAAGAAGTGGAAAACAGAAAATATCCGCAGGAAGCATAATTATATACCCTTTTTGTTCAATTTTCTCAAGCTTCTGGCCGAGAAAAAACAGCTCAAGCCCCTAATCGAGAAGGCAAAGGAGAAAGCAAGCAAAAACATGCAGTCCTAGGCAAAGAGATGTTCCTTTCGTTTGTATGAACACTGGTGGATAACAATATTAACTTTAGATTTTTGGATAATATCTTACAAAGGAGTGCTCTTAAGTATTTATCCGATTAATTTTCTAGTGCTTGATAGCATCTCCCTGTTTCTGGTGTTGCCCTGTCAAATTTTCTAGTGCTTGATAGCATCTCCCTGTTTCTGGTGTTGCCCTATCTAAGGTTGACAGTTCAGGTTTTACATTGTATTCCAACCGAACTATATTGGATGCTCTTAGTGCATGTTCTTTACTTTGTAGTTGCTCATTAATCATTAAAATATCATTTGTAAAAAAAAAAAAAAAAGTATATCACAAAAAATTCCTATAAAATTGTTAAATTTTGCTTTTCACTTATCAATTAGAAGTGATCAATTGGGAAACCCCCTGAACCACGAACTTTAGTTCCCATACATATTGTCTGAAACACAAGCTTTAGTTCCCTGTGTTCAGAAAATGCAAACATAAGAAACAGGTTCCTGTGTTCAGAAAATGCAAACATAAGAAACAGGTTCCTCTGTTCAGAAAATGCAAACATAAGAAACAGATTGTTTTTTCTAAGTTTTCCTATACAACCCATTCCAATGATTGTTGAGATCTGCAAATGGCTACTAAGTACAACATTGAAACTTCAATACCAACTTGCAATCTAGCCGCCTGTATTTGAAGCCAAATAACTCACAAATTTCATGAACGATGGCAACATATTATCCCATTCACAATGGATATACCTTCCACTCACATCCAGGGAGCACCTTAATTACGTGACCATAAGGTTGGGCATATAGGCCAAACAGTCAATTGTTTTTCAAACCATTTATTCTCTCTTCACAAAATCAATTGGTGAGAATCTCAGCAATAATATTTCAGAAGCCATTTTTTTTTTATACCAAAAACCAATACATAACATTTCAAAGTTCTCTAAACTGATCACTTGTTATTAAGTTAAAATGCTTCCATGAATAGGTTTAATGTCTAAGGGGTCATTCCTAAAATTCGGATATTTGAGGAAATTGAAACAACAAGGTTTGAAATAAGGTTAGGACACTCGTACTTGCACTCGTACCGACTAGTTGTTTCCACCACTTGGTATGGCTTTTCAATGTCGCAGAAGAAGTGCAGAGCCCTGTGTTCGAATTGCTCTTAGAATAATGAAGAAAACAATTGAATTAGTTTACACTGTAACAAACTTAAACATGATTTCCATTAGTAGATTTATAAAAACGCAAATATATCTAAGATACTATCACATATCGATATTTATTGAATATTTGTAAATATTTTCATCAGTGATTACAATAACAAATAGAATAAAACTAAGGTGTGTATGTGTGTGTGTGAATTCATGTCAGAGTTTAGAGAATTCTTGTAAGTGGCGTCACTGTACTTAATACAATTTATAGCTTACATGACAACCTGGTACTAATGATATCAGATTATCAGGTCGAGGGTAAGCTACATTATTTTCGTGAAAAGCCATTCTTTCGTACGGGTAGATGAACGATGTTGGTATTACATAAACAAACCTTAATTTTGTATTTTTTGAATTACATTTGTGTTTAAGTATGCGCGCTCGTAGGCGCATAGTCTTTTGTTAAGAATATTTGTACACCTTAGAACTAATTAGTTTCCAAAGTACACACTTCTTTAGTTCTATGATCCGACCAAACTGTATGTCTGTATTGGAAATGGGTGATTGACATGCATTCATGAAATTTTCCTAATTTGTTTTAACCGGCCAACACTTTTATGTGACAAATAAACTGTATAGTCACTATATTCATGTACAGTATAAATAAAGTGTTATTTACACAGGTCTGTTTTGATCACCAGTTGGCAGTTTGTAGAAGTATGGTTTATGTTATTTTTATGTGGATTAAAGCTTGGGATATTAGAGGCAACTGAAGGCTAACATATGGGGCACAAAAATGTATCTTTGAGTGTAATAATATGTCTCATCTTTGAGTGTAATAATATGTCTCATCACGGAAAAAAATATATGAAATGATGTAGTTACTTAGGCCTGCAAATTGGGCTGGGTCGGGCTAACACGCCTTTCAAGCCCTAAATCCCTCACATCAAAATGCCGACCTTTAGAACTAAGCTAAGGCTAGAAGCACACGCCACTTTGCTAGAGGCACACACCTTGTGAAAAAATTAAGAGCACCCTTTTTAACCGGCTAAACCGGTTTCACTTATATCTAGGCATAGGGCACACCCCCTATTTTTCATTTTTTTACGTCTGTCCCGTCTACTTTCTTTCATACCTTCGTTCCTTCTTGCTCTTCCTTATATGAAATCTCTTCTTCTCTATCTTCCCTTTTTATTGGATTTCTGTTCAAGTGAATTGATTCAACTATCTTCAGTTAGGTATCTCTCTCAATTTCAACTAACAATTATTTCTGTTCAAGATGTGTTGCACAATTTTGAGTTGGCATACAAAATTGCCACTAATAAATCAATCCTTCTGCGTGAGGAAGAAGAGAGAGATGAACAAGACTGAGCAATATTTTTTTATTAGTTTAAATTTGTAAAGTTTGATATATTTTTTTTAAGATTATTTTTTAAAAATTTGCTTGCGGATGGTTCAAATGTTTGATATAGTTTAAATTTGTAAAGTTTAATATATTTTTTTGAATGGTATTCATTCAACTAATCCCCAACTCTACTTTTGACTTGAACTCAAAGTATTAATTTTCATGTAGCTATCTTAACCAGTTTTATGTGACCGTATCTCTATTTTGATAAGAATGTATCATGCCTAATTTATTACTAGTTTTCAGATATTGATTGATTCAAGCCTATTAAAACTCGGTAGTTTATCCCTCTTATCTATCCTACACCAAAGATTGCACCAGAATCACAAGTAGTATTGAGAGATAATAGCTGCAACACGAAACTTTTCAAAGTTGATTTGTTTCTTAGGGTCTTCGTGTTCGCTTCCTCTCTTACAGCCATAGTTGTAATGGTTACTAATAATAATTTGCTGATTATAGTAGCTTTAGTCCTCGGCAATAACTTGTTGATTATAGTGAATAGTGGTTGGCAGTCCATTGTTGGGATAATTAAATTTGGCCAACACTACATTGCTACGCTTTCAAAAAAAAAAAAAATCATGTCAAACGTACTTGGCAATAACTTGCTGATTATAGTGAATAGTGGTTGGCAGTCCATTGCTGGGATAATTAAATTTGGCCAGCACTACATTGCTACGCTTTCAAAAAAATAAAAAAAATAAAATTCATATCAATATGGCACCATGGTGGTACTGCCCATTGAGTGTAGTCGTCGGTGTAAAGTTGTTATACCATAGTGTCGTATTGGGTAACATTATACTGTTGTCTTAGGGTGGCACACCCCAATTAAACAAGTCAACACTCATATGCTGACGATTAAGTTTAGTAGTCAGCATTGTCATGATGACCATTGAGTACAACGGGCAACACTCTACCGTTGGTTGAAAAGGGGGCACACCCCAATTAAATATGTCAACACATATATGCTGACCATTAAGTGTAGTCGCCAGCATTGTAGTGCTGTTCATTGAGTGCAGTGATCAGTATCATAATGATGTCTTAAAGGGGCACACCCCAATTAAACATGTCAACGCCCATATGTTGACCATGTAGTGTAGTGGTTAGTATTGTAGTGTTGACCCTTGAGTACTGTGATTAGCATCATGGTGCTGACCTAAAAATCGCCTCTTTTTCTTCGTTTTAATTGAAAATATCATTAAAATTACAGTTTACTTTTGATAATGGCGCAAGAATGTTTTTTTATCAGATTAGGCCAATCTTCTTGTAGTGCGTACAAATCTAGTGGTCTCTTTAATATACCACTTTGTAATTCTTCCCAACTAATTTCTTCGTTATCAAGTCTAACAAATGGAGCAGCATCCGAATTTCCTAAAACCTTAATAAATGCATCAAAGGCTTTATTTAATTTCTCGTGCTTCTTATTGAATTTATTATCATCACTACTTTCATTAATGATAGCCATTAATGAACAAAGTAAAAAAAAAATAGATGTTTAATGGAGGTTGTAAAAAAGCACACCCCTTTTTGAAGAAAGAAATTGAAGTAAAATATATGTTAATAATGATAATAAGAGTTTAATGGTGGGCACACACCTATTAGAATGAGTGACCTGCTATAGCAAGTTGTTCTAGGTAAAATTGGGTTGTATTTAATTTTTTTTTAATTAGGATATAAATGTAATTATTTTTTTGTGTGAGAGTGTGCCTCTAGTAAAATGGGGTGTGCCTTTAGCACAACCCTAGAACTAAAGAGGGTTGGGTTAGCAAGGCTAACACAAAGAATCTTACGACCCTCACCGATTCTTGAGCCCTATTTCAAAAGGGTTGAGGGTCGGGTCATAGGGTCGTGTTTTTTTATATTATATGTATTTAATATATATATATATATATATACACACCGTATTTATTTTCACAAATTTTGATAAAATATTATGAATATAAGGTTGATAACGTATACATAATAGAAAAATGATATGTATGTTTAATATATAGAGCCTTTTATTATTATAACTCATATAAAAATTTATATAAATTATAAATATACAAAAAAAATCAAGAAATATATAAGGGCCATAAGCAGTGGCGGAGCCAGGAATTTAGCTTATCTGGGGCACTTTAACAAAATTCACACACTAATACAAGACTCTATTAAATAGAAGATTAACCATATGTTCGACAAACAAAAGGGAGTTTAATGGTCACAATACATTTTGATGATTAAGTAACTATCATAAAATAGACCTTAATAAATGATTTACAACAAAAAAACACCAACATAAATTAGGGGCTTCCAATAAAAAAAAACCCCTATAAAAACAATTAAACCCTAACAAAATTTATAAAAAAGTTTTAAATTAGAAAATAATTCAAGAGAGTAGTTAAGAAAACTTACTCGCCATCGTAAATGGGGTAAAAAAAGATTTGAAAAAAAATAATTTAATTATTAACTTAAATAATCCTTTGATTATTGGAAAAAGAGATGTGGAAAAAGACAAAAAGTCCCTAAACTTTCTTTGGTGCAAGTCCAAAACAGCTTGACCTAACATATTAGATCATCAGATCATGACTACAGTCCCTAAACTTTCTTTGGTGCAAGTCCAAAACAACTTGACCCAACATATTAGATCATCAGATCATGACTACAGAACAATTGGGCTTTGAATTATTTTATTGGGTTTAATAAAACAAATACAAACAGTAAACAAATGTTGTGGTAGGTGGTACCTACAGAAAGATAAAAAATTTGGCTAAAATGAAATGTAGTTATTAACATAATATGGTCCATTAATAAGGGTTAGAAAAGAAATTATATTAGATTTTTAAGAAATCATCACCAGGGGCACGTGCCCCGGGTGGCTTCCATGTAGCTCCGCCACTGGCCATAAAAGGGCTTTGAGAGGGTTTAATTAGGGTCGGGCTAAGAGCCGGGTTTATATTTTTAAAGATAAGACCCTGACCCTACCCTTAAATGTTTGAAGGTCGGGCTAGCCCTGAGAAACTATAAATAGTGCTAACTTAACAACTGAATATTCAACAAATCAATCAATACGCAGAAAGTAAATAACACACAGGAATTTTTAACGTGGTAAAACCCAATAAGGGAAACGTCCACGGTTGTCCTTGCGACAACAAATAATCCACTAGATGAAAAGAGATGTACAAACCTACCAACTACCTGCAATCACTGCGAGTTGATACTCCTGGTTATCTCTAACACCTTGACTTCACCAGAGCACCTTGATGTACGCACAAGACACTCGACTTCTTGATGAACACACAAGAAGACTCGAAGCCGAATTCACAATGATACTTGGAAGATCACAGATTGATGAATTGAGAGAAGGGGGAAGGAAGGGAATTGAGTTCAATAACCACAAACACTTTCAACACCAAAACCTAAACCAAAACTCCAGAACCAAAGGTATAATGGACGACCAAAGAACTGACTCATTCTTTGGAAGAGAAACCCTATTTATACTTAGGGTTGGAAAACATAGAAAATGGGCCGAAATAGTGAAAACCCACATTGGACGTATGTACGTCGAAATAACGTTCGTACGTCTCCACACGTTAAACGCTTGTTGCCTGCTTGGACGTACGAACGTTCTAACAAGGTACGTACGTCCTACAACGAAAACTTCCCTGCTGCCTGACCATACGTACGTACGCCCTAACATGGTACGTACGTTAAACACGATGAAACTTTGCTGCCTAACATGACGTACGTACGTCCTAACAAGGTACGTACGTCCTGAACCAGAAACACACTCTCGACTCAAGACGCGAAGACAAGGACACAGGATGACACGCGTACAACAAGGTTTTCTTAACAATGAACTCAAGGCGAAATAACCATGGACAACCAATGTCACAAAATTGATGTCAAACAAACTTCGTGCCGGTTTCAATCTCCCCCTTTGACATTGATTTTGTGACAAAAACCTATGACTCTAATAGCACTTATAAAACGTGCTTACAAACCCAAACCGTGTCATTTATAAAACATGCCTACAAAAACACTCAAGGTAGAACACATACCAAGTCACCAAATCTTGAAATCACGCTTTAACCATCAGAGACCGAACGGAAGCAATTAAGAATTTCCGAAGCACTCAAGGAATCAACAGAAGTTCCTTCGAGCAACTCCCCCATACTTCATGAGCTCCAAAATTTTGACACTCAAGCTCCCCCTTAACTGTACAACCTCTAAAACATCAACACGTTCACTCCCCCATACGTGTAGCATACCTGAAACATGACCCAAAAATATCCTAACAACAAAGAGACAATTGTTAGTAATTAGAGTCATAGATCTCCCCCTTTTTGTCACAACAAGTGAGCAAGAGAAACGGTTAACAGGAGAAACAATAAGCAAGAAACAAAAATAACCAAGAAAAGAAAACAACACCAACCAAACAAGACAAAAACAGATAAAAAGATAAAACCTATCCCAACTCTTAAAGTTCATGAAAGCAACTCATAACCAAACATAATAATCCATAAACATAAGAAACAGTAAAGACAAAACATAAAGCTCAAGTTAACGAATTCGAAAAACTCGTTCCCAATGACCTAGAGGAAGCTTGGAGAAATAAGCTTCCGCACGAGCCGAAGATCTATTCCACCGAGCTATCACATGATCATCATAATCCTCCAGCCATTCACTCGTACAAAATAACTCCTCAATTCTGCTGTCCAAGCCACAGTCGGTAAGAGGAGCAGCAAGTCCTGGAACCTTCGGGTATCCAACCAACTCCAAGATGTGATTTTGAAGATGTCCCGGTAGTCTCTCCCAATGGTTGACATGAACCAAGCATGGATTAAGGAAGGGTGGATGAATATAGTCATACCCATGGGGAACACGACATAAACGACAAACCTTTGCATTGTTTTTGTACTCCATCACCATAAACGACACATAACCAACAGCCGGAACAAAAACCCCATGAAGTTCATATTCTGCCATTGAATAATTCTGAAGAACAAAAAGAAAACTAGAAAGAGGTGAGAAGACACAATAGGAGTAAAAGAAGAGAAGACTCCCCTATATATAGGAAAAACAAGAATAAATCTAACATGGGCCCGACTAGGGAGGTCCATTACCTAATTAGCAGGAATTTACTGCAAACCAGAAAGGAACTAGAACTAATATTAAAATAGCAATAACCAATAACATACTCAACATCTAAAAATGAGGTAGCAAAAGAACCATTATAAGTACAGAAATACAGAAAATAAACCAGAACAAGAACTATTCGGACTCCGAGTCACCATCACTATGTTCACCATCATCATCGTCCTCACTCTCTCTATCAGAATCATCACCATCAATGTCACCTGGAACGGGAAGTACCTCTTCCGGAAATGGAGGCAAGTCGATGGGAGTGAAGTCTAGCTGAAGATGACGCATCTGGGCAACATTCATCTGATGAATATCACGTAGCATAGCATCATGCTGAGAGAGGATGATTCCAAAACGATCTAACCGAGCATCCATATGATCTTGATGACGGTGAAGAGAAGAAACCCGAGCATCAACTGCTGCAACTGCCCGATTGCCCCTACCTGAGGCTGAGACGGGGCGTCCAGAGGTCAAAGCCCGATCAAAGTCATCATGGCGATCAAGAGCCCGGCCTCCCCAAATTAGGTGATGCGTCAGACGCGCACCCACGGACTCAAAAGCAGACTTCCTAGACTGGCAGCCCTTCTTGATGGCATTGACCCAGTCATGGCCAACAAACCTTGGAGGGCTCACCTCCATATATTGTCCCTGAAAACCCAAGTATTTGAGTATTGTCATTATAAAGCTAGGGAAAGGAAGAGTACCCTTAGCTGCATCGATCTGAAGCATTCGTGTGTAGATGACCTCAGAGAGATGAAGATGATGCACCGACATACAAACCACTAATTTGACCATGTCATCGGTCATGATGATCTTGTTGCCCTTTGTAGGGTAGATGTTGGAATGGGCAACCATGTGCAAGAGGATGGCGCTATAGAACTTGGCGTGATATCTTTCCGTGACACCATCGATGAACATCTTCTGAACTTGATCGACAAAGTCAATCTGAATCGCATCCGGAATGGGCCACCTAACATGAACAACATCCTCTGAGAGAAGATTATCGTCAATCCCCAACGCCTCACGTATCACCTTCGGAGAAATAGTGTATCTCCGACCTTCAATTAAGACTGAAAAACTCGAGCGATTCTGGGAGGGTGTCTTCGTCTCATAGAAAGTAATCGTGTGCTCAACCGAGTACTTAGTGATTGGTTGAGCCACCCTTAACCAATTCCGGGACTCAAAGAATGAGGATATGTTGCCGAGTTGGGTAGCCCCTAGAGGGGTGGCAGCGATGTCTCCCAAGTCAAAGAAGCGCTCAGGAACAATAGCCTTGGCTCGAGGATGAGCCCCACGTGAAGTGAGAGGAGCGCGAGGAGCACGTGTGCCCGAAGACAAAGCACCCTTGGAAGCAGGTGTCGTAGGGGTTGTTGTGGTGCGTGCGCGCTTTGGATCCATTGCCTACACAATCACAACAGCAAACAAACCAAAGGTGTAAGAAAATTGACGAAATATACAAGAGTAAGGTCATTGAGGCATTTTATCAAACACTTGATGTGCAGAACCTTGATACATGCTATGGACAACAATGTAGCAATGGCAAACACCCAAACACAAGGCAAAACATAACCAACAAGAGAGGAAGCAAAAAGAAATAGAGATAAACGAATCATCCACCAATTTCAAAGGAATGAAATGGAACGCCAACCAACACAAACAAAATATATATATATATAAAAGAAACAAACATACCTAAAAGAAACATTAGAGAATAACCATGCAATCCAACAATACTAAGAGAATAAGAAGAAAGAGAGGAAGAAGAATAGAGGAAGAAGGCGATTTCACTTACTTGAGTAACAAACAGAGGACACACCAAAAAAAAACTGCTTGGGTTGAGCAAGAAGCAACCACCAAAGAAAGAAGGGAAAGGAAATTGGGAGAATGAGAAGAGTGCCCAAAAACAGTTGAAGAAAAATGAAGACTCCCTAATGTTCGTGCAAGAGAGAAACACAACCCGATTTGAATGTAACAGTCGTGCCTAAACTTGTAAACATAACGGTTTAAAAGTCATATATGGGCCGAAACTGTTTCAGAAACGGACGTACGTTCTGGAGACGTTCGTACGTCGGGACCCAAAAAACAACTGCCTGAACACACGTTCGTACGTTCAATGAACGTTCGTACGTTGGAAAAGATCTGCCCTCCCAAACGTTCGAACGTCATGACAGCGTTCGTACTACCCCCTTTTTTTTTTATTTTTTTTTTTTTGAATATATATAAAAAAAATGAAGGACCAACCTAAGGACCAGAAAACAACCCGGATAACAACCCAAAACAAATATTGAGAGACATCACAAATAAACATTTCTACTTATTGTAAGGATTCCAATTATAGAAGATTACAATTTAAACAAACCGCAACCACAAGTAAAAGCAAGATCGAAGAACTATATCATACACCAAGCCATGGTAGTTACTAAAATAATGCAACCATGCAGAAGAACCTGATAGACAAATACCAACCTCCGGAAACACCTAAAAACATGATCATTGAATATATTGAAAGTCTCTTGCAACTAGACCAATGTGAAAGTGAACCAGATCACAACAAAACCAAGGAGACACAAAATATTGTTTTTCTTCTTGTCTTTCAACTAGACAAGTGTGAAAGTTTTTTTTTTTTTTTTTTTTTTTTTTTTATTTGTAAAACCATTTGAGACAAATGCCATTCCTGTGTGGGAGTATATAATATCTCCATCTTTTACCAGAACACGAGGGTAGGGTGTAGCCTACATCTTTTCGGCAAAACACACTCAAGAAGTGCAATACCATGGTAACGTGCAACACAAGAACTAACATCTCTTGAGTGCATCCGTCAGAGCATGACCCTCACAGCCCCAACGGGTTCTTAGCCAAATAAGTATGCTCTCAAGACATTCAAATGGCTGGGGATTTTGTGAGTCATTAACCACTTACAAGAGGTATATAAATATAAAGGAAGACGATGACCATGAAAGGAAACCATAGAAGACTGGAGATATACAGGTATTCAAAATGACAATCCAACTACATGGAAATGCATCATGTAAGAAAATACCAAGACGAAGAGAGTATGATGTAACCCTACAACTATGCATGACAGAAAAACACAGTTGAAGATGCCAAACTAGAAATATCTGTAAAATGGAATCCACACAATAGAGAAAGTAGTATGTCCTCAATACCGACAACAATAAATAAATAAATAAAAACGAACCTAAACATCCTAAACACAGACAGTTCCAATGAGCAAATTAGGTATATAGATGCGGAAGGGGTGTAGTGACAATGAAACAGTTATCAGATGAGCGACTACCAGTTAACACCAAGACATGATTGGAATAAAAAACATCACACTTATCATCCTCAAACACCACCCTAAACTTAGCATCACACAACTGACTAATACTCAATAGATTGGACTTAAGACCCTTAACAAAAAGAAGCTCATGACTATTGAGCGATCCAACCTCAGAAAAGTTACCTTTACCTTCCACCGGAAGCATTTTACCATTTCCAAAACTAACCTTACCTCCATAACCAAGAGTCAGATTATCAATTAGAGTCTTATCACCTGTCATATGACGCGAACAACCGCTGTCAAGATACCATGATGAAGATATTGGTTCAACCAAACGAGCCATGCGAGATACCATTTTCCGAGACACATCCATACTCCTATCCCAGAAATGTGGTGGTGGAGTAGGCATGGGTGTTGCTTGAGGGCGATTTCCATAAGGAGAAGTTCTGGGCAAGCCCCACGGAGCATAGCCATTCCACATGTATGGAGCCTGCATGGAGAAAGTGGAAGACTTGTTCCAATATGAATTACCTGCAAAAGAAGAATGGTGAGCAGGATATAAATTGTTCCAACAAAAAGCAGAAGTGTGACCCATGCGACCACAGGTTAGACATTTAAAGCCTTTGTGTCTAAGATTCTTTTTCGGGACATGCTTTACACGAGTAACCTTGGGTGGGGAAACCACACCAGACACCTGCACAGGAACAGGAAAAGCGACACCTGTTGGTCGCACAAAGGTAGTACGGGAAGTGTTAGCAGTAGAAAGAGGAACAGATGTGTCATAGCCTAAACCAGATTTATCTGAATGGGATTTACCAATTCCCAGCAAAGAGTTTAGATTATCACTAGCTTTACCAAACCCAACCAATTGTTTGTTAGCAGCAAACAACTCAGCTTTTACTTTCTCATGTTCCAATACAAGGGATCGATACCGTGTCTCCGGATCATTATTCAGTTTTTCCAGAGTGGCAATACGCACTTGGAACTCCTCCTTTTCCTTCACAAATTCTTCCTTCAACATGTTGGAGTCACCTGCAAGATTACATATATCCTGCCCAAGACTATCTACCTGATCCTTCAAGACGGTGTTAGTTTTTTCAAGCAACTTTACTTGTTGCATGGAAAACTTATACATATCACATAATTCACTAGTAGTAGCATGAACACCAGAATCAGAAACATTAATATCATCAGTAGAGGATACAATACCTCCTGGATGCTCATCCAGGGATGCACTGAAGACCACATAGTTGGAGACAACATTTGAGGGATTGCCATCATCATCTTCATCTGAATCATCCCATGTCACTGTGAGGTTCGCTTTGGAATTATCACCAGGTTTGCGGTCCACCTTCTTGTCACATTCATTTGCAAAGTGTCCATATTCACGACACTTGTAACATTGGACATCTTTACGATCAACTCGAGCTCTTCTCCCATCCACAGAGAATCGCTCAAAACCACGACGATCCTAGGAGCATTTGAGGAGTCAGGAAATCGCTTTCGAGGGTCTCGATTCTGTTGATATTTCAGAATCTTCTGAAAGCTACGTGACAGAAACGCATAGTTATCATCCACAGCCTGTTCTTCATCATCAGAAAGTCCTGTGGAAGTTTCTTTAGACGATGTAGCTTTGAATGCCACAGACTTGTTCTTCAAGGGTTCTTCCAAGGCCTGTTCCATCTCACATGTCCTTAGTTTCCCAGCAACTGTCTCAATGGACATGTTCTTAATCACATTACTCTCAGTGATGGCATCCTTTCGAGAACGAAACCGAGGAGGCAAAGCACGCAATATCTTACGTACCACTTGTGTGTCAGTATATGCATGACCAATAGCAGCACTGCAGTTTATGATGTCTTGGAGACGAATAAAGAAATCATCAAAAGTCTCAGAATTATCCATCCGTAGATTCTCAAACTGAGATGTTAACAGTTCCAGCTTGCTTTCTTTGACAGTTTCGTCACCTTCATGTGTACAGATAAGCCTGTTCCATGCATCTTTAGCCTCTTCACAGCCTTGCACACGACGAAACTCACTGGCATTTAATGCCATGAAAATAGCATTGAGTGCCTTGTTGTTATAATTTGCCAACAACTTCTGTTCAGGCGTCCACTTTTCACGTGGCGTCAGTGATGTAACGGCAGTATGATCAGTACCTGTGATAGTCAAAGGTTCTTTCCACCCTGTAACAACAGAAAGCCAGACTTCTTCTCCTAATGCTTGGAGATAAGCTCGCATCCGTACTTTCCAATGACCAAAGTCTTTTCCACTGAATTGTGGAGGAAGACTTGAAGTAGCAAACTTATGAGGTTCCATAGAGCACTATTGATCGTTAGCGTGAGCCTTTACACTCCTTAACCAGCCCCCAGCGACTGATACCAATTGAGAAACTATAAATAGTGCTAACTTAACAACTGAATATTCAACAAATCAATCAATACGCAGAAAGTAAATAACACACAAGAATTTTTAATGTGGTAAAACCCAATAAGGGAAACGTCCACGGTTGTCCTTGCGACAACAAATAATCCACTAGATGAAAAGAGATGTACAAACCTACCAACTACCTGCAATCACTGCGAGTTCATACTCCTGGTTATCTCTAACACCTTGACTTCACCAGAGCACCTTGATGTACGCACAAGACACTCGACTTCTTGATGAACACACAAGAAGACTCGAAGCCGAATTCACAATGATACTTGGAAGATCACAGATTGATGAATTGAGAGAAGGGGGAAGGAAGGGAATTGAGTTCACTAACCACAAACACTTTCAACACCAAAACCTAAACCAAAACTCCAGAACCAAAGGTATAATGGACGGCCAAAGAACTGACTCATTCTTTGGAAGAGAAACCCTATTTATACTTAGGGTTGGAAAACATAGAAAATGGGCCGAAATAGTGAAAACCCATATTGGACGTACGTACGTCGAAATAACGTTCGTACGTCTCCACACGTTAAACGCTTGCTGCCTGCTTGGACGTACGAACGTTCTAACAAGGTACGTACGTCCTACAACGAAAACTTCCCTGCTGCCTGACCATACGTACGTACGCCCTAACATGGTACGTACATTAAACACGATGAAACTTTGCTGCCTAACATGACGTACGTACGTCCTAACAAGGTACGTACGTCCTGAACCAGAAACACACTCTCGACTCAAGACGCGAAGACAAGGACACAGGATGACACGCGTACAACAAGGTTTTCTTAACAATGAACTCAAGGCGAAATAACCATGGACAACCAATGTCACAAAATTGATGTCAAACAAACTTCGTGCCGGTTTCAAGCCCGACCCTAAAATCAGTGAGAGCCGACTTTTGAGGACTTTCGTTACTAATGGGCCAGGCGGGTAGGGGCGGGTTTGGGGTCGTAGGGCCATTTTTACAGGCCTATACTTACTATTCTTTGTAATCCTATCAATGACAGGTAGGGGTCTGCCTGACCCTAGCTTGCCTTCTGCATATCACTTGGCATTGGCTAGGTGGAAGCATTAGTAACCAAAATAAGAGTGTATACTCTCCATCAGATGAAGTCATGTGTCTATATATAGGTGTAAATAAAATACCTACACATATGGGTGTTGTTAACCCTAGTAGGATCTAAACATATATGTCTATAAAATATGGGTCTAACTGGAGTTACCAACATCCATATGTGTAGATATTTTATTTGCACCCATATATGGACATGTGGTTTTATCTGGTGGAGAGTATTGTTCCACACTCTTTAGGAGTGTTGAACAAATTCGCACTCCCAAAATAATGGCTTTCAAGTGCTCATTTTTGAATAGTATAGGTTGTTGACTTCATGAAGGGTAGTTGAAGTCTATGGGTCGGTGTATAGTTCATTTTAATAGTTTTATAGACATAGGATATACCTCGAGATTTGTGTTGCATATTTATTTAAATTGGATTTTTTTTCTCCTGATTCATTCGATTAACATTGAGATTGGTTTAGATCTACGGTTGGAAACAAAACCACTAATTTGTTTCTTACATGCTAGTAAAAGTGGTTTTGCAAAGTTGGGGGCAAAGGCTAAACACAATAGAAGGGTAATTTTGGTATTATAACAAAAAAGAAGCAAATTTATGAGGCATCACTAAACAAATAAAAATCTGGGGGCATTCACAATTTTGTCTTTTAAATTTGGGGGCAATCACTAATTAACTCTTTTTTTTTTACCTAATGATACTATTAACAGGTAGGCTGGGCTGGTCAGTTTGTATTTTTCTCTAAACGTTTTCAATGAACTTCCCATTTATTTATTTTTTTTTAAAAAAAAAGAAAAAACTAAATCAATAATTTGGTATTGTGTTTAATCATAATGTTGTAGAACACAGTCTATTAATTGTAGAGTCTGTGTTTTCACTTTAGTTCTCACAGAGACATATGCTGACAGTAGCCGAGCTGCCTGCAGACACAGCTTTGCTGGGCATGCTTTATAAGACAGCCGGTCAGGCCACCAAATTAATTGCCAACCAAATTTCTGACCTGGGAACCTCTAGTCTACAACGGTGTTAGGTAAGATATAATACATGATGGTTCCAAACGGTTGGGGCTAACAAATGTGTTCAACCACAAGTGATCGATCAATAAAACACACTTAGACACTTCTGTTGGCTCTTTGACTTTGAATTAATCCATAATGTGCTTAAAAACAAAATCCATATGATGAATTAGTTGATCGAACAAACAACTGCTAGCTTAGTTGGTTTGTTATCTCTCCAGTCTCCACTTCCACGAGTGAGAGAGGTTGTGAGTTCAATTCCCACCAACAATGTCTGGAGGAATTTTCATGTAATTCTTAGGAGGCCTTCGGGCGTTGTTCGTGGTAGGCCTTAAGGCCTAGGATTTAGAGGAGATTGAAGTGATGTGACTGCTTAGGTGGGGCAAAACAAAAGCATGTTTTCATTGAGTGGGTACTCTGCTGTATTAACCTATTACTAGATTAATGCATTAACGGGGTCAGGTCGCTTGGGAGACTTGACCAAATGGGAATATTTGAGATCGGGGTGGCTGCACCTCGTTGAGATCGAGATTGCCTACGTACTCTAGCTCGGGGGAATTGAACTTAGAGATCAAGCCATCGTAGTTCTGTTTATATAGAAGATAGAAGGGCGTGGATCATGGATCTTGCAGATTCTCCGCCATCATAATGAGGATTAATTGTGTAACGAATGAGGAACGTCTCTGTGAATTAATTGTGTAACTGACGAAGATATTCTGTGCATTGAATGGGAGCACGTGTGTGTGAGCAGGACGCTGCTGTTCTGTATGTCGAGTCGTTGTGGTCGAGCTGTTGAGAGATCGGAGTCGTAGCGACCTGATGGATGGATGACTGTGCCACGTGGCTGCTTTTGATTGGCTGGAGTATGTAGTACCCCTACATAAGCCCCTTCTTTTTAGGTCGGCTGTGTAAGGCGGGCTGAAAAGACTTAGTGCACCGTTCGATGTTGATTTGAGGTTAACTTTTTGAATTTGTACACGTGGCAGTCATGCAGCGCTGTCTGTGGTAATCATGGCGTTCTTACGGGGAAGTGGAGGAGTTTCCTCGAGCAGTTAATCGTGCAGTTATGGCAACTGACGCACGTATTGCTTGAGTAGATATCTGTCTTACACGTGGATTGATCCAACGGTGGATGCGAACCGTTTTTGTGAGTGGAGAATAACTGCAATGCATATGGATTCCTTTATTGATCTCTGCCGTTCATCTGTTTTGAATCGATGGCTGTAATTGATCGTGCTGCGGTATTTAAACTGTAGTTCCTTTGAGAAGGGTTTACCTATCTTTGCTTTTATTTGAATTGCTGCCGCTTTGCTCTTGCGATCTGAAGAATTTTGAGAGCTCGTGAGGTTTGTTTCCTTTTCTTTATTTTCTTTGATCTTCTGTTTTCTTTTCTTTCATCTTTTGTTGTTTTCTGTATTGTCTGAGAGAAATGTCTGAAGCTAGTGATTCCCAAAATGATCAATTGAGTGGTGGTGAGGAGTATGAGTCTGAGAGTACCCATTCTGACACTCCGTCTCCTGTTCGTGGTGAGGACTTAGATAGCCCCCAGAGTAGTGGTTCACATGGGCCAGACTCGTCTGATGATGAAATGGTTGAAGGAGATGATGGTGCAATGTGTAGGGTTGTAAATATGAGGTATGTAAATAGGCATTTCACAGTTAGGAAGGTGTATGAACTTAGGTCGATTAGGTATTTGGAGATTAGGTTTCTCGGAGATCGATTACTTTCACCTGACTATAGGCCTAATAATCCTTTTTCTACTGCATTCACCTTGACCCTATTCCGTGCTGGACTGAGGTTGCCGTTGTCTGAGTTGGTGGTCGACCTGTTGAATGCTATCGGTCGAGCCCCCTGCCAGATGAATGGTAATTTCTGGAGGAATGTGAAGGTAATTGATGACCTCAACAAGCTGCACAAGTGGAACATTACTGCTAGTGATGTATTGAACCACTTCAGCTTCAAACGATCTTCAAAGGCTGAATTGTCGGGCTATAATATGCAAGTTAGGCCAGACCGTTTGCCTTTGATTTATCCAGTAAGTAGCGAGCAATGGTGGAAAGACCCCATGTTGGTTACTGGGTCGATTGTTGAAGGTGATATCCAGTTGCGCCATGTGATTAGGAATGACGCTCGTAAGTTCGTATTAGTTGTATGGCTGTTGATTCATTTTCCTGTTCCAGGGCTTGACGATTTTGTATTTTTGTTGCAGCGATTAGGGACGATCATTTGAGGAAAAACGATCTGCGGTCAGCGCTGAACTGTTTTGGTAATCTGAGTGACGAACGGAAGATCTCGCTCTTACCCCATCTAAGGGAGCATTTTATTCCCAAAGGTGGTTCAAAGACTGTTGAGGTTGAGCTTGAGAGGAGGAAGGCTTTGAAGAAAGCATTTATGACTTCTGTACACAAATCTGCTGGTGGGCGGTCTGGTGGTAGCTCGCGTGGTGGGGAGAAGGAGCGAGCTAATGTTAGCTCTAGGCATGAGGAGAGAGAACGATCTGGGGATGGTTCTCGGAGGTCGGATAAGGGCCGACCTCTGGAGAAGGAACGAGCTGTGGAGAAGGAGCGGGCTGGTGGTAGCATAGCGGCTAGCCCCCCAGTCGTAGGTCCTCCGGCTTCTCTCCCTAATGTGGTTGCATTGGCTGGGAAGAAGAGGTCCTTCTCGGGGAATCTGAAGCTGATGGAGCGCCCAACTATGCCTTCCCCTGTTCCTCCAATGTCTGTGACATCTCCTGAGACATCTGTCTTGTCCAGGAAGACTGCTGCTCGGCCTTCGCAGAAGGGCAAAGGTGTGGCGTCTGAGTTTCGCCCTGGGCCGTTCGACTACTTGGATGGTCAAGGGCAGAAGCACGTTGTTTATGATAACGACAGTGCTATTGACGACCCCTGCGTTGCCCGGGCTGTGAATGAGGGCATCGTCCTAGATGCTGATGCTCCAGCAGTGAGGTCGCAGACTCTGTTGGTGACCTGCTCGAAGATAAACGCGGCGCTATCTTTGGTGAGTGTGATCTTAAGACGCATTTGATTTGTTTGTACTTGGACATTGTTATCTAAATTGTGCTTGTGCTTGCAGCTTAATACCAGCTTCCAGCAGGTGCGTTTGGTCGCTGAGGTAGGTGCTCAAGCTGAAATTGAGGTGAGGGAGCTCAACGAGAAGCTTGAGCGGGCTAAGAACGTTGCTCTTGTTGCTGAGTGCACGGTGAGGGACAGGGATGCGCAGGTAGCGGCGCTGAAGGAGATGGTGGCCGAACAGTTGAAGGAGACCGTGGAGCAGCTGAAGGAACATGCCACTGCTTCTGATGCTTCTGCTGGGCACTGGCAGAAGGTATGTCAGGACAATGATGCGGCGTGGAGGGCCTACTGCGACCACCTGTTGAAAGCTGTGTCGGGGTCGCCCGAGGGAGAGGAGACGCGAGGTGGTGCTGAAGAAACTTTGACACCAGCTCAGGACACCTTGATGGGCCCTAGCGACCAGGTCGCTGGTGATGTTACAGATGGTGGTGTTTCCGTCGAGCTGCCTGCGCGGCAATGAACTAGCCTTGGTGCCCATTTTCTTGTATTGGGTAACCTTGTGCAAGGTTTGCATTCCTTGTTCTTGCAGTATGTCGTCTTGCACTCCTTGTACTTGGCCTTGCTTCCAGAGCGCATTATTGAGAGCCCCCTTGTGAATTTGAGAGCTTTAGTGTATAATCTTTTGTCTTTTGTATGTAACAACAGTAGTCGGTTTTTACTTTGATGAGTTTGTATGAAGCCTTTCTGATCAGCTAGTTTCCAGGGAGTCCTGGTAGCTCGTTCAGAAGGCAGGTAGACGAGATGAATGGCTGCAAGCAGGACGCACTGAAACAGTTCCTCTTGTATGCCTTAGCTTTTTGTTGTACCTGTAATTGTTAGAATCTCATCAAGTAAAAAGTTAATTCAACATTTTACCTTACATTGTTGTTCATGTTGCTTTGTCTGCTTGAATGGGATTTGCAGACAATAAGTGCTAATCATGGTGTTGGACCTGCTGGGAGACGAGGTCGCATACATCTTAGTTGTGTTGTGCTTAGGTCGTGGGAAGGGAATGACCGATGCACCAAGTTAAGTTGTTAGTGGTATAACTTAACAATATTTAAATTATCAAAGGGACTGGAGTTTTGATAATTTGTAGGTCGAGGGATTGGACCTTCAGTAGCCATTCATGTTTGAGCAGAGATGAAGGCAAAATTGAATTTATACATTGAAATGCAATGGATGCTTACATTTCATTGATAAAATTTCTTTAAGTGAAAAGCATTCCATGGGTTCTTAACGATCTCCCCTTCTGGTGTTTGAAGACGGTAAGAACCGTTGCTCTGAACCTTTGTTATAATATAAGGGCCTTCCCAATTGGCGTTGAGCTTGCCAATAATGTTCTTTCTTTTGTTGCTGAACATTCTCCTGAGAACTAATTCCCCTGGCTGAAAACCTCTTGGACGCACGCCTTTGTTATAAGCTCGTTTGAGTCTCTGTTGGTATTGCTCGAGCTTGATAACGGCATGATTCCGTCGTTCTTCGAGGAGGTCGACACCAAACGACCAAGCTTGATTGTTGAGTTTAGTATCGACCAGTAGAGATTTGGTCGTTCCGTATGTTAGCTCGGTGGGAATAACGGCCTCAACTCCGTAGCATAGGCTGAAAGGTGACATCCCAGTGGACGTGCGAGGGGTTGTTCTATAAGCCCATAGGATATTCTCCAACTGCTGTGGCCATTGATCATGTTGGTCTTCGAGTTTCTTCTTCAAGTTATTTAGAATCTGTCGATTTGCAGCTTCGACCTGGCCATTGGCCTGTGGATATCTAGGCGTTGACCTTGAATGCTCGATTTTCCAGAGGTCGTAGAATGCCTTGATATTTTTGCCAACGAATTGAGTGCCATTATCTGTGACTACACGCTTTGGTAGTCCAAACCTTGTGATGATATTTTCCCACATGAATCGTTGGACATCCGCTTGAGTAACGTTGGTTAGTGCAACAGCTTCCACCCATTTAGTGAAATAGTCGACGGCCACTAGAACGAATCTCTTCTCAGATTTCTTCTCCTTGATTAGGGGGCCCATGATATCAAGCCCCCACATGTGGAATGGCCATGGAGCAGTAATGTTGATGAGGTCGTTTGGATGCTGATGCTGCTTGTCGGCAAATCGTTGGCATTCTTTGCATTTCAGAACAAATTTCTTAGCGTCCTCCTTCATTCTTGGCCAGAAGTATCCCTGGGAGATTGCTTTATGGGCTAAGGTTCGCCCTCCGGAATGGTTTCCACATTCCCCTTCATGGATTTCTTGAAAAATCATCTGGCCCTGTTTGGGAATGAGGCATCGTAGTAATAACCCAGTTGCGGATTTTCTAAATAGTTTACCCTCATGGAGTTTGTACATTGTGACTTTGTGCAACAGCTGACTGGCTTCCTTTTTGTTTGATGGTAGCCCTCCAGTTTGAAGGTAAGTGATGAAAGGTTCCATCCAGGTTCCTTGGATGTCTTCTGGAGTTGTCTCTAGTAGATGAGAGATTTGATGAACTTCTTCTTCCTTTAATAGGTATGCGGGCTGTGTATTGATGGTAATAGTGAGAGCCCGCGGCCTGTCTGACTCAATCTTGGATGCTAAGAATGCTAGTGAATCAGCATGTCTGTTGTCATCTCTAGGTATGTGATCAATTGTGAAATAGCTGAGTTTGCTGATGAGCTCCTTTGCTTTGCTAGCATACCTGATTAGGTTGACCCCATTGATCTGGTAATTGTTGGTAATCTGATTGACTACCAGTTGTGAATCACTGTATACCTTGAGGCGAACTGCTTGTAGGTCGATGGCCATTTGTAAGCCTTGGATTAGAGCTTCGTACTCGGCCTCGTTGTTGGAGGTCGAGAAGTCTAGACGAGTCGATCTCTCGAGCTGTGACCCCTCAGGAGAGATTAGTACAGTACCTATGCCACTTCCGTTGGAGTTGTGGGAACCATCTACATATAGCTGCCATGTATCTGGAGGGCTGCTCTGGACTTGCCTTGTTTCAGGTTCTGGTTCCCAATTGACATCCTCTGCTGGATAGTCTACTAAGAAGTCTGCAACGACCTGGCCCTTGACGGCCTGCCGTGAGACGAACTCGAAAGTGTAATCACCCACCTCGGCTGCCCATCAGCCATACGGCCTGTTTTGTTTTTCTTTTCTAGTATATGGCGTAATGGCTGGTCAGTGATTACTTTCACAGTGTGAGCTTGGAAATAAGGTTTGAACTTGCATGCAGCATAAAGTAAGGCTAATGCTAGCTTCTCTAGTGGTGTGTACCTTATTTCCGCCTGTTGTAAGACTTTGCTTGTGAAATAGATAGGTCGCTCGACCTGATTTTGTTCCTTGAAGAGTACTGCACTGATCGCAAAATCTGATGTTGCGAGGTAAACGCCGAGTATATCTCCATCGTTGGGCCTTGTGAGTACTGGTGGAGTAGACAAATATGATTTGAGATCATTGAAGGCCTTTTCGCATTCTTCTGTCCACTCGTATGTAGCCCCCTTCTTTAGGATGTGAAGCATTGGTCGACACTTGTCTGACGCTCTGGAAATAAATCTGTTTAGAGCTGATACCATGCCATTGAGTTTCTGGATCTGCTTCTTTGTTTTTGGGCTTGGCATGTCGATCAAGGCTCTGATCTGGTCTGGATTTGCTTCGATTCCCCTTCTGGTGATTAGGTAGCCGAGGAATTTCCCTGATGCAACTCCGAACAGACACTTCTCTGGATTAAGACGCATTCTGTATTGTCTCAACCTTTGGAATGCCTGTTCAAGATTATACAAGTGATTCTGTTCTTCGCTGCTCTTCACTAGCATGTCGTCGATGTAGACTTCCATTGTTCGACCTAATAGGTCGTCGAACATTCTGGTGACCAGTCTCTGATAGGTCGCTCCTGCATTTCGTAAACCGAATGGCATAACCTTGTAGCAGAAAATGCCTTGCTCTGTTGTGAAGGAGGTCTTCTCTTGGTCGGGCTCGTACATTGGGATCTGGTTATACCCAGAATATGCATCCATAAATGACAGTAGCTCGACACCGCATGTCTGATCGACTAGCCTATCGATTCGTGGCAGTGGGAATGAATCTTTAGGACAAGCTTTGTCCAAACTTGTGAAGTCGATGCAGACTCTAGTTTTCCCATTTTTCTTTAAGACTGGTACGATGTTGGCTAGCCAGTCTGGGGTATCGACTTCTCTGATGAAGCCAACCTGCTTAAGTCTGCTGATTTCTTCATTGACAGCATCGTGAAATTTGGGAGCAAGCCTCCTTGGTTTCTGTTTGACTGGTCGATAAGTGGGATTGACCCGCAGTTTATGGCATGCAATTGATGGGTCTATACCGGGCATATCGATGTACGACCAAGCAAAAACATCTTTATTTGCTGAAAGAAAATTTACAAAGTGACTGAACTTATCTTCTTTCAACTCAGCACCTACATAAATATATCTTGGATCATCTTCTGACCCAATGTTCACACGCACTCTTGGATCAGTGCTTCCGAGATTCAGCTTGGGGGAGCTCGTTTGCTCCTTCTGTAGTTGCTATTTGGCAGGTTCAGTCTTTTCCTTGGACGGGCTATTTGAATTGTTGTTGCCTCCTGAGCCTCAGATGTGATCAGGCTCTTTCCTTTGTCGTCAGCGTCCTTGGTTCCAGAGGTGGATAGCTTTGACGGTGGCACGGCCTCAATAATGTCGTGGCATTCTTGTGCGACGTTCTGATTGCCGCGAATTTCCATTATCCCATGAGGGCCAGGATAGCGGAATACTTGATGATAGGTCGATGGCACTCCCCTCATGGCATGGATCCACTTTCGACCCAGAATCGCGTTGTGCTTGCTTGGGATGTTGACAACGCTGAATTTGGCCGTGACGACGACCTTGTCTTCTTTTCTGCCCGCGGTGACGGGCAACATTATTTCTCCCTTAGGATCTTCCCTGGAATGGTTGAAGCCTAAGACTGGGGTGAAATTTGGGAGGAGAACTGAATCGGGCAACCTCATGTCCTTGAATGTCCTGTACATGAGAATGTTGCAGGACGCTCCAGAGTCAATGAATACTCTCTTCACAGTGTAATCTGCAATTCGCAGCTCAATGACTAGGGCGTCATTGTGAGGAGTAACGACCTTGTTGAGATCGTCTTCGGTGAACGTGATGTCGGAATCTTGGCGGGCAGGGATGTTGATACGAGCTGCTCGACCAGTGATGGAGTAGACATGGTGAAGATGTTCTACTCGTCTCTTCTTGTCTCTTGAAACCGAGGTGGAGTAGGTTTCGTCAATCATGTAAACCACATGATCATCTGACTCGCTGTCACTGTCCACTTTGTTTGCGACCTTCTTGTTGATTTGGTCGCGTAGGTCGCCTGTTGGACCTAGACGCTGTGAGAGGCTACGCCCTCTGCTGCGGACTGGGCTTGAGGAGGCCGTTTTGGCCTTGCTGTTGTTTCTTTTGGGGGAGCGGGAAGGCGTTCTGGATTGCTTCCTCGCTCGCTTGGTTGTTGCATCCTCGTTCCTTCCGAGGATCCAATTGTTGAGCCTCTTGTCATCGGCCCATGTTTGGAGTGCGCGTTTCAGAACGCGATAGTCATCTGTCTGATGACACCGTACCTTGTGGACTTTGCAGTACGGCCGACCAGATGTATCCTCCAACTGTGTGAAGATGGGGATCTTGCACCAATGGTTGTGCTTGATCCGCTCATAAATATAACCGGCTGGTCGCGTAAACCGGTGATATTCTCGCTGCTCAGTGGGCAGCGACTTAGCTCTAAACCTCTTTTCGTCTGAACGAGGTCGCTTGGTGGAACCAGTCTCCACACTGTTGACTACGTGATTTTTTTTCCCTCCCAGTGAGGGCTTCTTCGAGCTTTATATAACGATCTACTTTCAGGTATAGCTCGTCTAGTGATGAGGGTCTCTTCATGGCTAGAGACTTGTAGAGGTCCGATCCCTGGATCAGACCGTGAGAGAATGCAATAGTTGCAAAGGCTTCATGCTCCTTTGCGAAATCCTGAATGGAATGCAACTCAGATTTAAAACGAGCAAAGAATGTGCTCAGAGACTCACCATTCTGCTGCTTCACTTTGAATATTGAATCGATGGTGACGGGGCGTTTCTTGTTGTGGATGTAAAATATGACAAATTGCTTCTCGAGCTCTGCAAACGAGCTGATGGATCCTGGCTTCAATCGGTGAAACCAGTCGAGAGCCGGTCCGGTGAGGCTGGACTGGAACAACAAACACAAAAGGTTATCTTCCTTGATCAATGGAAGGGACTTCCGGAATCCCTTGACGTGGTCGGTTGGATCTCCAACTCCTGCATATTGGTCAAACTTGGGGGCATTCAGTTTATTAGGCAAGTCGTGTTCCAGGATCTCCTTGGAGAAGGGAGATTCCTGGAACTGTTGGAGGGACTGGACAGCAAGTTGCTCCGCAGTGTGGCTCTTGGATTGGTATTGAGCCTGGGAGGCTTTGAACTCCGCCAGCTGTTGGCTGAGTTGTTCGTATTTCTGATTAGAATCATTAGCAGGAATGGCTCCATGTTCGCCGTTTTCAACCTGCGCAGGGTTTGGTTGGGCAGCCTTCAAACGTTCATTTTCTTCCTGCAGACGTGTAATTTGTGTCTGCAGATTTTGGATAGTGAGCTCCTGGGTAGTCATTTGAATGAGTGTTTGTTAGATTTAGGGTGAGAGGGTTTGGGTTTTTCGATTATATCGAATTCCTTGCAGTCGGCGCCAAATGTATTAACCTATTACTAGATTAATGCATTAACGGGGTCAGGTCGCTTGGGAGACTTGACCAAATGGGAATGTTTGAGATCGGGGTGGCTGCACCTCGTTGAGATCGAGATTGCCTACGTACTCTAGCTCGGGGGAATTGAACTTAGAGATCAAGCCATCGTAGTTCTGTTTATATAGAAGATAGAAGGGCGTGGATCATGGATCTTGCAGATTCTCCGCCATCATAATGAGGATTAATTGTGTAACGAATGAGGAACGTCTCTGTGAATTAATTGTGTAACTGACGAAGATATTCTGTGCATTGAATGGGAGCACGTGTGTGTGAGCAGGACGCTGTTGTTCTGTATGTCGAGTCGTTGTGGTCGAGCTGTTGAGAGATCGGACTCGTAGCGACCTGATGGATGGATGACTGTGCCACGTGGCTGCTTTTGATTGGCTGGAGTATGTAGTACCCTTACATCTGGTGACGTGAAGGCGACGTGGATACTTAGGTAGCGACAAATTATAGAATAGTTTCAGGTGTAACTCTTTGGGGCTTGTGATGTAGCCTTTGGGCCTTGAAATTTAATAATAATAAAAAAAAATGCTCTTGTAGTGAGAGATTAGTGTCATGGGTTTTATTTTTTTTAAAAAAAACTCCAGTCAATTATCTTACAAACCCGTCAGAAGGCAGATTAACACTACGACCAACAATTAATCTATGTGATCAAGACAAATCCCTAGATCGTATTCGTTGTTTCTTCAAAGTAACCAAGTGCAAATAAAAAGAATCAAGCAAAACACACAAGAACACAAAGATTTACGTTTCGACAATTGCTTACTCCACAGGGTGATAGTTGTCTTCAGAGAATTTTATATGTGTAGCTTACTTGTATGTGGGTGTGTACACCCAATCACAAAATGCCATGTGGCAATAATAATATAACCTAGTATGGGTTTAGTTAACCCTAGTGGGCTTGATCAGTTTTCCAACCACTTTATAGACACGTGGCATCATATGATTGGGTGTACACACCCACATAGAAGTTGGCCACACATATAAAATTTTTTGGTCTTTATTTCGCTATATAATGAAGAAGATAACAATATTACAATGAAATAATCAACCTAAACTAGCACCTCACAAAGAAACTCTTTAGTCTTGGACTCTTGGTTACAGTAGTTGGTGGATTGTTCAAAATCTTAAAACCTTATTTTATTACATGTACTAGTGTATTGGGTATTTATAATACCTAAACCATAGATTTCTAATTAGTATTAGAAATCCAAACCGTGAGCAAAGAGAACTGGTATTGCTATTGTTGTTGGTTTCTAAAACTAATCTAAATAATTGATCGAGTACATCTGTAGCTTTATAAGCTATGATCCCATGTTCTCACATGTTATAAGCCAAATCCAACAGTTTGGTAATGAAAATTTTGAAGTAGGTTAGGCAGTCATTCGTACAGCTGCAGTTAAGGTACAAAAACACGATGGAGCATAAATGCGCAGCGGACTAGCATTGTTTCATTTCTTTTGCTTTTGATACTTTTGGGTTTTTAAAATCAGGTGAAGTTAGACTTTTTAGGAGGGTACAAAAAGTGATAAATAACAATATGATGACGGCGGGTTCCAATGAATATGTATTTCATAGGATTGGTATTACTATTCAAAAAGGGCTTGCGGCGCAGTTTGTAATACGCTTGTCCTCTAACTTTGCATAATTCTTCAAATTTTATTAATAAAATTTGTTTTGGAGAAAAAAATGTGAAAAATATTCAAAAGAAGTTTCTTAGATATATTGGGATTTTAGTGAATATATTAGAATTTGTTTAAGCCAACTACTCCTCGACGGTTATCAAAAAAAATTACGCCTTGACTTGCAGAGTTAGTTGCAGGTAGTTGATGTAGGAGGGCCATTATTGCCTTTGACACTTATCGTCACAATATTGAGTATTATCTGATGATGCTCCAGGTGCATCTTCTTTGCTCGTTAGCGCAGTGGCTAGCAGATGGTCACCTTCATAGTTGCTCAGTAAATATATGCAATTTTTGACTTTGTTCCACCATAAAAACATGAACATAATGTTGGGCGTCCATAATAAACTTATGCATTCTTCACAAACATGGTTGTTTATGTGTATTGTTGCAGATGCTGTTTCTGTGTATTGTTGCAGATGCTGTAATTTGTTCCTTCAAAATTTCCTCTCGGTCAGTCTCCATAAGACCATCTAAAGTCCGACTCCCTTTTTTGTCAGACACATTTTGTTGTGAGTATCTGAACTGATCACTTGTCATAACTCATAATAAGCAGAGATTTTGGCACTTACCCCCCAAATGAAAGTCGAAATTTGCGTACCCCCAATTTAAAATATATAGCAATTCCCCTTCATTGGGCGTAAAAAAAGAGACAGTGTTAGGAAAATCAATTTTTGATTTTTTTTTATATAAAATATTTTCACAATACCAAAACTACCTTCTATTTTTGAAACATATATTAGTAATACCGCCCACTCAAACATATATTAGTAATACCCCTCACTGAAACATATATAAGTAGTAATACCCACCAATCGATTTGCAGAATTTTATTTTGAAAGAGAAGATGATTTTGAGGAAAGAAGTGAAACCCCAAACAAGTGCAATATAATAGAATCAACAAACAGTAAATAAATCAACAAAAATTGTAAAGAACACAAGAAGTTTTAACGTGGTAAAACCCAAACTGGGAAACGTCTACGATGACCTCGATCGGTAACAAATCAATCCATTATGTTGCCAGAGATTACAAACCTATCAAGTACTACTGCATACACCTGCTACTTGACAATACCGGCTATCTCTAACACCCTTGGATTTCACCGGAGAACCTTGATGAACACACAAGGATCTCAAAGTCTAGAAAGTATAGATTGCTCCTTTAGTATCCCTTGATAGTCACATAGTCACACAAGGAGATCGCAAAGCCAATATGCACTTATAAAGGAATATGGATAATAATGGGAGAATGAAGAATCTAGAAGAAGAAGAAGATTGAAGATGAAGATGATGTTTTTCCATTAACAAACAAACACACTCTCAATAGAGGAAGAGACGACTAGAGAGTTAGGTTTTCTAATGAGAAAACCTATTTATATGGACTCTAGAAATAAACACAAGTCCAAAGGGCGAAACAACTTGCTGGAAGAATTTCGTTCGAACCTAAAGTTTCGTCCGAACCAAATACCAGTTTCTGCATGAATAAAAGATCTGGAAGAATTTCGTCTGAATCAAAGTGTTACGTCCGAACCAAATCTTGACAGATTGAAAACTAAGAAACCAGAGACACAAGATGATAGATAAAAGGAATAAGGAATGAGACACGTACCAAGGTTCAACCTAACAATGAATTCCGAGCGAGATAGCCGATGACACAAACACGAAATGATGTCAAACTATGAAACCAAATGCCGGTTTCAAGAAGATGAAATTTGTTTACAAAATTAGGTAAGAAAGTATAGGTGATTGAGGAAAATATTTATCTACTATTATTTTTAACAAATTTCTCAAACAAATTTCATCTTCTTTCCTAAAAATTCATCTTTCTCCTTCAAATTTTTTTGCAAATCGATTTGGGGGGTATTGTTAATTATGTATGTTTCAGTTGTGGGGGTTGGGGGGGGGGGGGGGGGGGGAGGTTTACTAATTATGTTTATTATTTACATGTTTAAAGAAAGGTAGTTTTGGTATTATTAAAATATTTTATTTTACGAAAATTCAAAAATTTATTTTTGTAACGTCATCTCATTTTTTCGTCCAATTGGGGGGTAACTGAGAAACTACAAATAGTGCTAACACAATAATTGAATATTCAACCAATCAAACAATACGCATAAAGTAAAGAACACACAGAAATTTTTAACGTGGTAAAACCCAATAAGGGAAACGTCCACGGTTGTCCTCGCGACAACAAATAATCCACTAGATGAAAAGAGATTTACAAACCTACCAACTACCTGCACTCACTGCGAGTTGATACTCCTGGTTATCTCTAACACCTTGACTTCACCAGAGCACCTTGATGTACGCACAAGACACTCGACTTCTTGATGAACACACAAGAAGACTCGAAGCCGAAATCACAATCAAACTTAGAAGATCACAAAGTTATGAATTGAGAGAAGGGGGAAGAAGGGAATTGAGTTCAATAGCCACAAACACTTTCAATACCAAAACCTAAACCAAAACTCCAGAACTAGAAGAACAATGGACGGCCAAAGAACTGACTTGTTCTTTGGAAGAGAAACCCTATTTATACTTAGGGTTGGAAACCAAGGAAAATGGGCCGAAACAAGCAAAATCCACATTGGACGTACGTACTACGTCGATATGACGTTCGTACGTCTTCCACACGAAATAAGTCTGCTGACTACTTGGACGTACGAACGTCCTAAACAGGTACGTACGTCCAGAACACAAACAATCTTGCTGACATACCATACGTACGTACGTCCTGAAGAGGTACGTACGTCCAGACCAAACTAGCTTTCTGCTGACATACGATACGTACGTACGTCCTGAAGAGGTACGTACGTCCTAACTCAAACATGATACTTGTGACACACTACGCGAAGACAAGGACACGGGACGACGCGCGTACAACAAGGTTTTCTTAACAATGAACTCAAAGCGAAATAACCAAGGACGACCAATGTCACAAAATTGATGTCAAACCACTTCGTGCCGGTTTCAGTAACTGCTATATTTTTCAAATGGGGGTAACACAAATTTCGACTTTCAAATGGGGGTAAGTGCCAAAATCTCTAATAAGCAACATGTTTTTCGTGGACATGCCATTTCAACCAAGTGACCAACACTTATTGTGTGACCTTTACCAAAAAAAAAGACCAACACTTATTGTGTGACAAAATGTCATCTATTTATACATTATATGATACCTAGTTTAGTTACCAATTCACCAGCAATGTAATGAATTGAAGAGAGACTATTTGAGAACTTCAATATATACCCTACCTCTGGTCATTGGTAAATTTTGGATATTTGAGAAAATTGAAACAATACCTTTTAAAGGACAATATCATCGACTATCATCCATCTTTTTTTAGAAGGATTAATCTTAATATGCAAGTTATCAAGTTACATTTTTTTTTTAATAATATATATTTAGTTTTATTTAAAAAAAAAAAATCGTAAATTTTTCACAATTAAATATAATATTTTTTTGAACCAATAACATTTTCATCAAGAATTTTCTGAAAAAAAGAGTAGATCATATCGTAATTTTTTGGAGTATAAAAATTAAATGCAGTAAATTGATGGTGGGGGTATAAGATTATTAGTACTATAGTTACCCAAGTTCAATAAAAATATTTTTATGATGATAATCTGAATAGTGCATGGGTTTATCTCTTTATTTTCTTATTTGTACAAGTGTACAAGTCAACCCATTCGTAGAGGGTTACACATAAATTTTTAAACTTTTTGAGAAGTTCAATGCACCCCCGAATGAATGGAGGTTGTAAGTGCATTTCACCGTGTTTGTTTAGGCGTTTGTGAAATGAAGTTTTTGTAATGATGAATACTAGTTGTTTTGAGTACATGTTCTTACGGTTGTAAGTGCATTTGTCACATACAAAACTTTATATTTCATACATACATCATCTCTATTCACAATAACAAATTTGTCAGATACGCGAGCGAAATAGGGGCTGAAGGCTAAGCAAAATGAGGATTTTTTAGATGTCATGACTCATGATTAACATGTTTTCATGAACTTTTCATGTCCAACAACCCTTGATCTTAACTTCTGTAGTTTCTATACACTAATTATAAATGTTGTATTGTATGACTCTGTTGGTATCGAAGAGACAATGTAGTGTAGTACATACTCTATTTATAAAACATTTAGTTTGATGTTGTGCGATAGCTTGATCCTACTGAGAGATAATATACAAGTTTAATTTGATTATGCTATCAATAAGGTTGGGATACTGGAGAAAGTTGAAATACCCTTGTTTAAACTTTCCTAAAATGAATTGGCGTAATTGAGGAGATGTGTGTTGGTTTTATAGAGGTTTATTCAAACAGGAAAATATATTGTTCCAACATTTTGGTCTGACTTCACGACTTGGTACGGGATATTCAAGTAAACTCGAACAGATCAGCATATAGTTCAAACATTTCGGTATTGGTTCGAACAATTATTTGATATGTCCTGCAGCAAATCCGAAGTTTAGGTCCATTTCGTGTAGGTAATTTGTATAGCTATTATAAAGCCAATTAGAATGAAAACTTTTGTAAAAAACGAACAGTTTGGTTTCTTCTTTCTTTGCAAAACCATTTGGTGAGAATCTCAGCCTATTATCTGCAGAAGCAATTACCAAAGCCCAATATATATTGTCCAGGCCTCAAAGTCCATCTATACCGATCAGATGTCAATTTGTCATCGACCGACGTTAGGAGGTCTTTTAAGCGTCGAGTGGAACTGAAACTCATATCTGTCCCCGAATTTTTTTGATTTATTTTTGTCTGTCCGACTTATTTTTAATTTTTAAATTTTTTTTTTCAATGCTTTTTAATTTTCTGTGTCCGTCTTTTTCTGTGTTTTTTTTAATTTTTTTTTTCTTTCTTTTCTCTTCCTCTAACGTCGGTCTCCACCGTATCACGGTTCTATATTAAGTAACATGTTTCCCTGGATATGCCATTTAACCTGATGGTAGTGAGGACAGTTTTGAAAAATCGGATCCGATCGAGGGTAAACCAGTTGGTAATGCCTATTAAGATTGCTAGTTAGAATGCCGGCCCGAGGCACTGGAAATGGAAATGCAGCTACCTGTCATAGTATACGTCGCTTGTTGAAGAGAACTAAACCGCGTCATTGTAATTCCAGAGAAAACTTTAGCACAGTGAACAATCTGAGTTCAAACACATATGGTGCCTTCCTTGCAAACACCTTGAGGCTTGAGATACCCTCCCAAGGATTCTCAGGGCCAGGGTGTATTGCTGATGGAATTCTGAAATCATTGAGGGTGTCGACTCATTCGTGTCCAAGTCTGATGGATTTAAATGTGCCAGAACAAGCCTTCCGGAAGGGAATGAATATCTTGTTTTCTCTATCTCTATTGATTGCACATTTGTACCACTGTACTAAATGACATATGGTGCTAATGATATCAGTTCGATGGTAAAACAAAGTGCCAAATTGCAATTAAGACCTTAATTATATTAATTGTATTTCACTAATAAGCTGTAATTTGATCAATACATAGTAGAAAAATTGGATATATATGTCATGCTTTCAGGGCTTTCATTCTTTCAAGGTATAGCCACACCTTGTGTGATAAATCATAACAATTAACACACTTCATCTAAAAAAGTTTAGTATACATGCATGCATATATAGTATGCCTGAGATAGATTATTTATCGATGACAACCAATGTAGTGTTACAGATGGACAATTTGATGAATTTATATTTTTTCGTGTTAATTTTTATCATCGATATAAATATATAATACAATTGGGATAGTGGAGAAAATTGAAGACAAATTGATAATTTGGTTGAAATATCAAATTGAATTGACACTTCATTTTAGAGGTTTTGTTTCATTTCTTACCAGTGATGGATGACATCATGGATTCTAAGCACATTAGCAATGTGTTCAACAAAGCACTTATGTGTTAAAACCATGAATAAATTTTACCAGAAGAATGGGAAGATTCAAGGCACAAGTTTTTAGCAATTTTAGTGATTAATATTTGTTTGTAAGCAAATGGATGTTTTAATGCGAAGTGAGGATTTGATAATTAATGGGCACGATTGAACTCAACAGCTAAAAGCAAACATAGAATTCAATAAAGTTCTTAGATTGTAATCTTGTGATTTATTCATAATCACATGTGGTTAAATGGACCACACCAAGATGGTGTTATAGCTGACTTACAGTGTTACACAAATCATGTCTTCTTTTGTTTGAAAATAAGATTAATTTGAGATAATTCAAAGTGTGGTGGTGAAGAGACAAAAGATGATAATCATGGTGATGGTGAGGAAAATTTTATGAGTTGTATCAATCACTATCTTCTTAACTTTTGTTCTATATTCTAACTTGCAAGAAAAAAGACTTAAGGAGTGTGTGATCCATTAGAGTTTGAGAAAGATTGATTTATTTGGAGTCCCACCGCATATCTTGTAAGTAGGACCTGCAGGGAAAAAAGTTCATGAAAATGGCCGTGAGTTGGAACCTGCCCTTCATCTCTATTCACAATGTTTACGTATAATGAAATTTTCAGATACAAAATGAAGATTTTAGATGTCATGATTAATATGTTTTCATGGACTTTTCATTTCCAACAACCCTTGATCTTAACTTCCTTCTGTAGTTTCTATACACTAATTATAAATGTTGTATTGTATGACTCTGTTGGTATCGAAGAGACAATGCTGTGTGATAGCGTGATACTATTGAGGAGATAATACTGTATTATACGACTTTAATTTGATTATGCTATCAAATTGTGAATGTGTGTTCTCCTAAGGTTGATAGCGTGATCGATAAGGTTGGATACTGGAGAAAGTTGAAATACCATTGTTTAAACTTTCTTAACATGAACTGGCTTAATTGTGAATGTGTTCTCCTAAACAAAATTTAGGGGTTTAGGGTTTAGTGGATAAAAAATAATCACAATTATCCAGCAATTAGTTTGGTGAGCCACCTGATGCACTATGTATGGGACACCAAATTTGCCTACATCTATAGCCATTCCATCTTGACTAAAATTTTGAATATTTATTATGTTCAAAATTTTGATCGATGATATTTTTGTCATGATTGATATGCTATTGTTAGTAATATATTATATTTGGGTGCGCAAATTCTATTTTTGGAATCAAAATCGAGACAAGTTGTATAACTTGCTTAGACATTATGTCTAACTCTTTCTGTTTAATTATAGGCGACGAGTGAGTTGTCTAACGGAATGATCGATCGGGTAGATGATAATAGTTAGATAAGGACGATCGCTCTTAATTCTAAAGACATACATTTATCAAAGAATCAGGCCAAGAGGCCAAATTCCAAACCTGTTTGGCCAAAAGGACATTATAAAAAAAGTGGCTATGAAAAGGACAAACTTATGGATCTTATATGAAGGACAAACAAATTCTTTAGGCCCAAGGACATTTTTTTTTTAAAATACCGATTCTACCCCTCTCTTCTAGTTTTCCCCTTCTTCATCTCTACGCTTCTATCTTCTCTTCCTCTCTATGTTTTTCTCCTCTCTTCTCCTTTCTTATCGATCTCTTCATTAATATCTCACAAAGTACTTTGAGATTAAAACCCATATGAGATCATCTCTATCTTCTCTCTTTACATTTGTTTAATCCTTGAACCAATTTCATTTCAATTGTCAATCAATTTGATTGTAATTGAACATGATCATATTCCCAAAACAGTAATTGAAACCCAATTACTAACAATATAGTTGTAGACATTTTTTAGTAAAAGATTTCAATAAATAGAATCTCCCACTTGTTTTTCTTCTTGTTTTTCCCCTCTAATTGTTGTTTTTTGTTTTTATTCTGTTATTCTTCATCATCATCTTCGTCACTAATTGAACCATACTTTTAATCAAAAAAATTATATTAGAATTCTGAAACATTACAATGATAACATGATGTTATCATGTACAATGATAACATGATGTTATCACAAATGTAGTGATAACATCATGTTATCAAAAACAACTACAATGATAACATGATGTTATCAGCTTTAGGTTATTTATACATAAAAGACAAAACTGATAACATGATGTTATCAATGAAAACTATAGTGCTAACATCATTTTATCAGCTTTAATTTCCAAACACAACTACAGTGATAACATGATGTTATCACAACTACAGTGATAACATGATGTTATCACAAATAACTACAATGATAACATAATGTTATCAATTTTAAGTTATTTATAAATAAAAGACAAGACTGATAACATGATGTTATCAATGAAAACTATAGTGATAGCATCATGCTATCAGCTTTAATTTTCAAACACAACTGCAGTTATAACATGATGTTATCACAAGTATAGTGATAACATGATGTTATCACAAACAATTACAATGATAACATGATGTTATCAGCTTTTGGTTATTTATAAATAAAATATAAGACTGATAATATGATGTTATCAAACACAATTATATTGATAACATCATGTTATCAGCTTTTCATTTTAATAAATAAAAGACAAACAATGAAAACCATAATGATAACATCATGTTATCAGCTTTAGATTTTTTTTATAAATTAAAGACAAGACTGATAACATTATGTTATCATAAACAACTACAATGATAACTTATTAAAATCCCACTAGGGTTAACAACACTCATACGTGGTAGTGTTTTATTTATCTTATACGTGTCTATCAAATTAAGTGGGTAACTTGTTTAAATCCCACTAGGGTTAACCACACCCATACGTGGTAGTGTTTTATTTGTCCCATACGTGTCTATAAATTTAGTTGGGTAACTTGTTCAAATCCTACTAGGGTTAACAACACCCATACGTGGTGGTGTTTTATTTGTCCCACAAATCCTAAAAAAAAAAAATCGGATGATGTTATCTACTTTAAGTTTTTTACAAATAAAATACCAGACAATGATGTTATCAAAGACCAGTCTAGTGATAACATGATGTTATCATCTTTATTTTTCGAAGACAAATACTGAAATATAGTGATAACATGATGTTATCACAATTATCGTGATAACTGAGTTGACTCAAAAAACTGAGTTGACTCAATCTTCTTCTCCATAAGAAAACTGTAAAATACGTAGTTTTGTTGTCAATAGAAAATCACAATTAATCATTACAATACTTTCCATGTTCATAATTACAATTAAAAATCAGATGGTTCTCCATTAATAACCATTTATTTGTATTTAGTATATTATCACAACCCATGTATGTGTTTTCTTCAATACCCACAAATTGTTCTCCATTAATAATTATTTCTTCAGCCATTGATGAACCTTGTAATACTTACCCACTTCAATAATTAGTTATGGGTTTCGACTTTCGAGTAACTCAAGCTTTTTTAGTTTTGTCATTGATGAATGAACGGAGATTCTACAAGAAAAAAATGAACGACGAAGAAAGAAACTTATTTTATTGTACTTGAGAAAGTACAAAGTTAGAGAATGGGGAAGAAAACACTGAGTTAAATAACAAAGAAGAACAAGACGTGGTTTATTCGAGAAAACACGAAAAATTTCACATAAGGGTATTTATGTCCAAAAAATTGTATGTCCTGAAAACTAATTCAATTTGAGTTTTTCCTTATGACTAAACCCATTTGGAATCCTGTCCTGTTGCCCAATTCACTGTACATTTATACAGGTTTCATTGTATATATTATTCAAAGAATTAGGCTATAAGGTCTTATAACAACTTATTTTTGCCAAAAGGACAAACTTAGAATTGTGGCTGTCAAAAGGACAAACGCACGTTAATAATTCGTTAAAAGGACAAACCTGAATTTTAACTTTGTTAAAAAACGACAAATGTTTATAATCAGACTTGTAATCATATAGTCACACTTTTTCAAAATTCTATTTTTACCTCTACATATACATGTGATTGCCATTATGATTATACGTGTGATTGCCATTATGATTATACGTGTGATCATACCACTTATCCCCCTGATCTACGTGATCACAACTGTAATCACAATATTTGTGTATCGAATTTTTAAAAAATCGGCATAATTCAAGGATATCACTGATATTTTGAACAATAATCACATCACATAGATCATTTGTATGCCCTATTCAAAAGATTTTGATTAAAAATTATTCAGATAAGACTTGGTTGAACTACTGTGAAACCGGCCTTCGGTTATTTGACATTAATTTTGTGACATGAGTTGTCTCGGTTATCTCGCCTTGAAATCATTGTTAGGAAAATCAAGATGTACGCATGGTCGGTTCGTGTCCTCTGTGTCCTTGAGTCCTTGTCCAAGAACAATTATTGAGTTCTGGACGTACGTACGCAGTTAGGACGTTCGTACGTCCAAGCAGGCAGCAAACTTATTCTTTTTAGGACGTACGCATGTAGTTAGGACGTTCGTAGTCATTACGGGCAGCGAACTTTTACCGTGTGGGGACGTACGAACGTTGTTTCGACGTACGTACGTCCAATGTGGATTTCAGCAATTCAGGCCCATTTTCAGTGTATTCCAACCCTAGGTATAAATAGGTTTTCTTCTCCAATGAACTAGTTAGTTCTTTGGCCGTACAAGTAAGGTGTTCTTGGAGTTTGGTGTTGTTGGGGTCCGGGCTAGTGAACTCAATTCTTTCCCTTCTTTCTTCAATTCCTCATCTTCTTATTGAATAGCGATTTAGCTTCGAGTCTTCTTGTCTTCTTCAAGAAGTCGAGTATCCTTGTGTGTTCATCAAGGAACTCTGGTGTAAGCTTGCCAAATAGATCGGCTTCGAGTCTTCTTGTGTGTTTATCAAGAAGTCGGGTGTCTTGTGCGTACATCAAGGTGCTCTGGTGAAGTCAAGGTGTTAGAGATAACCTGAAGTGTCAACTCGCAGTGATTGCAGGTAGTTGATAGGTTTGTAAATCTTCTTCATCTAGTGGATTCTTTTGTTGTCACTAAGGCAACCGTGGATGTTACCCAATTTAAATTTTACCACGTTAAAATTCTTGTGTGTTCTCTTTCGTTAATTCTGTTCATTGAACTAGTTAATTGATAATTAACGATTGTTAGAATAGCACTATTTCTGTTTTTCATACTGTAGTTTTCAATAGTCTAAAGTTTTTACTCCCAAGATCAACAAATTGTCGTTTAACACAATATAAATTAGGGCCCTATAAATTATGATTGCAAGGTGTAAAGCTTCAAGATCTTGATTTGTTTAATTAAATCTTAATCTGTTAGTTACATTATTCTCTTTGACTGATCATAGAGAGGAACCTTCAGAAAATTGGTAAAATAATAATAAAATACCACAGTATTTTCAGAAGAATGTACAGCATTGGATAATATGGTTTTGGTCTGACATCAAGCATGGTGAAAATGATTACTTTCCTGGGAAAAAATGGTTACAAAGTACTTATTAAATAAGATTATTAAAATTCTATGATACAATCAAATCAAACTGTGAGAGATAGGAAATGTTGGCCACAGAGTCAAGTATAGTATCTGCTTTGGATAGTGGATCATGGAAGGTAACACAAGGTTTGGGGTCACAAGAAAGCGGAATGCAAAGAAATGGGGAGTGGAGTTTGATTATTTAAGAAAATAATTATTTAGAAATATATATATTTAGTAATAAGTTTCAATAATGCTGGTGTTAGTGACATTGATTATTTGAGTGCCAATGTCCCTATTTTCGCAAACTTTTAGTAGTAGTAGTTCTCAAACAAGCAAAAAGCAATTCCCAAAAAGTTTTCCACTGTCCCTGCTCTGAGGTTTTCATTATTTGGATTTTGGAGCAAGTCATTTGAAATATATTTTGATTTTATGCAAATAGGGATGCAATTTGAGCCGAGCGGCTCAGCTCGGCTCGTTCGTTTACCTAAATGAGCCGAGTTCGAGCAAGTTTTTCAGCACGTCACGAGTCCGAGCCGAGCTCGAGCTCTAAATGAGCCGAACCGAGCAACTCGTCAAATTATTACTATATTACCCCTTATATACAAACATAAAAAACCGTAATATTTAGCTAACGAGTCGAACCGAGCCTAGGAAACGAGCCGAAACGAGCCAATGAGCTAAACGAGCCGAGCTCGAGTTTTAAAGTTGGCTCGCGAGCCGAGCTCGAGCTCATAGTTCAGCTCAGTCTTCATTTTGAGCTCAACTCGGTTAGTAGCGAGCCAAGTTCGAGCATACCCTAGCTCGGCTCATTTGGCTCGAATTGCACCCCTATATGTAAATGTGTATTTTTCTAGGTAGATCTATCAACAACTAGAATACTATTTAGACGTCACTCTTAAACTTAGTCATCATTAAGTTTAGGAGCTCTCAAGGCTAAATAGTCTGTGAAACCCTAATATATGCAATATAACAATACTAAGATAATAATAAAGTGATAAACAAGTAAGGATTTTTTAGACTTAACCACCCCCACCACCCTCTTTTTATGGACACGTTTTGGATAAACCCTCCATTTGTCCAAGTTTGGACTTTGCCCCACTTTCGTCTGCTTCTGTCAAATTTAACATCTATTTTTATTTTTTCTTCCTAAAATATCCTTCCCTCATACTCTACACTTAACCCCCATTTAAATAACGGTAAGTAAAAATGTTATGTTTTGTTAAATGAAACTTTTTAGGGGGTTAAGTCTAAAACAACAATCGAGGGCATTTTGTGAAGTTGTCTAAAAGTCCCAACAAGTAAAGAGCACAAGATATTTTTAACGTGGTAAAACCCAATATGAGAAACGTCCACGGTTGTCCTCGCGACAACAAATAAATTTACTAAATAAAAAGAGATGTACAAACCTATCAACTACCTACAATCACTGTGAGTTGACACTACTGGTTATCTCTAACACCTTGACTTCACCAGAGTACCTTGATGTACGCACAAGACACTAGACTTCTTGATGAACACACAAGAAGACTCAAAGTTGAATGATAGATTAGACTTGCACCAGAGTGCCTTGATGAACGCACAATGATACTCGACTTCTTGATGAACGCACAAGAAAACTCGAAAGTCTAATCTCTCTACAACAAACAATAAAGGGAAGATGAATGGGGAAGAAGAGAATGAGTTCAATCACCAACACAAGCCTAAACAAATTAGAGAAGAAAAGATGGAATTGGACGGCCGAAAGAACTGAGTTTTTTAATTTCTCTTGAAAACCTATTTATACCTAGGGTTAGAAAGAAAGAAATATGAGCCAAAATAATAAAACAACTCGACGAGGTACGTACTCCCTAAAGTGGTACGTAAGTTCTTGAACAATCGCAAACAAACATACCTTAAGAGAATGAGAAGGAAGACAAAAGGACGAAGCTCGCACATCAAGGTACTTCCTAATAATGTAGACAAGGTGATAACCTTGGACACTCCTAATCTAGTCATAAAATGATGTCAAACAACCGAATGCCGCTTACACACTGGATGGCCCATTTTATTTACTTCGGTAACTTGCACACACACAAAAAAAAAACTGTAATACATGGCAATAATATGCAAATATATTACTTGGTACGCCTTTGTACGAAGATTCAGAATATGTTAACTAAAATTTTAATGTGATCATCACGTGGGAGTATGCCTTAAATGTAATCGATACATTTTATTCAAAAATTAATCCGGGATTTGAGTTACTAACTCAAAAATAACGAAACCTTACTCAAATGTAACACTGTTTTTATATTAGAAATAATGATTAATAGATTTTAGTTGAATATTGAGTATGAAAATTTTATATGTTTCGTGATTGTATGTGGGCATATTGGATCAATTATAAAATTGTGGGTCAATATATAACTTTTTGTTTAAGTCCAAATTAAATTGATTAGTCTTTTGGCTTTCCACATTATAATGTAAGTTGTAATAATGTAAGTGATATTATTAGGAGTTCGTTATTACGAAGAGCTAGCTCAAAGGTCTTGATGGAAGACTATATAAGTACTGAACTCCATAACTTCCTCTCAATGCTCAATTTGTACATTCTAGGGACTATCACCTAAGTAGATTTAAGAAGAAATTGAGAGGAACAATGCTATGGTTTTATTGAATTAAGGTATTAAGGTATGCATATTTTATTTATTTATTTTATTTTGTGACCAAAGTCTAATGCATATACGACCCTGGACATTTTGTTTATTTTTTTAATATAAGTTTATTAGCCTAGCAGAGGTATTAGGCAAGGTGATCCTTTATCACCTTATCTTTTTATCTTAGTTTCTGAATCTTTTTCCAAAATGGTTTTTTTTTTTTTTTAAAAAAAAGAGTGAAGGAATCATCCATGGCCTTAACTGAAAATAGGTGTTCCTAGTATTTCACATTTATTATATGCTGGTGATTTAAATTTTTTTTTTTTTTTTTGTAAAGTTGATATTCAAGAGGCGGAGAATTTATTACACTCTTGAAAATTACTGTGAAGTTTCAGGTCAAGTAGTTAATTATGAGAAATCTAGTACTTTCTTTATTAGTAATGTGAGTGTAACAATCCAATATGGGAAACATCCACGGTTGTCCTCGCGACAACAAATAAATTCAATAGATGAAAGAGATGTACAAACCTATCAACTACATGCAATCACTGCGAGCTGACACTTCTGGTTATCTCTAACACCTTGACTTCACCAGAGTACCTTGATGTACGCAGAAGACACTCGACTTCTTGATTAACACACAAGAAGACTCGGAGCCGAACTATGAAATAAGCTTACATCAGAGCTCTTTGATGAACACACAAGGATACTCGACTTCTTGATGAACACACAAGGATACTCGACTTCTTGATGAACACACAAGAAGACTCAAAGCTTAATCACTATCAACAACAAAGGGAGATGAATTGGGAAATGATAGAAGATAGAATTACACAAAGGTCAATTGAGAAAGAAGATGATCTTTGTGGAAGAGCCAACAAACAAACTAGGGTTCTATGGAGGCTAGGTTGGAACTCTTACTTTTCCCATAACACCAACGACCTATTTATAACCTAGGGCTGAGAAGGAAATAAACATGGGCCGAAATAACAAAAAGGCTCGATGACGTACGTACACCTTAACGTGGTACGTACGTCCCTGGACACTTCAACATACGTACGTCCTAACATGCATGGTACGTTCCAAATTGAAACATGAGAAAAGACCTGCCTATGACTACATACGTACACCCTAACTAGGTACGTACGTTCTTGAACAAACTGCAACCTGACAATCCTTAGAAGAAAGAGAATGAAGACAAAGCGAACGACGCTCACACATCAAGGTACTTTTTAACAATGGTGTCAAGGCGAGATAACCTCGGATACTCCTAACCCAGTCACAAAATGATGTCAAACAACAGAATATCGTTTTCAACCGACATACAATTAGGATACATGGATAAAAATGTTTGTATTAAGTGCCATATTTTAAGTATGAACAAAAATTGATGTTTATTTTAGTCATAATTATTTGGTAGAACTACCTCCATATAGCAGTCGTGCCTAATGATTACGTAATTGCTTAGATTCCTAACCACATATGATCTAAGTCGTTTACTGTATCATAGTTAGGTTCTACTGTATGACTGTATCAGAGTTTAGATAAAAGGATCAGTTGTAGTAGTTAGTGTATATGATCTTAATCTTTTCTGGATAATACCAAGCATCAGTCGTTGTAGTAGTTGTGTACTTTTAGAATTACCTAAAGACATCTGGTGCTAATGATATCAGTTTGATACTGTGATGGTAAAACAAGTTGGTCCAAATATGCAATTATTAAGACCTTATATTGGATTTTACTAAACTACAAAACTTATAAATTCTTGAATCTGATCAATAAGTACTAGAAAAATTGTGATATATATCATGCTTAACATGCTTTCACGGATTTCATACTTTCGGGTTTTAGTCATACTTTGTGTTATATAAATCATTTAAAAAATTTAACTATATACATCAGGTATGCGTAAGATGGATAACCAATGTAGACAATTGGTTGAAGTTCTATGTTTTGTGTAATTTTTATCTTCTATATAATACAACTTGCGATATTGGAGAAAACTGAAGACAAACTCAATAAATTCTGACAAATAACAAGCATGGAAAATGTGGATTACGACATTTTTACAAGTGTTTCCTTTGAATCTTAGCATCTGTCTAATTTCTTCGAGAAAACATGAATATTTTGCCATGCAACTCCAACTTAAAACATGCAAATTAAATGTGATAATAAGAAATTATTTTAGCAGAAGAAAGCAGGGAAGATTCAAGGCAATTTCTTAAAGTTTACACACTATGAATAATAGTATTATGAATGATATTAGTGATTATATGTTTGTTTGTAAGCAAATGGATCTTTTAATGTGGTTGAACACATTAGGTGAACTGGGGATTGGATGATCTTGTCGATCAGTTGCCATAAACCAGTAGGTAAACTACTCTATTATGAAACTAATGTAGACTATTTGACTTGCAAAACTTGATCATAATCCCAACTACATAAGTTTTAAATATTTTTCTGCAAGAAGAAGGTTAAAATCCTTTGCATATTGAAAATCCAGGGATTCTTGGCCACCGACCGAATCTACCAAGAAGAAAGTATGTGACCACAGGAAGGCTCTTTCAACATCCTCCAAGTGCCTTCCCCTCGTTTGAGATAGGGGAGTCATCCCACAGGGACCCCCCCCCCCCCGCACCACCCAGAGCCAGTCCCATTCTATCTAAAAATCCCTTTGCTGCCCTGGCAGAGGTTCCAGACGAAGGAGACACTTCTGACAAGGTGGAGATGGAAGACGATTCTACGCATTTTGTAGACTCCCTCCCCGACTTCCCTGGAGAGGAACAAGTAAACTACACCGTAGAGGATCAGGTAACTCAAACTAATCCTCCCACATCGTTATCTGACAATTTGCACTGCCTGCAGCTAGTGCCCTACTCGATCAGTGAGTCCGAAACTACCCTTATGGCAATCGACGGTACCCCCAACCATTCTAACCATCAGTCACACTCCAGTCAACCCACCTCCCCCAGCCTCAACCAACCCCACCCCAGCCCCATGCAACTCACCCCTATCCCTATTGCCTCTTCATCTCCTACACTGCAAAACCAAAGCATTCAGTTTCAAGGGGGAGTCTTTATCCTACCGGAACCAGAACACCCGAAAACCTTCCACACCCCGGACACCACAGACATTAGTCAAAATCAACCCAAATCTCAAGATAACGATGTCACCAAGCCTAGCTACGGGTCCGACACAGACATAAAAGGAAAAAAACCAAAAATCTTGGCGGACTCCAGAATTCGAACCACTACTAGAGCTCAGGCACAAGCCCTTGACGACTTCTCATTAAACTCCCCCCTTTAATCATGTCTAACACCCTCATATGGAATGCCAGGGGAGCTGGCAATAACTCCACTCAAAGCCGTATCAAGAGACTTATCAGACTTCATAATATCGACCTTGCTGTCATCCTTGAACCTTTTATCCATCTCAGCAAACCTATCCAAAGTTCTAAAATTCAGCTCATTGATAATGCCACGCAGCTTTCCAACCATCACTCCAATGACTACGTGGGGGGCAAAATTTGGTTACTCTGGAACAACAATCTGAACGTTACGACAATTTCTGACTCCTCCCAAGCTTGTAACATTTCGATTACGGTCCCTGCTTCTAACTGCACCTTCATAGCTTCCTTTGTTTATGCTAAATGTCAACCAAGAGAGAGAGAAGAGCTATGGCAAGACCTTGCCCAGTTCGGAGCCTCTTCTACTCTTCCCTGGTTGGTAGGGGGTGATTTCAACACTGTGCTGACAGCCGATGAAAAGCTGGGGGGTGATCCTGTCACTCTCAGCACCACTCAAGACTTCAACAATTTCACTCAACATGCCGGCCTGATGGACTGCGGCTACACGGGCTCCAAATTTACTTGGTGTAACAATCAACAAGGCACTAGGAGAATTTGGGCCAGACTCGACAGGGTGTTGGTCAATGCAGCCTGGTTAGCTTCTATGCCTGCTCTCACTGTCTATCACCAGCCCAAGGCTCTCTCGGATCATGTTTCGCTTATTATCACGGCAGGTGGCAAGGTTAGGAAAGAAGGCCCTCACCCCTTCAGATTCAAAAAGATGTGGACCACTCATGAAGATTTCCATGATTTCATCATGGATAATTGGAACCTCGCGGGCTTTTCCCCCTACCCTCTAATTCAGCTAGAACTCAAAATCAGAAACATCAGGGCCAAGCTCAAGTGGTGGAACAAAACTGTGTTTGGGGATGTTCACCAGAATATAAAGGACCTGGAGGACAAGATTTCTATCACGGAAAACAGGCTGATTCAGGCCTGGAACCTTCTGGATCACATTGAGCTCAACAAACTCCAAGCCAAATACCAACTAGCCTTAACCCAAGAGGAACTTTTCTGGCAGGAAAAATCGGGTGAAAGGTGGTTGAAAGAAGGTGAAAGAAACACAGCCTACTTCCACGCCAGTTTGAAGGCAAGACGGAATTACACTCACGTCAGACTTCTTCTTACTGACAATCCGGATGAATGGTGCGAGGACCAAGAAGTCATACATGACCATGCAATTTCACACTTTCAGAAGCAACTCAAATCTGGGGGCAACCATAACAGCAACATTATCAACATCATCCCCGCCTTAATCACTGATGACGACAACACTCATCTTTTGGCTATTCCCACTCAGGAGGAGGTCAAGGCAGCTGTTTTTGCTATTGACCCCGGAAGTGCCCCTGGCCCCGACGGACTTACAGCAGTTTTCTACCAAACCTGCTGGGAGATCATCTCTAGTGACATTGTATCAGCTGCCGCTGCATTCTTTGAGGGTCACCAGCTGCCCAAATCTTTTTTAGTCAACTACATCTGCCTCATCCCGAAAAAAGATAAACCTACAACCATTTCGGACTTTCGGCCTATAAGCCTCAACAATGTCTCCTACAAGATTTTCTCCAAAATTATAACCAATCGGCTGGCTCAGATCATCCCTAAAATCATCTCCCCGGAACAAGGAGCCTTTGTCCAAGGCAGACTTATCACGGAAAACATATGTCTGGCGCAGGAACTAATGCAAAGTATCAACAACAGCTCTAAAAGGAAAAATGTGGTTTTTAAGCTGGATATGGAAAAAGCCTTTGACAGAGTGGAGTGGGACTTCCTCAAGCAAGTTCTACTCAGGTTTGGTTTCTCCACACGATGGGTGAATTTAATTTTTTCCTGTCTCACTAACTGCTATTACTCAGTGCTGTTTCAGGGTACCTATAAGGGCAATTTCACCACTTCAAGGGGAATTAGACAGGGAGACCCTATCTCGCCGTTTCTTTTTATCATTGCAGCAGATGTACTAAGCAGAGGACTTAAACAGGAATTTCAGCTGGGCAAGATCAGACATTTTAGCTGCCCCAGAGCCTGCCCACCAATCACACACCTGCTGTACGCCGATGACACACTTATTTTTCTCAACAGTGACAGTGAATCCGTTGGTAGCTGCATGACCTTTCTAGACAATTACTGCAAAGCCTCAGGCCAGAAGATCAATGCCCATAAAAGTGCCTTTGCAATGGCAGAAAACACGCCCCTGGGAAAGATCATTTCGACAAGGAGGCTTACCAGATTCAAATATACTGCAGCTCCTCTTCTATACCTAGGTGTCCCCATTTATCAAGGCAGAACCAAAGCCATCTATTTTGAAGGGCTCCTCAACAAGATTAGAAGGAAAGTTGAAGGTTGGAAAGGACGGACGCTCTCTCAAGGAGGGAAGCTGATTCTGGTGAAGCATGTCCTGAACTCCATGCCTGTGTATCTTCTATCAGCTTACTCCATTCCGCAGAAAGTTCTAGGTGCTATTGCCTCATCTTTCTCCACATTTATTTGGGGGATGGATGGAGGTAAAAATAAGAAGAAATGGGTTAACTGGAACACCATTACACAACCTACCAGCCAGGGAGGTCTAGGAATCAGGCCCCTCACCACTGTCATCAAGGCTCTCAAAATGAAACTCACATGGGCCATCCTCACCTCTAGCTCTCTTTGGGCAACCTTCATGAGGGACAAATACATAAGAAATAAATCCCCCAAAATTCTGTCCCTAAATCGCAGAGCCTCCAAATCATGGAGAGAAAGTTGGGCCTGCATGGAAGAACTGGTAACACTCTCTACCTGGGATTTTGGCCCTGGGCACTTCAATCTGGGAAATGAGAATTGGCTGGGAGTAGGCTGCCTGGCACCCACGCTTGTTCCTGCTGAGGAAACTCTGACACTGCATGAAGCTGCACAACTCAGGTTTGAGCTCCCCTACATTTCAGCCGACAATCAAAGGAACCTTCAGGAAGCCTATGATCTCCTGCATCAGGAAGTAGACCAGGATTCTAGAACCTGGCCACACCACCCTAGTGGCAGCTTCAACATTAAATCTTATGTGAACCTGGAAAACAACTCCACTCCCATACCCATATTCAAAAGAATTTGGGACATCAACTTACCCACGAAGGTCTCTTTCTTTCTTTGGAAAGTCCTTCACAAGGCTATACCTGTCGACACAACTATCATGGACTGCCACATTCCCCTGGTATCCAAATGCTCGTGCTGCCTTAGCCCCAACATTGAGTCCCTCAACCATCTGCTTTTCTACAGTGACCTAGCTATACCTGTTTGGAATCATTTTATGGGCATGGCAAACATCCACTGGCCTAGGATCAGAACCCCCCAGACAGTCTGGCCTGCGTGGCTAGCCATAGGGAAAAAAGGGTCTCTTGAATATTTCACGCACACACTTACTCCTTTCATTATTGTTTGGGAAGTGTGGAAAGAAAGGTGCAGGAGAAGATATGATGAAACCTATCTGTACACATCTAGGCAACACCAATTCATCCTCCTTAAGTGCAGATACTGGATTGCTAAACTGGGAGCCCTCTTTATGCCCACAGCCATGTCCAAACACCAATTTAAGAACCACGCAGCTCAGCTTGGGCTTGACTTCAGGAACCCTCCTCTACACCCTCCTATTCTAGTCTACTGGACGAGGCCACCGAACAACTTTATAGCCCTAAACACAGATGGTGCTGCAGTGGATGGTATGACAGCTGGGGGAGGCTTATGCAGATCTCAAGATGGTACTATGTTGGCCAATCTATTCACCTACTATGGCGAAGGAACCAACAACTCGGCCGAATCTAGAGCCATATTGGATGGTCTGTCTATGTGTGTGGAGGGAGGACACACCAATATCTGGTTACAAACCGACTCATTGTTGGCTACACTTTGGTTCACAAAGGAACTCGCGGTTCCGTGGTCACTAAAGGTATGGTGGAGACAAATATGGACATTAGCAGGCACTCTTAATGTTCAGATCAGGCACACCTACAGGGAAGGCAACCAGGCAGCGGACTACCTCTCCAAAAAGGGACTACAGTTTAAGACGGATGGTGCAATCAATATTCATACAGACAAAACATTCAGGAAAATTATTGCAGGTGACAATTTAAACATTCCATATCTTAGATTGCACAAACATAACTAACTTGCAGGTCTTAAACTCTTAACAACATACCAAGTTTATCCACACCACTTTCATCATAATTCACATCTACAAACAGATCTAGCATACATTTTGTTCACTACAGGTGTGTCGCACCTGAAAGTTCATGAAGAAGCATCACAGCAGGATCCACCAGCATGGGGTCGATCCTACTCTGGTTCCCTGCCACAACTCTCCCCTCCATAGCGGGTTCATCATCTCTGTCACTGCATGTCACACATTATTATCAGTTTTTTGACATTGTTTGGTCTGTTTTTAGCATTCATTACTGCTACAGGGGCTTACCTCTGAATCTTTTGCTGTGCTCTTGCAACCGGAACTCTTTTCTCCCCTGACGGACCACCCACCTCACGTCTAATCAGAGGATAGGCAAAGCCAGGAGGCGCATCCCAGACCTCCCCCTTCACCTCTGGCAGGTTCCCCTCAGCTACCAGCCCACCTGCAACGGGATATAGCTCCGAAGACAGCATCATCTGATCATCATTTTGGTACATTCGCCTGGGCCGCTCCCCTATGTAATATGGACGGACGGTCCCAAATACCTGCATCAGCTTTTCAGTGGTCGGTTTGCGAGCACAAGCACGACAGCTAGAGCACTCTCTCAGAAATTTCTGGGCCAGATCAATCCACTCCTCACAAAACTCCTTATACAACTGACCGGTGCCGTCGTTGAGCCAGACTTTGAAGAATCTCCAGGAATTTCTGGTGGTCTTGTACGGATAACGGGGAAAGAAATCATCGATCATCCCTCTCGCATCATAATTCGTTTCATCTACTGCATCAGCAAAACTGAACACAGCCTCTTCATCTGCAATGTTGATGACCAGCCTCTGTTTTCTCAAACATGAGACAACAGCTTCTCCATGCATCTTACCTTCGTCAGCACACAACAATCGTAGAATTGCAGCGCATACTCGCTCGGATAGATATGGAGAAGCCATGGATGACCTTGCCTTGAATGAGAATGGACATGAATCTACTTTGTATCTGGGTTTATTTGTTGCTTCTCGTCTCCCCATACAAGCTAAGTCAGCTGCCACCCACTTTCCTTAAATGGCAATTAAGAGGTTATAGTTCTAGGTACTAGGTACTAGGTTTCTGTTCTTATCTCCCTCTTTAGGCATAATTGTAATTCTCTGTTTCTCTATCAATGAAAATCCAAAAAGGTTAACCAAAAAAAAAAAATATTGAAAATGGGCCCAATTGAACTCAACAGCTAAAGGGCTCTACTCAATGTCCAAATCTAGTCAACTTGTTAAACTTGAAAAGTAAATCATCAACCTCACGTGATCTTACCATTTTGAAAACATTTGAACAAAGCCAACTTAACAAACTAAGCATGACAAACTATGACATGCTTTCCATCTAATCAACAGTGCTTAGATTGTAAAGAATAAATCACATGTGGTTAAGTGGTTAAATGGACCACACCAAGATGGTGTTATAGCTGACTTACAGTGATACACAAATCATGTCTTCTTTTATTTGAAAATAAGATCAATTTGAGATAACTCAAAGTGTGGTGGCTGTTCAATCAATAATTGGTAGTGAAGAGACAAAAGATGACAATCATGGTGATGATGAGGAAAATTTTATGAGTTGTATCAATCACTGTCTTCTTAACTTTTGTTCTATATTCTAACTTGTAAGAAAAAAGACTTAAGGAGTGTGTGATCCATTAGAGTTTGAGAAAGATTGATTTATCTGGAGTCCCACCACATATATTACCACATATATTGTAAGTAGGACCTGCAGAGAAAAAAGTTCATGAATCTGGTGAGTTGGAACTGTCCTTCATCTCCATGAGGTTTGTGTTAGATATAAGCATGCTTAGAACTACTGCTGATTAGAATCATGTGTGACAAAGAGTTCCACGTGATTTATCATAATGTTATTAAACCTTGAGATTGCTCTACTGATCGAGGATCTGAGGCTTTAATAGAGCTAGGATTCCTTTAACCAATCCCAAAATGTCTGTTTTTCCTTAATTTTTAGAAAACTGTGTTAGAATTATGGCCCAATAACGATTTGTTTAAGTCCCATTTAAATGATAAGTTTTTTGGTTTTTCAGATTTCAATATAAGTTATATAATATTAATCTCCATTTATTGGTAATGTTCATTATTATGAAGAACACAAAGGTCTTGATGGAAGACTATATAAGTACTACACTCCATAGCTCCCCTCAATGCTCATTCTATACAATATATAGACCATCACTTAGGTAGATTTAAGGAGAAATTGAGAGAAGTATTGTTATGGTAATGTTTGATTAGAAGGTAATAAGATATGTATATTTTGTATATATATATATTGTTTTATTTTGTGACCAAAGCCTTATACATATTCAATCCTCGATATTTTATTTTATTTATCTGAGTTTATTTTAGTATTTTAAATATTATTTCTTTTATTTGATATAATTTCATTCTTTCAAACTGTTCTACTTTTTAACCAAGGAGATTATTTTTGTTTCAAAATATAATATATTTCAAGAACAATAAAGTAAACCATGGAAATGAATGCAGGCCCCCATTAAGAGCCCAAAAAGCAACATTTTCCTATCTAAGGAACAAAATATAAAAAAGGCCCCAAAATTGTGTTGAAACAAAGCATTGAGTTCTTGGCATAGTAAGCATTCCTCTCTTGGCATAGTAAGCATTCCTCTTGGCATAGTAAGCATTCACCTCTTGGACTTTAAAATGGGGCCTTTTTTACATTTTGTTCCTTAGATAGGAAAATGTTGCTTTTTGGGCTCTTATGGGGGTCCATTTTTTTTTTTCCTGTAAAGTAAACTCAATATTAGATGCCTTGCATGTGATCTCCAAGTAGGTGGTAGTGGGGATACCAGTGGGGAACTAAAGACGACTTGGTTGAACTACTGTAGTTTTCTTTGATCAACAAATTGTTGTTTACACTTTACACAATACAAATTATGATTTCAAGGTGTAAAGCTTCGAGATCTTGATTTGTTAATATATTATTCTCTTTGATGATAGATAGGAGCCTTGTGAAAAGTAGTAAGATAATTAATAACAACATACCACTGTTTTATCAGAAGAATGTACAGCATTCAGCATTGTATAATATGGTTTCCACCTGACATTAAGCATGGTGAAAATGAGTACTTTTCTGGAAAACAAATTTGTTACAAAGTTGGCATCATATAGTATTTGCTTTGGATAGTGGATCATGGAGGGTAGCAGAAGGTTTGTGGTCACAAGAAGGGGGAATGCCAAGAAATAGGGAGTGGGGACTTTGTTTAATTAATGAAAATTAATTTAGAAATAGTAAGGCCATTGATGTTGGTGTTAGTGACATTGATCATTTGAGAACCCCTATGTCTATCTTTTAAACAAGCAAAAAACAATTCTCCAAAAAGTTATCTCATGTCCCTGCTCTAATATATTATCTTTACACGGCTAATATGGTCATCAAATTATATATCAAAACAAAAACCTAAGTGTTCAATTTTTTTATTGGTAAACTTCATTATATCAGTAGCGATTCAATGTACTTATTATTCTTGAATGGATCTAATGAAGTTAATTAGAAATATTTTATTAAACGTTCTCAAATTAAGTATTTTAGTTATAGAAAATCAAATCGGATACCGATTCGGATATTCAATTTGAATTAAAAACGTATTATCGAATACGGATCCAATACGGACATGGTACGAAAAATTCAGTCCGACTCAAATACGAATAAGAAAATAGATATACTAAAAAAAAATTGGATACAAATATAAATGACTACATATCCGCTCCGTATTTGATCTGTTTCCTGCCCTATGCCACCCTAGATATGGCATTGGAAATAGATCCAGCATTTTTGTGTATGAAAATTAATTGGATATAACTTTTATACCTAGATGCACTGCAAGAGCAACCTAGCTATATCAACAAAATGTACTCTACTATATTTTGTTGGGCACTTGGACTATCATGATCTTAAGATTAACCTTATTGAGCTAATATTGTCACTCTTATAATATCATAATTAATGCTCAATTGAGTAGTTGAAACAGTCTTGGTGAATGGATCTGAAGTAACGGTGACAAAGGCTCAATTTGATCATAATATTGGGCTTATTAGTTTGTCCTAATCAATCACACTATTAAACTATAGAATTAATTTTATTTATTTTTATTTTTATTTTTATTTTTTTTAATAATGAGGGTATGTTTAAAAACTTTATATTTTCATACATACATCATCTCTATTCACCATGTTTATGCATAATGAGTTTTTCATATACAAAATAAGGATTTTAGATGTCATGATTAACATGTTTTCATAGACTTTTCATTTCCAACAACCCCTTGATGTTAACTTCTGTAGTTTCTATACACTAATTATAAATGGTGTATTTGTGTTGTATGACTGTGTTGGTATCGAAGAGACATTGTGTAGTGTGTAGTGTGTAGTGTGCAGTGTTGTACATACACTACATACTTATAGATATCTTAGTTTGATGCTCTGTGATAGTGTGATACTACTGCCCTACTGAGGAGATAATAGACGAGTTTTAATTAATTATGCTATAAAAAAGGTTGGGATACTGGAGAAAGTTGAAATTTTTCTAAGATGAACTGCTATAATGGTAGAGATGCCCTGCCGTCATGATAAGCAAAATTCAAACGGTTATCAAATTAGCAATCCCTGCTACCCTCCAAGTGGAAACCGGAAACATACAAACCTTCGAACAATTTAGTGGATAACTGTTACGAATCGTTTTAAAATCTAACATATGAGTCATCATCTTCAATTGTCCTGCAATTATTGGTGAGCCACCTGACCTGATTGCATTATGTATGGGACACAAAAAAATGTACTTCTGTAACCATTATTCCATCTTGACTAAAATTTTGAATATTTATATTTTTCAAACAATAGTTTCAAACACTGTATGATTGCTGCGAATAGTCCACACCAATCCGACGGTACAGACTGATTAGAGGAAGAAGTAATTGATGTGATCAGTCACAACAAAATTTTGAGTCTCAAAGTCACAACTGGTGGACTCCCATCAAGTCAACGAAGACTTCAAAAGTGTATACTGCATGTATAGAAATTATTAGTCGATCTTTATTTAATTTTATTTAAAGTTAAATATTTCATTTCCATGTTTTTATTTGTCTTTTATTCAATTTATAGGAGAATGGGATATCAGGCCCTTTATCTTCTATATAATATTACAAAGCGGTCTCATAAACATAGCTGTTAGATGTCTTTTGAGACAAATGTATCCGTTAGATTTAAGCTAACTTATGTAATCGATGTAATAATAACTTTTAGATGTCAAGAAATAAATCCTAACCATTTATTGTCTATTGAGACAATCATAACCATATGATGAAGAGATTTTATGTAATACTAAATGTAAAAATAAATTACAATAATAAATAGGGCACATTTATTAATAGATTTGTAACCCCTATTTACAAGAGATGATTGTGGGTGCAAAAATTTTATCCACAAACTCGAGATATGTATTGATTAAAACAGTTTCAATGAAATCCTTGTACAGACTGAGATGGGATGAGGGTATACAATGAGACTGGACCTGATGAGGATCAGACTGCCTACATATCCAAGAATATGAACTTGGAATCAAGTCTCTGCTTCCACTAAACTCTAATGGAGTTGCTCAGTGAAACACTCGTAGTTCAGGAGGTTAAGAACTCCTGTATTTGTAGTAGGCCGGAGGAGGCTGGCTCAACCACCCCTCCGTTTTGACTCCATGAACTCAGGTAGTTCAACTGTGAATTAATGTTTTCCGTGGAGATAGCTTGCATGCTGCTAAGCGGTTATCCCTTTGGTTTGAATCCCCTTTGACCAGGATGACTGCCACGTGGCATCCTCTGATAGGCTCTGGTTCAACCTGGGTCTTCCTTTATCTTCTCCAGCGGGCTAGAACAATGGGTTCTGTTAGCCTGGAATCTTGGACTTATCCAGTTGGTTGAGACTTGGATTTGACCAAATCCAGAAGCAAAGACTTGGGCTTGACTCCTCGGACCGGAGGCCCAATCTGCATTGCATACACCCTGACCAGATCCTCTGGGCTTCTATGCTAAGCCTTTGGATGAGCCTCTGTCGATGCTGGACGTTACTGGGCCAGACCTGGCTTACTTGACTGAGGTGGGCCTGGTTGATGTATGGGAGCCCACGGTTCAACTTCTTATACAGTAACTGGGGCTCCACCCATTGATCGTGGACCATCCGATGGGTCAAGATCCACAGAGCGTATGTGGACTCCTTGAGACCGGGTTGGGCCCTACCTGATAGCCCAGGCCTGGCCGGCTAATACCCAGGTGCTCCCGGTTTAGCTTCTTATACAGCCACCGATAACACCTGTCGGATTTTTTACCTAGGGTGCACACAATGATGTTAAACAAATTAATGTCTAACACATTCAATTTTAGCTATGTAACCTAAGGATCACTTTAAATGATCTAATTGTAACCCACAATTAATTAAAACATACTTAATCATTGTATATTATGACATGTAACCCCTAAATTAAGAACTTGATCCCTCCCCAATCAAACAAATCTCTCCCCCTACTTAATTATAAATAGCCCTCTAACTTTCTTTTATGAGAACTCCCCCATCATCCCCCTCACCAAATATACCTCTCTAAAAATATATTTTCTAATATATTATTCTTTTGAAATTTAATGAGTTCTTTTTATCTAATAGGATTAATGGAAGAATAATTTTTTCTTCATTTTATTTTGTTGTTTTCATATTTTATAGTTAATCATTTTTTTTTTTTTAGATTATTGGAGGTATATTGTAACACCCATGAGTTGGGTTAGTCTCACATTGCCAAGGAAGTGGTTGTATTACTAATATATAGAGCTTATCCATACTCTAACTAATGTCAAGGCTTTTTGGGGGAAACCAGATGGGTAGACCCTGATCCAAAACCCTCTACTGCTGGATATCTGCAGTGACTAAAGGGGGCAATATTGACATTAATTAGTGAGCAGTATGGTGCTCAACGCACCGGGATGCATGAGTGAGGACAAAATCCCGGGGCATTACAGTTGGTATCAAAGCCAACGACAGGTCTCCTGTGGCGAGTAGGGGGTACGCTGGAAAGTCGCCTAGCCGAGAGGGGTGACGGTTGCGCCAGGTACTTGGCTCAATCGACAGAGAACGTCGGAGATTTTGAGACTGCGTTGTGTGCGCTGTAGAGCCGAGGATGGGCTTTATTCTAAGGTGATGGGATTGTAACACCCATGAGTTGGGTTAGTCTCACATTGCCAAGGAGGTGGTTGTATTGGTAATCCGCAGTGACTAAAGGGGGACAATATTGACATTAACGAGCGGTATGGTGCTCGACGCACCGGGATGAGCGAGGACGAAATCCTGGGGTGTTACAGTCCCTGATGGGTGGACCCTGATCCAAAACCCTCTACTGTTGGATACCCGCAGTGACTAAAGGGAGACAATATTGACATTAGCGAGCGATATGGTGCTCGACGCACCGGGATGAGCGAGGACGAAATCCCTGGGCATTACATATATGTATCACATTAGTTGATCCATTGTCAATGATTTCGATGCTGGTAATTCTTTTTTTTTTTTTTCTGTATATTTTTTGTCATATTTATTTAACTTTTTTTCTCACGTTATATTAATTGTATGGCCTATAGCAAAGGAACCAACTATGCAAAACTAAACCCCCAAATGATTTAACAAATTCTATTTACTGTATGTCAATAGGTGTTTCGAGGCAACAAATTTTGAAAACATCAATTCTATATAGTTGACTTTGGAATCAACACCCTATTGCCCTCTACATGATCGTCAAATAGAAAACTATAGTGACTAGCTCTTTTGGTTAAACTATAAAGGAGAAATGTTTTGCATTTTTTTCTTGCTCTATATGTACGTGTATTGAGATATAATACAGAGTCCTCTTTGTAATAGATACCATATCATGTTTGGTTTGTAAAATCTTTTGTTCCCGAAGAAACTTTCATGTTATCTCTTTGTTGTCCATAGGCAATAATATTTTATTTCCTCCACTAACAGCTTTCAAATCATTGTATATATGTTTGTCAAATTAGTTTCAAAAATATAAATTCTGCTCAACTACGTAGATTATAGAGGGATGAGAGGAACAAAAAATGCTCTTAAAAATGTTCTTTATATTACTATACATATATATTATTATAATATTTTTTGTACTTAATAAATTCGACCGTAGGAATTAGAATAAACCAAAATTAATTTGTTTGATTTTAAGAATAAATCAAAAGTATCATTTGTAATCCCATCTCTTATATAAGAAAAACAAAATTACAACACCCTCAACTAAAGTAATCGTGCCATAGACACGGGTTATCACTAGTATCTATCATAGGTGAAAAAATCGAAAATGTCGGGCGGATATTCATGAAATATTCCATGTTTTTGGGAATTCGGAGCGGTACGACATACGAATAATAAACGAAATATAAACCCCCCCATGCCGCTCGGATTTTTACGAATATTCGCAAAATATTCGGCAAAATACGAAATTTACGAAATTTTCGATTCTGAAATTAACACATTTATTTTTAGTTCCCACCAAACTAAAACTTTCGATGAGGTTATCAAAAAAGGGTCCAAACGCGGATCGTCAATGAAGATGGACCGATGCACCGATGGATTGGATCGTCAACGAAGATGGACTTGATCTCGAACTGGATCAAGCACCTCGGATCCCAAACGCGGAAATTGCTGCGAGGCTTAATGTGAGGGTTGAAGACAATATTTTGCCCTAAGAACCACGACACACAATGTTTGATGTCTGCGATTCTCCTGATGACCCCGTTGGGGACCATCCCAATATTCGTGGTGATGGTAGTGACTTGTTCAGAAGTAAATCAATTCCACGTTCACGTTCACCTTCCGATGATGATGATGATAGAGGCGGTGACAAAAACGTAGATGTTGGTCATCAAAAGGGAAGATCAGAAGCCAGTGATTCACTAAGAGAGCGCACCCCAGAAGCGATCCGTTTCACGGGAGAGTCTCAATTTTTTTTGCCACCCAAGATGAAGACCATGCTGGATGACAACAACCAAGAGAGAAAAACGACCTCGGCAGAAAAGACCGCATCCTAAAACAAAAACAAAATCATCTAGGGTATTTTCCCAAGGTTCATGGAATATTCCTGACCAGTTTTCTTCCCAAGGTTCGTGGAACCTCCCTTATTCTCAAGGCAACATCCAACCTACCTATGTTTACCCTCATTTTTCTTATGGTAACATGGGAACCTCCCAAAGTGATGATTCCAGTGTACCATCCTACCAAACCCAACCAGATTCTAGTAGTTCTTGGTTTCCTAATATAGGGAGTTGGCTGGCCCCAATGACAAGTAGGTCGGACGTGCAGTCAGCCGATACATTAATGCTGGCTAAACAATACTCGGGATTTCCTATCTTTGAATCATTTGCTCCGTATTGTATGGATCAAGATGCATATGATATGCATATTGACCAATTTAGGTCGTACGAGCAAACAATGTCATGGGAATATTACTGTACTGAGTTCGTCCCCACACGTATGCGACTCGAAGCTCATCGGTTTGACTTGGGGCGTCTATCATTCTGGGGTTAACATGTCTTTTATTTTGATTATTAAAATAAAACTATGGGTTAAGTTGTTATGAGGTTGTTTGTGTTTAGTTTTTATATTAGAAACAAATAAAAGTTCCGTGAATATTCGCCCGATATTTACGATTTTTTCACCTATGAGTAAAACTATCTTGTGTAATAGTTCCGTCTTAGCTTCCTTGTATGATTTGTCGCGTGTTTAATTTGCAATGTATGTTTTTCTTTTAATTATAAGTTTATACATTGAATTTTTCGAATTTTTCGAATAGAAGAAAAAAAAAACAATAGCAGAAAACCTCCCAATTTTTCGAATTTTTCACGAGTATTCGCGAATATTCGCGAAATATTTCGTGAGAACCATTTTTGCCAAACCTCCCATATCCGACATTGGGGTCCGGATATTCGCAGAATATTCCGGTTTTTCTAAGGTCGGATATTCGGATATATTCGAAATTTTCACCTATGGTATCTATACTACTTTGTACGACGCCTCACTCCCGAGGCGCTTGCGAGGCCTTACGTGGCAGCAGAATATACACCACTGAACCACGTACAATATTTACTTATTACTTATATATATTAATATATATATTTATACAATTTCAATTTTACCCTTACTATATTAATGTATAGGGGGATTTAGAGATACCCCCCAGAAAAGTTTGCACTCTTTGAGATACCCCCCAGATTTGAAAATCATTAGAGATACCCCCTATTTTCTCATTTGAAGCCGGTCAACCAAGTCGTTGACCATGGTCTAACCAGTTTTTAAAGCTTTAGGACTAAAATACCCCTCCACCTAGATTTAATCTCATTAATTAATAATTATTAAACATCCACCATCTCTAACCCAAACCCCACAATCCCTAACACAACCCACCACCACCACCACCACCACCACCCATTCACCTCCATCATTAGCAACTAAAACCACCACCATTTGTGTAATTGGTGAACTTTGTCTTTGAAAACAATTAAAATATGTTGAAATTGTGATGAAGAAAATGGTGAAGATTGGATTTGGGTTTGAAAGAAAACTTAATGGGTATAAAGATTAAGGTAATGATGATGGAATACGAAGAATATGAGATGATGTTAATGATATAATTTAAAAATTAATGGTGGTGAGGTGTGATTGTGTGAAGATGGTGGTGGTGGGATTTTGGAGATGGTGGTGATAGAGGTATATATGGTTGGTGGTAGTGGTGGTGTTGGTAATGGAGTGTTAAGAGTTTATATAGTGGCGGCGGTTGGGATGTGGAAGTGGTGGAGTTAAGGTAATTGGAAATGGTGGTGGTGGGTGGTGGTGGCTAAGGATGGAGGTGGTGGTTGTTTAAACAAGGAAGATGGAAGGAAGTTATGATCTAAACCATCAATTTTGGATGGCTAAAGATAGATATAGCTTTTGGGTGGTGGAGATTAATTCAATTAATAATGGGTGACATGTTATTTTTATGATGAAGGGTATTTTTGTCAATATAAAAGAAAAACTGGTCAATGGCTTGGTTGACCGGCTTCAATTAAGAAAATGGGGGGAATCTCTAATGATTTTTAAATCTGGGGGGTATCTCAAAGAGTGAAAACTTTTTCGGGGGGTATCTCTAAATCTCCCTAATGTATATTATAATAAAAAGGGTAGTAAGGTAATTTCAAAAAGTGGGGCCTAAAACAATATTATAAAATAATATGCAGGTTCTGTTAAAAAAAAAATCTGCAGAAAAAAAGAATTATTTTATTTTTGATATTATGGTTATATATAAACCCAAATAAATCTTTTTTATTAAAAGAGGTTTTTTTTTCCTTTATTTTGTTGGGCACTAATATAAGCCGATCATTTTCTAATTGTCCGCTATTTTTTCGCACACTACGCATGCACACTCACATAGTATTATATAGAGGAGCTTAAATTTATGACTTTGGGGTTTTAAAACATAAACGTAATATTTAAAATAACCCGATTACTTTGTGTGTAATCTGATAGAAGAGTTTAAATTCAGTCATTTGTGCCTATTATAGTGTATTTAAGTAATCACTCAAGATATCAAAGTGATTACTTAACTAATCACTCATATGTTAGAGTGATTACTCAACTAATCACCCATAATGTTCTAGTGATTATCTTAATAATCATCGCACTTGTTGTACTAATTATTCAAATAATCACTCAAATATCAAAGTGATTACTCAACTAATCACTCATATATGTCAAAGTGATTAACTAAGTAATCACCTATATGGCTATATGTGTGAAGGATTACTCAACTAATCGCTCATATGTGTTAGAATGATTACTCAACTAATCGCTCATATGTGTTAGAATGATTACTCAACTAATCGCTCATATGTGTTAGAATGATTACTCAACTAATCGCTCATATGTAGACACGTGTGTATATTTTATTGACACCGCAGGTTAAGCAACCCTTCTCGATTTAGGGTGCGTTATATAGTTAAGTTTTGAGATCAATTCTTTAGCTTTTAAAAAGGGACTCAGAAGATCATTTGCTTCTATAGTACTTGTTACAACTCATTCGGAAATCAGGAACTTTGGTATTTTCTTCTGACGATTTATGAGGTCAAGCATCTCTCTCTCTCAAAAATCATGTAATGACTTGGAATTTCCATTTTATTTACTTAAAATACAAAACCTATATATTATAAATAGTTTACGCAAACTAAAAAAATACATCATACATATGTACTCACATGTGCCTACCTAATAAAAATGTGACTGTGTGATTAAGTAAATATGGTTACAAAGTTCTTATTAATGAGATGGTTAAAATTCTATGATATAATCAAACTGTGAGAGACAGGAAATGTTGGCCACAGAGTCAAGTATAGTATCTGCTTTGGATAGTCGATCATGGAAGGTAACACAAGGTTTGGGGGTCACAAGAAAGGGAAATCCCAAGAAATGGGGAGTGGGACTTTGATTAATTAAGAAAATAATTATTTAGAAATATATATATATATATATATATATAGTAGAGTAATAAGTTTCAATAATGTTGGTGTTAGTGACAATGATCATTTGAGTGCCAATGTCCCTCTTTTCACAACTTTTAGTAATACTTCTTAAACAAGCAAAAAGCAATTCCCAAAATGTTCTCCCGCGCGTCCCTGCTCGATCTGAGTTTTATAATTCTTTCTGTCATTCGAAATATATTTGCATGTATACTTTTTTTAATTTTTCGGGTTACCACCACAACCGGGGCTGCCACCACAGTCATCTGAAGTACTTAATGTGTAAAATTTGATCATATTATTAAGAATGATCACTACTTGCAATGTTTGTGATGAATTGTTCAGAAACAAAGTGATAGAGGAGTTTAGATGTCATGATTAACATGCTTTCATGAACTTTTCATGATTTCCACAGTTCATATAATACCCTAGCTAGTGTGCATGTGTACATACTCTGACTAAAATTCCAATATAGATCAATAGTGTATGGGTACTGATCGGAATACTGAGGAGGGTAGAGTTTAATTCAATTATGCTATCAATGAACTTACAATATTGGAGAAAGTTGAACTTAAAATACCATAACATGTCCGATCTGGATTGTTTGTAAAGATAAAGGTTCAGATGATATCCATTACTGACGATCTCACACTCAACTATCATATGATCATATCTATCAGTTTACTTTAGAGCATTCCCAATCCAACTACTGCATTTAAATCATAAATTATCTATAAAAAATAATCACAAACATTGATTTTTAGCATGTGAATCCATCATCTTCACTTATCCAGCAATTAGTTTGGTGAGCCACCTGATGTATCAAATCTTGAATTTGTTTTTTACTCCTAATTAACTTCTTCTGATATAAACAAATATTTTGATGTTACCTTAAATTTGTATTTTTCTTAGTAGATCTATCTACAAACTGGAATACTATTTAGACATCACTCTTAGACTTGGTCATTAAAGCAATTTTATAAATGATGATAGTGCCAATAATTTCATACATCATTTTCGAATTGGTTAAGATCCATACAAACACTTGCATATATAATAAGTGGATAAATGGATATATGATATATCTGAGAGTGTAAATATAAGCACACTGGACACCAAGACATGTATCCAGGAATCCTGTTGGGACTCAGCTTAAGTTACTTGTTCTCCAACAAAATCAAACAGTGTATTGTTGTTGCACTTTTTGAGGATCAATTCTTTGGCTTTTTAGAAATGATCCAAAAGATCATTTGCTTGTTTTATTGATTAGTACTTGTTACAAATTGGAGATTAAGTGTTTTGGTTTTTTTCTTCTTTAAGATTTATATAAGCTCAAGCATCTCTATATCAAATCATGGAATGACTTAGAATTACCCATTTTATAGTTTTTTGTTTTCGTTTTTTTTTTTAATCATCAATTTTTTTATAATCCATGTCCACTAGGGTTAACTACATACAGATTATATTTTTATTGATACATGGCGTTTTGTGATTGGGCCCACACGCCCATATACAATCAGGATACATGGATAAAAATGTTTGTATTAAGTACCATATTGTAAGTATGAACAAAAACTTATGCTTATTTTAGTCATGATTATTTGGTAGAACTACCTCCTTGTAGCAGTCGTGCCTAATGATTAGGTAGTTGCTTAGATTCCTAAGCACGTATGATCTAAGTCGTTTACTGTATCAGAGTTAGGTTCTAGTACTGTATGACTGTATCAGAGTGTAGATAAAAGGATATATTCCATTCCATTGTATATATATCATGCTTAACATGCTTTCACGGTTTTCATACTTTCAGGTTTTAGTCATACTTAGTCTTTGTGTTATAAATCATAACACAGTTCATGTAAATTTTTTAACTGTACACATTATGCCTGAGATGGAGTATAGATGGATAACCAATGTGATATATATGTTAGAGACAATTTGTTGAAGTTCTATGTTTTGTGTAATTTTTAGCATCTATATAATACAACTTGTGATATTGGAGAAAACTGAAGACATGCAAAACCTACAAATTCTTAAAACTCTTTGAAACTTAAACTGGCCACTTACCTTTCCTAGGTTCCTAAGCTACCAATGATTTATTGGTGATATTTACACCTTGAATTCTATAAGTTTTTTTTTTTTCAAGTCTAATCTTATTTGTTTGATCTATTTGGTAAAACAAAATTATGTTGGTAATTGATTGATCGAGTTTGTAAATCCATTAAAAACAATGAATATTTTAGCATACATGCAGTTCCAAATTAAAACATGCAATATTAATTAAATGTGATTTAGTAGAAGAAGCTAGGGAAGATTAAACGCAATTTTTTAGGTTTACACAATATATATGAATGATTTTTGCACATTCACATTCTATACTGTGAATGATATTCGTCAATTCGTGATTATATGTTTGTTTGTAAGCAAATGGATCTTTTAATGTGGTTGAACACATTAGGTGAACTGGGGATTGGATGATCTTGTCACCATTCACCATATTATTGTTCTTCCATGATTATATTCTCACCCCCATTAGCTTGAATTTACATTGATTAGTTGCCATAAACCAGTAAAGCAGTAGGTAACCTACTCTATTATGAAACTAATGCAGACTTGACTTGCAGAACTTGATCTAGCTTAGATGGTCTTAATCAAAACAACACAAAAGTTTTAAATGATTTTTCTGCAAAAAGGAAGTAAATCATCAACAACACTCGAGTTTATCATCTAGAAAACATTTGAACAAGATCCATGCATCTAATATAATTAACTTGATTTTTAGTAAGCCAAATGAGACTGGTAAATTTAATAACATAGATTAAACTTAAAGCAAACATAGAATTCCATAAAGTGCTTAGATTGTAATCTTGTGATTAATTCATAGTCACATGTGATCAAATGGACCACACCAAGATGGTGTTATGTTATATATATTTAGACTTATTACAGTGCTGCATAAATCATGTCTTCTTTTGTTTCCAAGATCATCACTCAATGTGTGGAGGCTGTTCAATAATGTCCTCATAGAAATTAGTGGGGACAATTGGTAGTGAAGAGACAAAAAAGATGACAATTATGGATATGGTGATAGTGAGGACTAAGCTAGGAGCAAGTGAGGAAAGTTTGATGAGTTGTATCTTCTCAACTTTTGTTCTATATTCTAACTTGCAATAAACTAAAACCAGCAGAAAAAGACTTCAAGGTGTGTGTGATACCATCAGAGTTTGAGAAAGATTGATTTAGAGTCCCACCATATATCTTTGAAGTAGGACCTGCAGTAGAAAAAGTTGATCAAGTTAAATGGCCAGTGACTTGGAACCTGTCCTTCATCTCCATCAGGCTTGTGTTAAATATAAGCATGCTTTTTCTTTTTTTTGATAGAACCATACTTAGCACTAATGTCCATTACAATCATGCCTGATGAAGAGTTTCACATGATTTATGATACTATTATTAAACCCTTAAGATCACCCACCTAATGTTAAGGGTGTAACCTCAATATACCATTTTTTATTTTTATTTTTTTGATCGGTAAGCGAGGTTGAAGGGACCCCTACCCCTTTTTTAAATTAGATATGAAAACTTATATCAACAATCCACTATTGACGTGTTTCGAACGCACGACCTCTCCACTTTGTGAGAGAGTGGCAGGGTGCTACCATTGAGCCACAACCTCATTCGCCAATATACCATTTTTCCAACGTACATCCCCCTAAAACCTCATATTTGTTCTATTGAGGCTTTAATAAAGAAAGCCTCAACAAATCCCAAGATGTCTATTTTTCTTTAGTTTTTAGAAATCTATTTTACCCTTAAACCATTGAGATCATTTTTGTTCAAAAAATATTTCAAGGGTAAAAAAGTAAAATCAATATTGGATACCTTCCATGTGATCTCCTAGTAGGTGGTAGTGGAGGGAACTATAGATGACTTGGTTGAACTATTGTAGTTTTCAATTAATGGTCCAAAGTTGTCAAGTTGTTAGTCCCAAGATCAACAAATTGTGTAGTTTACACAATATTTAAATTATGATTTCAAGCCTTCAAGGTGTAAAGCTTCAAGATCTTGATTTGTTTAATTAAATCATATATTAATATATGTGTTAACTATTCTCTATGATCATAGAGAGGAACCTTCAGCAAAATAGTAAAATAATAACAACATACCACTGTTTTATCAGAAGAATGTACAGCATTGGATAAAATGGTTTTGACCTGACATTAAGCATGGTGAATTATGTACTTTTCTGGGAAAAAAAATTGGTACAAAACTACATAATCAGATGGTCAAGATTCTTTGATATGATTAAACTGTGAGAGACAGTTTGTGGATCATGGAGGGTAGCACAAGGTTTGTGGTCACAAGAAGGGGGATGCCAAGAAATGGGGAGTGGGGACTTTGATTAATTAATAAAATAATTTTGAGAAAAATAAGGCCTTTTATGTTGGTGTTAGTGACTTTTTTTTTTTGATAATGATGTGTTAGTGACATTGATCATTCCAGAATCCTTTACCAAGAAATAGAGATATTTTTGTATGTTTTCAAATTTTTTGGGTTACCGGCCAGCTGCAACAGCCGGAGCTTCATATAGTGCTTCCCTCCTAGAGCTTCATATAGTGCTTCCACCCTAGAGCTTCATATGGCACCCAACTTGTAGGGTTGTTAAACGAACCAAACCGCTTGAGCTCGGGCTCGGCTCGAGCACGTTCGTAAAGATAAGCGAGCTGAGTTTGAACACTAAACAAAACTCGTATAAAATTTGAGCTTGGTTCGTTTTTATATAAACCGAACTTGAACATACCAAAGCTCGGCTCGTTCGGCTAAAATACTACTTTTATGTGTAATTTAATCGAGTAGCTCGAGTTTGGCTCGGGCTCGACTCGTTTATATTTTGGTTCGTGCTCGTTCGTATAGCTAAACGAGACAAGCTTGAACATAAAATAAATCTCGTATAAAATTTGGGCTCAGCTCGTTTTTAAACGAACCGAGCTTGAACATACCAAAGCTCGGCTCGTTTAACACCCCTACACCCAAGTTAGATCCAGTGTGTGTGGATGCATGAAACCCAGATATAAATTTTATACACTCAACTAACAAAAAGTATGGTATCAACTATATATGTAAATACATAATTTACTAAGTGAAGAACGACATGAAAATTGTAAAAATATAAGTAAAAAGACATGATTTTATGTGGTTCGACAATGGTGTCTACGTCCACGGGAGAAATAATTGTTTTATTATTAATGTGAGAAGAGAAGAGAGGAGCTAGAGAGAGCTTGTGTCCTTTTACTTGAAATAGATCCCTTTATATAACAGAAAATTACAATTGAGCACATGTGATATAAATCACATTAATTTTGTAACGAAAAATAACGGACAAATAACAGACAAATAATAAAGGAGAATATTTAATCTTGATCTTGTAATTGTTGGCATTAACATGCATTGTCATGTAACCGCCACACGAGCTCATTAGTCATCGAGTTGGGTCAAGTTAGACTATTACTTATATTGTATATATGTCGGGCAGACCAAGTCGTTAAAAATATGCTTGAGCTCGGGTGAGTTCGATGCAAATAAATTTAACATCGATGAGTTCGATATGTATATATATATACACAATATATACGGTATTTTTTTTTTATTATTATTTTTTGGTTTGGCCCTTGGACTATCATGATAATATGATTAACTCTAGTGAGCTAAGATCATCACTCTCATATGCATGATAATTAAAAAAAATTATTGGTATTAGTTTCATCAAATTTTTGGTAGGATAACCCTACGTGTCTTCGAGGCATGCTGATCAGGATTGTATTGTTGTTTTTTTTAGAAATAATACTACTGGAAAATTATAAAATTTCAAAATTTCAACATAACATGTGGGTCATCGTCTTCAATTATCCAACAATTAGTTTGGTGAGACACCTCTGATTATGCAGTAATGGAACACAAAAAACGTCAGACTTCTGTAGCCATTTCTAAAGGCCTTGACTCAAATTTTGATTATTTATTACTCATGCTGTTCAAAACAATTTTTTCAAACACTGTATGATTGCTGGGAATGGTCCAGCTATCAGACGGTACAGACTGATTAGAGAAAGAAGTAATTGATGTTTCATTTGATGTGGTCAGTCACTGCAAAATTTGAGTCTCAAAGTCACAAATGGTGGACTCCCATCAAGTCAATGAAGACTTCAAAAGTGACAGACTTGGTGTGGACTTGCTAGTGTTTGTACTCCCTTGAATGTATTACATGGAAGAAGACTTTTTATTTTTTTTGATAACTTCATAGAAGAAGATTTGATCAAAATTGTTTTTATTGATTTTTATTCCTAACTTCATATGACATGAACAAATTTTTTAAACCTATTGATTTTATGTAAAACTATTTAATGAGTCATCACTCTACTTGGTCAATAAAATATTTTTTTAAGACATCCTATATAAATGATGTTAGTGCCAATTATTTCATACATTAATATTTGAGTAATACAAGCAAAGAAAAAACCAAAAAACAAACAATTGGTAGCTGGGTTGATTTGTTATCCCTCTCAAACGCTCCCACAAGTGAGAGGTTGTGAATTCAATTTTCATCAACAGTATTTGAGAGAATTTCTCATGTAATTCTTAGGTAGGTCAACCTTAGGGTCTGGTACGTAATTAGGAGGCCCATGCTCTTACGATGATGATATAGTTAGGTGTTCTCCAATGATGATGATGTGGCTAGGTGTTCTTCAACGAAAACAAGTTCATAAATAGTAGAATTACTCGAGTTGTAAGGTGGCAGTGTGGACGTTTAATTAGGTGGTAACATCAGTAGCCTTCGGGGTCTTGTCTTTGTAAGCTCTTTGGGTCCTGTACTCTTGTCCTTGTAAGCTTTCGGGTCATGCTAGGTTCATAAGCAACTGAGCTCCTCAGGAGAGTACATAAGGTAATGGATAGAAACGTGATGACTGGGGGTTTGAATGAATATGTGTTTAACAGAATTGAGTTTGCTATTCAGAAAGGACTTGCAACGCAGTGAGTTTGTCCTCTACTTTTGCGTAATTCTTTGAGCTTATCAATAAAATAGTTTTTTTTTAAATATAAATTAAAAAAATAAAAATTAACATTGTATCACTTTTATTAATTTTTAGTACATTAATCCATTATTAATTGGTATGTTCCAAAAGTTCATTATACAGGTGCTAGTTGAGCTCAACTCGTAAAATCTTTGGGTGATAATACCACAGACCTAAGATTCGAATCTCGCCAGTATTACCGAGTTGGTGATCTCATTAAAAACAAGCTTATCATAAAAAAAAATAAAAAATTTGCACATCTGTAAACTGGTTCAACGGTTGCATCTCTTTCACAAAGTAGAGAGGTTGTGGATTCGAAACACGTCAATACCTGATTATAAAATGGTGATTAATTACAACAAAATCATAATAAAATTATATATAAAATAACAATAAATAGGGTAAGGTTAAATTATTAAATGGTGATTAATTACAACAAAATCATAATAAAATTATATATAAAATAACAATAAATAGGGTAAGGTTAAGATACAAACACTTGCAGATAATGAGTGGTGGACAAATGATATATCTAGAGTGTAAATATAAGCACACCAAGACATCTATCCGGGAATCCTGTTGGGACCCAGTTCAAGTTACTTGTTGTCCAACATAAACAAACAGTGTATTATTGTTACACTCCTTTCACAACTTGTGCTTCTTTATATCTATTCTGAGATCAATTCCTTGGCTTTTTTTTAAAAGTGATTCAGAAGATCATTTGCTTCTTCTATTGATTGGTACTTGTTACAATTTGGAGATCAAGTATTTTGGTTTTTTCTTCTTAAGATATATGAGCTCAAGCATCTCTCTATAATAACTTGGAAATGCAATTTTTTATTTACTTAAATGAAAAACCCTATACATATTATAAATAGTTTGTGGAAAATAAAAAAAATACATCCTACATTGGCAATAATATGCAATATATTATGTGATTGAATAAAATATTAATCGGAGTACCAACTCATTGGCAATAATATACAATATATTTTTATAAAAAATTAATCGGAGTACCAACTCAAAAATAATGAAACCTTATTCAAGTGCAAGTGTAACATTTTTTTTTTAATTAGGAAATATAAGAAAAATGGATTTAAGTGGAATATGCGAGTACCATGATTTAAACATGAACAAAAATTTATGTTTATTTAACTCATGATTATTTGGTAGAACTACCTCCTTGACTGCCATGTAGTAGTTATGACTAATCAATATGTAATTGCTTAGATTCCTAACCACATATGATCAAAGTCGTTTAACTTAAAATTATAATTTGCAAACCATTTTACGCCAACCTAAAATAAAATAAGTTAGACCAATTGACCACTTGAGTTTGATTTTATATAAGCGAAAATTAAGCATACTACTTGAAAATTTGCTTAGTATAATTTTAAATATCTCAACTTAAATGCAAATAGATTAAATTATATGCTTACTAAAATTCGGTTGATTACTTGCATGAATAACAAAAAGTTTATTATTAAAATTCATGTTGTAATAAAGTTAAAAACTCGACTCGAGCTCGTTCGTATAGTTAAACGAGCTGAGCTTAAACATAAAATAAAACTCGTATAAAATTTGGGTTGGCTCGAGCTCGGCTCGTTTATAAATAAACCGAGCTTAACACATACCTCGGCCCATTTAGATAAAATTCTACTTTTATGTGAAATTTAATCGAGTAGCTACTCGTATAACGAGCCGAGCCGAGCTACTCGTATAACTAAATAAAGCTCGTATAAAATTTGGGGTCGAGACTCGAGTTCGACTTATTTATAAACAAACCGAACTTGAACCTACGAAGCTCGCTCGCTCGGCTCGTTTAACACCCCTAGTCTACTACCAAGTGCACAGAATCCTAATCTTTAACAAACAAACTACTCCAACAGCAAACAAGCAAAATGAAAACGAAAAGAATCCTTCCTTTCAAACTTCCATTTTACCGCACTCTCACCAATCACTATCACCTCAAATCTTTCAAATCCCCCCATCACCTCGAGATTCTCAACTTTTATTCCTATCAATCATTTTTAACCATTGATGATAACTGATTTGGAACTTTCTTCTTGTTTCAACTCTTTCTTCACTTCTTCTTAACTCCTCCTCACTTCTCTCTCTCTCTCATTTCCATTTTCCATCATGTTTCTTCTTCTTCTCTTCTTGTTTTTCTTTCTCTCTCCTTTTCTTGAAACTCTCTCTCTAAATCAGGAAGGTCTTTTTCTTCAACAAGTTAAACTCAAACTGGATGATCCAAATTCAGTGTTATCAAATTGGAAAGAAACTGATTTAACACCATGTTCTTGGAATGGTATTCATTGTAACTCAGTAACTCACTCAGTTGATTCAGTTGATTTATCCAATTCAAATCTTGCTGGTTCATTTCCAATTGATCTCTGTTCATTACACAACTTAACATTTCTCTCTCTTCTAAACAATTCAATCAATTCATCTCTACCATTAGAAATCTCCACGTGTCAAAATCTTAAGCAATTGAACTTAGCTCAAAATCTTTTTGAAGGAACAATTCCTGAAACTATATCAAATCTTGATAATCTTATTCTTTTAGATTTGACTGGAAATGGATTTTCTGGTGATATTCCACTGAGTTTAGGCCGATTCAAGAAACTTGAAGCGATTTCACTCACTGGTAACTCATTTCATACTTCAATTCCATCTTTATTTGGCAACATTTCTACATTAAAGGAGTTAAATCTGAGTTATAATCCATTTTCTCCGAGTGAAATACCGTTTCAACTCGGCGATTTATTGAATCTTGAAGTATTATGGCTTGCTGGTTGTAATCTTGTTGGTGAGATTCCAAGTAGTCTTGGAAAATTGAAGAAATTGAAGAATTTGGATTTATCTTATAATAATCTTCATGGAAAAATTCCGAGTTCACTCAGTGAGTTAAGTAGTATTGTTCAGATTGAGTTGTTTAACAACTCTTTATCTGGTGAATTGCCTTTAGGTATGGGGAAACTTACTCAGTTAAGAAGAATTGATGTTTCAATGAATCAGTTGAGTGGGAATATTCCACCTGAGTTATGTGAATTACCACTTGGTTCATTGAATCTTTATCAAAATCAGTTTGAAGGTCCCATTCCTGCGAGTTTAGCGAAGTCTCCGAACTTGTATGAGCTAAGAATGTTTAAGAATCGATTCACCGGTGAGCTTCCTAGTGATCTAGGTAAGTTTTCGCCTTTATCATGGGTTGATTTTTCTGAAAATGAATTGGTTGGTCCAATTCCGGCGAGTTTATGTGAAAAGGGTGTTTTAGAAGAACTTCTTTTGATTACAAATGGTTTTACTGGAAAAATTCCTGATAGTCTTGGTCAATGTACAAGTTTAACTAGACTTAGATTGAGAGGTAATAAGCTTTATGGTGATGTTCCAGTTGGTATTTGGGGTTTGCCTCATCTTTATTTGCTTGATTTAATGTGGAATTCATTTTCCGGTGAGATTTCAAAATCGATATCTGGGGCGTCAAATTTGTCGATGTTGCTTATATCTGGAAATGATTTTACTGGAAGTATTCCTGAGGGGATTGGATGGTTGGATACATTGTTGGAGTTTTCGGGTAGTGATAATTCGCTGACTGGGTCAATACCAAAGTCATTTGTGAATTTGGTTAGACTTGGTAGACTTGATCTTCATAGTAATCAGCTTTCGGGCGAGTTGCCAGTTGGGATTAAATCTTGGAAGCAGCTTAATGAGTTGAATTTAGCTGATAATGAGTTATCGGGCGGAATTCCAGCTGAGATTGGGAGTTTGCCGGTGCTAAATTATCTTGATTTGTCGAAGAATATGTTTAGTGGGAACATTCCAGTTGAGTTGCAGAATTTGAAGTTGAATAGATTTAATTTTTCGAATAATCGTCTTTCAGGTGATCTGCCGCCTATGTATGCAAAGGAGACTTACAGAGATAGTTTCTTGGAAAATCCTGGTTTGTGTGGAGATTTAGAGGGATTGTGTCCAAGTAAAGAAGAAGTTAAGAGAAGAGGTAATGTGTGGTTGCTTAGAGTGATCTTTGTGGTTGCTTGTGTAGTTTTCGTTGTTGGAGTGTCTTGGTTTTATGTGAAGTATAGGAATTACAGGAAGACAAAGAAGGGTATTGATAAAGCGAAATGGACGTTAACTTCGTTCCATAAATTGGGTTTCAGTGAATACGAGATCTTGGATTGCTTGGATGAAGATAATGTTATTGGCAGTGGAGCATCTGGGAAGGTATATAAGGCAATACTCAGTAATGGTGAAGCAGTCGCGGTGAAGAAGCTCTGGAGTGCATCAGAGAAGGATAAAAATGGTGACATTGAGAAGGGTCAGATTAAAGATGATGGTTTTGAAGCAGAGGTTGAAACATTGGGGAAGATCCGACACAAGAACATTGTTAGGTTGTGGTGTTGTTGTACTACTAAGGATTGCAAGCTCCTTGTTTACGAGTACATGCCAAATGGTAGCTTGGGAGATTTGCTGCATAGTAGCAAGGGGGGTTTGTTGGATTGGTCAATGAGGTATAAAATTGCAATGGATGCTGCGGAGGGGCTTTCGTATCTGCATCATGATTGTGTACCAGCAATTGTTCATCGTGATGTGAAATCAAACAACATCTTGTTAGATGGAGACTTTGGAGCACGAGTTGCAGATTTCGGTGTTGCAACAGTTATGGATGCAGTAGGCAAGGGGCCTAAATCCATGTCTGTTATTGCAGGTTCTTGTGGTTACATTGCTCCAGGTTAGTCATTGCTATTTTGTTTCAAATATCATGGTTTTAGTTCTGTGTTTCGAATCCATATCTACTGATTATATTTATAGTTATTATGTCGCTTAACGTAAATGGTTAGCTTTAAGCCAATATGTTGGACTTCGAGCATCTTTCTGATCCAAAAATTCTTTTATAATTTTCTTGCTTAATACCCTTCCCATTTTGATGACTCAGTCTTAATGAAATTTATCGTTCCATTATCCTTTTGCAGAGTATGCTTACACACTTCGAGTGAATGAGAAAAGTGATATTTATAGCTTTGGAGTTGTTATTCTAGAGCTTGTGACAGGAAAGCGTCCAAATGACCCCGAGTTTGGAGAGCAAGACTTGGTAAACTGGGTCTGCACAACATTAGATAAAAAAGGAGCCGATCATGTAATTGATCCCAAGCTTGATTCAGCTTTCAAAGAAGAAATCAACCGGGTTCTTAGCATTGGCCTACTCTGCACTAGTCCATTGCCCATCAATCGGCCTTCCATGAGAAGGGTTGTGAAAATGCTGCAAGAATTGGATGCAGAGAACAAGGCTAAGATTGTGAAGAAGGATGGTATCTTGTCACCGTATTACTACGAAGATGCCTCTGATCATGGGAGTGTAGCTTGATTACTGTAAAAGGGTTTTGGTGAGCAGAATTCAGTATTATCAGGAGGAAGAGACGGAAACGGTGAAGGATCTCTTTTTTCTCTTTGTTGTACGACTAATTTATCCATCTCTTGGTTTGTGGGGAAGGGTGTTGTGTGGGGAAGATTGGGAAAGTATATATACTGTAGTGTTTGTGTGAGAAGAGATTTGTATTGAGTGTTACACCTTGTAAACAAATTAACCCCCAAAGGTTTCTTTTACAGTCTTTGAGAAAGTATCTAGTTTACATCCATAGATCAAAACATCTCATTCAGTGTAACTTTATATCGTTTTCATGTGTATATTTCTTTCAATCATGTCTCCTCGATTGCAGTGGGACTTCATGCACATTATCTGCCGACATTGTGAATGCAGTGAGAAGCGAGGGGAAGAGGAAAGGGGACACGTGTGTTTTACTACCCACCAGGTGCATAACAGTCGATAATCTTACTCCTTAATATTCTGACAGTTTTAACTTTGTTTGCAACTAAGTGAAAGCTTGAACTTTTGAAAACATGGAAGCATGTGGATCTCCCAACATGCTCTGTAGTAGTTTTTATTGTGACTGGTGGAGATTACACATGAATGATCAGCTGTGTTCATAATTGTTGCACGTAAACTTTCTGTATATTTAAAATCGTATAGGTCCCATTAATCTTAAAAGGATCCCTAAAGTACATAGGCCTTCCTCGGTTGGCAGGAGACATGCCACTTTTATTCATTGAAGAAGATTGGAGCAATGCATTATTGCCATTAAATTGAACATGGTCTCTCAAATCTCAATATCCATCTCCTTTTTATCATCTTCTTCACCATGAAGTACTAGTTTGAGAGCGACAGACCAGTATCCGTTACATAAAATCATGCATAACATTTTCCTTATTCTTTTAACTGTCAAGTAAATTCAGGGACGGATCGAGGAATTTGAGTATGACAAAAACTATAGCTTAAAACTAGCTAGTGGAATAATGGAAAATTTTGGAACACTGGGGACAACTGGAAGCGGCAACTTTCACCCCTGTATCCATCACTGACTGAACAATTAAAATATAAAACATCTCAATAATGTGGATATATAAATATGGATATATCTGAAAGACTGTAGGGTCAAATACATTGTTGCAGTTTCTCTTTCTTTAGGAAAAAATTTCAATAAGTTTTGGATTATATACTTCAGACTTGTCAATCAGTACAGCTAAAACAGTTAATAAGAGTTATATCAAAATGGTCCCTTGTTCCATTATGCATGTCTTTCCAATTTAATGAAGTAGGGACCTTGGTTGTATTTATCTGTACTAGTAAAAAGTTATAGAACAACAAGCTTCTCTCAAAAGGGAGGTATTCTGTTCTGGTTTACTGCAATCTAATTTGGATTTATCTTGTTGTAGAATTGTTGCAACTGTGAACATGTAACTGTTGCAGGTATGACTTCTTCTTGGGTAGAGTCTACCAACATGTTAGTTGTATTGGGCTTCAGATATAGCCAACTAGACCTACTCAATCCCAAAGTCCCTATGATTGGGATATTGGGTTGTGGTCTTGTGTGGACTATATAAGGGTTAATGGATCTAACTTCAAATGTTCAGCTGTACATGTTCATGTGATGTGTGTTGAAATGGAAGTGTTGGTATCATGCTCTGTGTGAATAATCAATGGAGTGAGGTTGTTCATGCTTTATTATTATGATTATTATATGATGGTGGTGGTGATGGTATTTAAATCCTTGATTTACACAGCTATAGCTTCACATTTGATGATTAAAATCGATCAAGATTCAAAGACTGAAAGACAGAGAAGTTTGAAATAGTGGAGGAAACCAAATTATATAAATTCCATAATCAGGATTATGTAAACTTTTGGTTTTAAAATTAATGGAAATACCAATATTATTAAAAACAATACATCAATTGATAGTTATTGTTTTAGTAGAACTTTCTCTTGTTCATTATTTATTACCGGAATCGGGCTACTTTAACTTGTGTCCCTGTAAAGATGACAACAACAGTAACATCAATGGTGATTTTTGGTAGCTTTATTAAAAGACGATTGTTAATTTTTTTTTTTAATTTCTTTTAGTTAAAAATAAATTTTATTGATAAAGGAAGAATTACACAAACTAGAGGACAAACACGCTACAATTTTTTTTTTTCTTTTTTTGCTTTAGAATGTTGTCTTTTGCATTCTAGTGTAGTGTGCTGTGAAATCTCTTCTGCCAGACAATCAACCCTGCAACCATAGAATTAAGAGTTCTCCCACAATCAAGTTTTTGCTCCTCTGCCAGACATCGTACGTCTCTATTGGATTTGGTTTTGATGCTAAAACTAATGATTATAAAGTGGTAATAATTTAACTGATTCTCATGCTTAGTTGTAGAAGAATATGCTCATATATAGGTTTCAATCAAAACACCAGAATGTACCTTTTGATACTTTTTCAAAGTTTGTGTTCCATTCATAGTTTCATACCCTTTTGCCAAATTTTTTCACTTACACACTTGTTAGGTGATGTTAACTCAAAGATGATTGTTTAACCATAATTGTTTAATCAAATCAAGTTGAAAGATGATTGATGATCGAATTCGACGATTGATGGGAGAATACTAAAAGCTTTCAATTTTCTAAAAGCTGAAAGTATAAACTACATGCATCTTTCTTAAGAATTTGCACGTCAGACCATAATAATATGGAATGTGCCAAGGTATTTCCATAATAATGATGATAGTCAATTGGGACCCTTTAACCATCCGTATTGCATGGAGGAGAGGGGTTATTTGTTTGTGTTTATTTTTGTTTATGACTTAGACCACATGAAATGTACACCAATTTCCCCTAAGATGGCCATGATCCTTGTCTTCCAACTCTCTTGTTATCCACCTAATTCCATCTCTCATACTGTCATACATCCCACACAAAAAAACAACCCAACAGTGACACTGCAACCCTGTTTTCAATCTATCATTACTAAATATCCAACCAATGTTTTAAGGTTTTATACTTTTATTCAAAGCAGTGCTTAAGCTATAATAGATAACTCTAATCTCTATCAAAATAATGCTTAAAACATACGCAAGCTAAGAATAGTTCCAATCCAATAAAATCTTGAAAACCCAATATATGCAATATAACAATAGTAAAGCAAACAATAAAGCGATAAGCAAGTAAAGAACACACGATATTTTTAACGTGGTAAAACCCAATATGGGAAACGTCCACGGTTGTCCTCGCGACAACAAATAAATCCACTAGATGAAAAGAGATGTACAAACCTATCAACTACCTGCAATCACTGCGAGTTGACACTACTGGTTATCTCTAACACCTTGACTTCACCAGAATACCTTGATGTACGCACAAGACACTCGACTCCTTGATGAACACACAAGAAGACTCGAAGCCGATTTCAATACTCAATATAGAAGAAGCAGAATGATTGAGTTCAATCACCAAAAACACAACCTACACAAACTCTGGAAGAATACCTAGATTGGACGGCCAAAGAACTGGTTTTCTCAATGTGAGAAAAACCATATATAGTTAGGGTTTCAAACAAGGGAAAGATGGGCCGAAATAAGCAAAACCACCGTGGACGTACGTACGTCGAAATAAGGTACGTACGTCCCTGAGTCACAAACGTTTGCTGCCTAACTCGACGTACATACGCCTTACCTTGGTACGTACGTCCAAGTCACAAAACACGTTGCTGCCCAACTTATGGTACGTACGTCCTAACTAGGTACGTATGTCCAACCCTTTGCAAAAGTTTGCAGACCAATACTAGGTACGTACGTCCTAACTAGGTACGTACGTCCTATACCAAACTGCAACCTAACATACATGACGCGAAACGAAAGACTCGGGACGACGCTCATACATCAACGTTTTCTTAACAATGAGGACAAGGCGAGATAACCATGGACACACGTAGTCATAAAATAATGTCAAACAACTGAGTGCCGGTTTCGAATCTTACATACGAAATGAGAGATTCACCCTATATAAAAAGGGAATAAAAGGGATTATCTAGAGTGGCGAGTGTTAAGCCCGATTTCATCGATTTCAATATGGTGCGAGTAAGTTAATTAAAGCATCTCAGTTGCTTCTGGAAACTTAAATAGAGAATTCAATATCCTAAATTGAATTACATGTATTAAAGAAGTTAGGGTAACCCAAGAAGTTATTATGAATGCAAGTTTCAGGTGTACATTGGTATGAGACAAATCAATCCATAAGATAAAATTGGTACTTAAACAACATAAACAAACAAGAGTAATTGCTAAATTGCTACATGAACAAACTTACAAACATTGAATATCTAAATACTAAAGTCGGATACTAAATTATTGTATGCAAACAAATATTCTTATTTGAACATCATCTAGTTCAATACCTCATGATTCGGAACAAGCAAGAATGATGAAGAGAGGAGACAATTGTAATAGATACTTTGGCAGATTGCAGATTGTGAGATTGCTAATGATGACGAGAAGAGAGAGAGACAACCAAATTGCAGATTGTTGATGATGAGATCAAAGGAGAGAGAAAGGAGATTATTAAAGATGATGAAGGTTTACGGGGTTTAAGACGATAATGTTTTATTAGGTTTAATAAACTTCTAGACGCGAATGAGCCTGTGGCTCAATGGTAGCACCCTTCTCACAAAGTGGAGAGGTTGTGGGTTCGAAACAGGTCAACAGCTGATTGTTGATATAAGTTTCCACATGTAATTTAAAGGAGTAAGGGTCCCTTCAACCCTGCTTGCCAATCAAAGAAAAAAAACAAACCTCTAGACTTTAGAGTAGAAGAATGTAAAGAGAGGAATTAGAGCCCATACATATACAAAACAAAATCCACAAAAGAGTCCAAATCAACCACAACCCACAGCGTCTTATTGAGCTAAAACGCAATCTCAGCCTTCCAATCCATCAAGAGAAGATCCTGTCTGCTCTTTATATATGGGTGTATCAGTGTCTGCCTCTCTTTTACCAAAATGATTAAAACCCGAACCTCCATTACTTTCTGTATCTACACCGAGAAGGGGACCTCCGAAAACGGAACGTCTATTATGGTGCATATCCAAACCTCCATTATGGGCCGTGTTGGAACCTTCGTTACGGTCTGTATCAGAACCTCCGTTACGGTCTGTATCAGAACCTTCATTAAGGTTCGTATCACCGATAATCGCACTCTCTGTGAAATTATTAGAGCTAACACCCCTGCCTCCAGACGCTGCCAAGTTCACATACAATCTATATTATTTTATATAGATTGAAAAAAAAGAAATAAATAAATATAAAAAACTATAGTTCACATATACACAAAACTAATTTTTGTGTTAAGTATGTATAAACAATCAAAATTAATTGAATAATTATATTGGTAAACTCTTTTACATGAGGGTGGAACAACTCTCACCGTTCTTGGATAGAATCTCAGAAGAATTGAGAAAAGCAACTGCTAGAAGACCTAAAACTACGAAACTCTTGGAAACCATATTTTTATTTAATAATACACCCAACTGCCTAACTTATCTGATGAAAAAAAAATGGATGATTAAAGTGAAGGATGAGCACACTAGGCTAGTATCATCTCATCATATATATACAGATGAATTACATCACATTCTGTGTGGAACTCTGTATGGTTCATATGAAGTTGATGGTACTTGCATTGACCATAACTATAGTTGCATTTTTCACGACTAATGGTACTTGCATTGACCATAACTATAGTTGCATTTTTCACGATTAATAAGTATCAAATAATGCAGGCAATGAACTAACACATAAGATGTTGTTTTCCTGTGGAAACTAACAACTAGTATTTGTACTTTGTGGTGGAGTACTTGGAAAACTTTACTTCTAATTCAAATAATTTCAATGGTATCCTCCCAAAGAGTTTGAAAATTTGCAACTCATTAATCACAACGATAAAGAAGACCTTGCCTAGAAAGTCGTTTCATTCACTTTGTGGTGGTGGGGTTGATAACAATATCTTGCCTACTAGAATGACCCTTGCTAGAATATTGCATATCCCTAGTATCATGTGTCCTATGTGTAATTCCGAGGAAGAATCTCTCCATCATATGTTACTTACTTGTCCTTATACTAAAATTGTTTGGTATACCAGTCACCTGAAGTTCAGACTCCTCCAAGTCCAACATTTAACAACTCAGCAGTGGATAAAAAGTTGGTTTTACCCACCACAAACCTGGATCATAGATAGGGAACATTGGGCTACAACTTGTGTTACACTAACCTGGGAGATTTGGAAGTGCATATGCAAGAAGGTGTTTCAAAATATTTTACAAGATCCACAGGTGTTAGCTGCTACATGTCAAAGAAAGGTGCAGTGGTGTTGTCAAAGAACTTCAACAATGCAAACAGATCAGACCATGCAGACAAAGTTACTAGTATATGGATTCCTCCTGACCCTACATATGTTAAAGTGAATGTGGATATCAAGTTCACATCTTCAAATGACAGGTTTGGAGCTGGTTTTTTTATGTAGAAATTCCAATGGAGAGTATTAGTGCAGGAACAATCAGTGGCTCAGCTGGAAGCTCTGAACGGGCTGAATGTGCAGGGATCCATCATGCTACAAAGTGGGTTGTTAAACTGAATTTAAAGAAAGTGATATTAGAGACGAAATGCAAATCAGCTGCTAATTTTTTGAATGGACAAGCTGCCAATATAACTTGGCATCTAAAATTGTGTTGGAGGATGTCTTGGATATGACTAAGTGAAACCGGCACGAAGAGGTTTGACATCAATTTTGTGACATAGTGTCCATGGTTATTTCGCCTTGAGTTCATTGTTAAGAAAACCTTGTTGTACGCACGTCGTCCGGTGTCCTTGTCTTCGCGTCGTGTGTTTAAAGTGTGGTTTTTGGTTCAGGACGTACGTACCTTCTCAAGACGTTCGTACGTCCAAGCAGTCAGCAGGAAGTTTGTTTGGTCAGGACGTACGTACCTTCTCAAGACGTTTGTACGTCCAAGCAGTCAGCAGGAAGTTTGTTTGTTCAGGACGTACGTACCTTCTCAGGACGTTCGTACGTTCAAGTAGTCAGCAGGGTTTGTATCGAGTGGAGACGTACGAACGTCATATCGACGTACGTACGTCCAAAATGGATTTTCTCTATTTCGGCCCATTTTCCTTGGTTTTCAACCCTAAGTATAAATAGGGTTTCTCTTCCAAAGAATAAGTCAGTTCTTTGGCCCTCCAATTTATCAAGTCTTGGAGTTTGTTTAGGTTTGGTTTTGAGGTTGTTTTGGTGATAGAACTCATCTTCTTCTTCCCCATTCATTTTCTTCTTCCTTCTTCCCCATTCATCTTCTTATTCCTTATTAAAGAGTGATTTAGCTTCGAGTCTTCTTGTGTGTTCATCAAGAAGTCGAGTATCCTTGTGTGTTCATCAAGGAACTCTGGTGTAAGCTTGTTTCGTAGTTCGGCTTCGAGTCTTCTTGTGTGGTCATCAAGAAGTCGAGTGTCTTGTGCGTACATCAAGGTGCTCTGGTGAAGTCAAGGTGTTAGAGATAACCGGTAGTGTCAACTCGCAGTGATTGCAGGTAGTTGATAGGTTTGTAAATCTCTTTTCATCTAGTGGATTTATTTGTTGTCGTGAGGACAACCGTGGACGTTTCCCATATTGGGTTTTACCACGTTAAAAATTTCTGCGTGTTCTTTACTTTCTGCATATCGTTTCTTTATTGTTTTATTCTTGTTTGGTTTACTATTGTTATATTGCACATATATTGGGTTTACACTAAGTACTTCGAATCTTTTAGTATTAAGTTTTGCAATAGATCAGGAAACACTGCTGCGCATCTGCTAGCACAACAAATTATTATCGATTGCCTTGTAGCTAAGGAATTTGTAAATGTTCCTATCTTTTTATCTGAGGAATTGGATAAAGATAAACTCTTCTGTAATATTCCAGATTTCTGATCAATATATCTATAGGATGATTATTGAAAAAAAAAACAGAAAAGGAACTAAGCACGAATAAATGAAAAACTAGGTGGACTGACAGTTAAGTAACAGAAAAGGGAGTAAACACGAATAAACAAAAAACTCTATACCACTTGCTAAATACTAATTTTCTAGAGGGACTAAATACAAAATAACCCATTTATTATCGATTCTCCCAACAATTTGGTATCAAAAGCTTAGGCCGTAGAAGATGTCAGAAACAAAGTTGTTTTCGAAGTATGATATTGAGAAGTTCGATGGAGTCATGAACTTTGGTTTATGGCAAATTCAAGTTTGGGATTACTTGGTGATGCTTGAATTGGATGATGCACTTGATGGTCCTCTTCTTGTACCGAAAAAGGGTCAAAAGAGTTTATGAGGTGATGTAGAGATGGAAGAAAAGATCGATGATGCATGGAAGAAGAAAGATCGGAAGGCAGCAAGCCAAATTCGATTGTATCTAGCGTAGAACATCCTAGCAAACGATACTTTAAGGGAGTTTCTAACACAAAGAAACTCTGGGAAAAGTTGGAGAGTTTGTACATGGCAAAGACACTCACAAATCGACTTCATCTAAAGAAGCAGTTGAATCTTTTACAAATAGAGGAAGGTACTTCGGTTTCTGATCACATGTCAACTTTCAGTTCGATCGTTTATGGTTTAGAGTCCCTAGGAGAAGAGATTAAGGATGAGGATAAAATTTTGCAATTGGTATGGTCACTTTCGGAGTCATATAAGCACTTGGCAACAACGTTGCTTTATTGTAAATCAAAGGTTACTCTTTCAGAAGTTACAGGTGCTTTGATTTCTTGGGAAACCCGTTGAAAGAATGGTACAAGCTAAGTATAAGTAGTGATTCTGGTGGAGCTTTGGTAGCACACGAGAAGGACAAAGGGGAAAAAACATCGTTTTTCCGGTAATTGCTATAAGTGTGGTCGTCCTGGTCACTTGAGAAAGGATTGTTTGGCGGTAGATGATCGATAGAAGTAATTAGGCAAAAGGTTCCCATCATGCTAATCTAGCGGTTGCCCCTAGTGATGATGAGTGAGAGTTGTGTTTAGTGATGTCTGCGGCAATTACACAAGACACATGGTTGCTAGATAGTTGTGCCACAGAGCACATGTGTGATAATCACTCATATTTTAGTCGGTATGAGAATTGTTGTGGGAAGATGTTTACAAGAGATGGCTTGGATTTACGACTAAAGGGAGCCGATGATGTTCATCTAAGGATATTTGATTGTATTGTTCATTCAATCCAAGCTGTAAAACACGTGTTGAGGTTAAAGTGGAATTTAATTAGTTTATTTAAGCTATATTCTGCTGGTTATAGTTACTCTTGTTATGGTGGAGTAATGAAGGTATACCGAGGAGACACTTGGTCATGGAAGAAAACGACCGACAAAAAGGCTTGTATGTACTGTTGGGAGAAACAGTAACTGGTCGGACTTTAAAATCATCTAAGTTAAAAATTGAGGATGCACATTCTCATGGAGATTCTACATTAGGTGGAGTTCAAAGAGTCTGGATGACAAAGAAGTGGGTTCCAAAGGTGGGTAAGTCCAAGGAAAATTTGGACTTGCACGATCATTGTTGATCGGTACCCGAAAGGGTGGAGTAAACACAAAGAACTTTGTTGGTGACTAGAAATTCGGTTGAATTCATACCATGGTGGCACATTGGTAATTTGAGTTCTGGTTTATGGAGATTGACGTTCTTTCAAGGTGTTGGCTTAGATTTGACAATCTTTGTCGAGGTGGAGAATTGTTGTTCAGTTTTCGATATTTTCAATTTTGATACCATGTAAGAAAACAATGATAACTTTGTACTCCGTACTACGAATTGCGATCTGTCTTTTGGGTTGGATAGAGGACTCTCTCAACTTTCTAATGGTATATGGTACGTCATCTGGAGATAAGTAGTTTGGCGTAGAAATGGCTCCAAATTTCTGACAGATTTTTGTAGGATAGATGGCCGCTGAAGATTTCTAAAAATTTGGCTAAGTATGGATTGTCATGTCCATCACCGATGCCCGACGGAGACACGTTTTGTCATGTCCATTGGTGCTAGAGCTTCCGATACACTTGTATATGGTGAAGTGCTTATGGGCTCAATATAGGCCCATAACATGGTAAACCTAAAAACCCATGTATACTATTATATAAGCCTAGAGAGTGTAGGAAACCTTAAGAAGTTTACAAGCCACGTTAAGCAATAGTCTAAGAGAGTTTTGAGAGATTCAAAACTTGGAGATTTGAATCTTCGAGGCTTGAGAAACTTGGGACCAATCTCTATGGGGGATTTCTAAGTTTGTGTAATTCTTGTAAAGGTTGTGAGAGTGAGTGTGTGAGATCTTATCTTCTAATCCATTTGGTGGAAGATAATAAAGTTCTTTATTTACTTGTGGTGGTTTATTCCCCGTGAGGGTTCCACCACGTATATATTATGTATTGATTTCGTTTTTCTTCTTATCATTACTTGTTTCTTATAAGGGTGATTTAGGTTTTGGTCACCACTTTTTAGTATAAATTAGGGTTTGGAGCCGGTTTTTTTCTTTATTAGGGTTTAGAGCTGAACCGACAATTGACCCAAATAATTGTTTATAATGGCCAAAATACCCCTAATCAAAACTATATTAGGGTTAGTGATCACGTGCAGATCACGTGAGTTTCAGGGGTAAACTTAGGTATTTTGAAAATATTTTCGGTTCAACCGGGTTTTTTTAGTTGTTGGTTCGAAAATGAGCTCTAAACCCTAATAAAGAAAAAAACCGGCTCCAAACCCTAATTTATACTAAAAAGTGGTGACCAAAACCTAAATCACCCTTCTTATAAATCTTGGGTTATTCCGCACTTTAGGTTATTTTTTTTTTTCTTGATAAAATGTAGAAGTATATTCACTCAATCAACTTACACTCCTGAGCAGCGTACACAAGGTACCGTCAGGTTGAAACTACCCATAGAGACAAGCCTCTATTTACACCATTCCAAGTCCCAAATTCAAACCCTTACCCCTTATAGCAGTAAATAATAATGCAGCGGCAGAGCATAAAGTGAGATTATCAATTTTTCCAACACTAAGTATGATTAAAATTCTGATATACAAGCTACGATCACACTTCTCAAAGTCCAAAACTCTAAAAAGTGAGAGAACTTCACAAGAATTTGCCTTTCTTTCAATTAATTAATTAATATCTTGCTTAATCAATAATATTATTAGTCCCAAAGGTAATTAATTTATGGAGGTTTACCATTTATTTTTCACTTTTATTTTTTTACATATTAGTCCCAAAGGTAATTAATTTATGGAGGTTTACCATTTATTTTTCACTTTTATTTTTTTACATTGCCAAAGCATTACTATCTGTATCACCAATAACCGCATTCATTCGCTGTCAAATTATAGCTAGCATCCCTGCCTACAGACACTGCAAAGTTCACATATAATTGTTATTAAAAATACTATGTGAAAATGCACACACAGGGTGCGTGACTAAATCTTTTATGTTGTATGGGTCGGGTTGAATTATATATGACTAGGTATGACACGTCCCTCCGGGACGCTTATTTTTAATTATATTTAAACTATTAATTTTATATCCCCACACAAATCTAGAAGATAAAAATGGACAATTGATAGTTAAATTGATTACAATAGTTAATTTATTTTTATACTTGTATTGAGTAACTCAATGATAATAAACACCAAACAAAAACTTGTGATTGCTCTAATATGATTTGCAAAGTCCTCTATATGTAAATCATAGAGATAATTAAACCTTTTTGTTACTGAAAAATAAATCTTATCTTATTATTTATTGTAGAAAAAAATAAATTTTAACAGAGATGAAAATAAAGAACATATTAAATTTTCATAGCTTCATCTTCATGACTTTTGTCTTCTAAAAAATTAATATTTTTAATTCCCTGCACAAATTTTTTTTTATTAGTTTCACATATTCCATTCTTTCTTGAAAATAGTTGTTAGACCATTTTTGGACTTCATTTTTTTGTCAAGAAAATCTTTGAGTTGAGCATTTGACCCTAAACCATAGCATACGATATATGTGGATCACCTTCTTTTGATGATGAACCTAGCTTTACACCATTTGCAACGTCTTATTGTGATGTTTGCATAGTCATTTCATTTTTTGGATGCATTTTAAAGGTTACTAGTTATAAGGCCCGTGCAAAGCACGGATGTTATTAAATAATATAAATTTGGTGTAGTCTTTTAGAAAAAAAAATTGTTAATGTATGTCATTCGTTTAATTGTCATTTTTACAGTTCTATTACACTACTAATTTTTTTTCTCGTAAATATGGTTCATTACAATTTTTTAAATAGTTTATCGTCAAATGTTTGTTTTTTGAATGTTTGACTGAGATTTTGAGCTATAATGTCTAGCAATTATTGAATTTTTCATTATGTTTTCACTTCATTGTGACAATAAACTATGGTAATCTTACGAATGTTTAAACCATGAATTAGACTGGTCATATGATTTGATTCATTTTTTTTTTTTTTTTTTTTTTTGAGTCTAGACTTAAGTTTTGAATATAAAAAGGGTGTAGCAAGAACATAATATAGAGTAACTTGCAGTAGTAAAGTAACCATTCACAACTAATCCACCCAATAAAACTACTGAAAGATCAAGTTGAAGCCTAGGATAAAATGTTGGATTGCAAAATATATGGTGCTTATTGAAGCTTATTATAGTATGTAACATACATTATTATTATTATTATTATAATTATTATTATTATTATTATTATTAATGTTGTTGTTGTTGTTTTTGGTAAGCGAGGTTGAGGGGAACCCTACCCCATTTAAATTTGTGTAGGAAAACTTTTAATCAAACAATCAACTGCTGACATGTTTCGAACCAACAATATCTCCACTTTGTGAGAGGGATGCTACCTTTGAGCCACATGCTTATTGACACAGATTTGCTATAATAATTATTTCATCTACACAAATCTATACTTGATATAAAGAGGCATGTAGTAAGCTACAATAAAAACCCACCTACAGGCTAATCAAAAATTTTTGTTGGACTTCGGTTTTTAGTTTTAGTAAAGAAAAAATGGTTGGACCTATATATAAATTATATCTTCTGATTCTACCAGTCCTTACTTTCACGACAAAAATCAGAAAAAAAAAAAAAAAAAAACCTCAAAATTTATATTTAGGTGTATCCCTACTGTTTCGTAATCCCCAAATAATGACTAAAAAAATTACTTCATTGTCAAGTTATTGGGTTGAGCTTTGGTTATGTCTAGACTGTATATCATTTCAGAAAATACTATTGAATTTATATCCTGGGATTGAATTTATATCCTGGGACCTGGGCTAACTGTTGGCCGAAGACCAGCTTTTCAAATACTCATTTTTGAGTATAATTGATAAATAAGATTAAAGTAATCCCGAAAATCATGGTATAATTACGCAACATAACTATGTTATATGGTTATAGAGCCAATATAATTTTATTTCTCACCTGTACTCAAAGAAAAATGAAAAGGCACAATATTTTACTATTTCGAGCATATATTCACATAGTCTATTACTCTATTGTAATGAAGGTTGTGAGTGGTTTTTTCCAACCACTATTTTGGAGAAGCAAGAGATGATAGATTAAATTTGATGTATGAGGAACGTGAGTGGAAGGAAGATGGTAAAGTACGAAATTATAATTTTTGTATTTTTAAATTTTATTTTATTTTTGTATTGCTAATAAGTATATATATATAACCATATTTCCATTAAATTCATTTGGTAATCATTAATATATTTGTGCAAAAAGACAAATATGGCCATAGTGCTATTAAATGTAGCCATCTAGCTATTTAAGCCATATTAGATTTAAATTTACAATAATAACCCTTTCAATTTTAATTTTTGTTAAATTCTCTTCAATTGGAGCACCAAATTTTTTCTAATTTGGAAAGAGAAATTTTCCTTAAGGGTAAGTCCAACTTTAATAGAGAGTATAGATTTCCTATTCCATAATTAATGAAGGAATGTGTAGGTGTTATCTTCTTTGGAAAATATGCCTTTTAAGTATGGCTTGTACAACTGTTTGATAAAATAATCCTCATTTTATATTCCATATATGAAGGTTGATCAATTTGGTCAAGCAACCCTCATCACATTGTACTATAGAATAGTCCTCATATCGTGGTTTAATTATCTAAAAGTTCGAATAAGAAGAGGTTCATGGATATCATTCTTTGCAAGGTATCAACCACTCTGTTGGATTCCCTGTATATTTTTCAGTCGCATCTTCTGTAATTTTCTAAACCATGGCTAGAAGCCTAACTCAAATGATTGAGTTTCCCATAAACTATTTTCACATTGCACTGAAGTATTCAATTAATCATATTCTAATAAAACTTTTTAGAGGTTGTAGAGGTTGCTCATATTCTACTATGGACAAAAGTGAACTGGCTGACCTTTGTGCTTCATTGTTTATTATCTTGAAAGATTTCTTGGTGAATCTGATGGTTCATTTATCATTCAGAATAGTTGTTCTGCTGATCTCATAAGCTCCTTTGAATTCCTAAATATCGGTTTTATTACTTCCTGATTTTGTGGCTCTGCAACAAAGAAGTTACGGAATTCATTCAATCATTTGTATATAAAGAAAAAATATATCTAACTAATTAATCAACATTTACCACAGGTTTCTATAAAAAAAAAAAAAAATAAGAAAAAATATTTACCATTGGTGAAGACATGATTTTCAAATTGAAACTTGGCTTTGTTAGGTGATAATTCATAATAGCTTTTCTTCGATGGAAACATTCAGTTCCACAATAGTTTGGTCCTTGAATTTCCAGCAATTCAACACAAAAAATATTGTTGAAAAGTAAGTACTTACATTAGTGATAGTCCTTGCTATCACCTCAACACGCCATTATATCCATAAAACAAAATTTGTTGTTTGCGAAAATTTTGATTTTTCTGGAAATATATAGATGAAATTAAAACTATTCACTTATAAATAAAATTTGAAGCATTGACATGAAAGCAAAAACGATACTATTAGGTTGAAATCACTAATAAAATCGTTAGTCAAATATCAAATTAAAAATAGAAATATTAATTAATTGCATAAAGCTCATATAGTCTAGGTTTAAGGATGGGTTGTATGTATTATTTGTATAATTGACTTTGGCTATAGATACTGAAAATAAAATTAAACACAAAAAAACTTGAATTTCAAATTTTTCTTTGTTGAAAAGGAGAAAAAAAAAAGTGTTCATTGATGAAAATATGAGAGTAGAGAGGTAATAGAGGTTTGATGGTAAGCTAGAACCGATTGATAACATGGAGATAGACGTATGAGACAGATAGAGTTGTATGATAGAATCTATACTCTCTATTAAAGTTAGGCATGCCCTTAAGCAAATATTCTCTCTCTAAATTATAAAAACATTGATGCTCTAATTGAAGAAAATTTGATTAAAATTTATAATTGAAAGATCATTTTAGAACTTTTACGTAATAGTTAATTAGTAAGTCTATTTAAGTAATTTCACTCAAAATTAAATATTTAAAGTTAACCAATATAAGATAAACACTAATTTGTAAACATCAAAAGTTGATCCATATGAAAAAACTGATGCTCTAATTGAGAATTTTGTTAAATCAAAATTAAAAAATTATTTATTAAAATCACATAACTAAAATTTATCCAAAATATGTTCAAAAATCAAAAGAAGTAAACAACTATAACTTGGTTAAATCAATATGTTTCCAAACCAAATCAATCGAATATCTTATCCAAAATATTGGTATTTTGTCAAAAGTTAAAATTAAATCTTTTGTTGAAAAAAATAAGAATATAGTAACATAAGCAAAATAATGTCAAGAATTTGGATTGTGAGCTTGGAGATATAATTTACACTCCAAATTAAAAACATCAATTTATATTATTTAAATTGTTAGGAAAAATATATAGGTAAACAAATACATTAAGGGTCTGTTTGGAAACTTTCTTGGGAATTGGAATTGAGTTTATAATTCCAAAACTTATGATTTTAGAGAACTGAAATTTTTAATGTTAATTTTTACTATGTTTGGATACATAGATTGAAATGAGAAAAGAAATTAAATAAGTGATATAATAGGAAAATAATATAGATGTGAGTATTAAAGTTTCCTTACATAGAAAATAAATTTCCAATCAAGCCTAGAATTAAGAGTTTTACCCCCCATAAGAAACTTGTGATTCCTTGATATTTAAGGATTTTCATTTTCAATTCATGGACTAAAGTCCTTCCAAATGCACAAAGTTGCATGTTTTGGAAAATGATTTTCAATTCCAGCCCCAATTCCAGGTTTCCAAACAGACCCTAAATAAATTCTCAAAAAACATTATAAAATTATAGTAATTTATTATTATTATTATTATTATTATTATTATTATTATTATTATTATTATTATTATTAATTATTGTTATTATTATTATTTCACATTACATCTTCGATGACTACATAAAAAATGAGAGTACAATTTAAATTAATTTGATCTAAAACTTAATAAAACCTTTAAATCAGTACAACAATAATTTTATGGAGGAATTAGAAAATAAATATACATATACATAATAAAATTCTATAAAATAACATGTAAAAATCAAAATCAAATTACACGTAAAACTTACATATAAAATAACACCCGTGTATTGCACGGGTTAAATAACCCAATCTTTGGAATCTCATTAAATCCCAATCTTTGTAATCTCATGTGCAAATCTTGACCATCCTTTGTCTCTTTACCAAGTTTTATAAGTGCCGGTTATAATATAGATTCATAAAAATTATCCAAGCCCGGCCCAAAACAAAAATCCAATCTTTGAAATGTTGCTGCAAGTAATCGAACCCGTGACCTCCCAAGACCGAACCGCTTTGATACCATGTTGAAAACCAGTTTCTCTACAAGCTCGAACTTGTAGGGGGAGGCTACCACAATGTATATCAACCGGTATACCGGATAAACTGGTAGGCACATACCTAACCAAACACGGAGGTGGACTTTGCCACAATCTCAATTGGGTCACGGGCCGTACAAACGGTTAGGCCCACAGTCCTAACCAAACATGGGGAGTCCTAACCAAACATGGGGTGGATCCACCAATAACTTGGTTACGGTCAGTATTGGAACCTCCATCGAAACCTTTGTTACTGTCTGTATCGGAACCTTCGTTACGGTCAGTATCAGAACTTTCAGTAATGAATTTTCAGCAAATTGCCCTTTTGTAAAAAAAATAAAAAATGTGGGATGTATTTTTAAGTTGCAGAGACAATTCATGATCTAGATTCATTTTTCATGACTGTGTTATGAAGATATCTAAATTACTTAATAACACTATAATAGATTACTGAATTAATCACAAATAGATTAATGGAATGGATAGACAATAGATTTGTAAACATTGATGTTGCAAAAATATTTCAGTAATATTTATCTTTTCCTTTTCCAAATCTGCATCTTTTATTTAAAATCTATACACAAAAACAAATCTAAATCAAGATAAAAACTAATCTCATGAATAGATGATCATTATTAGGAGTTTTTAGTGAATAAAACTTTTGAATCCAACAAATTTAGGATTGTTTCACATAGTTGAGATTTGTGAATAGAAGTTGTGATTTCGTAATGGCGAAGATGATGGGAAGTGGAATATCTTGTTTAGTCGACAATTTTGTTAGTCCAAAGCGAAAACCAACAAGTGCAATATAATACGGTGAAACAAACAATAGTAAAACAATAACAAGTGGTAAAATCCAAACTAGAAATATCCACGACTACCCTCTCGGTAGTAAACAATCCATTATAAAATCATTTAGAGATTTACAAACTTATCAACTACCTGCAATCATTGCGAGTTGATACTTCCGGTTATCTCTAACACCTTGACTTTACCAGAGAGCCTTGATGCACATACAAGGATACTCGTCTTCTTTACGAACACACGAGAAGACTCGAAGTCTAATAAGATAGATTGCTCCTTTAGTATCTCTTGATAGTCACACAAGGAAATCGCGAAGCACATACATACTCACAAAGAAATATTGATTGTTTTGGAGGAATGAATTGAAGAATCAAGATGAAGAAGTTAGAAGGAAGAAAATGAAGTTTTCTCTCAAACAAACAAACAAACACTCTCTACCAGATAAGAGACGGAAAAACTTAGGTTTAGAATGATGATTAAACCTATTTATACTAAACACAAGAAAGGAGGTTTAATAGGCCTAAACAACCAAAACTGTGACGAAGACGTACATACGTATTTTGGACGTATAGACGTTTTCTAGTGTTACTTGAACGTACCGACGTTAGAAATACGTACGGACGTCCTGAACAAAAACAGACAAACTGATAAGAGGATGAAGGAGAAAAGACCGGACCTGGACTTCAAAATACGAAGACGCATGCATCAAGATTCAACCTAACAATGTCGTCAAAATGAGTTTATCGTAGTACACCTAAACCTATTCACGAAATGATGTCAAACAAAAGACAATTAATTTATCAAGCTTTACCATTTACCTTTCACTTTTATTTTTTTCATTGCCAAAGCCTTTCATATTTTAATACAAATCACAAGTATACAGTAGAATAACCCAGGATCTGGAACATCAATTTAAAAGCTATATTTATATATCTACCCTTACACACATGATATCAAAATAGGCCTTTAGATTTGATAATAGACGGAAATAGAATCTAGAATCGATAGTATCAAGGTATATTTTGTGGACGAGCTCGGGTGTATCAGTTTCTGCCTTCTTTACCAACATGATGTGGATTGTTACCTCCTCCATTACCGTCTGTATCAGTACCACTCAGTCGTCTAAAGCTAGCATCCCTGCCTACAGACACTGCAAAGTTCACATATAATTGTTATATATTAAATATGTACAAGTAATGAATTTGTGTGTGCGATTGAAGTACATGTGCTACTATATATAATGAAAATTAATTCAATAATTATATATGGGTGTATCAGTGTCTGCCTCTTTTTTACCAAAATGAATTCGACCCGAAACTCCATTATTTTCTGTATCGGAACCTCCTTCGTCGTTACTGTCTGTATTGGAACCTTGGTTACTGTCAGTATTGGAACCTCCGTCGAAACCTTTGTTACTGTCTGTATCGGAACCTTCTTTACGGTTTGTATCAGAACCTTCATTAAGGTCCGTATCACCACCGATAATCGCACTCTCTGTGAAATTATCAGAGCTAACATCCCTGCCTCCAGACGCTGCCAAGTTCACATACAATCTATATTATTTTATATAGATTGAAAAAAAAAGAAATAAATAAATAAATATAAAACTATAGTTCACATATAAACAATCAAAATTAATTGAATAATTATATTGGTAAACTCTTTTACATAAGGGTAGAACAACTCTCACCGTTCTTGGATAGAACCTCGGAAGAATTGAGAAAAACAACTGCTAGAAGACCTAAAACTATGAAACTCTTGGAAACCATATTTTTATTTAATAATAAGTGCCTAACTTGTCTGAAAAAGAAAAATGGATGAGCACACTAGGCTAGTATCATCTCAATTCTCATCATATATATATATAGATGAACTTGTGCATAGAAATACAATGGTACAAACCATTTAATAGAGTTTAATATAATTAATCACATCACATTCTCAACAACCCAACACTATGTGGAACTTTGTATGGTTCATATAAAGTTGATAGTGCATTGACCATACTTCAAAATTTTACTTCTAATTCAAATTTCAAATAATTTCAATGGCATATCCTCCCAAAGAGTTTGAAAATATGCAACTCATTAATCAGAAGGCTAAGGAAGACCTTGCCTAGAAAGTCATTTAATTCACTTTGTGGGGGCAGGGTTGATAACAATGTCATTGCTTAGGGACAAATAACGCACAATTAATTGCTTTAATGTCTCCAAAGTCCAAATACATACTAGCTTCCATGTGCCAGAAGTTCATTAAGAAGAAAAAAAGGTATGGTTGCAAGAGGAAGAACATCAACTTTGAAGGAGCCAAGGAGTCGGTATGTATAGCTAATATGCAAGAAAACAAATTATGACAAGCTTTGTCTACTTAAATTTGGTCCATGCAAGTTAAAGTTAAAGTGTGTGGAGCCAGAACTACACCGCCCTCAACTTCCCATCAGATTGGACAGATATAAAGACAAATCAATGATCAAATATATAGGCAACCAGCAATTTAATTGGATTATTGGAAGAGTAGTCATGGCTCCATCTAACCCCTATGTAAACCCAAACAGTGCAATACTCTAAGCGATAATAATAGACTAGCTAATTTAGGAAAAATAAAAAAAAATAACACAGTTTTTTAATGTGATAAAACACTAAAACCTAATTACTGGAAACATCCACGACCGTCTTTGTGACAATAAATAATCCACTATATGGATAGAAAAATACACTGACTAGTCTAAGCTAATACAATATCATATTATAATCCAATCACAATATTTGTAGCAGTGCTCCGTGTAGTCATTTATCTTTGCAATCACTACAACTCCTTCACATACTCACCCCTCTGAGAAGAACTCCTTATAACAATAGTGTAGTACTGTAGTAGTAGTTGGTATGGAGAAGATGAAAGCTTCACAAAGTAGCAATGGAGGTGGTAGAGATGATGGAATACCTCAAGTTTTTTTGTTATAGAGAAACCCTAATATAATTCCATGTTGGGCCTTAATTCCATGTCGGTCCGTTATTACACATGGGCTTGAATAACTCTAGCTCCACTAAGTCCACGAATTATGTCATCAACTTTATAATTCTGGCGGTTACAATCTCCCCCTTGACACATTTCGTGACAAAATAACTGTTTACACTTGAAAATTGTCATATCCACATGGCACGACGCCATTGGATGCATTAACACCACTAAACTGCAACTCGGACTATGGGATCACACTTAAAATGGTGGTTCAATACGAGATAAATGTTTGGAGGCCCACGAAAATAGATTGGGCGCCCACGTGAAGCATGTTCGATGGTATAAACCACTGGCGGGGTGGTGTGGGGTAAACCATTCACAAACACAAAGCCCAGTCCATTAACAAAAGAGGAAAGACAAAACCGATCTGCTAACGTGGTTTCAATATAATGTAAGATGTGGTTTCAATATAATGTAAGATGTAGGGGTCTCAATTTGACCCGTGACCCGTGAACCCAACCCACCCGCCCGACTTTTTTTATGATCCATGATCCAATTAATCCGTCTATTAAAATTATCAAATCCGCCCAACCCGCCCGAATTTTTAAAAACGGGTCAACCCAACCTGCCCAATTATATTATTGGGCGGGTGCGGGTTACATATATTAAACCCGTTAACCGCCCATTAACCCGAAAAATATCCAATAATATTCTGACCCGCTTGCCCACCTGTTAATCCACCCGTTAACCGTCCATTAACCCAAAAAAATACCCAATAATATTCTGACCCGCTTGCCCATATGTTAGTCCATCCATGACCCGCCTAATTATCATTCTTAAAACCCTATTTCTTTGTTATAAAGGCCTAACAAGTTACATCATTAACTCTCCAGTCTCTGTACGAAAACCTTTCTTCTTTCTCCTCTCAATTTTCTCTCCATTTTCCACAACTCAAAGGTTGCAAAAATTTTGCACTCCAACGATGTGGATCAAGTTGAAAGTTTTGCATTTAAAGCAGCTAGAAAGAAACACCAGTTTTTTTGAATTTTTATTTAGATTTTTGACTTTGGAGTTTGAATTACAATTAGTTCCTAAATGAATTTTTTTTGTTATTTTTTTATAAGTAGACAATCAGTTGGATTATTTGTATTTTAAGATATTCTTTATATTAATGGTTTATTCAAAAGTTCATGTTGATATTAATGGTTGAATGCTGATCATAGATAATAATTTTATTTTAAAATGGTCTCTTAGCACCGAAGAAAGTTCTCCCATGGGTAATAACTCTCCTGGAATTAATCACTCTCCTGGGCACACCCAAATTGAAGAAGAAGGGAATGATATTCGACAAACAGGAGAAGCTTCTTCAGGAAGGCCACAACATGGACGAAATGCAACAAAAAGTAAACGTAGAGTTGTTGACGATAACGATCCAATGTGGGTTGAATTGCGAGAAAACTCTCGAATGAACAGAGAGTTCATGGAGAAACAACGTATGGACACACTGCAAATTGCCGAAGCCAGGGATACCCGCGCGAAAGAGAGGAATGAGTTAGAAAAGCAACGATTGGCTATGTTGCAAGACGATAAGGATACTATGATCATGAACACTGATATGAGCAATTTCACTCCTGGGAAGAAAATGTTTTATTCTAATTTACGGTTGGACATCCTAACTAGGCAATGCCAAAAGACTGCTGCAAGAAATCTGTTTTCCGGTGGTGAAGGAAGCTCTAGTCAACAAGATCAACTAACGATGATGTTTATGACCAGTACAACAACAATGAAGAAACTGGATATCGGTACAATCATGATTGATAACCTTTAATTTAATTTTATTGCATGTATTGTATTTCTTTTTTGTAATATGGGTGTGATGGTGTTTTTATGTTATTTGTATTGTATTTCTTATTTTGTATTGTATTTCATCTTTTGTATTGTTGTTGTATTTCCTTTTTATATTAAGTTAATTTTAGCCCTTTTTAATTAGTGCACATTTTTCATTATTTAATTTATAATTTTAATTATTGTTTTATTTAATTTTAATTATTATTTAGTTTAATTAATTTAATTTTAATTATTGTTTAATTTAATTTTAATTGTTCTTTTTTAATTAGTGCACATTTTAATTTAATATGGGCCCTTTCTTTGGGCTTGGGCTTGAGTTAATAATGATTCTGTGGAAAAACAAATAATTGATGAGGCCAATATGGGAAAGTTATTTTTTGAATGTGGGGTTAGGTAGGTCCCAAAGTTTGATTACACATGAGACAAAAAATACTTAAAACTCAAATATTTACTTATATATAAGTAAATATATGAGTATTTAAGTTTTGAGTTTTGAGTATGGGGGTGGAGATGAATTTTGGTGAATAGTACCAAATTTATAAGTTTTAGCTTTACCATTGGAGATGGTCTAGAAAAGGCTATGAGGGGGCAGCAAGTGATAGATGAAAATATAGTTAAAATATCTGATTTTTTAAATTAACTATAATCCAACCAATTATGTTATGACACACGTCAGTCAATGTAGCCAAGCCTGAGCCAAACTATTTTAGCCATTACAACCAACTAATAAAATTCATATAAAATCAACAAAAACTGCTATAACCATTTTTTTTTTCAGTAGGCTATCTCATGTATGAACAAATGCATATGGTTTGACTAACATGATTCATAATTTAGCCAAATAAAAGATGGTCGTACAAATTAAAATACATTGATCTAAAAAATGCAATCAGACACTTTCACTAAGCAACTTGATAGTTCATGACAAACAAAGTTCATTTTGGGTCGACAATCAGGACTTGCGTTTATGCATGCAACTGCGATTTTTACAACTAAAACAACTTCCTTGAAGATCTTTGGAATGGGAGGTGAGAGACGTTTGTCCAATCTATCAGTCACCAAAATATTGACTGCACTTGAGGAAGAGGATGTACCAAGAGAGGATATGAATTCGCCAGGATGGTTTCCCATGATGACTTCCAATGCTAACACACCAAAACTATATACATCGCATTTTTCAGTCAATCTCATTGTGTAAGCCAATTCTACAAAAAAGTGAATATTAAATGAAAAAAATTATGTTAGAAATCTATTTCAAGTTTCGTAGATTCTAATGAATAGATTAATTAAAAAATAAAGTGTAACGTAACTATCAACTGATAAAACCTTTGGGTGATGATACTAGAGGTCTGGGGTTCGAATCCCGCCAGCATTACCGAGTTACTGATCTCATTAAAAACAGGCTTACCATAATATTTTTTGTAGGTGTCAGTTGGGCTCAACTGGTAAAACCTTTGGGTGATGATACTAGAGGTCTGGGGTTCGAATCCCGCCAGCATTACAGAGTTACTGATCTCATTAAAAACAGGCTTACCACACCATTTTTTTGCGAATGGGCATGTGGCTCAATGGTAGCACCCCTCTCACAAAGTTGAGAGGTTGTGGGTTCGAAACACCTCAACAGCTGATTGTTGATATAAGTTTCCACACGTAATTTAAAAGGGGTAAGGGTCCCCTCAACCCTGCTTGCCAATCAAAAAAAAAAAAAAAGTTTTTTTTTTTTTTTAAATTAATTGGGAAGCCTATTTTTAACCAAATCAGTAACCGAAAGATGCATTGTCTGGGATTGAACCCCATATCTCTAGTATCATCACTCAGAGGTATTACCAACTAAGCTCGGTTGGCATCTAAGGAAAGAGTTTAGCTTTTGGCTGTAGCGCCCTAGTATAATATATTCGAACTCTAGTCTTAGTTATATTGTATGATATTACCACGTGTTCTACTCGAGGTTTCTATTCTACTATTATAAAGCTGAATAAAATTCATGGGTATTTTCCTTTAGAATTGTAACACAAATGTGACTATAATACCACCCTCTATCGTAATTTAACATATTATTTATGGGCTGGATTTTTTATTTATGACCAAGATATCTATAATTAAAAAAAAATATTCAAATTAATAAAATATTAAAAATAATAATTTTTAACGGTGAACTCCTTTATAAAAAAAAATTAAAAGAAACTACCAAAATTTGTTTCACCTAAACATAATTGTTTTAGTAATTTACGAATATAATTGATATAATTATATATGGGCCAGCCACTACCGCCAATCCGCCATTAACTTCTTTTGAAAGGACAAATTAATTAATTGACTAGCAGTCAACTAACAAAACTTAGACCAAAATTTAATTACGCATTACTATCGAAGGAAGCTTAATTACACACAAGAGAAAACAAGATAAAAGGTAGAGTGTAGTACCAGGGGCCAAATAACCGTATGTTCCTGCATGTGTAGTCCAATTAGATGAATTTGGATTTAGATCTCTAGCGATACCAAAGTCAGCAACATAAGCCTCATATTCTGAATCCAACAAAATATTTTTGCTTGAGATGTCTCGATGAATTAGTGGCGGTGTGCAACCATGATGCATATGTGACAATGCACTGGCTACACCTTTAAGGATCTTTATCCTCTTGATCCAATCCAAACTAGCAACTTCTTCATCATTGCGCAATAATTTTGCTAAACATCCTCTCTGAAGATACTCGTAAATCAAAAATGAGTGTCGAACATGTGAACATATTCCATAAAGTTTCACAATGTTTCGATGTCTCAATTCTGTCAAAGCATGTATCTCAGCTGAAAATGACTTTAGATTGAGTTGCTCACCATCCTCTCTTGAATAAAATTTCTTCACAGCCACTACTTGTCCAGTTGACAAGACAGCCTTGTAGACACTTCCAAAACCTCCAACACCAATGCAGTGTTTGTCGTCGAACCCCTCAGTTGCTGCAATGATGTCATCATACACATTTTTACCATCGAAATCCCAAATGCAAAATAAATCAGAATTGATAAGCTCTTTTGTCTGAACCTCTATTGTCTGAACCTCGGTGTCTATTTTTTTCTTGTAACATACAAAATATATTCCAAGAATTGTAAACAAAAGAGACAAAGCACCTCCCACAGAACCTAAGATCATTTTCACAATTTTCGATCTTCTGTTTGTACCACTGTGATCCATGTCTGATAACTCGCAATGTTGCATGCCAGTAATGTTTCCACATAAGCCTTTGTTATGCTCAAATTGTTTTATTGATGCATCTTTGAATGCATTGCTCTCAGGAACATGACCTTCGAGCTCATTGTAAGATACATCAATAGAAGTCAGACTAATCATATCTTCAAACGAATGCGGAATAAAACCAGTGAGCATATTGCGCGACAAATTTAAGCTCCACAACTTAGAACAATCTGCAATCTCTTTTGGTATCAGTCCACTGAAGCTGTTACTAGACAAGTCTAAAGTTTCTAGACCATTCAACTTTCCAAGCTCTTTTGGCAGATTTCCATCAAGATTGTTACCACTAAAATTTAGTTTTGACAATGATGTCAACTTCCGCAATTCTCTTGGAATCTCTCCTATCAAATGGTTTTTTGAGATATCAAGATCTCCTAGTATTTTTAATTCAGCCAACCCAGTAGGTATCCTACCTGTGATATTGGTATTAGAGATTCTGATGTCGGTAAGATTTTTGAATCCACTCCAATTGTTTGGGAGCTCACCATACAACTTGTTGTTACTCAAATCAATGTAATTGAGTTTCTGATGGTATGTGCTGAAGACATCTGAGATGTTTCCATGGAGCAGGTTTCCATCAAGTCTAAGTCTAATCAAGTTTTTACAATTTTTTAAAATATTTGGGATGGGACCAATGAAATTATTTTTAAAGAGAGACAATTTAGTTAGATTTTGTAAATCACATAAAAAAGATGGGATTGGACCTGAGAAATGATTTGATGACAAATCTATCCCCTCCAGGGATTTCAAACTCCTTAATTCTAAAGGAATGAAACCAGAGAGTTGATTGTTATAGAGATATAGAATGGTTAGATTATGTAAATTACCTAAAGAGGATGGGATTGGACCAGTGAAACTGTTATTTTGTATCGCTAGTTCAACGAGAGAATTCAAGTTTCCTAGATCTAAAGGAATCGAGCCGGAAAGTTTATTCTCATAAAGATACAAAAAATTCATATTTTTCAAATTACCAATGGAAAAAGGAAGTGAACCATTGAGTTGATTTGAATAGATAGATAGCTTGGTTATTTTAGTTAAATTACCTATGGTAGTTGGAATTGGGCCTGTTAAACGATTTCTAGAAATCAACAGTTTGCTAATGTTGAACAAGTTTCCAAATTCCAGTGGAATGCAACCACTAAAATTATTGTCAGAAAGATAAAGGTGTTGAAGACTTGTTAGCTGGCCAATCTCGGGTGGAATATGTCCAGAAAAATGATTGGTACCAAAATCAATGTGAGTGAGTTGGGAAAGATTAGCAATATGGACTGGGATGGTTCCATAGAAAAAGTTGTTAAAGAGATCTAAAACAGCTAGATTATGAAGAAATGAGAATGGAAAGTTTTGAAGTGTACCACTTAGACCCAAGTTTGATACGTTCAATTCGACAATCCTTCCCATCTTATTGCATGATATTTGATTCCAAGTTCTACAATGAGAAGAATAATTAGAGGAAGAAAAAACCCACGAAGATAGGTTTGCATGAACTTCACCATCAAGACTGTTTTTCCATTTGAGAAGAGCATTGGCTTCTCCAAAAAGAGTACTAGTAGTAGAAGCATAACACTTAACAAGAAAAGAAGAAAACACGAGTAAAGATAGTAAGACAAGGAAAGAGAGCAGTTTGTTGTAGTGAGATGAAGCCATGGCTATTTTCAATTAAGCTGTTGCATGGTGCTCTATTTATAAAGTATTGTGTTTATCTCATATATTCATATATGTTCATTGCTTATAATATTTCATTCATCAATCTTCTTTAATTAATTGTGTTCAGACACAATGAAGTTTTGATATTTGTCAATTTCAACTAAGTTAGACTTGACTTGGAACTGTATAAATGCAAAGAAAAGATCACAAAAACATGATCTGCCGACTTCATTTGAAAAAAAATAAAAATAAATAAAAAAGTAGGACGACTTTGTAGTCGTCCACAAAGCGTTGTTATAGTTCACTAAAGTTCAACAAAGCGTTGAGTCCATGATGTTGCTGTTACACACATATATTTTGAAGCCTCTTATATTGACTTTAGAGAATTAGAGGCATACCCATAGTTGAAAATTTTCTTTTAGGGCAAATATATGATCTCTGAAATAATGAATTAAGCCGTGGATATTCGATCTTTTTTGTCTAAAAGTAGAGGTTGTGATTACGCATTTATTTTATTTTAGTATAAATCATAAAGTATTTATATTCCACGTCTCTTTCTTTCAATTTCATGTTTCTATAACAAGAAATTGGGGTAAAGGAACATGTTCTAACGTTTTGTTAGGATTTAAGTCCGACAAACCTTTCTTTAGGCCCAAGATGCGGGTTTAAGTTTTGTTAGGATTTAAATCTATTATTCGGGCTTTCATTATTTCTAGCTAGGACTAGTCCGCATACTTTAAATTTATCTGTACTTTTAAAATTCCATAATTGCCATTGTAGTTGATTAACATGTTACTCCCTCCGTCCCAAATTATAAGTGCCTTTTGGAATATTCTACTTATTAAGGAAACATCATTTATTGTTTGTCTATTAATTCTATTTTCTAATTTACCCCTATTTAATACTAATTACAATGTCTAACTTTTCACTAGAATAATTACTCTAATCTCAAAGCAAGGGTAGTATAGACAAATGAACCATTTAACTTCATTAATATGTGTTGAAAACTCAAAAGCAACATATATTTTGGGACAATCTAAAATGGAATAAGGTACTTATAATTTGGGACAGAGGGAATAAATATTAATCAACTAAATAATATTAGTTGTTTGAATTGTCAGAGTTGATCAACTAAATAATATTACTTGTTTGAATTGTCAGAGTTTATCAACTAAATAATATTAGTTTTTTTCAATTGTCAGAGTTGATAAATATGTTGATCAACTAAATATTGGCTTATGGTTTTACCACTCTCTCTCTCAAAACCCTAGATCTATTTGTATTTAGTTTTTAGGGTTATGCATATAGAGTATAGGTTTTTAGAATTTTAGGATGTATTTTAAGATAACATTAGGATGTACTTAAGACAACATTCTACTAAAGTTCACCTTTTCTATTGGGTTTAGGGGGTATAGAGATACTACATTAAGGTGTACTTGCCTTAAAGCAGCAAGAATACAAGAAGAGTAAGATATCATCACTTGCCTTAAAGCAATCTTCCACTTCTAACAGTTAAGTCTTTCTTCAATATATTAACCTCAATTCCAAATCCCTTAAGCTTTCTTATTAACAGAAGTAATTAATCACCAACATAGCAAATGAAATTCAAAGATGAAACATGATGAAAGGTCAGGCACAAAAAAATAAAGAAACAATGAAAGAAGAACATTTTATAAAAGGTAGTGTGGTTGTCGACTCAAAAGAAAAGAGATAAGGATAAGGCTAATTGGGTTTCATTGTCCTAAGTCCACCAACAGTCCAACTAATTAAGGGCCCAATTCAGAAATAAGAATCATCATATAGCCATACTCAAGCATAAAACATGAAAACATATTTCCTCTCAGATAATTATAGCAACACATATTCACACATGTGTATAAACTAACAAATATCAAACATAGAAAAATATGAACCTTACATGTACTTAAGACAATATTCCACTAGGGTTCACGATTTGCATTAGGTTTAGAGATATAAAAATACAACATTAAGATGTACTTAAAAAACCATTCCACTGGGGTTCACCATGGGGTTTAGGAGTATAGATACATGGCATTATGGTTACAATCAAAATGATGATAGTTATTTTTTTGTTACGTTGGAAAAAAACCGTTAATTATTTGCAATTCTTATTGATGTTTTGTTAAATAGAAGTGTATTTTAGTTAAAATAAAAATAGAAGTGTATTTCTATTTTACTTTAACTTAGATTTTGAAGGCCCTATTTTGGAGCTGCATCTGGCCCCAAAATTGTTTAAGTCGCCACTGGACAACATTCCATTAGGGTTCAGAGTTCCCATTGGGTTTAGGGGTATATGATTACACCATTAGAGTGTACTTAAAACAGGTGTACTTATAAGAGCATTCCACTAGGGTTCACCATGGCGGGTTTAGGGGTATAGATACATGTATGGCATTAGGGTGTACTTAAGACAACATTCCACTAGGGTTCACCATGCCCATTGGGTTTAGGGGTATATCAACATTGGGTTGTACTTAAGATATCATCACTAGGGTTCACCATTCCTATTGAGCTTAGGAGTATACTTAGATGACATTTAAGGTTATACTTTAGAGTTTAGGGTTTAGTTTAGGATTTATGGTAGTGTTTTAAGGTTTAGGGTTTAGTTTAGTGTTTTAGGGGTTAACATTTTTAACAAGCATTTGAATGTATTACTTGAATGTATAATTTGAATGATCACCCGATATTGGAGTTGATCACTATGTTGATCAATTGGTTGGAGTTGATTAGCATGTTGACCAATAATTATTAATGTTGATCAGTCTGTTGATCAACTAAACCTACCCTTGTTTGCTTTAGAATTGATCAATATACTGATCAGCATATATAGTACTTGATCAATACATTTATCAACATATATTAAAGTTGATCAGTATGTCGATTAACTAGGAAACACAAAGTACAGAGTTGATCAACGTATTGGAGTTAATGAGTGTGTTGGTCAAGTAGAAAGTACAAAACACTTGAAATTTTGTGTTGATTAACTACGAAAATCCACAACAAAATCAAAGAAAGCTGTATATCTATATTATACTGTGCGTGGACACACAACCATGGGGAGACAAACATAACTAGACAAACAGAATATGGGCTTATATTGTTACCTCTCGAATGGGGTTATGGATTTTTTGAAAGATTTTTTCTTGAAAGATTTTTTTGAAAGATTTTGGTGGCATGGATGTTCGAAATTTTTTTCGAAAGATTTTTTTTTTTAGAATATCCGATATTGGTGCAACAAAGCCAAACTCCTTAAGACGACAGTTTATATAGACACAGTTACAACCACTATAACAGAATGCTTAACAGACTTCTAATTACTTAACAAACTAACAGAATCTAGCTAACTACTTGTAGTTATATTAGCTTGACTCTGCTGAGCTGGAATATGCTGAGTTGTCCTAACAGACTACACTGGGTAAATCAGTTTCTTCCTTATTTACCAAAATGGATGGTACCTCCTCCATTAAGGTACGTGTGTGAAGTACGTGTGATATATGGGTGTATCAGTGTCTGCCTCTTTTACCAAAATGAATTCGACCCGAACCTCCTCCATTACTGTCTGTATTGGAACCTTGGTTACGGTCAGTATTGGAACCTCCATCGAAACCTTTTGTTACTCTCTGTATCGAAACCTTCGTTATGGTCTGTATCAGAACTTTCAGTAATGAATTTTCAGGAAATTGCCCTTTTGTAAAAGAAAATAAAATGTGGGATGTATTTTTAAGTTGCAGAGACAATTCATGATCTAGATTCATTTTTCATGACTGTGTTATGAAGATATCTAAATTACTTAATAACACTATAATAGATTTGTAAGCATCGATGTTGTAAAAAATTTCAGAAATATTTATCTTTTCCCTTTCCAAATCTGCATCTTTTATTTCAAATCTAAACAGAAAAACAAATCTAAATCTAGATAAAAACTAATCTCATGAATAGATGATCATTATTAGGAGTTTTTAGTGAATAAAACTTTTGAATCCAACAAATTTAGGACTATTTCACATAGTTGAGATTTGTTAAAAAAAGTTGTGATTTCGTAATGGGGAAGATGATGAGAAGGAATATCTTGTTTAGTCGACAATTTTGTTAGTCCAAAGTGAAAACTAACGAGTGCAATATAATATGGTGAAACAAACAATAGTAAAACAATAACAAGTGGTAAAACCCAAACTAGAAAACATCCACGACTACCCTCCCGGTAGTAAACAATCCACTATAAAATCGTTTAGAGATTTACAAACCTATCAACTACTTGCAATCATTGCGAGTTGATACTTCCGGTTATTTCTAACACCTTGACTTCACTAGAGAGTTTTGATGCACACACACGGATACTCGACTTTTTTATGAACACACGAGAAGACTCGAAGTCTAATAAGATAGGTTGCTCCTTTAGTATCCCTTCAGTCACAGAAGGAAATCGTGAAGCACATACTCGCTCACAAAGAAATATTGATTGTTTTGGAGGAATGAATTGAAGAATCAAGATGGAGAAGTTAGAAGGAAGAAGATGAAGTTTTCTCTCAAACAAACAAACACTCTCTACCAGAGAAGAAACTCGAAAACTTAGGTTTAGAATGATGATTAACCTTATTTATACTAAACACAAGAAATAAAAGAGGTTTAATAGGCCTAAACAACCAAAATTGTGACGAAGAGGTACAGACGTATTTTGTATTTTGGACGTACAGACGTTTTCTGCTGTTACTTGAATGTACGGACGTTAGAAAGACGTACGGACGTCCTAAACAAAATAGACAAACTAATAAGAGGACGAAGGAGAAAAGACCGGATGTGGACTTCAAGATATGAAGACACATGCATCAAGATTCAACCTAACAATATCGTCAAAATTAGTCTATTGTAATACACCTAAACCTATTGACGAAATGATGTCAAACAACCGAGCCGCGGTTTCACAAAGATAATTAATTTATCAAGCTTTACCATTACTTTTCACTTTTATTTTATTTTTTGTATTGCCAAAGCATTTCATATATTAATACAAATCACAAGTATACAATAGAACAACCCAGGATCTGGAACACCAATTTAAAAGCTATATTTATATATCTCCCTTACACACATGATATCAAAATAGGCCTTTAGATTTGATAATACGGACATAGAATCTAGAATCGATAGTATCAAGGTATATTTTGTGGACGAGCTCGGGTGTATCAGTTTCTGCCTTCTTTACCAAAATGACCTCCTCCATTACCGTCGCAAGCGTCTGGAGCGTCGCAAGGAGGAGGAGCGTCTGGAGGAGGAGGAGCGTAGCAAGCGTCGCAGTCGCAAGGGTCTGGAGACTCGCAAGAAGGAGGAGCGTCTGGAGGAGGAGGAGCGTAGCAAGCGTCGCAGTCGCAAGGGTCTGGAGACTCGCAAGGAGGAGCGTCTGGAGGAGGAGGAGCGTCGGAAGAAGGAGGAGCGTCTGTATCGGAAGGAGGAGGACCTCCTTCATTACCGTCTGTATCAGAAGGAAGGAGGACTCCTCCTTCGTTACTGTCTGTATTGGAACCATGGTTACGGTCAGTATCGGAACCTCCATGGAAATCTCTGTTATTAGAGCTAACACCCCTGCCTCCAGACACTGCCAAGTTCACATACAATAAATATAGTTCACATTTTTAGTATAAACAATCAAAATTAATTGAATAATTATATTGGTAAACTCTTTTACATAATAAGGGTAGAGCAAACTCTCACCGTTCTTGGATAAAACCTCAGAAGAATTGAGAAAAACAACTGCTAGAAGACCTAAAACTATGAAACTCTTGGAAACCATATTTTTATTTAATAATACACCCAACTGCCTAACTTGTCTTATGAAAAAAGAAAAATGGATGATTAAAGTGAAGGATGAGCACACTAGGCTAGTATCATCTCAATTCTCATCATATATAGATGAACTTGTATGAAGAATTGTGCATAGAAATACAATGGTACAAACCATTTAATAGAGTTTACATCAAGCTGTTGTTTTCCTGTGGAAATTAAACTAACAACTAGTATTTTCTTGAGCTGCAGATAAGTGGGCAATAAATTATCTGTAAATATGAAACTTTACTTCCAATTCAAATAATGTAAATATGCATTTGCCATGCATGTGCTATAACTCATTCTTATCTTCAACATATCCCTAAATAAAATCAACAGTAGCGATAAAAAAATTTAAAAACATAATTAATATCCAGAGTCGAACGAAACTCTACATACGTGTCAAAATATAAGTGGATATTATATGGATTTTTACTGTAGTTAATTGCAGGCTGGTTAGAAAGTAGTAAAGATTTCATTGGTATCCTCCCAAAGAGTTTGAAAATATGCAACTCATTAATCAGAACGCTAAGGAAGACCTTGCCTAGAAAGTCGTTTAGTTCACTTTGTGGGACAATGTCATTGTTAGGGACAACTAACAATTCATTGCTAGGGACAATGTCATTGTTAGGGACAACTAACAATTCATTGCTTTAATGTCTCCAAATACTTCCATGTGTATCCTTTGTTCACCTTAAAATAAGGTATGTACTTCCTAACAGGAAGCGTTGTTGGTGTAGGTGGAGACTATTATTTGTATATACCTATTCACACAACTCGTCGTGAACCCAATTATATTCGACTCTACTCGACGTAACACCACTTTTACTCGAGCTCACTTCGTGACCGTGAACCCAATTATATTCGACTCTACTCGACGTAACACCACTTTTACTCGAGCTCACTTCGTGACTGCAAATACAAATCCAATTCGACCTTAAAATACCTTCATTCGACACAGGCCTATTTTTATCCGACCTCACCCGACGTGAGACTACCCTTATTCGACCTACCCCGTCTTCGTTCAAACATTATACGTTTCAATCCTCTGCCGTTACAATATATTTCCAGATCCAAAATATCCGCCCATTAATTGACCATACCGTTGGGCAATTAATGAGCTATTCGTTGTCCCAATCACCTATATATACGAACTACGTAGGCTTGATTCTGGGACTGGGCCACTCTCAGATACGTAGGCAACTATCTAAATCAGATAGCTCAGCCATTTCCACATCTTCATCTCCTTCCCCTCTAAAATTCCGATCATCTTCTCCGACTTGTTCCAAAACCAAATTCACTTACATTTACATTGGCGCCGACTGATTCGTGAACGGACAATAACCTGACAACCAACCATGGCAACAATTACTAACGAGCAATTTGAGCAACTCCAAAAGCAGATGGCTGATCAACAGGAACAGATCAACAGGCTGGTGGCTGAAAACAATCACCTCAAGAGCACCACCGCCACCACTAATGGCACACCGCTCAACGGAGTTGCTGCAAATGTCCTCAACGCTGAAGAAGTCACAACAACTGTCAACAATCCTGCCCTACCCACCTCCAGCAACACCGCCACCCCCACCATGGCTGACCTTCAAGCTGCTCACGACAGAATACTACAGCTCTCGGAAAAGCTTGATAAAAATCATCAAGACTCACTTAAGGCAAACACAGCCCAAAAGGTAGCCTCAACAACCCTAGAACGTTATAAGATAGAACCCCTTCATGAAGATCTCCTCCAACAGGAACCCCCCCCAAACTTCATACCTCCAAAGTTCACCACTTACGATGGAAGTGGAGACCCAATGGACCACGTCCTACAGTTCAAGACAAGCATGGCTCTATGGCCAAAGTACAAGGACATTTTCTGCCGATTGTTTTCTGCATCACTCCGGGGGAGTGCAATAGACTGGTATCATCGACTACCAGAAAGATCCATTACCTCGTACGACCAACTGGAGTCACTTTTTGTCACCCAATATATCCACAACAAAAGGAGAAGAATCGAGGTTACGGCCCTTTTTCGTCTCAAACAAGATGAAACTGAAACAACAAAGAAGTTCATGGCAAGGTTCAAAAAGGAATGCTTGCGAGCTGAGAATCCAGACGAATACTCGTGTCTCTTGGCCTTCATATCTGCTGTCAACCCCAATACAGCACTAGGAAAGAATATTATCCTAGATGCCCCTGCAACGTTAGAAGACTTGTATGTACGCGCTGACAAGTACATCAAACTGGAGGAAGCCCTCACAAAATCCAAAGAACGAGTGGCTGTTGTCCAAACAACAGAGTCTACTCACTCAAAACCAAAGCAGAATCGATCAGAATACAAAGGCAAGAACACATCCAATGCCAAGTCCAAAATTCCGAATCCCTTCAAGTGCTCATACAATCAGCTCTTCGACCTCATAAAAGATGAGGATTACTTCCAACCTCAAGTTCACGACTTAGAACCAATTGAAGGGAAACCATACTGTAAGTTCCATAAGTGCCGCCACCATCTTACTGAAGATTGCCGTATTCTACGAGCTTACTGTCACAAGCTCAAAGAGGAGGGTTACCTCGATGACTTCCTCTCCGAAAATGAACCCGACCTCCGTAACAAACTAGAGGCCAAACGGCAAAAGACCTCAACAGAGAAAGGTAAGAAGCCCAAGGGAACCATTAACATGATAATGGATGCTCGACCTCCCGAATGGTCAGCTCGTTCAAAGAAACAAAAGATTCATCACATCCATCATACCTTCCACTTGACCCACAAGGCAATCGTGGCTAAACAAGTCACAGGTAACAATGCCTTGATCTTCTCTGACTTCGACCTCAAGAAAGTATGTCTCCCGCATAATGATGCATTGGTAGTCCACATCAATATTGGGGGATGGATAATGAAAAAAGTGCTTATCGACCCCCGGAGTTCTTGTGACGTAATATTCAACAAGGCATACAGTCAGATGCAGATGCCCGACTCGGTCCTTCAGAAGCCACAAGTCACCCTTTTTGCGTTCAACTCAACTGAAACTGAAGCAAAGGGTGAAATTTGCCTTCCTGTAGCAACTGGTGAAGATGAAGACGAGGTAACTGTGTATTGCACCTTCTTCGTCCTTGACGTCCCCGCCCAGTTCAATGCAATTCTGGGACGGAAATGGATACATAAAATGAAAGCAGTACCATCGACATATCATCAGGTCATCAAGTTTCCTGGCCCTAGAGGCATCATGGAATTACGAGGTGACCAAATCGAAGCACATGGCTGTCATGCCATACCCGAGGTTATTCCACTCCCTAATAAGGTGGATACCCCCACAACGGTGGCGAGCTCATCTAAGCCCACTGTTAATATGATCGCTGCAATTCGCAAGGCAGTCGAAGACTCTACTCAAACCACTGAGAATGAGATCTCACAAGCCGAAAACGGAAAGGAAATTGTTCATCCATCTGACCCACCTGTCATTGAACAAGGTGAAAAGGTCAACATAGGATCGGATGACGATCCTAAATATGTCTATGTAGGGGCTAACTTGGACCCCATTGTAAAAGAGCAACTTATTGCTACTCTTAAAATGAATAAAAATGTCTTTGCTTTTGCTTATACCGACATGCCAGGGATCAATCCCACTATTGCTTGTCACAGGTTAAATGTAGATACCACCAAAAAGCCTGTGAAACAAAAAGCTCGCAAGCTAGCAGCTCATCTCGCCAATGCAGTTAACGCAGAGATACAAAAGCTAAAAAATGCAAAATTCATTCGTGAGGTCGCATACCCTGACTGGCTCTCCAATATTGTTGCAGTCATAAAACCTAATGGTAAAGTCAGAGTATGTATCGACTTCACAGACCTTAACAAAGCTTGCCCAAAGGATAGCTTTCCTCTCCCTCGAATAGACAAGCTCGTTGACTCAACAGCAGGTCACGAACTAATTTCCTTAATGGATGGCTATTCAGGCTACAATCAAATAAAGCTAGCAGACGAAGATCAAGAGAAAACCGCGTTCATCACTGAGCAAGGTACCTTTTGTTACACAGTTATGCCATTTGGATTAAGAAATGCAGGAGCCACGTACCAACGACTCGCGACCAAAATGTTCCATGATATGATTGGAAACACAATGGAAGTGTATGTTGATGATATGATTGTCAAAAGCAAGCACAAAGCTACCCATGTCACCGACCTCGAAAAAACATTCCTCCGACTTCATGAGTACAACATGAAGCTCAATCCGGAAAAATGTCTGTTCGGTGTAGCATCTGGAAAATTCTTGGGTTACCTCATCACACAAAGGGGTATCGAAGCCAATCCAGAAAAAATCAAAGCCATACTTGAGATGCCGAGCCCAAAAACCAAGAAACAAGTTCAAAAGCTTAACGGCATGATAGCAGCCTTAAACAGGTTCATAGCTCGTGCATCAGACAAACAACGCCCCTTACTTCAACTACTAAAGAAAGGGTCAACTTATAACTGGACACCTGAATGCCAGCAAGCATTCGACGAGCTCAAGTTATACTTGGCTACTCCACCAGTCATCACGGTACCACAAGACGGCGACGTGCTAGGGCTCTACCTCGGCACGTCTGAACACGCAATTAGTGGAGTATTGTTCCGAGATGAGAGAGGTATAGAAAGACCAATATACTTCATCAGTAAGACATTGATGTCTTCTGAAGCTCGATATTCAAACCTCGAGAAGGTAGGTTTAGCTTTACTATTCGCCTCACGAAAGTTGAAGCCATATTTCCAATCACACAAAATAAGAGTCCTCACAGATGCACCTCTTCCGCAAGTTTTGGAAAGTAGAAACAAATCTACAAGAATGGCAAAATGGGCCCAAGAACTCGGAGACCATGAGCTCATTTTCACTCCGCGAAGTAGCAAAAAAGGGCAAATCGTAGCCGACCTCCTCGTGGATTACGCCATCGATGACAACTCATGGATACCCGATAATGAGATCATCGACCAACCAATAACAAAGATTCCAATATGGAAACTCTATGTCGATGGCTCCAAAAACCTCAATGGCTCAGGAGTAGGAGCCACACTAATCTCACCAGAAGATGCCATCATAGAAAAGTCAGTCAGACTAAATGTCACCTCAAGCAACAATGATGCAGAATACGAGGCGCTACTCACAGGCATACAAATGGCCATAGCTTTACAGGTAAGGGAATTGCGAATCCTAAGTGACTCACAATTGGTAGTCAGCCAAATTCTCGGCGACTACGAAACAAGGGAAAAAACTCTGAAGCTATACTTGGAGCATACCAAAAAATTACTAAGCTATTTCAACAAATGGGAAATTCAGCATGTCCCACGGGATGACAACCGTCATGCCGATAGCTTGGCATATCTAGCCTCACAAATCGACACCGATTCACCACGGATAATACAAATTGACATACAATCAGCCCCGGCATATGAGGCACAGGTACATCAGGTAAATGAAGTGTCAGACTTCATAGATATCCCAACAAGTGAAATAGAAAATTCCTGGATGGGACCAATCATCAATTACTTAAAGGGAACACACCCAGATGATGATTTCGAATTACGTAAACTCGAACGAAAAGCTACATCCTAATCGACAAAAGACTCTACCGAAAGTCAACTCGAGGGCCATATTTGAGATGCCTCCCACCAAAACAAGCGCACACAATTCTCGCTGAGATCCACCATGGGGAATGTGGAAACCATGCAGGGGCTAGGTCTTTAGCCCAAAAAGCAAGATATCAAGGTTACTTTTGGCCATACATGCAGTCAGATGCAGACAAGTTTGTCCAACACTGTGACAAGTGCCAAAGATTTGCTCCCTTAATTCACCAGCCAGCTCGAGAACTCAAGACAATCTCAAGCCCTTGGCCTTTTGCAATCTGGGGGCTCGATATTGTGGGTCCCATCTTGAGAGATAGATCCAAAAAATGATTCTTACTTGTGGCAACCGACTACTTCACCAAATGGGTCGAAGCAATACCTTTACGACGAATACGCCAACAAGATGTTAAAAACTTCATCTGGAAGTTTATTATCACCAGGTTCGGACTACCACATACTCTAGTCACCGACAATGGTCAACAATTCTGTGGAACTTTAATCGAGGAATTCTACCTCGATTGGAGAATCAACCATGCACTCTCAACACCTCGCTACGCTCAAAGCAACGGTCAGGCTGAAGCCACCAACAAGACCATCATGAACAATCTTAAAAAAAAACTTGAAGCACACAAAGAGAAGTGGATAGAGGAACTCGATAGGGTACTATGGGCGTACAGAACGACACCGCGCATATCTACAGGAATGTCTCCATTTGCCTTGTGTTATGGCACAGAAGCTATCATACCAACTGAGCTAAACTTCCTCACTACTCGATCTGAGCTCGTACAATCCAAGGAAAATGAAGAATTATGGGCCCACGAGGTAGATATGCTTGAAGAAAAACGAGACCAAAGCATAATTACTACTGCTCGTTACCAACAAGTTTTAAAAAGGAGCTACAACCAAAGGGTCCGATCAAGAGAATTTCAAAGCGGTGACCTCGTACTTAGACAAGTTTTTTCCAATACTAAGAAGTCTGGCGATGGAAAGCTGAATCCTAACTGGGAAGGACCATACATTGTCAAAAATAATTTAGGTAATGGTGCATATACACTCATTGATGCTGAAGGAGAACAGGTGCCTCGACCTTGGAATTCCAAATTCCTGAAGGGTTACATACCCTGAATGTATTCAAAGATTCACATTTTTCAAGGCAACAAACCCACACGACAGTTATGCTACTAGACAAACTATTTTAGATCTGTATTGAATAACAAGTTGTAATGAAAAGCAAGTACTTTCAGTTAAACAAATATTTCTTCGAATGTAAGATCAAAATAGGTTACATAAAACATATCAAGACGGTAGGGCCAACCGAAGTCGGAGTTCCCTACTTATGTTCTACATTTTCAAAGCAAGTAAAAGCCTCACAACGCTCAACAAAATACAAAGCAACAAATCTCAAGCTTGCTTCTCGGGGGATTCCGGTGTCGTTGCACCAACGTCCTCTTCAGCCAGGGGAGAAAGATCCTTTTCAGCCTCGACGTTAGAAGACGGGACTTCACCATCCTTCTCCTCTTCCACGTCACGACGAAAACGATCGAGGGCAGTCACTTTGATGACCTCCCTGTCAGCAGAAGCATCAAAGTTTTTTACAAGAGAAGCAATTTGAGCCTCGCGACGCAGACACCTCTCCTCCCAAGCATAAGATATCTGCCGCCACCCCAAGATGCTATCAACAGACTTTTTAGCATCAGTTTCCCAGCTCGCATTCACACTGGCGAGCTGACCTTGAAGGGTTAACACATAACTCTGGGCCTCATCCAGATTCGCACCGTATTCGGCACACTCTTTCTGGGAAGCCTCGAGCTTACCCGTCAGACTCTGGACTTCAGCTCGCAATGCCTTGTTCTCAGCATTGGCCTTTTGCAGAGCTTCAGCCTTCTTCTTTGCATTCTCGAGCTTGGTAATCCATTTGTTATGGATCACATTCATCTGGCATACAGGAGGGGAAGAATAAAAAAACCAAGTACATGAAAGGTAAAAGGGTAACCCAAATCATATCTGGGTAAGTGAAACTCACCCTATACGCGCAAGACGCAACTTCTTGAGAATCCTCCACAAGAGACTGGGGCTGAACCTTCTTTGCGTCCTCAAAAAGAAAGCAATTTTCCATCAGCGAAAGGCTGATCTCCTTGTCATCCCAAGCCGAGTCATCGGCCGTCACATAACCCTCACGGCAAGGAAACACTGGTGAAAACCTATTTGCCTCACCAGCGGCAAAATCTTCACTCACGTCGATAGCCATTGGCTTAGTCGACTTGGAGGAAGGGGTTTGTGCTTTCCCTTTCCCCTTATCCTGAGCTGGCTTATCGACCTTAGAGGTGGTCACAGGCTCAGATACCCTAGCAGGGGCTTTCCTCTTCTTAGATTGAGGAGCAGGTTCGATTGACCTCGACCCAAAAAAGTCACTCAGATTCAGTGCGTTCGGGACCTTACTCGCCAGAAGAGTAGATCCACCGGTCAGGGGAAATTCGGCAGACTTCTTTGGTGGGGCCATGATGGGTAAAGCAGCCACAACCTCGATTGGCAAATCTCCTGGTCGACCTGAGACCAACTCAGCAACTGGCAGAGCTATAGCAAGCTCCCCTTTCTTTCTTCTCACTCTCTTTGGCGCGGGAGCACTAGAGGCACCGACTTCCACTTCAGTACCTTTGGTAAATTTAACTCGGGGCTCGGAAAAGAAACGTGCCAGATGAGGTAGCAACTCCCTTTTCTCTGCCCAGGATTTCTCAGCAAAATCAGTTATATTGCTCGGATGCAGACGCCCGTCGATATGCTCGTTATAATCTTTTGTTTGACCTACGAAAATCACAAGGCAAGTCAGCAAAAAATCAACTATGTAAGTATAAGATAAAGTTACAAGACATACGTTCACCTATGCTCGGAATCACATATCGACACAGGTAAGCACCGGGCTGGACAAACTGACCCCGGATTCTATACACAGGAGAGTTCTTCCAACCATCATTCGAGGTCGGAGGATTGAACAGCTTTGCTGTACCACAACTCCGTCTCCTATTTAAGGAGCAAACGTAATCCCCACTCCGACCAGTTACACACATGAAATATGCAACGACATCAGCCTTTACAATATCGGCCTTATACAGCCTGTTCAATTCCTCGAAAATCAACATCGACGTCCAAAAACTGGTGGGCATCATAATTGGAGCTACGTCGTAGTGATTCAACACATCACATACGAACTTGCTAAATGGAAGACGCATGCCCCCCCTCAGCTGACCAAGACAGATTAAGGTCGAGGTTGTATCCCCACATAGGTCGAAAAGCCTATCGGGTACCCCATACATTTCAAGGTCGGATATCCTAATGTTAAACTCAGCTCGAATTTCCGGAAACGACCTCCGAGCCTCCTCCACACTAAGGACCCTATCACTAGTAGTCTCATCATCATTTGCTTCAACTCGACTACCACTTACACTAGCCTGAACATCTTCATCGTTCTCACTTATACTTTCCGACCCCCTCTCACTCATTTTTCCGATGGATATATAGCTACAACTATGACAAATCAACGACCAAACACTCTCCGGTAAGAACAACAAGCAATTACAGACACAGAAAGCTTCAAAAACTTCAACAATGGAGGAAATAATCAAAAGCAGCACCCAAACAACACAAACTTCAACAGATAAACAAAGAAATCAAACAGGTACAAAAGGAAGATGAAATCACTCAAGCACCAAGTACAATCGATGAAGAAAAGGAGATAAACAAGCACAATAGATGAAGAACAGCAATGGAGACAAGAAAGATAACAAACGAAGAAGAAGAACAAAAGGAAAAATAACAAGTTACCTTGCGCTGAACAGATGCAGAAGACTTAAATCCCAAGTAAAAGAAACCCTTGGTTTTCTAACCTTGCAGTTAGGTTTTATAAAATCCAACCACTTCATCCTAACCGTCCAAACCAACTTCAATCAACGGCCAGATACGTTGCGAGAAATCCAACCGCCTAAACTCTTGGTTTCCCTCCCATTTCGGTTACTTTCTGAAAATCAAAATTCAAAATATATTCCACGTGGCGAAAATAGCACATCCCCCAATAACCGCAATCATTTCTCTTCTCTCGAAAATACAAACTCACTTACTACGGCCCGCAATGGAATCTTTGCTTGCATCGTAAATCGAGATAAAACAACCTACTAAGCCATGTTCTCTTCCACATTTTTTATTCCGACTTGAGTCCAGCATATCCAAAAACTTACTTCCTCGCCTCAACTCAAAATAAAAAAGGGGCTATGTATATACCTATTCACACAACTCGTCGTGAACCCAATTATATTCGACTCTACTCGACGTAACACCACTTTTACTCGAGCTCACTTCGTGACCGTGAACCCAATTATATTCGACTCTACTCGACGTAACACCACTTTTACTCGAGCTCACTTCGTGACTGCAAATACAAATCCAATTCGACCTTAAAATACCTTCATTCGACACAGGCCTATTTTTATCCGACCTCACCCGACGTGAGACTACCCTTATTCGACCTACCCCGTCTTCGTTCAAACATTATACGTTTCGATCCTCTGCCGTTACAATATATTTCCAGATCCAAAATATCCGCCCATTAATTGACCATACCGTTGGGCAATTAATGAGCTATTCGTTGTCCCAATCACCTATATATACGAACTACGTAGGCTTGATTCTGGGACTGGGCCACTCTCAGATACGTAGGCAACTATCTAAATCAGATAGCTCAGCCATTTCCACATCTTCATCTCCTTCCCCTCTAAAATTTCGATCATCTTCTCCGACTTGTTCCAAAACCAAATTCACTTACATTTACATTATTCTCAATATTTGAAATTTGGAACTGTGGTCTAGCGGGATGAAAGATCTTGGGTTTGAGATTGAACGAAACACTGTTTCATTTAGGCAACTTGATGTGGTTGATTATTTGAATGTGGAAGAGAGACCTCAAAAGATGGAGATTGATGCATCTCCGTGTGATGGAATTTGGGATGGGTACACAACTAGTTTTAGTGATGAAGCCACAATTGAAGTTGAAAAAATTTGAACCCATGAGTCAAGTGTAGCTGTGAGACCAATGGATGTAGGAAACCAATTGCGGTTTCGAGGTAGTGGAACATCTCCAATTGATGCATGCTTTGAAGTGGAGATGGTATTTGCAAGTTTGAACCCTATAGTGTTGAAGATGGAAAGTGGGTCCTTCATGGACCTTGCCCTTTGGGGCATTGATGGGCGTTTGATTTGATGTGTGGCCCTTAGGGGCGTGGTGGGCATTATGAGATGTCCTTTTGGAAGAACTATGATGACTTGATCCTTGTGCAGAGGGTACGTAGGTAACTACTTTGTGGTGCAGTCGGTGTGAGAAGAAGAAGTTTCGAATGTGCTCGTGTGTGATTGGCTTAAATTTGTGAAATTTTTGCCGAGGTGGTGAATTGTTAGAAACTAGGTCCAGACCCATATCGAAACCAGTTAGTTCAATTAGAAGTTGATTTCCATTAGAAATCAAATTTGGTAATGCACACCACATGTTTCCTAAAAGGAGTTGAATTAGTTTGTCCCAAAGAGTTTGAAAATATGCAACTCATTAATCAGAACGCTAAGGAAGACCTTGCCTAGAAAGTCGTTTAATTCACTTTGTGGGACAATGTCATTGTTAGGGACAACTAACAATTCATTGCTAGGGACAATGTCATTGTTAGGGACAATGTCATTGTTAGGGACAACTAACAATTCATTGCTTTAATGTCTCCAAATACTTCCATGTGTATCCTTTGTTCACCTTAAAATAAGGTATGGATGGTTGCAAGAGGAAGAACATACTGCTTAAATAATGCAAGAAAACAAATTATGACAAGGTTGTCTAGTTAAATTAGATCCATGCAAACAGTGCTAACTCTATTAATGGATTATTGGAAGAGAATAGTCATGGCTCCATCTCACCCCTATGTAAACCCAAACAGTGCAATACTCTATTAATGGATGATAACAGAGCTAACTACGAAAAAAAAAATTAACACAGTTTCGTGACAAAATAACTGTTTACACCTGAAAATTGTCATATCCACATGGCACGACGCCATTGGATCCATTAACACCACTAAACTGCAACTCGGAGTATGGGATCACACTCAAAATGAGGGTACAATACGAGATAAAGGTTTGGAGGCCCACAAAAATAGATTGGGTGCCCATGTGAAGCATGTTCGATGGTATAAACCACGGGCGGGGTGGGGGTGGGGGATGGGGTAAACCATTCACAAACACAAAGCCCAGTCCATTAACAAAATAGGAAAGACAAAACCGATCTGCTAACGTGGCTTACAATAGCTTGGACATTACACGCTGAGTTGGTATCTCTCATTCTAAGTTTTTTTATCCATTCTTGTCCCAGCTCTGCCCATTTCTCTTGCTTTCACATTCTCTCCAAACTTTTAATCTTCGCTCTTCTTTTGAGACTCCTAGATCTTCGAACTGAGTACTCTGGCTCTCATCTCACCCTCTCGATATCTAGTATTAACTATAACTACGACTCTAATTTCTTACAACAAGATCATTCCAACTCAAGTAATAAAAAAATATGGTCATAACGCCATTACAGACACAAAAAAACACTCTCACCTAAACCCCTTGAAGAGTACATAGAAGCTTTATAATCTTCAAGTGACACTCCCTCTCAATTATTGACTTGTAGAGACCGATCTTTCTCTCCCCTTAATTGGTGTATACCTGAAACACAATATAACCAAAATAGTACACTTCGAGAAAAAACACGATTAGAGTCAATAAATCTCCCCCTTTTTCGTCACAAATGGACAACAGATAGTTTAACAAACAATGAGAATAAAAAGCAAGATAGACAACCATAACCATTAATGAAAGTAGAACAAATAACCAATAATAAGTAATATTCTGAAATCAAAAGCAAATAACAAAAATAATGACACTAAACACTCCAAATGCCTAAAATAACAAACCAAGATAATAACAACTAGCTTAACGACGATTGGACTGGAAAAAAGGCCAAGCCACAACACAGTGAGAACACTCCATATCATCAGGCCAAACACCATGCATCCCACCATGGAATGTGTAGAAAGCAGCAGCACGAGCGGATATAGGAGAGTACACTTAGCCACAATGTCCTTCTCCTAAACCCATTTCAATTCCAAAGTGGAGAACAACTCTTTAAGCCAACGATCAATAAAGCAATTAGTAGGAAGAAATTGCTATGAGCTATCCATATTTCTAAACAACGGATATCCCACCAAGGTTAGAATCCAAAGTTGAAGATCAAAAGGAAGACATTCCCAATGATTCACACGTACAAAATTAGGATTGAGACTCGGCTTATTAAGATAGTCAAAGCCTTGATGAACCTTGTAGTACTTACACACCTTTTTGAGATCTTTGTACTCAAGTAAGTTATGAGGGACACCACGATTCTCATCGATGCGAAGAAAGGGATGAAACCACCATCAACAAGAAACATCGCGATAGGAAGAAGAACCATCTGGTTGATAGACCTTGAGGCGTTTAATACACAAACAAGAGGAAGATGAGGAAGTAATGATCACAAGTGAAGAGAAAACAAAAGAAGAAAAACCTTAGGAGGCAACAAGAAGGAAAACTCTAGCCACTACTTAGAGAAGAAAACACTAAAAACAAGTTTAAATAAAAGACACAATAAGAATGGGTCGAATGCTCCCTCGTGTTGCTATTGAAAAACTTTGTTGCTTCGTTGCAAATGCTCCCTCGTGTTTCTGTACCTTAGCCGCAATTGGATGAATGGTTGCCTTACCCACTTCAAAATTTCCATTACTAAACCCCACGATTGTATATAAAATCATCTAGTTGCGCGTAGTGTTGATCTGCCTTCTGACGGGTCTGTAAAAAAATTGACCGGAGCCTCTTTCTTAACCCGTATTCCTGCTCGCCATATCACAGTATACAATATATCACGCACATGATCTTGTCTGTATTTAAAATCGGGGTAATACTTACAGTGTACAACATGGTCCCCAAAGGCGTCAAGTCAGCTTCTTACATAAATGACATAAATCTTCATCTTTAAATAACGGGATCATGAGACGGTACCGGAGAATGACACGGTACTCCATTGCCATCATGCGTTGTCCCAACCCTTCCATAGGAATAGCAATAAGGAAGTCTTTGGCATGTTTGGTCTGTAATCATTCTATCACAACATTCCGACGAGCACACAAATCAAAATCCCTGTCAATACCAGTAGTAATCTTCCTGTGGTAAGCTTATGCCAGTGTGTGTTGGGGTTTAGGGGGGGGGGTAACCCTTGAGGCTAGAATACTAAGGTCGAAATCAGAGAGAGGAAGTTGTAGCTCAGTAATTGCACTACCAAAAACATCATCCATGTGTGCAGTACCACACCCTCAGAGTATGTGGTCCTAGAGCGCTTGAGTTTAACATCGAGAGGCTGCGAAGGCAAACTTACTCACATTGTTTGGCACAATATATGCCAAGACCACCTAGGCGTAACGACATGCATGGTTCCTATGCGCCATTAAAGGTCACCAAAACCCGGACGATCAGAAACTACGATACCCTAAAGGTTTGCTTCGAAGGATGCGATCAAAATACTCTGTTGCTTCCTGAATAAAAGTTGGTTGACAAGTGCGAAGAGCGAAGATACGTTTAGGTAATGCCATACATGCTCGTAGTAGTGCCAGCTCACAGTGTGGGTCTTTTAATTCTACTAATAAGCTCATTAGCTTGGCTATTTTCTCAACTTGTTGTCGAACAAGGCCCACAATGAATGATGCATCAGTACTAACTGCCCCTCCAAGCAACTTGACTCCATGTTGAGGACATGATATACCTGGTGGAAAGATACCAGTACTAGATCAACGTTGATCAACTGATGGCCAAAACACTTTTGTTTTATTCACTTTAAAAATGAGCCCCAATGACGGTCAACCTGTCTGAATGATATGTATGGTTGTTGCCACTTGATAGCATCACCAATCAAGGTCCCATCATCCAAATACCACGCCTACAACTTCAATGATACTCAGATTGGATGCACAGTACTAGTGGATGCAAGACTAAGGCAAAAAGAAAAGGCCCTAACGGATCCCCCCACCTGACCAAATGTAGATGGACCTCAGATATAATCTCGCAGACTGGCTATATAGATATTCAACCCATGGTGCAATATTGGGACAATATCTTTGGCTTAAGAAAGATTGCAAGAGTATTGACCTTTATCTTCATATATTGTTTCATCTTACATGATCTGATTTCTCAACAAACATATCAAACTTTGTCCAAGAAAATGTACTAGGCATATAGTGAGTCATAATTCTAGAAGTAAAAGGACATACATCTGCGCCGTTGATTGCCATTCTTACTAGAAGTTCATCCATTCTTTTCATGTTTGCATTGCCTTGCTTAGGTTCCTCCGTTCCTCATGAAGTGTAGCTTTTGGGTGGATCTCTGTTTTCAGAAATTTTCTTTCTCCCAAGCTTAGGATTTTCACTGGATGAAGATACCAATGAATGAATTGGAAAGTTTGGATTTTGTGGCCGCCCAACGACGTGTGGGTTAGGTCATAATCTGTCCTTGACGCTTATCCTTGTTCTCATTTCAACTTCAATAGGAGTCATCATGTTTCCAACAGCGTTTCTTTGTCATCATGTTTCCAACAACATTTCAACTTGAATAGGAGTCATCATGTCCTTGACACTTATCCTTCTTCCTTTTTTTTTTTCCTTGGTGTGAGTTACCTTAGGATCGATAACTTAAGTAGCTAGTTTCTTCTTTTGTGTTGAGGTCATCCAACTGCTGGTTCTGTCGTTCTTTCATTATGCGTATCTCTTCTAGATACTTAGCTTGAACTTCTTCAACAGTGGTTGTTTGAACATGTTGGGAAGCTTCGTGACTTAACTTGTCTAGGTTGTAAGCTTCTTCAACTTCACATGATGCATGAGCAGCATTCTTGTTCCTTGGTAAACAAACCATGGTGATTTTTGTTTGTAGAGACAACACAAATCAATGTCGTACCCTCAGTCAGTCTGCGCCAAATTGTGGAGGAAATTTCTGGCGTTCTCACCAACAATCAATCTCCGACAAGGAATCTGCCAAACACAGGTTAGTAACCAAAGGACACAGAAGAGTTGGTGCGGCCAAAAGCTCTCCAACAAGTCAGTTGTGGTGAAGACGATGAATGAAAAACTAAAAGATGAAATACAAGGTAACAATACTAAGAAAACCTTAGCCTTGATTGGGAGGGAGGCTACCCTTTTATAGATGATAGTTTAGCCATTATCCTTCCGTATTGATAAATGACATCATAGGATTCCTGTTATTCGAGGAAAAGTGTATTCTACCCTAACATCAAATATTTTTTCTTTTGTGTGCAAAATAACTGGAGTAATTAACTAAAACTAGTAAAGTGACAATGCAAACTAAGAAATACCTACAATGATGATGATGATGTCGTTTTAATAGAAATGGAATAATGATGGAATTGTTTTGAAATTGATTTTTGTTTGGAATTTTGGAATTAAATATAACTAATCAATGTTATCAGGACTAACCCGGACACCAACGCGAGGAAGGCACCAAAGTCACTGGGTTAGTGGTTCGACCTCCTCGAAGACTCATACACCAAAGAGGAAGCCCAAGTCCAAGATAAGGTAGACTTTGAAGCCAAAAAGGAAGCCACATGCAACTGTACCAATCTCAGAGGAGTATTTCCACCGAATCAAAGTCTCATAGGACAAAAGTACCATGATCCTAGAAGCACGCGGGATAGACGACTAAAGACAGAAGACCAAAAGTGAACAGTCATCTCGCCACCCCGCGAGTTGACCAGTTCCCAGACTGTTCGGTCATGTGCAAAATGACCGAGTTGATATGTTTAGGCACGCTTGCATGGCTGACCAATGATGAAGAGTTTGGGTCTAAATTAAGAGTTAGACATGATGTGAAAGTAGATGAGTGTGCCTTTTGTCGAAAACAAGGGCATTGGAAACAAGATTGTCCCAAGTTGAAACAAAAGATCAAAGAAGAAAATGCGAACGTTGCACAAGGTGAAAATAGTACGTGATGATGATTCAGACTACTCTTTTACTGCTTCAATATGGTGATTGCTCCAAAACTGAGTGGATTTTGGATTCTGGTGGTTTTAAGCATATGTGTTCCAATCGGGATTGGTTTACTAGTTTTACTAAGCTCGATGGCCGAAACGTTCGGTTAGGTAATGGCCATATCTGCCGAACACTTGGTATGGGAACAATCAAATTGAAGATGTTTGATGGAACAGTTAGAGAATTGGTGAATGTTCAATATGTACCAGATTTGAAAACTAATTAATCTCATCATCGTTTTAGGTACTTTGGAATCACATGGTATGAAAGTTGTTTTAGAAAACGGGGGTCTAATAATTGTTAAAGGTGCATGCGTTGTGTTGAAGGGGACAAGGAGGAAGAATTTGTACTTCCTAACAGGAAGCGTTGTTGGTGTAGGTGTTGACTATTCTCCATATTTGAAATTTGGAAGTGTGGTCTAGCGGGATGAAAGATCTTGGCTTTGAGATTGAACGAAACACTGTTTCATTTAGGCAACTTGATGTGGTTGATTATTTGAATGTGGAAGAGAGACCTCAAAAGATGGAGATTGATGCATCTCCGTGTGATGGAATTTGGGATGGGTACACAACTAATTTTAGTGATGAAGCCACAATTGAAGTTGTAAAAAATTTGAACCCATGAGTCAAGTGTAGCTGTGAGACCAATGGATGTAGGAAACCAATTGCGGTTTCGAGGTAGTGGAACATCTCCAATTGATGCATGCTTTGAAGTGGAGATGGTATTTGCAAGTTTGAACCCTATAGTGTTGAAGATGGAAAGTGGGTCCTTCATGGACCTTGCCCTTTGGGGCATTGATGGGCGTTTGATTTGATGTGGCCCTTAGGGGCGTGGTGGGCATTTTGAGATGTCCTTTTGGAAGAACTATGATGACTTGATCCTTGTGCAGAGGGTACGTAGGTAACTACTTTGTGGTGCAGTCGGTGTGAGAAGAAGAAGTTTCGAATGTGCTCGTGTGTGATTGGCTTAAATTTGTGAAATTTTTGCCGAGGTGGTGAATTGTTAGAAACTAGGTCCAGACCCATATCGAAACCAGTTAGTTCAATTAGAAGTTGATTTCCATTAGAAATCAAATTTGGTAATGCACACCACATGTTTCCTAAAAGGAGTTGAATTAGTTTGTAATATGGAAATTGAATCCATTAGAAACTGTCTATAACCACAAGGTTATATATATAGGTGTTGGTAGCCGGGTAACATACAGAGAACATTGAGAATTGAGTTGTGTGTATTGATGTGATATTGAACCCTTTGAAACTGAATATTGAAAAGTTGAAACCTTTGAAATTGATTTGTTCTTTCTTTTGTGTGTGTTTTTTTATTTTTTTATTACATCAAAATTTACTTTGATGAACAAATGCATAAGGTTTTGACTAACATGATTTTAGCCAAATAAAAAATGGTCGTACAAATTAAAATACATGCAACTGCGATTTTTACAACTAAAACAACTTCCTTGAAGATCTTTGGAATGGGAGGTGAGAGACGTTTGTCCAATCTATCAGTCACCAAAATATTGACTGCACTTGAGGAAGAGGGTGTACCAAGAGAGGATATGAATTCGCCAGGATGGTTTCCCATGATGACTTCCAATGCTAAAACACCAAAACTATATACATCGCATCTTTCAGTCAATCTCATTGTGTAAGCCAATTCTACAAATAAGTGAATATTAAATGAAAAAAATTGTGTTAGATATCTATTTCAAGTTTCGGAGATTCTAATGAATAGATTAATTAAAAAATAAAGTGTAACTAGATACCAATAGAAATTTTTTTTTTTTTTTTTTTTTTTTTTAATTAATTGGGAAGCCTATTTTAACTAAATCAGTAACCAAAAGATGCATTGTCTGGGATTGAACCCCATATCTCTAGTATCATCACCCAGAGATATTACCAACTAAGCTCGGTTGGCATCTGCGGAAAGAGTTCAGCTTTTGGCCGTAGCGCCCTAGTATAATATATTCGAACTCTGGTCTTAGTTATGTTGTATGATATTACCACGTGTTGTACTCGAGGTTTCTATTCTACTATTATAAATCTGAATAAAATTCAGGTTATTTCCCTTTAGAATTGTAACATAAATATGAGTATAATACCTTTAAAGTCGTGGTTTTGATAAATTAACATAGTACCCTTTAAGTAATGGTTTTATCGTAATTTAACATATTATTTATAGGCTGGATTTTTATTTATGACCAAGATATCTATAATTAAAAAAATATTCAAATTAATAAAATATTAAAAATTAATAATTTTTAACGGTGAATTCCTTTATAAAAAAAAATTAAAAGAAACTACCAAAATTTGTTTCACCTAAACATAATTGTTTTAACTTCTTTTTAGAGGACAAATTAAGTAATTGACAAAACTTAGACCAAAATTTAATTACGCATTACTATCGAAGGGAAGCTTAATTACACACAAAAGAAAAAGCTAAAAGGTAGAGTCTAGTACCAGGGGCCAAATAACCGTAAGTTCCTGCGTGTGTAGTCCAATTAGATGAATTTGGATTAAGATCTCTAGCGATACCAAAGTCAGCAACATAAGCCTCATATTCTGGATCCAACAGAATATTTTTGCTTGAGATGTCTCGATGAATTAGTGGCGGTGTGCAACCATTGAAACCGGCACTAGGTTGTTTGACATTAATTTTGTGACATTGGATGTCCATGGTTATCTCGCCTTGAGTTCATTGTTAGGAAAACCTCGTTGTACGCGCGTCATCCCGAGTCTTTGTCTTCGCGTCAAGTGTATCAAAAGTCTGTTTTTGGGTTTAGGACGTACGTACCTAGTTAGGGCGTACGTACGTCATGTTAGGCAGCAAACATGTTTTGGTCAGGACGTACGTACCTAGTTAGGGCGTTCGTACGTCCAAGCAGGCAGCGAACTTTTACAGTGTGGAGACGTGCGAACGTTGTTTCGACGTACGTACGTCCAATGTGGATTTCAGCAATTCCGGCCCATTTTGTGTGTGTTCCAACCCTAAGTATAAATAGGGTTTCTCTTCCAAAGAACAAGTCAGTTCTTTGGCCGTCCAATTCATCTCTAGTCTTGGAGTTTGTTTAGGTTTTGGTTTAGGTTGTTTTGGTGATTGAACTCATCTTCTTCTTCCCCATTCATCTTCTTCTTCCTTTTTCCCTATTCATCTTCTTCTTCATTGTTGAATAGTGATTTAGCTTCGAGTCTTCTTGTGTGTTCATCAAGAAGTCGAGTATCCTTGTGTGTTCATCAAAGAACTCTGGTGTAAGCTTGTTACATAGATCGGCTTCGAGTCTTCTTGTGTGTTCATCAAGAAGTCGAGTGTCTTGTGCGTACATCAAGGTGCTCTGGTGAAGTCAAGGTGTTAGAGATAACCAGTAGTGTCAACTCGCAGTGATTGCAGGTAGTTGATAGGTTTGTACATCTCTTTTCATCTAGTTGATTATTTGTTGTCATCAAGGCAACCGTGGACGTTTCCCAATTTGGGTTTTACCACGTTAGAAATATCGTGTGTTCTTTATTTGTTTATTGCTTTATTGTTTGTTTTACTATTGTTATATTGCACATATTTTGGGTTCTCAACCATGATGCATATGTGACAATGCACTGGCTACACCTTTAAGGATCGTTATCCTCTTGATCCAATCCAAACTAGCAATAATTTTGCTAAACAACCTCTCTGAAGATACTCGTAAATCAAAAATGAGTGTCGAACATGTGAACATATTCCATAAAGTTTCACAATGTTTCGATGTCTCAATTCTGTCAAAGCATGTATCTCAGCTGAAAATGACTTTAGATTGAGTTGCTCACCATCCTCTCTTGAATAAAATTTCTTCACAGCCACTACTTGTCCAGTTGACAAGACAGCCTTGTAGACACTTCCAAACCCTCCAACACCAATGCAGTTTTTGTCGTCAAACCCCTCAGTTGCTGCAATGATGTCATCATACACATTTTTACCATCGAAATCTCAAATGTAAAATAAATCAGAATTGATAACCTCTATTGTCTGAACCTCGGTGTCTATTTTTTTCTTGTAACATACAAAATATATTCCAAGAATTGCAAACAAAAGAGACAAAGAACCTCCCACAGAACCTAAGATCATTTTCACAATTTTCGATCTTCTGTTTGTACAACTGTGATCCAAGTCTGATAACTCGCAATGTTGCATGCCAGAAATGTTTCCACATAAGCCTTTGTTATGCTCAAATTGTTTTATTGATGCATCTTTCAATGCATTGCTCTCAGGAACATGACCTTCGAGCTCATTGTAAGATACATCAATAGAAGTCAAACTAATCATATCTTCAAACGAATGCGGAACAGAACCAGTGATCATATTGCGCGACAAATTTAAGCTCCACAACTTAGAACAATCTGCAATCTCTTTTGGTATCAGTCCACTGAAGCTGTTACTAGACAAGTCTAAAGTTTCTAGACCATTCAACTTTCCAAGCTCTTTTGGCAGATTTCCATCAAGATTGTTACCACTAAAATTTAGTTTTGACAATGATGTCAACTTCCCTAATTCTCTTGGAATCTCTCCTATCAAATGGTTTTTTGAGATATCAAGATCTCCTAGTATTTTTAATTCAGCCAACCCAGTAGGTATCCTACCTGTGATATTGGTATTAGAGATTCTGATGTCGGTAAGATTTTTGAATCCACTCCAATTGTTTGGGAGCTCACCATACAACTTGTTGTTACTCAAATCAATGTAATTGAGTTTCTGATGGTATGTGCTGAAGACATCTGAGATGTTTCCATGGAGCAAGTTTTCATCAAGTCTAAGTCTAATCAAGTTTTTACAATTTTTTAAAATATTTGGGATGGGACCAATGAAATTATTTTTAAAGAGAGACAATTTAGTTAGATTTTGTAAATCACATAAAAAAGATGGGATTGGACCCGTGAAATGATTTGATGACAAATCTATCCCCTCCAAAGATTTCAAACTCCCTAATTCTATAGGAATGAAACCAGAGAGTTGATTGTTATAGAGGTATAAAATGGTTAGATTATGTAAATTACCTAAAGAGGATGGGATTGGACCAGTGAAACTGTTATTTTGTATCGCTAGTTCAACGAGAGAATTCAAGTTTCCTAGATCTAAAGGAATTGAGCCAGAAAGTTTATTCTCATAAAGATACAAAAAATTCATATTTTTCAAATTACCAATGGAAAAAGGAAGTGAACCATTGAGTTGATTTGAATAGATAGATAGCTTGGTTATTTTAGTTAAATTACCTATGGTAGTTGGAATTGGGCCTGTTAAACGATTTCTAGAAATCAACAGTTTGCTAATGTTGAACAAGTTTCCAAATTCCAGTGGAATGCAACCACTAAAATTATTGTCAGAAAGATAAAGGTGTTGAAGACTTGTTAGCTGGCCAATCTCGGGTGGAATATGTCCAGAAAAATGATTGGTACCAAAATCAATGTGAGTGAGTTGGGAAAGATTAGCAATATGGACTGGGATGGTTCCATAGAAAAAGTTGTTAAAGAGATCTAAAACAGCTAGATTATGAAGAAATGAGAATGGAAAGTTTTGAAGTGTACCACTTAGACCCAAGTTTGATACGTTCAATTCGACAATCCTTCCCATCTTATTGCATGATATTTGATTCCAAGTTCTACAATGAGAAGAATAATTAGAGGAAGAAAAAACCCACGAAGATAGGTTTGCATGAACTTCACCATCAAGACTGTTTTTCCATTTGAGAAGAGCATTGGCTTCTCCAAAAAGAGTACTAGTAGTAGAAGCATAACACTTAACAAGAAAAGAAGAAAACACGAGTAAAGATAGTAACACAAGGAAAGAGAGCAGTTTGTTGAAGTGAGATGCAGCCATGGTTATTTTCAATTAAGCTGTTGTTTGCTATATGATTAAAACATGCATGGTGCGCTATTTATAAATGCTATATTTCATCAATCTTCTTTAATTAATTGTGTTCAGACACAATGAAGTTTTGGCTCCAGACACTTCAATTTCAACTAAGTTAGACTTGACTTGGAACTGTATAAATGCAAAGAAAAGATCACAAAAACATGATCTGCTGAATACAAAATTGATATGACCTGTTAATTATTTCGCAAGGCAATGAATGGTCTAGCTCGCGCAACGTTATTAATCTATGCATATAGACAAATTAGGACGACTTCATTTTCAAAAAAAAAAAAAAAAAAGTAGGACGACTTTGTAGTCGTCCACAAAGCGTTGTTATAGTTCACTAAAGTTCAACAAAGCGTTGATTCCGTGATGTTGCTGTTACACATATATTTTGAAGCCTCTTATATTGACTTTAGAGAATTAGAGGCATACCCATAGTTGAAAATTTTGTTTTGGGGCAATTATATGATCTCTGAAATAATGAATTAAGCTGTGGATATTCGATCTTTTTTGTCGAAAAGTAGAGGTTGTGATTACGCATTTATTTTATTTTAGTATAAATCAAAAACTATTTATATTCCACGTCTGTATTAACCATATTTGTGAAGTTGGTCAATACATTAATGAATGATGATGTGTAAATGATATGAACAATAATAATAAAGTAGAGACATGAACACCATTGTATACGTGGTTCGGCAATTGTGCCTACATCCACGGAGAGAGAGAAAGAAGTTTATTATAGTAGTGGTGGTGATACAAAATGGGAGCTCGATTATGAGGAGAGCTCGAGAGAGATGAGACCTGAGAGGTGAGGTCTCATCATGAGAGATTGGGGAGGTCGTTGATCATGAGACCTCACCATGAGATCGTGTTGAGAACATTAGACTATCATCAGATCAGAACATGTGAGAAGATGAGAACATCTGAGAAGATCAGAACATGCCTAGAATGAGTAGCTTGCCTTCATATTTATAGGCTACAATGTAACTCCATTCTTAACATTTACTAGGGTAATAATGAGAGAATATCTTTGTAGTAATTGGCTTTAACTTTGTAACTTGTGTCATCAAGAGAGAGCCCATTAGATGTTGACGCGTGGCACCATGATGAACGGTAGAGATGGTGCCACATGTATGTTGTATATAGTACCCCTACATAAGCCCCCTCTTTTTAGGTTGAACGGGGTTCGGGCTGAAAAGAAGTAATCGAACCGATCTAGCCCCCAAGATGAATGAAATATGGGGTTCTTTAACGAAGTCGATCCGCCCCAAATTTTGATGAGCTTGATCATTGAGATTTGCAGAACGCGATGAAGGTCCCTTGTGGTAATTGCAACTCGATCATGACTTTGTGTATAGCGAGCTAGTTAGTTCCAGGGAGACCTGGTAGCTCGTTCAGAAGGCATGTAGACGAGATGGACAGCTGCAAGCAGGTCGTACTGAAGTGGGTCCTCCTGTATGCTTTGGTGGTTGGTTTCGGTCATGCTTGAAGGTGGTCGCGTTTGTGTGATCGAATTGCATAGACCTGATAATGTTAGCATGCGAAACATTATAAAATTCAATAAAAGACTTACATGGAATTGTACGTCTTCCTTATGACTTGTATGTACTATCTTTGTCGCCTTGTGACTGAACACTTCGATAGATGTGGCACTTTGGAGTGGAAATGTAGCTCGTTTGAGAAAGAGCATTGGTTGACCAAGTGTTTTGAGAGTTACTTGGAACCTTTTGGTTCCCGATCTAGTGAATGGTCGCAGCGTGGAGACCTGTTTGACAATTCTCGGGCATGTGGCCTTTGTGGGTCTACATTGCGTTGAGAGTGAATGCGTTCGACCAGGCGTGTGGCTAGAGAATTGTGGTTGAGGTCGTCCCGCATACGAGTGACTCACTAGTCATTGAGGGTGGCCATATTTTATATCAAGCATTTCACTTGTAAAGAGTTCAGTGAAAGCAATGTGGCACATTTGTGCAAAAATAGCTCATGGGGAGTGAGGTCGTTGATCATGAGACCTCACCATGAGATCGTGTTGAGAGCATTAGACTATCATCAGATCAGAACATGTGAGAAGATGTGAACATCTGAGAAGATCAGAACATGCCTAGAATGAGTAGCTTGCCTTCATATTTATAAACTACAATGTAACTCCATTCTTAACATTTACTAGGGTAATAATGAGAGAATATCTTTGTAGTAATTGGCTTTAACTTTGTAACTTGTGTCATCAAGAGAGAGCCCATTAGATGTTGACACGTGGCACCATGATGAGCGGTAGAGATGGTGCCACATGTATGTTGTATATAGTACCCCTACAACGTCTCTTTCTTTGAATTTCATGTTTCTATAACAAGAAATTGGGGTAAAGGAACATGTTCTAACGTTTTGTTAGGATATAAGTCCGACCAACCTTTCTTTAGGCCTAAGATGCGGGTTTAAGTTTTGTTAGGATTTAAATCTATTATTCGGGCTTTCATTATTTCTAGCTAGGACCAGTCCGCATACTTTCAATTTATCTGTACTTTTAAAATTTCATAATTGCCATTGCAGTTGATTAACATGTTACTCCCTCCGTCCCAAATTATAAGTACATTTTGGAATATTCTACTTATTAAGAAAACATCATTTATTGTTTGTCTATTAATTTTATTTTCTAATTTACCCCTATTTAATACTAATTACAATGTCTAACTTTTCACTAGAATAATTACTCTAATCTCAAAGCAAGGGTAGTATAGACAAATGAACCATTTAACTTAATTAATATGTGTTGAAAAGTCAAAAGCAACATATATTTTGGGACAATCTAAAATGGAATAAGATACTTATAATTTGGGACAGAGGGAGTAAATATTAATCAACTAATATTATTTGCTTGAATTGTCAGAGTTGAACAACTAAATAATATTAGTTGTTTGAATTGTCGGAATTGATCAACTAAATAATATTAGTTTTTTTCAATTGTCGGAGTTGATCAATATGCTGATCAACTAAATATTAGCTTATGGTTTTACCACTCTCTCTCTCTCAAAACCCTAGATCTATTTGTATTTAGTTTTTAGGGTTATGCATATAGAGTATAGGTTTTTAGAATTTTAGGATGTATTTAAAATAACATTAAGATGTACTTAAGACAACATTCTACTAAGGTTCACCTTTTCCATTGGGTTTAGGGGTATAGAGATACTACATTAAGGTGTACTTGCCTTTCTTAAAGAAAGAAAACAAGAAGAGGAGTAAGATATCACTTGCCTTAAAGCAATCTTCCACTTCTAACAGTTAAGTCATTCTTCAATATATTAACCTGAATTCCAAATCCCTTTAGCTTTCTTATTAACAGAAGTAATTAATCACCAACGTTAACATAGCAAATGAAATTCAAAGATAAACATGATGAAAGGTCAGGCACAAAAAAATAAAGAAACAGTGAAAGAAGAACATTTTATAAAAGGTAGTGTGGTTGTCGACTCAAAAGAGAAGAGATAAGGATAAGGCTAATTGGGTGTCCTTGTCCTAAGTCCACCAACAGTCCAAGTAAGGGCGCAATTCAGAAATAAGAATCATCATATAGCCATACTCAAGCATAAAACATAAAAACATATTTCCTCTTAGATAATTATAGCAACACATATTCATATTCGCACATGTATAAACTAACAAATATCAAACATAGAAAAATATGGACCATACATGTACTTAAGACAATATTCCACTAGGGTTCACGATTTACATTGGGTTTAGAGGTATAAAAATACAACATTAAGATGTACTTAAAAAACCATTCCACTAGGATTCACGATGGGGTTTAGGGGTATAGATACATGACATTATGGTGTACTTAAGACAACTTCAGGGGCAGCTCAAGGGGTATGCAGGGGATGCAGTTGCATCCGGCCCCTGCAATTATAAAAAAACCCTTTTTCATAAACTCTTTTATACTATCATTATATAATATTATATAATTTTGTCTAATAAAATTTTGGTTTATTCCAAAACTTTGTGGAACAACTTTGGTTTAGGATCTTAAAAGCTTTAGGCCCAATCCACTTACACTCTTCGGATTCAATCCCATATCGGACTCTTTAATTCTCTGTCTCCTTGAGTCTTAATTTTTTTTATCTATCACTCTTTTATTTGTCTTCGTTTGTTGGAACAATTAAGCTAGAAGATACAAAATAATTTCTCAACAAAAAAAAAAAAAGTTTTTATTAATAGTTCTTATTAATTTGTTTGTGTATTGTTGTGACCTACCGGTAAGTGTTTCAATGATTGGAAGAAGCCATTAGAAAATAAAGCTAATGAAAATTATCTTTAATGGCCGGAAGAATCTTTTAGACATTGAAATTAATCAAAAATGATATCTTCGATCAACGATGTCCCAAAACGGATTGAATGAGTTGGCTATTATATCTATCTCAAAGGTTTGTTGGAAAGTCTTGACTGCTTGAAAATAATAAGCGACTTCCCAAGAATCAATATTCGAAGAAATATATTTTGTTCAATCAAAATGATGATAGTTATTTTTTTGTTATGTTCGAACAAAACAATTAATTATTTGCAATTATTATTTATGTTTTGTTAAATAGATGTGTATTTTAGTTAAAATAAAAATAGAAGTGTATTTCCATTTTACTTTAACTTAGATTTTGAAGGCCCTATTTTGGAGCTTGTATCTGGCCCAAAATTGTTTGAGCCGCCACTGGACAATATTCCATTAGGGTTCAGAGTTCCTATCAGGTTTAGGGGTATATGATTGCAACATTAGAGTGTACTTAAAATAGGTGTACTTATAACAACCCACTAGGTTTCACTATGGCGGTTTAGGGGTACAGATACATGCATGGCATTAGGGTATACTTAAGATAATATTCCACTAGGGTTTACCATTCCCATTGTGTTTAGGGGTATAACAACATTGGGTTGTACTTAAGATATCATCACTAGGGTTCATCATTCCTATTGGGCTTAGGAGTATATTTACATGAAATTTAAGGTTATACTTTAGGGTTTAGTTTAGGATTTATGGTAGTGCTTTTGTAACGACCCAACCTATATCACCACTGATATTGTCCTCACTTAGCCACTGCGGACGTCCGACAGTGTGGGGTTTTATGGGCAGCAGTCTAATTCCCAGGAGGTCACCCATCCTGAGACTACTCCCACCCGAGCACGGTTAACTCTAGAGTTCTTTTAGTCAAATCTTTTGAGTCAAGAAGAAGATATTCGAGATCTAAACTTATCGAAAGATCCATCGATCTTCTCAAGAAAGCCTAGTCTCAGTCGCAAGTAAAAATAGTGGCATTAATTTTGACAGTGCTTGTTGAAATAGCCAACATTTTGACACTACTGAGTACTGACCCAGTTTTTTATATGTTCAGAGTGGAATGCACATTTGTTGGATGTATTACAAAGAAGGAATTCAATATATTTGGACTTATTATTTAAAATTGATATTTTATTTTACATTATATTTATATTGAGTAATTGAGATGATCGACTAAATTACTTATCAATTTATTTTTGGGTGATATAAATGAGACATGAAGAGTAAGGTGCTTATTATTTTTTAGTTCTTTTTATTTTTATTGTCAGAAAAATTATAATAAATATAGACTTTAAAAGGCTTAAGAAAAAAATTAAAAAAATTAAAATAAGGGATAGAATGGTATAGCTAAGTTAGGATTGGTGCATTAGATAAGTCCTAGGTACAATGGATAGTAAAATATTATTAAAATAATTGTTTGGGACACGTGCTCACAAATATAGAGAAGAAATAACTTAAATTTGGACATACGTGTCATATTAACTAATTGTTACGGTCAGATTTGGAACAAAATGAAAAAATGACCAACTGTGAGTGACAAAATCTTTTTGTTGCAAGTAACCCAAGCGTCAAGTAGTAAGATGTGTGCATTACAGAAAACTTTAGAACCTTCTAGTAAGCTAGCTAGCTGAAATTGGAAAATTTGGACCCAGCACATGTAGCCCAGCCATCTTTCCATTTTCCGGTGCAGGCAAAAGCCCATCACCAGACAACTCTTTCTTTCCGGCCAGCGTGCCAGTCTCTAGTACTTCAAATTTAGATAAAAGTTTAGCAATATATTAAAATCCAACCCACTAAAGATTACAAAGCCTGATCAGCATGCACTAAGAAGTGATGATGGTCAGCTCTCAGTTCATCAGTACTTCAATGACAATGTGTCTTCCCGTTAATATAAATTGGGTCAAAGCCCAAATAACTAATAGAAGCCCAAATCAGTAGGTGTTCTTGTGATGTGTACATCTGGTAGCTAGGTTGGACTTTGGAGAATTGAAGCTTTGGGTTTGGGTTAACTGCAACAATAAAACATGGTATGTATGTTGGTATAGACTATAGAGTAAGCTTCTTTGGTGTCATCAGGTGTAGTGCACCATTGGTAGGTAGGAGGCATGAATAACAACAATTGGAATAAGTTGTTCATGCTTTGTATATTTAGTGTGTGTATAGAGATGGTATATTAAAACCTTGTTCTACTACAATTCTACAAATTCACATTTGAAAAAGAACAAGACTTAGGAATAAGCTACAACTAAAGAATTTTGTCACACATAATTTTTGCAGATGTTGAAATGTTGGAGGTAAACCAAATTATGCAAGTAAGTTGTTGATTGAAGCTAAGGTATTGTTTAAAATGTAGAAAAGTGACGTGTGGAGGTTACAAGTAATGAATTCCTATTTGCAAAAAAAAAGTAATGGATTCCTATTAGGAATCGGTTTCCTTATTTGGCAACAAGTGTGGTGGAATTCTATTGGGATTCAATAAGGTTTTCTAATCTATTAGAAATCTAAATTGTTGTTGATTTAGGAATTGGGTTACCAATTGGATTAACCAAAGAGGTTATAAATATTAGTCTTGTGTAACCATAAGAATTTGAGTAAAGAAGAAAATATGTGTGAGGAAACCTAAACTAAGGTTTCATTAGTTTTTTGTGTAGTTCACTTCTTAATTATCAATAAAGCTATCTCTCTTTGTCCCATGGATGTAGGCATATTGCCGAACCACATATATTATTGTGTTTCCGTATTTCTGCTTTAGTTTAGATATTTTGTGTTTGTTTCTTCATTAATTCTATCAAGATCTTGTGTATTTATCATAACAATTGGTATCAAGAGCCGAAGGTTATTCCTTTGGGTTGAAGACGGGATTTCGGATCGGTTTTGTTGGGTTTTAGGAATCTGTTCAGATTCGACACCCTGTAGTAAAACGGCCATAACTTTGTGCTCGGATATTGAAACGACTATTCCTTTTTTGTGTTGGAAAGTAGTCTCGTCAGGATTTCTATCAATATATGGTACGTTCTGTGGTTCGAAGTATTCTGTTCTCAGTACTTCGTTGAAGTTGACGGTTTCGATTTTTCTTAGTTTGTTGAAAATCCAATCTTGGTTTTTTTTTAGTGGTATTGATTATTGAAGAGAAAATGGCTGATTCGAATTCTTCAAATTCCAGCAGTAAGTACATAAAGGTGCATGGATTTGATATTATCAAATTCAATGGGAAGAATAACTTCACATCATGGCAAACTGATGTGAAAGATATTCTTGTTAGTATGAAGCAGATGAAAGCCCTAAAGGGGAAACCTGAAACGGCAAAGTTGCCAACAGGTTGGACGAATGGTGATTGGGAAGAGTTTGATCAACAGGCCTGCAGTACGATTAGGTTATGTTTGACGAGGGATATCACACACAATTTTACCGGTGAAACCTCAGCAAATGAGTTATGGGAGAAGTTAGAGAAGCTCTATCTTAGTAAGGACATGACGTCAGAACTCTATCTAAAGAGGCGTTTGTATTCGACAAGATTTACACCTGGTAAGTTTGTGATTGATCATATTAATGATTTTAATAAGATCTGTTCTGATTTAGCAAACATTGATGTGATACTACCTGATGGTGAGAAAGCTATAATTTTATTATGTTCATTACCATCTCCGTGGGAAACAACAGTTGATTATTAATATTTTATTGCAAATAAAAAGACAACAAAACAGTTGGTCTATGATGATGTTGTTTCGATGTTACAATCCAAAGCCATTAGAAAAAAAGAAGTTGATGATGAAGTTCAGGCTGAGGGTATGTATTTTAGAGTTAGATGATCACATATAGGTTCGTCGAGTTCTAAAAGTCGTTCTAAATTTCGGAAAAGAGATTTGAAGGATGTTGAGTGTTATTAATGTCATAACATGGGTAATTATAGTAAAGATTGTCCTAAGGTTAAGGCTAAAGAAAAGAAGAAGAAGAAATCTAATCCGAACACTGAAGTTGCTAACATTGCTCAAAGTAGTGATGAGGTAACAAAGTCTATTGGAGACAATGAGGATGAGGTGTTAACAGTTACATCAAATAGCTATTTAGCTGAAGGATGGTGTCTTGATTCAGCTGCTTCGTATCATATGTGTCCCGATAGGGAGTCTTTCGCAACTTACAGAGAAGTAAATGGTGGTAAAGTCTTTACGGGCAATTTGAATGCATGCAAGACAGTTGGTGTTGGTACAGTACGGATCAAGGCACATGATGGAGCTGCAAGAACTTTGTCAGAAGTCAGGCATGTTCCTGATTTGAGAAAGGGTTTGATTTCATTAGGTGTACTTGAAGATAGTGGTTTCAAGTTTACCGATGAGAATGGTCTCTTGAAGGTTTACTATGATGACAGGTTATATTTGATGGGCGAAAGACATGGAAACTGATATTTTCTTGTTGGAGATATAGTTTCAGGTGGAGCTATGGCTATGGTTTCTCAAGAGGTTGATGAGAAATAATTAACTTCTACTAAGTTATGGCATATGCGGCTAGGGCATATGAGTGAAAAAAGTTTGTCTATATTGAATAAAAAGGGTTTGTTTGGTGGCCAGAAAACTTGCAAGCTCGATTTTTTGTGAGCATTGTGTATTTGGCAAGCAGTGCAGAGTTCGTTTTGGTACCGCTATTCACCGCACTACGGGTACTTTAGATTATATACATTCGGATGTATGGGGTCCCTCTAGAACAGTTTCTAAGGGAGGAGCAAGGTGGTTTGTGACTTTTATCGATGATTTCTCGCGGAGAGTTTGGTTGTACACCATGAAGCACAAAAATGAAGTCACCGATTTGTTTAAGAAGTGGAAAGTTATGGTTGAAAAACAGACTGGCCGTGTTGTGAAATGGATACGTTCTCACAATGGTGGAGAATACACTGAAGACCCATTGAAAGTTTATTGTGCAGAACAAGGTATCGTTAGACACTTCACAGTAAAAGGTACACCACAGCAGAATGGGGTAGCTGAGCGTATGAATCGCACACTACTAGAAAAAGCACAGTGCATGTTATCCAATGCAGGTTTGGGTAAAGTATGGTGGGCTGAAGCAGTAAATACGGCGTGCTATCTCGTGAATCGATCACCATCTACAACCATTGATTGTAAGACACCTACGGAAGTTTGGTCTGGTACACCTCCTAATTATTCAGATTTGAAGGTGTTTGGTTATTCTGCTTATTTTCATATCAGAGAAGATAAGTTAGGAGTCAGGGCCAAGTAAGCTATTTTCTTGGGATATCCACAAGGTATTAAGGGTTATCGTTTATAGTGCCCAGAGTTGAATAAATTCCAGATCAGTCGTAATGTGACCTTTAATGAGAAAGCAATGCTTGATTCAAAAAAGTTCACAGGTTGGGACTCTCAACATGAGGGTGATGATAATGACAGTGATGGTGACGATACCATGCAGGTGGAGCATAATGTTCCATATTCGTCTACAATAGATAAAGAGGTGACTGTTGTACAGATACCTACAAGTTCAGAGGTTACTATGGATTCACAAGTAACTACAGACACATATCCAGACACATATCCAGACACAGAGAGTATAGATGATGAGATTGAAGAGGAGGTTCCTCTTGAAGATACTTTACAGCAGCAACAATTAGAGCAGCATCATGAGTGGCCATCATTAGCATCTCAACGTGAACCACGTTTGAGAAAAGCACCAGTTCGACTTGGTTTTGAGGATAGTGCATCTTTTGCATTATCAGTATTTTGTGATGACGAGCCTTCTACCTTTAAGAGGGGCAATGAGGAGTTCTCATTCTCTTGAATGGAAGTCAGCGATGGATGAAGAGATGAAGTCTCTTCACAAGAACAATACTTGAGAACTTGTAAAGTTGCCTAAGGGTCAAAATTCGATTGGTTGCAAGTGGGTTTTCACAGTGAAAGATGGTATTCTAGACTCTAAGGGTACAACTAGTGGTGTATGTTATAAGGCAAGATTAGTGGCTAAGAGATATGCACAAACGGAAGGTGTGGATTATAATGAAGTTTTCTCTCCGGTTGCTAAACACACTTCCATCCGAGTCTTGTTAGCTTTGGTGATGCAGTTTGATTTAGAGCTCAAGCAACTAGATGTCAAAACTGCTTTCTTGCATGGAGATTTAGAAGAGGACATATATATGTTACAGCCCGACGGTTATAAAGTTGCTGGTAAAGAAGACTATGTATGTGTGCAAACTGATGAAGTCTTTATATGGATTGAGGCAAACACCACGACAGTGTTATAAGAAGTTTGACACATTTATGTTGAAGCAGGGGTACTCTAGAAGTGAATATGATTTGTGTGTCTATTTCATAAAGCTTCGAGATGGGTCTGTTATATTTCTCTTACTCTATGTGGATGACATGTTTGTAGCTGCAAAGAGCAAGTCATGTATTGTTTCTTTGAAGAAACAATTGAGTAAAGAGTTTGAGAAGAAAGTTTTAGGAGAGTTGTTCACTAAGGTGGTTTTTGGAGTCAAGTTTAGGCATTGTCTTAACTTTATCAATCTCTCCAAATGTTGAGGCCCTTCGGGGTAGTGGCATTTATGGGCGTGTGGGGGCAAAGATGAGATGATCCTTGTGTGGTGCAGGAGAAGTACGTATGAGTTCATATGGTCGGCTCAGATTTTACAATCTTCGCTGAGATGGAGAATTGTAGAAAAGTGACATGTGGAGGTTACAAGTAATGGATTCCTATTAGGAATCGGTTTCCTTATTTGGCAACAAGAGTGGTGGAATTCTATTAGGATTCAATAAGTCTTTCTAATCTATTAGAAATCTAAGTTGTTGATTTAGGAATTGGGTTACCAATTGGATTAACTAAAGAGGTTATAAATATTGGTCTTGTGTAACCATAAGAATTTGAGCAAAGAAGAAAGTATGTGTGAGGAAACCTAAACTAAGGTTTCATTAGTTTTTTGTGCAGTTCACTTCTCAATTGTCAATAAAGCTATCTCTCTTTGTCCCGTGGATGTAGGCATATTGCCGAACCACGTATATTATTGTGTTTCCGTATTTCTGCTTTAGTTTAGATATTTTGTGTTTGTTTCTTCATTAATCATATCAAGATCCTGTGTATTCAGTATAACATAAAAGTCATTACTTTTTATCTCTAATGGATTATGATGATCAACTTCTATGTTTTTTCTTAGCTTTCGATGTATGGTCCCCAAGCAGTTGTCAAGACGAACCCAACCCACTTTCAGATGGATCTATATATGTGAAGTAATCAAGTAATTATAAAATAAGAAGAAGAACTTGAAAAGGAAATTTTGATTGTCATATGTTGGATTCCCACTAAAGTAGTAAAAACATGGTAATGTATCTTTAATAGACGCTTTATATAATTCAAGCAGATGTCTATTGTCTGCAACAACAATCATACTTTACTGTCAATCCATGAATGCTTTATATAATTCAAGCAAGTGTCCGGTATGTGTTATGGGAGAAATCCATCCTTGAAGCGACATGAAATTAATTAGAAAGCATTCTGATTTGAATAATCTATTGACTGGTGTCAGAGTATTCTTCAGTTTTTTTATTAAACAAGCCAATAGGATAAGATGGCAGCAACAACATCAACAACCATGATCTTGGGTAGCTCATCAAAATGTGATTGTGGTATTATTTTGCATTAGAAAGTGGAGTTTCACATTCTATTGTGCCTTCCTGTGATGTCTCTTTTGCGATTCAAATCGGTATGTAAGCTAGTCTAGCTTGGTATGAAAGATTCAAAGTTCTGCTTTTATTAATCAACATCTCCAATATATCACCATCATTTGAAATATAAGGACTACAATCTGTTAATCTTGGATCGTGGTTACCGAGTGGAGAGGTTTAGTTGTTGCCCGCTCAGCCTTTTCTTCATCAAGGGCAACAATTATGAAGTGCCCTCGAAAAAATTAGTGTATAGAAACGACCCCGTTCCGTTTTGCTCGAGATCGTGAAGATAAAGCCTGAGAGTCCCTTTAGGAAAGGGCGGAAATGAAAAGAGTCTTAAACTCAACTACTTTATTAGATTCACCTTCTTTTCTTGATTTCCAAGATAATGCCGGAAATATGGTCACCTGCAACAGCATTCTTTGTCTGCACATTTATGATTTATCGCAAGTCATCAGTATTCAGTAATAAACTGAATGTTTGTTTGTGAAACCCTGCAACCAGAAAATTAAGAGCTCTCCCACAATCACCGCCTTTTCCTCCACCGCCACTAGATAAGGATCACCCCAACATCGCTCTTGGATTTGGATTTGATGTTAAACCAATGATATATTACAAGGACGTAAGAATTTTCACTTTCGACAGCAATCCTAACTTGACTCGAGTTGAGGTTTATATACAGCCTTAATACTGATTCTTGGAGAACTATAGATGCTGTTTTGCCTGTTGATATTATCAAATCGAATCCTAAAGCACCATATCGAAATGGAACATATTGCTGGTCAGAAGGAAAAGTCGCGCATTCTTCAGAATATAAATTCCAAGGTGCAATGATTATATTGTTTCATTTGAATATAGTGAGGAGGTGTTTGGAACTATGTCTTTGTCAGATGCTGATGGCGTTAAGTCGAATCGGTGTCCACAGTTGGCCATCATAAGGGATAACATTGCATGGATTAACAGGGTGGTTAGTGCACCACATGAAATCTCAGTGGATCCTGTATTTGAAATCTTGGTGTTAAATGTATATGGTGTCAATGAGTCTTGGACTAAACTCTATGAGGTTGGCTCCTTAATATGCTTTCAAGGAATGGAAATTTCCTTTTCTTTCTAAGGGACATGAAGCTATACATACACAACCTTGTTAGTTTGTTACTCAGGAAAATATTTACTGGGCGAGGATTTCTTTTAGCTGACCTGATGCTACCAGTTATTGAATATACAAGGAAAGCCTAGTCTCAATTGAAAGTGGAGATGGTAGAGCTATAAATCTGACTTGTGTGGTACGTAAGTAACTAAACTACGTATGACATTAATACCTTTCTTAAATGAAACCGGCACTCGGTTATTTGACATTAATTTTGTGATATTAGTTATCTCGGTTATCTCGCCTTAAATTCATTGTTAGGAAAACACGGTTGTACGCACGACGTCCTGTGTTCGTGTCTTTGAGTCGTGTGTCAAAGTCAAGTTTTGGGGTTCAGGACATACGTACCTAGTTAGGACGTATGTACGTCCATTGAGGCAGCAAACATGTTTTAGTCAGGACGTACGTACGTAGTTAGGACGTTCGTACGTCCAAGCAGGCAGCAAACTTTCTACGTCACAGGACGTACATACGCTATTTCGACGTACGTACGTCCCATATGAAATTCGTCCAATCCGGCCCATTTTGTTTTGTTTCAAACCCTAACTATATATAGAGTTTCTCCACCAAAGAACAAACTAGTTCTTTGGCCGTCCAATTCATCTCTAGTCTTGGAGTTTGTTTAGGTTTTATTTTAGCTTGTTTTGGTGATTGAACTCATCTTCTTCTTCCCCATTCATCTTCTTCTTCTTATTGAATAGTGATTTAGCTTCGAGTCTTCTTGTGTGTTCATCAAGAAGTCGACAATCCTTGTGTGTTCATCAAGGAACTCTGGTGTAAGCTTGTTACATAGATCGGCATCGAGTCTTCTTGTGCTTTCATCAAGAAGTCGAGTGTCTTGTGCGTACATCAAGGTACTTTGGTGAAATCAAAGTGTTAGAGACCAGTAGTGTCAACTCGCAGTGATTGCAGGTAGTTGATAGGTTTGTACATCTCTTTTCATCTAGTGGATTTATTTGTTGTCGCAAGGACAACTGTGGACGTTTCCCATATTGCGTTTTACCACGTTAAAAATATCGTGTGTTTTTTATTTGTTTATTGCTTTATTGTTTGTCTTACTATTGTTATATTGCACATATATTGGGTTTTCAATTGGTATCAGTCGCAGGGCGCTAGTTATGGAGCGTAATGGCTCACGCGTAGATCCTATGAGTGCAATAATGGTTCATGAGTCTGCTTATAATAATTTTATTGCTAAATCGTCTAAATCCACAAAACCAAAATCTGATTTTGAAAAGGATGATAATTTGTATGTTGTTAGCAATAGTGATTGGGCTCTTCTTTACAGGCTTTCTGCAAAAGAATGTGAACGGTTACAAAAAGCTAATATTGATTTGCAGGAAAAGTTCATTAAAGCTAATTGTAATTTGTCTACTATTTCTGATAATTTTTGTTTTGAAGATAATGATGTTTTGCAGACTAAGGTTGATTCTCTAGAACAACGACTCAGATATTGTGCAGAAGACTATATGCTTCAAGGGGAAGTTTATGAATCCAAAATTGAAAATTTGGGAAAGGCTAATCTTTCTTTGCAGGATAAAGTTGAGACTCTTGAAAAACAAATTTCTTATGCTGCAGAGGATGCAATTTCTATTTCTCAATTATTTGAAAAAGAAAAACTTGACTTGTTATGTAAAATTGCAGCTTTAGAGAAGGCCAATAAGAAGGTTGACGAAAAATACAAATCTCTATTGGTGGAGTATGAGGTTACAAAGAACGATTTAACGTCTACTCAACTCCAATTGCAGGTTTTGGACAAAACTAAATTCGACTCTCCTATTGCTAGTTCTACTAGACTATCTAGTGTGACTCTTCTGTAAAATCTAGTTTGCCTGCCTGCCTACCCACCTATTGAGACTAGACTTAATACTAATATTTTTCAGCATGTTTCTGGCAAAAATGTTAAGTCTAAGGCTAATGGTACGGGTGTTTTTGCTGGTAAGACATCTTGTTCTCATAGTGGAGGTACAGGTCTTGTTAAGGCACCATGTCACAAATACAATGGTGACATACATGTTTCATCTTCTACTACCACATCTTCTTCTAAGAATTCTTTGAGTAAGTCTAATGTTTTTCATTGTTCTTATTGTGGTAGAGTTGGTCATTTGGATATCTTTTGTTGGGATTTTAATCAACATGTTTCATCCTATTCTCGTGTTTCTCATCGTTATAATCATGTTGCTTCTAATGTTGCTTCTTGTGCATTTTCTAGACCTTGAAATTATAATGGTTTTCATCACAGGTTTAAGAAAAACAGGTATTCCAACACAAGGAAGTCTAAGACTAAGATGGAAATAGTTAAGGACAAGTGTATTGCAAAGCTTGTTAAAGAGAAATCTCATATCTTTTCAACTCTCAAGGTGTGCACGCCTAGTGTTAAACAAGTATGGGTAAGAAAAGATAAGTTGCAGGTTTTTCTGAACTTGTAAAAGTCTGGTGATGTCCCATATTTGGGATGATGTAGTTTGTTTCTAGCCTTGTGTTATTTGAATTGCATATTTCTCTAACCACATAGGCTATTTGTTTGGTGCTAGCTTCTATTTTTTATGCTTTGTTTGTTTAGCTTTCAGATCATGCTGCATGTCTGAATACATTGTTCAATCTTTTGTTTATCCCCATATATTGCCTCTTATTTTTGTACGGATTGGGATTGGCTACTATTTTGGGAATTTCGTGATGCATTCCTCTTCAGTTTTATGGTACATATGTTCTTTTCTCTTTATCTTCTTGTTAAGGTTTGTGAAGTTGTTTTAGTTAAGGTTTTTTTTCTCATATTGATGGTGTTTGTGTTGTGTTGACAAGAGTTTGTTCTATATCTTCTGTTCAATATCTATTTCTTGTTAACATGTTTTATTCTTCTCTTCTTTTCTTTTCTTTGTTATGGTTTAGTTTTTCTTACTTCTTTTCTTTGTCACATTGCTTCTTTTGTGACAAAAAGGGGGATATTTATGACTCTAATACTAACACTCTTCTCTGTTAGTGTATTTTTGGGTCATGTTCAGGTATGCTACACGTATGGGGGAGTGAACGTGTTGATGTTTAGAGGTTGTACAATTATGGGGGAGCTCGAGTATCTAAAGTTGGAGCTCATGAAGTATGGGGGAGTTGTTCTAAATTCTTAGTCGCTTCCGTTCGGTCTCTGATGATTAAAGTGTCTTGCTCAAGCTAGACGTCAAGAATTGGTTACTCGGTATATGTTCTACCTTGAGTGTTTTTGTAAGCATGTTTTATAAATGCCATGGTTTGGGTTTGTAAGCACGTTTTATAAGTGCTATTAGAGTCAAAGGTTTTTGTCACAAAATCAATGTCAAAGGGGGAGATTGAAACTGGCACTCGGCTATTTGACATTAATTTTGTGACATTAGTTATCTTGGTTATCTCGCCTTGAATTCATTGTTAGGAAAACCAAGTTGTACGCACGACGTCCTATGTCCGTGTCCTTGAGTCGTGTGTCAAAGTCAAGTTTTGGGGTTCAGGACGTACGTACCTAGTTAGGACGTACGTACGTCCATTGAGGCAGCAAACATGTTTTGGTCAGGACGTACGTACGTAGTTAGGACGTTCGTACGTCCAAGCAGGCAGCAAACTTTCTACGTCACAGGACGTACGTACGCTATTTCGACGTACGTACGTCCCATATGAAATTCGTCCAATCCGGCACATTTTGTTTTGTTTTAAACCCTAACTATATATAGGGTTTCTCCACCAAAGAACAAACTAGTTCTTTGGTCGTCCAATTCATCTCTAGTCTTGGAGTTTGTTTAGGTTTTGTTTTAGCTTGTTTTGGTGATTGAACTCATCTTCTTCTTCCCCATTCATCTTCTTCTTCTTATTGAATAGTGATTTAGCTTCGAGTCTTCTTATGTGTTCATCAAGAAGTCGAGTATCCTTGTGTGTCCATCAAGGAACTCTGGTGTAAGCTTGTTACATAGATCGGCTTCGAGTCTTTTTGTGTGTTCATCAAGAAGTCGAGTGTCTTGTGCGTACATCAATGTACTCTGATGAAGTCAAGGTGTTAGAGATAACCAGTAGTGTCAACTCGCAGTGATTGCAGGTAGTTGATAGGTTTGTACATCTCTTTTCATCTAGTGGATTTATTTGTTGTCGCGAGGACAACCGTGAACGTTTCCCATATTGGGTTTTACCACGTTAAAAATATCGTGTGTTCTTTATTTGTTTATTGCTTTATTGTTTGCCTTACTATTGTTATATTGCACATATATTGGGTTTTCATTAAAGACATTGGGTTGATTTGTTTAATATTTTCTGCCTTTACCAATTTGTCCCATACTTCTTTTGTTGTTTCACAACCAGTAATTTTACAAAACTCACTTGCATTCAAGGCCATAAAAATATCATTCCTACCTTTGTTATTGCAGATAGATTGAGTCTTCAGCGTATGTTCAAGTATTCCTTGATTTACGGGTGGTAACAACCTCGTCATCTGTTGCTATAGAAAGTGAAGAATGTTGTACAATTCTTCATCAAGAGCAAGCCACACATCTTCACCTAAACCCTGAAGATAAGTAATCATTGTAACTTTCCAATAATTAAGCAAAATTAGTATACCATCAAACTGAGGAGGACGATTATTACTAGCAAGTTTATCTGAATCCATTGAAACACACTAAAGATCTACACTTGACTATTTAAACTCTTAATCAAAGCGCCTTGCGACTGGTACCACTTGTAACCCTCAAGTAGTGCATTATTCTAATGGATTTTTTATAGAAATAAATAAACTACGAAAGGCAAATAAAGAACACAATTGTTTAACGTCGTAGAGCACTATCACATGGAAACATCCACGACCGTCCTCATGACGATATATAATCCACTATATCAATAGAATAGTACACTTACAATTACAATCTCAGATTAACCCAATCACAGAAGTTAATACTTATAATAGTGTTCCACGTAGTCTTCTACTTGATGCAATCGCTGCAACCTCTTCACAAACTCACTTTGAGAAGTAACTCTTCATAACAATGGTGTAGTAGTTGGAATGGAGAAGATGAAGGTTTCCTTTGCCTCACACCGTTACACGGTAGCAATATGGAGCCATGGAGGTGGAGAGGTAATGGTATTCCTTGGGTTTCTTTGTACACAGAATTAGGATGTAAGGCCTTATTCCAATTTTTTTTGCCAAAAGGACAAACTTAAAATTGTGGTCATCAAAAGGACAAACGCACGTTAATAATTTGTCAAAAGGACAAACCCGGACTTTGACTTTGTCAAAAGGACAAATGTTTATGATCAGATTTGTAATCATATAGTCACACTTTTTTAAAATTCTATTTTTACCCCTATATACATGTGATTGTCATTATGAAATGTGTGATCATACACACTTGTCCCTTTTGATTTATGTGATCACACCTGTAATCATACTCATGATCATAAGATGTTTATATATATGTTATTAGGAATGTGATTATAACAAATAAATGCGATTACATGTCTGATCATAACAAATAAATGTAATTATAAGTGCGATCATATATACTCGTGTTGTGATTTATGTGTGATCATAATGAATAAATGTGATTACAGGTTTGATCATACCAAATAAATGTAATTATAAATGTGATCATACATACTCGTGTTGTGATTTATGTGTGATCATAACGAATAAATGTGATTACAGGTCTGATCATACAAAATAAATATCATTATAAGACCTGATCATACGGTTGCATAAGATCGCATTCCAACAAGAGTTCATTTGGGTAGGGTATAGTTTTATTCCATTTGATGTTATGGAGTATATGATTAGACACGTGATCATATGATTATACGTCTGATCATAGGGTTGCATAAGATCGCATTGAAACTAGCTAGGATTCATTAGGGTAGGGTATAGGTTAATTGCATTTAGTGTTATGTAGTATATAATTAGACCGTGATCATGTGATTATAGGTCTGATCATAGGGTTGCTTAAGATTGCATTCTAACTAGGGTTCATTGAGGTAGGTATAGTTTTATTGCATTTAATGTGTATGTAGTATATGATTAGATATGTGATCATAAAAGGGTATTTCTGTCCAAGGGAGTGAATTGTTATGATGATCAGACGTGTGATCATAAAAACATTGTCCTTTTGACTAAGTGAAATCTTTTAATGTCCTTTCGGCCTAACCGAATGGGAACCATGTCCTTGGGCCCAACTCACCCATTTTTGTAGTGGAAAAACCCTATTATTATTCCATATTGGGCCTTGATTCTATGTTGGCCCATTACCACTTGGGCTTGATTAGCTTCAGCTCCCATAAACCCACCAATCGTGCCGACTTGTAATCCTGGCTGTTACACCAAGTTCTTTTCTGCTTGACTTAAATTATTTTGTACCTGAATGTCAATAACCATTTGCCGCATGGAGAAATCTCTTCATCTGACATGAAGTATTGTTTTCAGGCAAGTGAGTAGCTTCTTTCTTCTTTTGTTACGTTGGGAGATTCATCTGCATGGTCTAATATTTGTACTTTGATTGTTACTGTGGCTAAGTAAACCAATTCTGGTCTGCCAGTTTATGCAAGAGATTCAGTCGTTTTGTCATTAATTAAGATGAATAAAACAAGGTTTATCTGCCATGGTAAAGAGGTTATAATATTGATTGGATTTGGGGAGCCAGAGGAAGCAGCTGAGGGGATAACTTAATCTGAGTCAGTGAGTCAGACGTCTGCGGACCTAGAACAAGGATAAGATGTAAAAAGGGATGAAGACTGAGGTTTGGGGTAAGTGCCGGGAAAGGGGCGGTAACTCTGTGCGAAACCAGAATAATATTCCTCATATACTCTCGAGGCACTAAAATTTCATCTAAGTGTACCAAAATACATGCCGCTGACACTATGACATTATAGTTGTTCTTGTGGTATGTAGATATCTGTATATTCTGACAATTTTCATAGTTCCAGGAATAATTTGGAAAACTGAAGCTTGGGATTCGGTTAAATGAGCCACAAAAGCACCGAAAAAGTATGTTGGTAGGTTAGAGAAGTTTTGTGGTGTGATGAAATTGAGGAAATGAGGTAAGTAGGTTGTTCATATAGTGTGATGGTATGTATATAATTAAGGTTTTGTTCTACAAACCACCATAATTGCAACATAAAGATCAAGACAGAGAAATAAGCTAAGTAGATGCATATCTTTAGAATGTCGAAATAGTGGGGGAAACCAAATTCATAAGACCGTGATCGGCATACTCTGGAAAGGGTGGAAAGGAGGATTACACGGCCATTTGGAGTAGAGTCCAAATGGCTTGCATTGATCCATCTACTGGTGATTTTACGTTGGTAGATTACACCGGTGCCCATGGTTGCTTTCTCAATTAGGACCGTATTGTCTATATATCCTGATTATATGGTCACCAAAAATAATAATGATGTTACATTTACTTATTCTATCATTTTATGAAACTAAGAATAATTCCAAATTTACTTATATTTGTTGTGCGCAGCGAAAACTTATGCACCAATACCCAAGATTGAAATAGTGTATGAATTAAACAAAAAACAAAATAGAAAAGATGAAACTACTACTACTACCAAACAAACCCACGCAAAACACAAGATTTACGTGGTTCGGCCAATATGCCTACGTCCACGGGGAGAAACAATGAATCTTTTCTTATAGAGACGATTATACAAGCCCTCACGAAGAAACCAAAGTGTTCTTCCTCACAAAATTCTCTCAAACTCTCTAATGGGTTCTCACGATCTCTCTCACATAAAAAAAAATTAAGGTTTTCCAACATAATTAGGCTTTATATCATACCCTTACAAGTTTACCACGCCATGGGCCTAAATTGGGCCCATAGTCGCTTTACCAATAACTCAGATCGTCCAGAGCCAAAAAACTGTCAGAACTGCTGCTCCAAAGGCAATATTTCTGACAATTCCATACTTAGCCAAAAATCTCTGTCGATGCGTTTTTCTGGCAGAACTTTGGAGGCATTTTCCCACCAAAGTATTTATCTCCAGAGGTTGTGCCATATACCATTGGAAAGCCCAGGAACTCTACTTTCCAACCCAAGAAACGGATCTGGATTATGACGATCGAGTATAAAGATATGGCTGTTTTCCCATAGCCATACAAACAGAAAACCCAACAATTCTCCACCACGACGAAGATTCAATAAATCTAAGCCGACACCAAGAACAAAAACAAGTCTCAATCTCCCACACATGTTCCGAAGGACCAAAACAGTTGCACCACGTCATAGTTGCCTACGTACCCTTTTTCTAAGTGATCAAGCCATCGTAGTTCACTCAAATGACATCTATACGATGCCCACCATACCCCGAGGGTCAAATCCCCTAAAGGGGCCAAATAAGAACAAATGCCCATCAATGCCCGTAAAGTGCCAATGCCCCATAAGGCCAACAAACATAATTCAAAACAATATAATGGGGCCCAAACTACCAAATACCATCTCCATTTTATGACCACAACTAACTAAAGATGAGTATGTATCAACACCCCGAAACCTACAAAGGTCTCCAAACAACGGCTTCACAGCTACAACTGGTTCATGGGCTTGAACCTTCAAATAAACATTTGTGGTTGACAAACTAACATCAGCTGTGTTACCAGATAAACTTTCGTAATTAAGGAGCGGAATCAATCTCCACCTGATGAGATATATCTTCCAACTTCAAACTATCATCCAAACAATGATGCCCAAAAGAAACTTTACGTACCTTTCCACCATTCAACAAGCCATGTTTGCCGATATCGATACGCCTACCAAAGCCACAATCAACCATACAATCTAACAAACTGGGAGGAGTCAAACAACCAACCAAATATGAAGAATAATCTCCACTGCAACCAACAACACTACCATTAAGATAGTATAAATTTTGTTGCCTTGTCCCTCTCATAACAACCAAAGCACCAGAGGCAACTTTTAAAGTCCCATCTTTCAATTCATACTAATCTTCATACCTTCGGACTCTAAAGTACCAAGAGAGATGAGATTCACCTTCAACTCCAGTAAACCGGACACCAACTAATTCTTTAACTATACCATTTTCTAATTTGAAACGGATTGTTCCCACACCAAGTGTTTTCAAGGGAAGACCATCACCTAACACAACATCATTACAATCTAGCTTTTGAAAACTAGCAAACAAATATCTATTATTGGGGCACAAATGGTGAAAACATGCCGAATCCAGAATCCACCCTTGAGTGGAGCAATCAACCATAACAGCAAAAGAATAATTTGAATCATCACCACTATCAGCAGCATGTGCGACATTTACCTTATTATCATTGGAAGACGTAGAATCTTCCTTCTTTGACAACATGGGACAATCAACCTTCCAATGGCCTTTTCCATGACAAAAGGCACACTCATCCTTTGCTAAAGATCTACCTCTAGACTTTGATCGAGATCTTCCTCCGCTACCAGTAGTACGATCATTGGATCGTCCCCTTACAATCAAAGCCTCAGACGTTGAACCTGAACCCCTATAGACTTCTTTGTCCTTGTGTTTGCATTCATAGTTTAGTAATGTCGCTCCTACATCAGCATACTTAACAGATTCTTTCTCCGTCAACAAAGTAGTAGACAAATGGTCATATTCATCTGGGAGAGAAAACAAAAGACATAGAGACTTGTCATTATCAATAACAACCTCATCCAAATTCAATAGGTCAGCAATAAGCATATTGAACTCATCCAGATGTTTAGTTAAAAAAATACCCTCTTCTTCAAAACAACTTGCTTTCTAAATTTTTCTTCATATACATATCAACCAATTTCTTCCACAACTCCTTAGCAGACGTTTCTTTCATAACCGAGTATTTTTTATCATTTTTCCAAACAGAGGGGGATCACGCCACAAACTAGCCTATTCAGCTTCTTCCAGTCTTCTTCTTTCATCTTCTCGGGTTTATCACCCAAAACATCTTCCAAACCTTGTTGAGCAAGCAAAACCAGAACTTTGCACTGCCATATACCGAAGTTGTTTCTACCATTAAATTTCTCGATGTCAAACTTCAAACATGACACTTTTCCACTCTTACTCGAAGATGGATTTGACATTACTAATCACTTTCACACACTAAACAATCACCAAATAAAGGTAAGGGTGATTTAGGTTTTGGTCACCACTTTTTAGTATAAATTAGGTTTTGGAGCCGGTTTTTTTCTTTATTTGGGTTTAGAGCTCATTTTCGAACCAACAACTAAAAAAACCCGGTTGAACCGAAAATATTTTCAAAATACCTAAGTTTACCCCTGAAACTCACGTGATCTGCACGTGATCACTAACCCTAATATAGTTTTGATCAGGGGTATTTTGGCCATTATAAACAATTATTTGGGTCAATTGTCGGTTCAGCTCTAAACCCTAATAAAGAAAAAAACCGGCTCCAAAACCTAATTTATACTAAAAAGTGGTGACCAAAACCTAAATCACCCTAAAGGTAAACAAATCTGAAATTCACACAAGAATTTCAACAAACACCTTCTCGACAACCCATGGATAAAAGGTAGAACTTTTGGTGTGAAACACAAATAAGAAACTCACTGCGATATTTCTTCAAACACCTTCAAGACACTCAAGATCTAGGATGAAAAATAAGAAACTCACTGCTCAAGATCTCAAAAGTTTGTTGAAAAATCTTGATTGCTTGAAAATAATAAGCGACTTCCCACGAAAATCAATATTCGAAGCAATATATTTTGTTCAATCAAAATGATGATAGTTATTTTTTTGTTACGTTGGAAAAAACCCGTTAATTATTTGCAATTATTATTGATGTTTTGTTAAATAGAAGTGTATTTTAGTTAAAATAAAAATAGAAGTGTATTTCTATTTTACTTTAACTTAGATTTTGAAGGCCTTATTTTGGAGCTTGCATCTAGCCCAAAAATTATTTGAGCCGCCATTGGACAACATTCCATTAGGGTTCAGAGTTCCCATTGGGTTTAGGGGTATATGATTACAACATTAGAATGTACTTATAACAACATTCCACTAGGGTTCACCATGGCGGGTTTAGGGGTATAGATACATGTATGGCATTAGGGTGTACTTAAGACAACATTCCACTAGGGTTCACCATGCCCATTGGGCTTAGGGGTATAGAAATATTGGGTTGTACTTAAAATATCATCACTAGGGTTCACCATTCCTATTGAGCTTAGGAGTATACTTACATGACATTTAAGGTTATACTTTAGAGTTTAGGGTTTAGTTTAGGATTTATGGTAGTGCTTTAAGGTTTAGGGTTTAGTTTAGTGTTTTAGGGGTTAACATTTTTAACAAGCATTTGAATGTATTACTTGAATGTATAATTTGAATGATCACCCGATATTGGAGTTGATCACTATGTTGATCAATTGGTTGGAGTTGATTAGCATGTTGACCAATAATTATTAATGTTGATCAGTCTGTTGATCAACTAAACCTACCCTTGTTTGCTTTAGAATTGATCAATATACTGATCAGCATATATAGTACTTGATCAATACATTTATCAACATATATTAAAGTTGATCAGTATGTCGATTAACTAGGAAACACAAAGTACAGAGTTGATCAACGTATTGGAGTTAATGAGTGTGTTGGTCAAGTAGAAAGTACAAAACACTTGAAATTTTGTGTTGATTAACTACGAAAATCCACAACAAAATCAAAGAAAGCTGTATATCTATATTATACTGTGCGTGGACACACAACCATGGGGAGACAAACATAACTAGACAAACAGAATATGGGCTTATATTGTTACCTCTCGAATGGGGTTATGGATTTTTTGAAAGATTTTTTCTTGAAAGATTTTTTTGAAAGATTTTGGTGGCATGGATGTTCGAAATTTTTTTCGAAAGATTTTTTTTTTTAGAATATCCGATATTGGTGCAACAAAGCCAAACTCCTTAAGACGACAGTTTATATAGACACAGTTACAACCACTATAACAGAATGCTTAACAGACTTCTAATTACTTAACAAACTAACAGAATCTAGCTAACTACTTGTAGTTATATTAGCTTGACTCTGCTGAGCTGGAATATGCTGAGTTGTCCTAACAGACTACACTGGGTAAATCAGTTTCTTCCTTATTTACCAAAATGGATGGTACCTCCTCCATTAAGGTACGTGTGTGAAGTACGTGTGATATATGGGTGTATCAGTGTCTGCCTCTTTTACCAAAATGAATTCGACCCGAACCTCCTCCATTACTGTCTGTATTGGAACCTTGGTTACGGTCAGTATTGGAACCTCCATCGAAACCTTTTGTTACTCTCTGTATCGAAACCTTCGTTATGGTCTGTATCAGAACTTTCAGTAATGAATTTTCAGGAAATTGCCCTTTTGTAAAAGAAAATAAAATGTGGGATGTATTTTTAAGTTGCAGAGACAATTCATGATCTAGATTCATTTTTCATGACTGTGTTATGAAGATATCTAAATTACTTAATAACACTATAATAGATTTGTAAGCATCGATGTTGTAAAAAATTTCAGAAATATTTATCTTTTCCCTTTCCAAATCTGCATCTTTTATTTCAAATCTAAACAGAAAAACAAATCTAAATCTAGATAAAAACTAATCTCATGAATAGATGATCATTATTAGGAGTTTTTAGTGAATAAAACTTTTGAATCCAACAAATTTAGGACTATTTCACATAGTTGAGATTTGTTAAAAAAAGTTGTGATTTCGTAATGGGGAAGATGATGAGAAGGAATATCTTGTTTAGTCGACAATTTTGTTAGTCCAAAGTGAAAACTAACGAGTGCAATATAATATGGTGAAACAAACAATAGTAAAACAATAACAAGTGGTAAAACCCAAACTAGAAAACATCCACGACTACCCTCCCGGTAGTAAACAATCCACTATAAAATCGTTTAGAGATTTACAAACCTATCAACTACTTGCAATCATTGCGAGTTGATACTTCCGGTTATTTCTAACACCTTGACTTCACTAGAGAGTTTTGATGCACACACACGGATACTCGACTTTTTTATGAACACACGAGAAGACTCGAAGTCTAATAAGATAGGTTGCTCCTTTAGTATCCCTTCATAGTCACACAAGGAAATCGTGAAGCACATACTCGCTCACAAAGAAATATTGATTGTTTTGGAGGAATGAATTGAAGAATCAAGATGGAGAAGTTAGAAGGAAGAAGATGAAGTTTTCTCTCAAACAAACAAACACTCTCTACCAGAGAAGAAACTCGAAAACTTAGGTTTAGAATGATGATTAACCTTATTTATACTAAACACAAGAAATAAAAGAGGTTTAATAGGCCTAAACAACCAAAATTGTGACGAAGAGGTACAGACGTATTTTGTATTTTGGACGTACAGACGTTTTCTGCTGTTACTTGAATGTACGGACGTTAGAAAGACGTACGGACGTTCTAAACAAAATAGACAAACTAATAAGAGGACGAAGGAGAAAAGACCGGATGTGGACTTCAAGATATGAAGACACATGCATCAAGATTCAACCTAACAATATCGTCAAAATTAGTCTATTGTAATACACCTAAACCTATTGACGAAATGATGTCAAACAACCGAGCCGCGGTTTCACAAAGATAATTAATTTATCAAGCTTTACCATTACTTTTCACTTTTATTTTATTTTTTGTATTGCCAAAGCATTTCATATTTTAATACAAATCACAAGTATACAATAGAACAACCCAGGATCTGGAACACCAATTTAAAAGCTATATATATATATCTCCCTTACACACATGATATCAAAATAGGCCTTTAGATTTGATAATACGGACATAGAATCTAGAATCGATAGTATCAAGGTATATTTTGTGGACGAGCTCGGGTGTATCAGTTTCTGCCTTCTTTACCAAAATGACCTCCTCCATTACCGTCTGTATCGGAAGGAGGAGGAGCGTCTGGAGGAGGAGGAGCGTCTGGAGGAGGAGGAGGAGCGTCTGGAGGAGGAGGAGGGTCGCAAGCGACGCAGTCGCAAGGGTCTGGAGAGTAGCAATAGTCATCTGGAGGAGGAGGAGCGTCTGGAGGAGGAGGAGCGTCGGAAGAAGGAGGAGCGTCTGTATCGGAAGGAGGAGGACCTCCTTCATTACCGTCTGTATCAGAAGGAAGGAGGACTCCTCCTTCGTTACTGTCTGTATTGGAACCATGGTTACGGTCAGTATCGGAACCTCCATGGAAATCTCTGTTACTGTATGTATTGGAACCTTCTTTACTGTCTGTATCAGAACCTTCATTAAGGTCCGTATCACCGATAATCGCACTCTCTGTGAAATTATTAGAGCTAACACCCCTGCCTCCAGACACTGCCAAGTTCACATACAATAAATATAGTTCACATTTTTAGTATAAACAATCAAAATTAATTGAATAATTATATTGGTAAACTCTTTTACATAATAAGGGTAGAGCAAACTCTCACCGTTCTTGGATAGAACCTCAGAAGAATTGAGAAAAACAACTGCTAGAAGACCTAAAGCTATGAAACTCTTGGAAACCATATTTTTATTTAATAATACACCCAACTGCCTAACTTGTCTTATGAAAAAAGAAAAATGGATGATTAAAGTGAAGGATGAGCACACTAGGCTAGTATCATCTCAATTCTCATCATATATAGATGAACTTGTAAGAAGAATTGTGCATAGAAATACAATGGTACAAACCATTTAATAGAGTTTACATCAAGCTGTTGTTTTCCTGCGGAAATTAAACTAACAACTAGTATTTTCTTGAGCTGCAGATAAGTGGGCAATAAATTATCTGTACGTTATGAAACTTTACTTCCAATTCTTCCAATTCAAATAATGTAAATATGCATTTGCCATGCATGTGCTATAACTCATTCTTATCTTCAACATATCCCTAAATAAAATCAACAGTAGCGATAAAAAAATTTAAAAACATAATTAATTTCCAGAGTCGAACGAAACTCTACATACGTGTCAAAATATAAGTGGATATTATATGGATTTTTACTGTAGTTAATTGCAGGCTGGTTAGAAAGTAGTAAAGATTTCATTGGTACCCTCCCAAAGAGTTTGAAAATATGCAACTCATTAATCAGAACGCTAAGGAAGACCTTGCCTAGAAAGTCGTTTAATTCACTTTGTGGGACAATGTCATTGTTAGGGACAACTAACAATTCATTGCTAGGGACAATGTCATTGTTAGGGACAACTAACAATTCATTGCTTTAATGTCTCCAAATACTTCCATGTGTATCCTTTGTTCACCTTAAAATAAGGTATGTACTTCCTAACAGGAAGCGTTGTTGGTGTAGGTGGAGACTATTATTCTCAATATTTGAAATTTGGAACTGTGGTCTAGCGGGATGAAAGATCTTGGGTTTGAGATTGAACGAAACACTGTTTCATTTAGGCAACTTGATGTGGTTGATTATTTGAATGTGGAAGAGAGACCTCAAAAGATGGAGATTGATGCATCTCCGTGTGATGGAATTTGGGATGGGTACACAACTAATTTTAGTGATGAAGCCACAATTGAAGTTGAAAAAATTTGAACCCATGAGTCAAGTGTAGCTGTGAGGCCAATGGATGTAGGAAACCAATTGCGGTTTCGAGGTAGTGGAACATCTCCAATTGATGCATGCTTTGAAGTGGAGATGGTATTTGCAAGTTTGAACCCTATAGTGTTGAAGATGGAAAGTGGGTCCTTCATGGACCTTGCCCTTTGGGGCATTGATGGGCGTTTGATTTGATGTGGCCCTTAGGGGCGTGGTGGGCATTATTAGATGTCCTTTTGGAAGAACTATGATGACTTGATCCTTGTGCAGAGGGTACGTAGGTAACTACTTTGTGGTGCAGTCGGTGTGAGAAGAAGAAGTTTCGAATGTGCTCGTGTGTGATTGGCTTTAATTTGTGAAATTTTTACCGAGGTGAAGAATTGTTAGAAACTAGGTCCGGACCCATATCGAAACCAGTTAGTTCAATTAGAAGTTGATTTCCATTAGAAATCAAATTTGGTAATGCACACCACATGTTTCCTAAAAGGAGTTGAATTAGTTTGTAATATGGAAATTGAATCCATTAGAAACTGTCTATAACCACAAGGTTATATATATAGGTGTTGGTAGCCGGGTAACATACAGAGAACATTGAGAATTGAGTTGTGTGTATTGATGTGATATTGAACCCTTTGAAACTGAATATTGAAAAGTTGAAACCTTTGAAATTGATTTCTTCTTTCTTTTGTGTGTGTTTTTTTATTTTTTTATTCTCCAGTTATCAATAATCGTGTGGTTAAGTTTCCACGAGGCGCAACATGATGTCCAAAAATTATTACAAATTAAAATACATTGATCTAAAAAATGCAATCAGACACTTTCACTAAGCAACTTGATAGTTCATGACAAACAAAGTTCATTTTGGGTCGACAATCAGGATTTGCATTTATGCATGCAACTGCGATTTTTACAACTAAAACAACTTCCTTGAAGATCTTTGGAATGGGAGGTGAGAGACGTTTGTCCAATCTATCAGTCACCAAAATATTGACTGCACTTGAGGAAGAGGATGTACCAAGAGAGGATATGAATTCGCCAGGATGGTTTCCCATGATGACTTCCAATGCTAACACACCAAAACTATATACATCGCATTTTTCAGTCAATCTCATTGTGTAAGCCAATTCTACAAAAAAGTGAATATTAAATGAAAAAAATTGTGTTAGATATCTATTTCAAGTTTCGGAGATTCCAATGAATAGATTAATTAAAAAATAAAGTGTAACTAGATACCAATAGAAAAAGTTTTTTTTTTTTTTTTTAATTAATTGGGAAGCCTATTTTTAACCAAATCAGTAACCGAAAGATGCATTGTCTGGGATTGAACCCCATATCTCTAGTATCATCACCCAGAGATATTACCAACTAAGCTCGGTTGGCATCTGCGGAAAGAGTTTAGCTTTTGGCCGTAGCGCCCTAGTATAATATATTCGAACTCTGGTCTTAGTTATGTTGTATGATATTACCACGTGTTGTACTCGAGGTTTCTATTCTACTATTATAAATCTGAATAAAATTCAGGGGTATTTCCCTTTAGAATTGTAACATAAATATGAGTATAATACCTTTAAAGTCGTGGTTTTGATAAATTAACATAGTACCCTTTAAGTAATGGTTTTATCGTAATTTAACATATTATTTATAGGCTGGATTTTTATTTATGGCCAAGATATCTATAATTAAAAAAAATATTCAAATTAATAAAATATTAAAAATTAATAATTTTTAACGGTGAACTCCTTTATAAAAAAAAAATTAAATGAAACTACCAAAATTTGTTTCACCTAAACATAATTGTTTTAGTAATTTACGAATATAATTGATATAATTATATATGGGCCAGCCACTACCGCCATTAACTTCTTTTTAAAGGACAAATTAAGTAATTGACAAAACTTAGACTAAAATTTAATTACGCATTACTATCGAAGGGAAGCTTAATTACACACAAAAGAAAAAGCTAAAAGGTAGAGTGTAGTACCAGGGGCCAAATAACCGTAAGTTCCTGCGTGTGTAGTCCAATTAGATGAATTTGGATTAAGATCTCTAGCGATACCAAAGTCAGCAACATAAGCCTCATATTCTGGATCCAACAAAATATTTTTGCTTGAGATGTCTCGATGAATTAGTGGCGGTGTGCAACCATGATGCATATGTGACAATGCACTGGCTACACCTTTAAGGATCTTTATCCTCTTGATCCAATCCAAACTAGCAACTTCTTCATCATTGCGCAATAATTTTGCTAAACATCCTCTCTGAAGATACTCGTAAATCAAAAATGAGTGTCGAACATGTGAACATATTCCATAAAGTTTCACAATGTTTCGATGTCTCAATTCTGTCAAAGCATGTATCTCAGCTGAAAATGACTTTAGATTGAGTTGCTCACCATCCTCTCTTGAATAAAATTTCTTCACAGCCACTACTTGTCCAGTTGACAAGACAGCCTTGTAGACACTTCCAAAACCTCCAACACCAATGCAGTGTTTGTCGTCGAACCCCTCAGTTGCTGCAATGATGTCATCATACACATTTTTACCATCGAAATCCCAAATGCAAAATAAATCAGAATTGATAAGCTCTATTGTCTGAACCTCGGTGTCTATTTTTTTCTTGTAACATACAAAATATATTCCAAGAATTGCAAACAAAAGAGACAAAGCACCTCCCACAGAACCTAAGATCATTTTCACAATTTTCGATCTTCTGTTTGTACCACTGTGATCCATGTCTGATAACTCGCAATGTTGCATGCCAGTAATGTTTCCACATAAGCCTTTGTTATGCTCAAATTGTTTTATTGATGCATCTTTGAATGCATTGCTCTCAGGAACATGACCTTCGAGCTCATTGTAAGATACATCAATAGAAGTCAGACTAATCATATCTTCAAACGAATGCGGAATAAAACCAGTGAGCAAATTGCGCGACAAATTTAAGCTCCACAACTTAGAACAATCTGCAATCTCTTTTGGTATGAGTCCTTTGAAGCTGTTACTAGACAAGTCTAAAGTTTCTAGACCATTTAACTTTCCAAGCTCTTTTGGCATATTTCCATCAAGATTGTTACCACTAAAATTTAGTTTTGACAATGATGTCAACTTCCCCAATTCTCTTGGAATCTCTCCTATCAAATGGTTTTTTGAGATATCAAGATCTCCTAGTATTTTTAATTCAGCAAACCCAGTAGGTATCCTACCTGTGATATTGGTATTAGAGATTCTGATGTCGGTAAGATTTTTGAATCCACTCCAATTGTTTGGGAGCTCACCATACAACTTGTTGTTACTCAAATCAATGTAATTGAGTTTCTGATGGTATGTGCTGAAGACATCTGAGATGTTTCCATGGAGCAAGTTTCCATCAAGTCTAAGTCTAATCAAGTTTTTACAATTTTTTAAAATATTTGGGATGGGACTAATGAAATTATTTTTAGAGAGACACAATTTAGTTAGATTTTCTAAATCACATAAAAAAGATGGGATTGGACCTGAGAAATGATTTGATGACAAATCTATCCCCTTCAGAGATTTCAAACTCCCTAATTCTATAGGAATGAAACCAGAGAGTTGATTGTCATATAGGTATAAAATGGTTAGATTATGTAAATTACCTAAAGAGGATGGGATTGGACCAGTGAAACTGTTATATTGTATCTCTAGTCCAACAAGAGAATTCAAGCTTCCTAGATCTAAAGGAATTGAGCCAGAAAGTTTATTCTCATAAAGATACAAAAAATTCATATTTTTCAAATTACCAATGGAAAAAGGAAGTGAACCATTGAGTTGATTTGAATAGATAGATAGCTTGGTTATTTTAGTTAAATTACCTATGGTAGTTGGAATTGGGCCTGTTAAACGATTTTTAGAAATCAACAGTTTGCTAATGTTGAACAAGTTTCCAAATTCCAGTGGAATGCAACCACTAAAATTATTGTCAGAAAGATAAAGGTGTTGAAGACTTGTTAGCTGGCCAATCTCGGGTGGAATATGTCCAGAAAAATGATTGGTACCAAAATCAATGTGAGTGAGTTGGGAAAGATTAGCAATATGGACTGGGATGGTTCCATAGAAAAAGTTGTTAAAGAGATCTAAAACAGCTAGATTATGAAGAAATGAGAATGGAAAGTTTTGAAGTGTACCACTTAGACCCAAGTCTGATACGTTCAATTCGACAATCCTTCCCATCTTATTGCATGATATTTGATTCCAAGTTCTACAATGAGTAGAATAATTAGCGGAAGAAAAAACCCACGAAGATAGGTTTGCATGAACTTCACCATCAAGACTGTTTTTCCATTTGAGAAGACCATTGGCCTCTCCAAAAAGAGTACTAGTAGTAGAAGCATAACACTTAACAAGAAAAGAAGAAAACACGAGTAAAGATAGTAAGCCAAGGAAAGAGAGCAGTTTGTTGAAGTGAGATGAAGCCATGGCTATTTTCAATTAAGCTGTTGTTTGCTATATGATTAAAACATCCATGGTGCTCTATTTATAAAGTAATGTATTTATCTCATATTCATATATGTTCATTGCTTATAATATTTCATCAATCTTCTTTAATTAATTGTGTCCACAATTTAAAACATTTAATTGTGAAGGGAAATACAGAATGAAGTTAGATTTTACTTGGAACTGTATAAATGCAAAGAAGCTTGGCTCCAAGAAAAGATCACAAACACATGATATTTTCAATTAAGCTGAATACGAAATTGATATGGCAATGAATGGTCTAGTTCGCGCAACGTTATTAATCTAGGCACCAATCCAAAGTAGGACGACTTTGTAGTCAAGGTCTACTTGATTGTTATAGTTCACTAAAGTTCCACAAAGCGTTGGGTCCATGATGATGCTGTTACACACATGTTTTGAAGCCTTTTAGACTGACTTTAGAGAATTAGAGGCATACCCATAGCCCATAGGTGAAAATTTTGTTTTATTTTAGTATGAATACTAGTCCTTAGGCCCGTGCAATGCACGGGCAGATCTGATTGTTTTAGAGTTTTTTTTGGGTTTTATGTTGCTTTTGGTTTTTAACTTGTAATATTTTATTTAACCCGTTTTTAAAGTCTATGATCTGGTATGATTTCATTTAGAATTATTATAAATCTTTGGTATTGAAATTGAATGATTATTATATATAAATGGAAATTAAACCCAAAGTAGTTGAAGATATTCAGGAGAGTGGAATTTTGCAGCACTCTCAGTTCTCAAAGTCTCAATTAGAATTTAGTCTGGCTCGGTTGTTGAGGCTTCATTACTTTGGGAAACAATCTTTTCACAGTAGTCCATTAGCAGTCGAGCGTCTCTTAATTGGATTGTAACAGTTAACATCCTGAAAATTCGAAATATTTAGCAAACTATTATGATGATAAAAATGAATTACTTGTAATGTGACGGAGAGGTCCCCTTAGGTCCATGTAGTTAAGCCTTTCCGGAAGGCAACCATACAATCCATGTCTGTGTGAATCTTGCGACCTTTTTTGATATAATCCCATCTACAACACATTTACATACATTAGATCACAAATGAATGGAAACTGAAATTGCAGTAAATAGGTCTTACTGCTACTTGGGTCCCCTTTCATATCCCCACCATTGAAATGTATTGAAGATTATATCATCATTTTTATTGGAGTTTATTTTCTATTTTCATTTACTTTTTGTCAATGTCTACTAAGTGCAAAGAAAGGACATAGGTTATTGGTTCTCCATATTCCTGCAAAGTATACTTTTTGTCAAGTTGAGAATGTACTTGAAAATAACCATCACAAATATGTTTGATGTGTGTCCATAATAATATCATATTAATATTATTAATGACCGTATTAATAAACTTGCATACCTGCCCATTTGACTTAGAATACTGGTGAGTTCTGATTTCTGTGTCGTCGAGAGATTTTCAACAAACATCAAATGTACATGCTGGATCAAATATAAGCATATAAACAGATATAGACTTTGAGTGAAGAGGAAGATGGAGAAGTTGTACAAACGTAGTAAATCATCTGGTGATTTCAATGTAAATCTTGGAGATACTTGTAAATCACTACTTCCACCAGATAATTATTTAATTAGCTACTTATTCAAAAAAAATTACTGGTAAACTTATTGAAGTTAAAATTGTTAAATTGAAAGAAATTCGAGTTAGAGCATTTTATCAATGATAGTTTATTACTGGTATTAGATATAATGGTGATAATTAGGTTTAGTACCTATAAAGAATTCGAGTTAGGGTTACTATATGAAAATGGTTGTATTAAAGATGTGAAATTACATATTGACCCATTTTTATTTATTTTGTGTAGTTACAAAAAATACCCAAAAATGAATGAATTTCTCTTCAATTAGGTTTTCAATTTCAGCCTAATTGAAGAGATACAATAAAACCTCGATAAGATAATACTCGATAAATTAATTATCTCTTTTAAATAATATTTTTGGTTGGTCTCAACTTGGGCATAGGTTGATAAATTAATATTTCGCTAAATTTATTAAATAATACATTTTGGAAAAATCCTAGAAGGCCCAACTAATATATAAATTAATATTTTTTCGATGTACAAATATATTTTATATTTTTTTATAATAAAAGTCAATTGTTGTTTGTTTTTTCTCAAAATTGATTTTGGTTTGAACCTCGTCTCTGAATTTTTGTAGTGTGATAAGTTAATCTGCTGTTGTATTTTGTATTGCAAGAAGAAATTATTCCAATATCATTACCAAAATTAATGGCTTTGGTTCTCCATATTCTTGCAAAGTATACTTTTTGTCAAGTTGAGAATGTACTTGAAAATGGCCATCACAAATATGTTTGATGTGTGTCCACAATAATATCATATTAATATTATTAATGATCGTATTAATAAACTTGCATACCTTCCCATTTGACTTAGAATACTGGTGAGTTTTAATTTCTGTGTCGTCGAGAGATTTTCAGCAAACATCAAATATACATGGATCAAATATAAGCATATAAGTAGATATAGACTTTGAGTGAAGAGGAAGATGGAGAAGTTGTACAAACGTAGTAAATCATCTGGTGATTTCAATGTAAATCTTAGAGATACTTGTAAATCACTACTTCCACCAGATAATTATTTAGCTACTTATTCAAAAAAGATTACTGGTAAACTTATTGAAGTTAAAATTGTTGAATTGAAAGAAATTCGAGTTAGGGCATTTTATCAATGGTAGTCTATTACTGGTATTAGATCTAGTGGTGATAATTTGGTTTATTGCCTATAAAGAATTCGAGTTAGGGTTACTATGAAAGTGGTTGTATTTAAAATGTGAAATTACATATTGACCTATTTTTATTTATTTTGTGTAGTTACAAAAATACCCAAAAGTGAATGAATTTCTCTTCAATTAGGTTATCAATTTCAGCATAATTGAAGAGATACAGTAAAACCTCGATAAGATAATACTCGATAAATTAATTATCTCTTTTAAATAATATTTTTGGTTGGTCCCAACTTGGGCATAGGTCGATAAATTAATATTTCACTAAATTTATTAGATAATACATTTTAGAAAAATCCTTGAAGGCCCAACTAATATATAAATTAATATTTTTTCGATATACAAAAATATTTTATATTTTTTTATAATAAAAGTCAATTGTTGTTTGTTTTTTCTCAAAATTGATTTTGGTTTGAACCTCGTCTCTGAATTTTTGTAATGTGATAAGTTGATCTGCTGTTGTATTTTGTATTGCAAGAAGAAACTATTCCAATATCATTATCGATTTTAGTGTTAATCATAAGTAACAATTGACTTATAGGTAGTAAACCAAATTATTTATAAGTAACCCCAAAAATTAATATTGTCATTATCTCATTTAATTAATAATTTTCTCTAGTCCCAAAGCTATTAATTTATCGAGGTTTTACAGTATTTTCTTCTACTTGGGATTGGGTATACTTTTAATAAAATGATTGTCCAATTTCATCATGTTAGCCCTCCAAAAAGAAAGATATACATAAAAATATACTGTTTATGTAAATTAATAGTTTATTAATTAATCGATGAATTAATATCTCATTTAATTAATAAATTTTTCTAGTCCCAAGGCTATTAATATCGAGGTTCTACTATAAGAGAGGTCCGACGAAACGGAAGGCAAGGTTTATTCTACTTGGGATTGGGTATACTTTTAATAAAATGATTGTCCAGTTTCATCATGTTAGCCCCCCAAAAAGAAAGATATACATGAAAATATATTATTTATGTAAATTAATAGTTTATTAATTAATCGATGAATTAATATCTCATTTAATTAATAATTTTCTCTAGTCCCAAGACAATTAATTTATCGAGGTTTTACTATATTTTATTCTACTTGGGATTGGGTATATTTTGATTTTTTTTACCGGACTTAATTATGCTTGTGATTTGGTCCAACTGGGTACGGGCTGAACTTGATTATACTTGGTATTGGGTATACTTTTTATTTTTATTTTTGGGCTTAATTATGCCCATGATTTGGTCTAATTGGGTTTGATTATATCTGTGATGGTGGTCCACTTTTGCGTAATTACAAATATACCCAAACTTAATGAAAATTCTCTTCAATTAGGCTATCAATTTCAATCTAATTGATAGCCTTATTGAAGAGATATTTTCTTAGGGGTATTTTCTGCTTTAATATAGTATAATAGATAATAGATGGAAAAGTTGTACAAACGTAGTAATTATCTGGTGATTTCAATGTAAATCACTACTTCCACCAGATATATATTTAGCTACTTATTCAAAAAAGATTACTGGTAAACTTATTGAAGTTAAAATTGTTGAATTCAAAGAAATTCGAGTTAGGGCATTTTATCAATGGTAGTCAATTACTGGTATTAGATTTAGTGGTGCTAATGTGGTTTACTGCTTATAAAGAATTCGAGTTAGGGTTACTTATGAAGGTTGTTGTATTTAATATGTGAAACTACATATTGAGCCATATTTATTTATTTTGTGTAGTTACAAAAATACCCAAAATTGAATGAATTTCTCTTCAATTAATTTATCAATTTCAACATAATTGAAAAGATATAATAAAACCTCGATAAGATAATACCCGATAAATTAATTATCTCCTTTAAACAATATTTTTGGCTGGTCCCAACTTGGGCATATGTTTATAAATTAATATTTTGCTAAATTTATTAGATAATTAATACATTTTAGAAAAATCCTTGAAGGCCCAACTAATATATAAATTAATATTTTTTTGATATATAAATATATTTTATATTTTTTTATAATGAAAGTCAATTATTGTTTTTTTTCTTCTCAAAATTGATTTTGGTTTGAACCTCGTCTCTAAATTTTTGTAGTGTGATGAGTTGATCTGATGTTGTATTTTGTATTGCAAGAAGAAATTATTCCAATATCATTATCGATTTTAGTGTTTTTTTTCGTGGAACGGGTTCTAGAATAAAATGATTATCCAGCTTCATCATGTTAGCCCCCTAAAAAGAAAGATATACATGAAAATATATTGTTTATGTAAATTAATAGTTTATTAATTAATCGATAAATTAATATCTCGTTTAATTAATAATTTTCTCTAGTCCCAAGGCTATTAATTTATCGAGGTTTTACTATATTTTATTCTACTTGGGAGTGGGTATACTTTTAATTTTTTTTAATGGGCTTAATTATGCTTGTGATTTGGTCCAACTGGGTACGGGCTGGACTTGATTATACTTGGGATTGGGTATTCTTTTAATTTTTTTTATTGGGCTTAATTATTCTCATGGTCTAACTGGGCTTAATTATATCTGTGATGGTGGTCCACTTTTACGTAATTACAAATATACCCAAACTTAATCAAAATTCTCTTCGATTAGGTTATCAATTTCAATCTAGTTGATAGCCTAATTGAAGAGATATTTTCTTAGGGGTATTTTCTGCTTTAATATAGTACTAGTTATAAGGCCCGTGCAAAGCACGGATGTTATTAAATAATATAAATTTGGTGTAGTCTTTTAGAAAAAAAAATTGTTAATGTATGTCATTCGTTTAATTGTCATTTTTACAGTTCTATTACACTACTAATTTTTTTTCTCGTAAATATGGTTCATTACAATTTTTTAAATAGTTTATCGTCAAATGTTTGTTTTTTGAATGTTTGACTGAGATTTTGAGCTATAATGTCTAGCAATTATTGAATTTTTCATTATGTTTTCACTTCATTGTGACAATAAACTATGGTAATCTTACGAATGTTTAAACCATGAATTAGACTGGTCATATGATTTGATTCATTTTTTTTTTTTTTTTTTTTTGAGTCTAGACTTAAGTTTTGAATATAAAAAGGGTGTAGCAAGAACATAATATAGAGTAACTTGCAGTAGTAAAGTAACCATTCACAACTAATCCACCCAATAAAACTACTGAAAAATCAAGTTGAAGCCTAGGATAAAATGTTGGATTGCAAAATATATGGTGCTTATTGAAGCTTATTATAGTATGTAACATACATTATTATTATTATTATTATTATTATTAATGTTGTTGTTGTTGTTTTTGGTAAGCGAGGTTGAGGGGAACCCTACCCCATTTAAATTTGTGTAGGAAAACTTTTAATCAAACAATCAACTGCTGACATGTTTCGAACCAACAATATCTCCACTTTGTGAGAGGGATGCTACCTTTGAGCCACATGCTTATTGACACAGATTTGCTATAATAATTATTTCATCTACACAAATCTATACTTGATATAAAGAGGCATGTAGTAAGCTACAATAAAAACCCACCTACAGGCTAATCAAAAATTTTTGTTGGACTTCGGTTTTTAGTTTTAGTAAAGAAAAAATGGTTGGACCTATATATAAATTATATCTTCTGATTCTACCAGTCCTTACTTTCACGACAAAAATCAGAAAAAAAAAAAAAAAAACCTCAAAATTTATATTTAGGTGTATCCCTACTGTTTCGTAATCCCCAAATAATGACTAAAAAAATTACTTCATTGTCAAGTTATTGGGTTGAGCTTTGGTTATGTCTAGACTGTATATCATTTCAGAAAATACTATTGAATTTATATCCTGGGATTGAATTTATATCCTGGGACCTGGGCTAACTGTTGGCCGAAGACCAGCTTTTCAAATACTCATTTTTGAGTATAATTGATAAATAAGATTAAAGTAATCCCGAAAATCATGGTATAATTACGCAACATAACTATGTTATATGGTTATAAAGCCAATATAATTTTATTTCTCACCTGTACTCAAAGAAAAATGAAAAGGCACAATATTTTACTATTTCGAGCATATATTCACATAGTCTATTACTCTATTGTAATGAAGGTTGTGAGTGCTTGTTTCCAACCACTATTTTGGAGAAGCAAGAGATGATAGATTAAATTTGATGTATGAGGAACGTGAGTGGAAGGAAGATGGTAAAGTACGAAATTATAATTTTTGTATTTTTAAATTTTATTTTATTTTTGTATTGCTAATAAGTATATATATATAACCATATTTCCATTAAATTCATTGGGTAATCATTAATATATTTGTGCAAAAAGACAAATATGGCCATAGTGCTATTAAATGTAGCCATCTAGCTATTTAAGCCATATTAGATTTAAATTTACAATAATAACCCTTTCAATTTTAATTTTTGTTAAATTCTCTTCAATTGGAGCACCAAATTTTTTCTAATTTGGAAAGAGAAATTTTCCTTAAGGGTAAGTCCAACTTTAATAGAGAGTATAGATAATAGATATGTTTATAAATTAATATTTCGCTAAATTTATTAGATAATTAATACATTTTAGAAAAATCCTTGAAGGCCCAACTAATATATAAATTAATATTTATTTGTAATATAAATATATTTTATATTTTTTTATAATGAAAGTCAATTATTGTTTTTTTTCTTCTCAAAATTGATTTTGGTTTGAACCTCGTCTCTAAATTTTTGTAGTGTGATGAGTTGATCTGATGTTGTATTTTGTATTGCAAGAAGAAATTATTCCAATATCATTATCGATTTTAGTGTTTTTTTTCGTGGAACGGGTTCTAGAATAAAATGATTATCCAGCTTCATCATGTTAGCCCCCTAAAAAGAAAGATATACATGAAAATATATTGTTTATGTAAATTAATAGTTTATTAATTAATCGATAAATTAATATCTCGTTTAATTAATAATTTTCTCTAGTCCCAAGGCTATTAATTTATCGAGGTTTTACTATATTTTATTCTACTTGGGATGGGTATACTTTTAATTTTTTTTAATGGGCTTAATTATGCTTGTGATTTGGTTCAACTGGGTACGGGCTGGACTTGATTATACTTGGGATTGGGTATTCTTTTAATTTTTTTTATTGGGCTTAATTATTCCCATGGTCTAACTGGGCTTAATTATATCTGTGATGGTGGTCCACTTTTGCTTAATTACAAATATACCCAAACTTAATCAAAATTCTCTTCAATTAGGCTATCAATTTCAATCTAGTTGATAGCCTAATTGAAGAGATATTTTCTTAGGGGTATTTTCTGCTTTAATATAGTATAATAGATATGGTAATTAATACTATAAAAAACAAAAAGTATCTATATTAACTTCATGTTTGTTCCATAGGTGAAAATTTTGTTTTATTTTGTTCAACGTCTCTTTCTCTCACTTCATGTTTCTATTACAAGAAATTGGGCTCAAGGAACTAGTTCTAACGTTTTGTTAGGATTTAAGTCCGACAAACCTTTTTTTAGGTCCAAGATGCGGGTTTAAGTTTTGTTAGGATTTAAGTCTATTATTCGGGCTTTCATTGTTTCTAGCTAGGACCAGTCCACGTACCTTAAGTTTATCTATATTTTTAAAATTCCATAATTGCCATTGCAGTTGGTTAATATGTTAATCAACTAATATTATTTGCTTGAATTCTCAGAGTTGATCAACTAAATAATATTAGTTGTTTGAATTGTCAGAGTTGATCAATAGTGTCGGTTCTGAGATTTGAAGGGCCTTGTACAAAATTTTCAAATGAGGGTGAAGGCTTATTGAACTTGTCAAAAGAATGAGCCGTGAGACATAATTAAACTTGAAATACGAAAACAATTAAGTCAAATTAAATTTTCAAATAAAAAAATTCCATTGATTTGCTTTTCATGTTTCCAAAAACATCTGTATGATCAGTAATAATAGAGGAATCGAATATTTATTAGAGATAAGATAGGAAATCAGTAAGATTTTTTTATATCCAACTAGGTATCGTGATTTCCTATTGGTCAAAGACTATATTTATTACCTTTTATATAGGAGATTTTTTATTTTTCGTAACTCATATATATATTGTGGAAGAAAATCAGGCCCTAAATATCAACGGTCCCTGTACGATCGTACACTTTGAACCTGCTCAAAATCGGCCCTATTTATTAACTAAATAATATTAGTTTTTTTGAATTGTCAGAGTTGATCAATATGTTGATCAACTAAATATTGACTTATGGTTTCACCACTCTCTTTCTCTCTCTCAAAATCCTAGATCTATATGTATTTAGGTTTTAGGGTTACACATATCGAGTATAGGTTTTTAGGATTTGAGGATGTATTTAAGATAATAAATTAGGATTTAAGACAACATGCCACTATGGTTCACCTTTCCCATTGGGTTTAGGGGGTATAGAGATACAACATTGGGGTGTACTTGCCTTAAAAGCGAGAAAACAAGAAGAGGAGTAAGATATCACTTGCCTTAAAGCAATCTTCCACTTCTAACACTTAACTCTTTCTTTACTATATTAACCTCAATTCCAAATCCCTTTAGCTTTCTTATTAACAGAAGTAATTAATCACCAACATAGCAAATGAAATTCAAAGATGAAACATGATGAAAGGTCAGGCACAGAAAATTAAAGAAACAGTGAAAGAAGAACATTTTATAAAAGGTAGTGTGGTTGCTGATTCAAAAGGGAAGAGATAAGTATAAGGTTAATAGGGTTTCTTTGTCCTAAGTCCACCAACAGTCCAACTAATGGCCTAATTGAGAAATAAGAATCATCATATAACCGTACTCAAGCATAAAACATAAAAACATGGGTGTGTTTGATCGGTGGGAATAATTAATTGTGGGAATTTTTATAGTTAAAAATATTTTCATATAAAATAATTCCTACTAATAGGTTGTTTGATTGGACATAAAAATATGAGAAAAATTTTATGTGGGAAAGATTTTAGTTGTTTGATTAGACAAAAAAAAAAAAAAATTCCCTACAAATCTGAGAATTTTTTTTAGGGGTGGGTCAAGGAAAGATTCATAAGAAATATTTTTATCATGGAATTTTTACACGACCTAACTTTACCAATCAAACAGGCATCTGGGAATTCTTGGGGTAATGTTTGATGTGGGAATTTTTCCCACGACCAATCAAATAGACCCATATATTATCTCAAATAGTTATAGCAACACATATTCACACGTGTATATACTAACCATATCAAACATAGAAAAATATGAACCTTACATGTACTTAAGACAATATTCTACTAGGGTTCACGATTTTCATTGGATTTAGAGGCATAAAAATACAACATTAAGGTGTACTTAAAAAACCATTCCACTCATGGTTTAGGGGTATAGATACATGGCATCATGGTGTACTTAAGACAACATCAGAGGCGGCTCAAGGGGTATGCAGTTGCATCCGGCCGTGCAATTATAAAAAGGCCCTTTTTTCTGGAACTCTTTTATACTATTATTATATAATTTTGTCTAATAATTTTGGTTTATCCCAAAACTTTGTGGAACAACTTTGGTTTAGGATCTAAAAAGCTTTAGGCCCAATCCACTTACACTCTCCGGATTCTATCCCATATCAGACCCTTTAACTCTCTGTCTCTTTGAGTCTTAATTTTTTTTATCTATCACTTTTTTATTTGTCTTCAATTGTTGGAACAATTAAGTTAAAAGATATAAAAAAAAATTCTAAAAAAAAAAAAAATAGTTTTTATTAATAGTTTTTATCAATTTGTTTGTGTATTGTTGTGACCTACCGGTAAGTGTTTCAATGATCGGAAGAAGCCATTAGAGAATGATAATAATGAAAATTATCTTCAATGGCCAGAAGAATCTTTTAGACATTGAAATTAATCAAAAATTATCTTCGATTAACAATGTCCCAAAGCGGATTGAATGAGTTGGCTATTATGTCTATCTCAAAAGTTTGTTGAAAAATCTTGATTGCTTGAAAATAATAAGCGACTTCCCACGAAAATCAATATTCGAAGCAATATATTTTGTTCAATCAAAATGATGATAGTTATTTTTTTGTTACGTTGGAAAAAACCCGTTAATTATTTGCTATTATTATTGATGTTTTGTTAAATAGAAGTGTATTTTAGTTAAAATAAAAATAGAAGTGTATTTCTATTTTACTTTAACTTAGATTTTGAAGGCCCTATTTTGGAGCTTGCATCTGGCCCCAAAATTATTTGAGCCGCCACTGGACAACATTCCATTATGGTTCAGAGTTCCCATTGGGTTTAGGGGTATATGATTACAACATTAGAGTGTACTTATAACAACATTCCACTAGGGTTCACCATGGTGGGTTTAGGGGTATAGATACATGTATGGCATTAGGGTGTACTTAAGACAACATTCCACTAAGGTTCACCAGCCCATTGGGCTTATGGGTATAGCAACATTGGGTTGTACTTAAGATATCATCACTAGGGTTCACCATTCCTATTGAGCTTAGGAGTATACTTACATGACATTTAAGGTTATACTTTAGAGTTTAGGGTTTAGTTTAGGATTTATGGTAGTGCTTTAAGGTTTAGGGTTTAGTTTAGTGTTTTAGGGGTTAACATTTTTAACAAGCATTTGAATCTATTACTTGAATGTATAACTTGAATGATCACCAGATATAGGAGTTGATCACTATGTTGATCAATTGGTTGGAGTTGATTAGCATGTTGACCAACAATTATTAATGTTGATCAGTCTGTTGATCAACTAAACCCTTGTTTGTATTAGAATTGATCAATATACTGATCAGCATATGTAGTACTTGATCAATACATTTATCAACATATATTAGAGTTGATCAGTATGTCGATCAACTAGGAAACACAAAGTACAGAGTTGATCAACATATTGGAGTTAATGAGTGTGTTGGTCAAGTAGAAAGTACAAAACACTTGAAATTTTGTGTTGATCAACTATGAAAATCCACAACAAAATCAAAGAAAGCTGTATATCTATATTATACTGTGCGTGGACACACAAACATGGGGAGACAAATATAACTAGACAAACAGAATATGGGCTTATATTGTTACCTCTCGAATGGGGTTATGGATTTTTTGAAAGATTTTTTCTTGAAAGATTTTTTTTTAAAGATTTTGGTGGCATGGATTTTCAAAATTTTATTTTGAAAGATTTTTTTTTAGAATATCTGATATTCGGGCAACAAAGCCAAACTCCTTAAGACGACAGTTTATATAGACACAGTTACAACCACTATAACAGAATGCTTAACAGACTTCTAATTACTTAACAAACTAACAGAATCTAGCTAACTACTTGTAGTTATATTAGCTTGACTCTGCTAAGCTGGAATATGCTGAGTTGTCCTAACAGACTACACTGGGTAAATCAGTTTCTGCCTTCTTTACCAAAATGGATGGTACCTCCTCCATTAAGGTACGTGTGTGAAGTACGTGTGATATATGGGTGTATCAGTGTCTGCCTCTTTTAGCAAAATGAATTCGACCCGAACCTCCATTATTTTCTGTATCGGAACCTCCTCCGTTACTGTCTGTATTGGAACCTTGGTTACGGTCAGTATTGGAACCTCCATCGAAACCTTTTGTTACTGTCTGTATCGAAACCTTTGTTACGGTCTGTATCAGAACTTTCAGTAATGAATTTTCAGGAAATTGCCCTTTTGTAAAAGAAAAAAAAATGTGGGATGTATTTTTAAGTTGCAGAGACAATTCATGATCTAGATTCATTTTTCATGACTGTGTTATGAAGATATCTAAATTACTTAATAACACTATAATAGATTTGTAAGCATCGATGTTGCAAAAAATTTCAGAAATATTTATCTTTTCCCTTTCCAAATCTGCATCTTTTATTTCAAATCTAAACAGAAAAACAAATCTAAATCAAGATAAAAACTAATCTCATGAATAGATGATCATTATTAGGAGTTTTTAGTGAATAAAACTTTTGAATCCAACAAATTTAGGACTATTTCACATAGTTGAGATTTGTTAAAAAAAGTTGTGATTTCGTAATGGGGAAGATGATGAGAAGGAATATCTTGTTTAGTCGACAATTTTGTTAGTCCAAAGTGAAAACTAACGAGTGCAATATAATATGGTGAAACAAACAATAGTAAAACAATAACAAGTGGTAAAACCCAAACTAGAAAACATCCACGACTACCCTCCCGGTAGTAAACAATCCACTATAAAATCGTTTAGAGATTTACAAACCTATCAACTACCTGCAATCATTGCGAGTTGATACTTCCGGTTATTTCTAACACCTTGACTTCACTAGAGAGTTTTGATGCACACACATGGATACTCGATTTCTTTATGAACACACGAGAAGACTCGAAGTCTAATAAGATAGGTTGCTCCTTTAGTATCCCTTCATAGTCACACAAGGAAATCGTGAAGCACATACTCGCTCACAAAGAAATATTGATTGTTTTGGAGGAATGAATTGAAGAATCAAGATGGAGAAGTTAGAAGGAAGAAGATGAAGTTTTCTCTCAAACAAACAAACACTCTCTACCAGAGAAGAAACTCGAAAACTTAGGTTTAGAATGATGATTAACCTTATTTATACTAAACACAAGAAATAAAAGAGGTTTAATAGGCCTAAACAACCAAAATTGTGACGAAGAGGTACAGACGTATTTTGTATTTTGGACGTACAGACGTTTTCTGCTGTTACTTGAATGTACGGACGTTAGAAAGACGTACGGACGTTCTAAACAAAATAGACAAACTAATAAGAGGACGAAGGAGAAAAGACCGGATGTGGACTTCAAGATATGAAGACACATGCATCAAGATTCAACCTAACAATATCGTCAAAATTAGTCTATTGTAATACACCTAAACCTATTGACGAAATGATGTCAAACAACCGAGCCGCGGTTTCACAAAGATAATTAATTTATCAAGCTTTACCATTACTTTTCACTTTTATTTTATTTTTTGTATTGCCAAAGCATTTCATATTTTAATACAAATCACAAGTATACAATAGAACAACCCAGGATCTGGAACACCAATTTAAAAGCTATATATATATATCTCCCTTACACACATGATATCAAAATAGGCCTTTAGATTTGATAATACGGACATAGAATCTAGAATCGATAGTATCAAGGTATATTTTGTGGACGAGCTCGGGTGTATCAGTTTCTGCCTTCTTTACCAAAATGACCTCCTCCATTACCGTCTGTATCGGAAGGAGGAGGAGCGTCTGGAGGAGGAGGAGGAGCGTCTGGAGGAGGAGGAGGAGCGTCTGGAGGAGGAGGAGGGTCGCAAGCGACGCAGTCGCAAGGGTCTGGAGAGTAGCAATAGTCATCTGGAGGAGGAGGAGCGTCTGGAGGAGGAGGAGCGTCGGAAGAAGGAGGAGCGTCTGTATCGGAAGGAGGAGGACCTCCTTCATTACCGTCTGTATCAGAAGGAAGGAGGACTCCTCCTTCGTTACTGTCTGTATTGGAACCATGGTTACGGTCAGTATCGGAACCTCCATGGAAATCTCTGTTACTGTATGTATTGGAACCTTCTTTACTGTCTGTATCAGAACCTTCATTAAGGTCCGTATCACCGATAATCGCACTCTCTGTGAAATTATTAGAGCTAACACCCCTGCCTCCAGACACTGCCAAGTTCACATACAATAAATATAGTTCACATTTTTAGTATAAACAATCAAAATTAATTGAATAATTATATTGGTAAACTCTTTTACATAATAAGGGTAGAGCAAACTCTCACCGTTCTTGGATAGAACCTCAGAAGAATTGAGAAAAACAACTGCTAGAAGACCTAAAGCTATGAAACTCTTGGAAACCATATTTTTATTTAATAATACACCCAACTGCCTAACTTGTCTTATGAAAAAAGAAAAATGGATGATTAAAGTGAAGGATGAGCACACTAGGCTAGTATCATCTCAATTCTCATCATATATAGATGAACTTGTAAGAAGAATTGTGCATAGAAATACAATGGTACAAACCATTTAATAGAGTTTACATCAAGCTGTTGTTTT